>OY728162.1:396136947-397386947 GCA_963277665.1 Viscum album | reverse complement strand
AAACATGGATGAGATCAACATATCCCATTTGTAGTGTTCTCATAAAAAAGTATCCTACACTCGGGTATTTAGATCACTCTATATGTTGATCTGTATGGAAAGTGATGTAGAAATACAATCTGTTTGGATAATGATGTAGAAGAAAATCTACATGGACCTGATTTGGTACCAGTGATGATAGAGATGGTTCATGTCATACAGAAACATATCAAATCTTATAATAATCTGAAAAAGGGCTACGATGACAACCATCGAAGTGACTTGGAGTTCAATGTTGGAGTTACAATCTTCCTTCAAATAACACCATGTAAGAGAATCCTGTAGTTTGGAAAGAATGGGAAGCTAATCCTAAAGTACATTGTCCCCTTTATGATCCATGACTGCATTGCAGATGTGGCCTATAGAATTTCACTTCCACATAATATGGCTCATGGTCATGATATGTTTCATATATCGCTCTTGAGGAAGTACATACCAGACCCTCACATGTACTAAACTCAGAGGTGGTACAACTAAAATATTATCACTCTTATGAGGATCGTCCAGTAATGATTCTGGATTTGAGGGAGAATGTTCTATGTGACAAGACAACACAACATGTGAATGTGTTATGAAGGAACCATAAGTTTGATGAAGAAACATGGTAATTGAAGGATGAGATGAAAGAGAAGTTTTGTCTCCTATTTTTATAAAATTAAATTTCAATGGATAAATTTCAAATGGGGGGGTGAATGTAATGACCCAAACATTTATAAATGAAAATTTTGCATTATTTTTATAATATCATTATCTTATAAAATCTCATTCGAAATATCAATTGCACATTATTTCAAAATTATCAACCTTTTGACCATTAAACATAATTTTCCCACTTCAGTGTTTCTAATTTCGAAAATCATACACACATGGTTGTGATCAGTAAGATTTTTGTAGTTTGATAGGAGAACATAATTTTTGGTTAATAGTAACCTACCCATATGAGAAGTATCCTACCATTATGAATATTAATACGACCCTTATGAATAGTTAATAATCTAAAATTATAGTAACCTCACCCATGAATGTATAAAAAAAATTTAAGCATCATATAAGTGACAATATGACCATAGTAAAAGGGTCAGTATTTTTGTTAGACATTAGTAACTAATTAATGATAATAAATTAATTTAAAAGAATATATATTTTCAAAAAAGGAGTTTAAAAATAAAAAATATCATGAATTATTGTTTTTAGATAATTTTATAAGACCTTTTATAATTTTTGAAATAATTGTAAAATCAGTTTTAATTTTAAAATATGTATTTTCAATAAATAATTATTTTAATTAAAAAATAAATCATTCATTTTTAGATAATTATTTTAAAAAATGAAGGTAATTTTTTTCAGTTCTATACATCAAATATTTGTTATGGCTTTTTTTATTTTTCAGAAATTATTTAATTATTGGGGAATAGTGAAATTTGATAATTTCGAAAATATTCTAAATAAAATAATTTATGCTTTATGATTATGTCATGGTTGATATAAATGGACATTTCTTCGAACTCACATGAACATATTGCTAATTTTATTTATATTAATCATCATTAATTCTTGTCAATGGGAGAAATGTTAAATGAACAAATATAATATTAAGAAAACCCTCCCCCGCCACTATAAATACCACACCTCACACCCTCATTTCATCACAGCTCTCAAAAGAGTTAAAATCAAGAGGTAAATTATTCTTTCCGATTCATTTATTTTCATCCATGTTCACTTCTTTTCTTTTTCTATCCTTGAATAGATTCAGCCAAATGGTATAATAAATCAAGTAACATACATGTAATATAATTATATTATTATAATGGGAAAGTTCAACACTGTAAAATCCAATTATTTGATGAAACAATTCTCATTAAATTATACAATAGATAGCGTTTTACAAAGCTTCAAGTTCTATCACACCATGACCAATCAAACTAGCTGTTTAAAAATTAGTAATGAATAGTAATAAATGATTTTTGAAATATATTAATTTTTAGTTTACAAAATAGAATAAATTTTTGGATTCAGAATATCAAAATTAGATTAGGTTGAATTTTTGTTATTTTTATTAAACAATCATTTTTTATGAATAGTGAAAAACATTGCATTATTGTGTAAAACTGACTTTTTATTTACCTAATTACACATAAATTTAAATTTATTTTAAATTAAAAATATATTTATAATAATTATATCATCCCAATGTAATTAATTGGTGTCATTTTATAATTTTATTATATATATAAAATTTTATTGAACTTTTTAACGACTTTAACCCACCTTCTAGGAAAATTATCAAATTCACATAAAACATAATTTTACGGATTTTGTGAAATATATTTTTATACTTCAATAGACATTGTTGTCATTAGTATGTAAAATTTTGATCAATAAGATGAAAATAATTTTTGGTGTATAGTAATATTTGAATTTTATTACCCAGATTAAATGCCGACATGGTAACTAAAGGTAAAAATAATATTATAATAATATAAAATTACTCCAACACATGTAATAATTATATTTGATAAGTTTTATTCGACCACATATAATTTAATAAAAAAATATGATCCTTTTTGATCCACTTGGATTAGATGATGATATTTATTATATTTTATTTAAAGAAGAGTTAAAAGTGTTAAATTCAAATTTAATAAACTAAACTATTTTTAATATAGGGTTATAAATAAGATACATTCGACAATAATTATTAATTAGGAAGATAAATATATTTCATACATATTTTTATTTTATTTATAATTTATAGATATTATATAATAAAATTTATTTATACACAATGATCATAGAGTAATTACTTTATTAATGAATGACTAAAACAATTTATATTATAATGATTAAAAAATTGTAAATTGAGAATTTTGATGCCATGGACAAATTTTATAGGTGAATATTACATGTTTCAGTTAATTATATATATTTTTTAAGTAATCATGTTTTTATGACTTACACAAAAACCAAATACTAAATTGTGTCAAAATTGACATAAAGGAGTTTTTAAAACAAATTCTATTTTATTAAATGATATAGCATTTCTAAAAATATAATATTCATCAAAATGAATTAGATAAAATTATAGATGTCATTATTGAACCACAAGATATTTTATTGTCATTTTATAGTAACTATATTATACATTTAGTTTGAAAATACCAGAAGATATGGTAAAAGATAAACTATATAACTAAGGGTTAAATATAAAATATAAGGATAGTGTGGTGACATAAATATGTCTAAAACCTATTGGTTGAGTTGATTTTGACCCATCCCTACCATAGGCTAAAATAACAAAATTTGAGAAATTATAAACCAAAAATAATTTTATAATAAATTTATATTACATGCTTTTCCTAATGTCCACCTCGCCTCTCTTATAAAAGGGTACTTCCACATCTCTTATATATACACCTCCAAATCCATTTGTCTCGACCAAAACTTTCCCATATATCCACCCAAATACCATAAATTCATTTTAGATTCCTTGCATTGGTCATAAATCCAACCTAAGGACCCTTTTGTTTAAATTAAAAGGAATCACACGAATAAGAGGTGATTATTTTATCAACTCTCTCAATGTTTTTTTTCTTATTCAACTTACTTTTGATTTATTATTTCCATAATGAAATAATAAATCCACTACCTTCAACATAATGATATGTTATTTTAAATATAGTATAACCATATTCATTATTATGTCCATCATATGAATGAAAAAGTCACCATACGTGTGTTCGTATGTCTTACCATATCCACATCATGGCGTTGTTTATTATTAAACACTTAATTATTTGGATTTGTATAATAATGAGTATAATTTAGGTAAATAAAAAATATAACATGTTAATGATTCTGCATATGTAATATATCATCCAATTACAAACAATTTCACCATCGATATAATGATATTTTCACTCATGCATACATATGGCTTACCATCTCCACAACGTGAAGAGATTTTGTTCCCATCATACCCATGAAAGAATAATTTTCATTTGATGATTTAAAAATAATTTTCAGGAGAATAATATAACTATAAATATTAATCAATTAAATTTTATCAAAAAAAACATCACTTATGTAACAAAACATATAAAGGAAAATGAATCGGTTAAAACATGAAACAATGATAATACTAAAATATTATTAACTAAAAATATTATAGGATAATATGTGATATAATATTTATGTATGTAGTTCTTGTATAGTTTAAAATAAATTATTAAACTATTATATTGGATTTTAACAAACCCTAGACTATACAAATGTACATGGTAAGGGTTATTTTTATAGTCTCTTTATTATCTAAGGTTTTTTATACGTAAGTATCTATTTGGACTTCATTATCATCCACACCCGTGTTTATTATAAATGTATTTCAAAAAAAAATATTATTTCCTAGAATATAGGTTAATTCCATTAATACCCTTGTTTACTTTTTATAAATTTATTTTAATGGAATCATTTTTTCATTTTCCAAATAAATAACTTTATGTCCTTTATGAAAAAATTGAAAGAATGTTTTTAACATATACGGTGGGTACAACAATTTAATTCCATTATAACACCTTTGATGCTTCCACTACAATATTATATAAATATTTTAAAAATAAATGTTTTCTTATATAATAATGTATGTTTTAAATTATTTTTATTTAGAAATAAATATTCCTCCCAATTAGTTTTTTAAACTGATTTCTTCTATGTCGACATGTATTATTAAATTTAATGAAGTTGATTTTTTTTATACAATATTCTTTATTATATTGATATTTGTATGATATGTTTGACTGTTTGTGTGATATTTTTATGTCATTCGTGAGTTTTGGTTTAAGAATTAACATTTCATAGGATTATTTATTATGATTGTTTATGTTATGTTTCACCCTTTTATATAAATAATTCATTGGATGTAGTATGTAATGGTAGGGGCCCAAAATATCCCCTCGATGCATCTGTAGGTCTCACGAGACAAATTAGTCTCTCGGCATAAGGCCAAGACAATTTTTTATTTGTAGTCTTTTAATGAGGCATTGACTATGTGGTTATGATGTCTATAATTATGCATTTTGTTAGTATGATATTAGCCATTGTAATTACATGTGATTATTAAACTTGTAGTGTATCCATGTTAAAATGTAAATTGAATTATTTGATTTATCGCTACCATATTATTATGAATTTTAGGTTTAAATGTCTTTTGATTTAGACTTATACATTGCCTTAAATTTTTATCCTTCATTATGAATGCTTCTGCATTATTTTTATCCTTACTAAGAAACTCAGATCAGCCCTTTTTTTCATTGGATGCGAATAAATATATATTGAATGACATGATGGTATAGGATAAGGGATATGAGAGTGTTTAAAGGAGACACAATGATTCTTTTTTCCCCTTTCATAATGTAACGTAAAACTTATGGATGTATATAGTATATCCAAGTCCACTAAAATGATCGGTATTTCGGTACATGATCTCTTATGATCATTCCAATATTATGTAATAATACACCGACTCTAGGTAACTAGTGTATGTTCATTACAGGTGGTTTGAGAGGTATAATTAAAACAAACCTTTGTAACTAGATTTAAAAATACTCTGAATAGAGAAAATCACCCTAATATAGGCTTTGAGTAGTAGTATAGAAGAACATCTAAAAAATTTGGAAATGTAGATATTATTTTGTTCTTCCAAGAAATAAATCCATGTCATTATACTTCAAGTGGATGTAGTTCTGGAATAGATATACCTAGGAGTCAAAAATCTGACAACGATTTTCGGTCATGACTCGAGGAATCCTGGTATATTACATCGGGCCTTATTGCGCGCCTGGTTTGACACTCCCAGGGAATATGATTATGATAATTCAAATTTTCTGTACAAATATTTATGATGGATTTACGATAAAATACATCTTTAAAGAAATCATTTTTTATGAATATCGATTATATGCATAAACTGCCTAATTTATGTTAAGTATTACACGAGTTGGAAATTATGCATTGAGATTCATAAACATATCTACGGTAGGAAAATGTTTTGAATTTGATTATATTTGAAATAATGTTAACTGTATCAATTCATATAATCCCAGTAGGGATTTCCCTCCTATTGAAGTATATTATTGTGGAGATGGTGATGCAACTGGTGCTGATAAGCCTTTAACCATACTGTGAAAACTCACTCTGGTTATGAAAAATCACATTACTTGTATGGAGCACCCTGATACACAATACAGAGGATCACTAATAGACCGATTCATGGGGTAAAACAACCAAAATTCAATTATTCGTCAAATCCATTTATTACTATGAAATGGATATTTTCAATAGAGAAAATAAGTATTTATTTTGGGAGTAGAGAAAATGAAAAGGTTTTTATAGCTGTTTATCACCTCTCAAGAGAGGTATATCAATCGTTGACATTAATTCGAAACACACAAGGGGATGAAGATGTATCAAACATCAACTGGATGGAGATTAAGGTTATTTTTGTAGAAAAATACTTTCCCTGTGAAAATCAAGCATATATGCAAAGGAAATTTCCGCGTCTGAGGCAAAAGGGGGCTGGGAATGTCGCAAAGTATGAAGATACCTTTACATGGATAGCACGGCATGCTGTAGATTATATGTGTAACCCAAGAAGTATGATTGATCAATTATTTTAGGGGTTAAAAATATTTCTCCTTTGATCATTAGTCTCTCATTCCTTCTCCTCATAGAAATATATAGTCTCATGTACTATCAATACAGAAAAATAATACTTTATGACTTATGAATTTAATATAAATAAATAGAAGGAGAGGTCTTTTAAAAAAACTAGAAAAAGAAATAATAGGATGAAGGGAAAAGATAAATTTATATCATGTAGTAATTGTGGGAAGAAACACCTTTATATATGCCTAAATGGGATAGGAGTTTATTACATGTGTGTGGAAAAATGCCACCAAAATTGTGATTGCATGAGGAATAAAGATGTTATTAATGTTTAATGCTAAAATAGTAATGAAATGGATTTTTATTCAAATGAATGTCTTATGAGTCAAAGAAACATACCTCATCAAATGACATGGGATAAAGGGAATGCTTATGCGATCACTACTACTGTGCTTTATGTTCATATTGATCTGGTGGATGTAACTTTAATTGTTTCCTCAAAATTAGCCAATGCTTTATTTGATTACGGATCAATGAATTCTTTCTTATATTACTTGTTTGTCACGAAAATTAGATATTTCCAATTTTACATAAGAGGGGAGTTTTCAGTTAAAATGTCTATGGAAAGTATCATTGAAACAAATTTTTGTCGATGAATTACCATAAATTCATATAATCATGCTTTATCTATTGATACTATTTTCATACATATGATTTATTTTTATATAATCCTCATTATGGATTGGATTTCAGACCATGATGAAAATATTTATTCTAAGAAGAAAGAGGTTACAATTTTTTTGATGATAAGTAATCCCTTATCTTTAGAGTAGAAACATCACCATTAGATTCTCATCTTGATCCACACCTAGTAGCTCAACAAAATTCAATTATTGGGGATGAAGGTAGTGAAATAACTAAGGGAAAAGAAAATTATTTTCATACAGTGTATGTACATATTGTTCAAGAATATGTTTATGGGTTTCCAGAGGAATTACCTAGACATCCTCCAGAAAGGTAAATTTAGATTTCTATTGACTTAATTCCTAGATCAAGTCCCACATCGAATACCTCTTATTGAATGGCCACTATGAAATTAGTGAAAATATACCAAAGACTATATTACTTTATTAATAATGTATTTATTATCTCTAGTGATTATCCATAGTAAAAACCTATTAGTTTTTAATAATAATGTTGGATCTATGAGGTAGTGCATTGACCACAGGGAGATCAATGCAATAACAATAAAAAACAAGTTTCCCCAACCTCACATTGATTATTTCTCTGATCAACAACATAGAGATCAATATTTTTCAATGATTTGCCTTTGATCTAGATATCATCAGTTTTTCATGTAAAAGGAACACATTTCAAACACAACATTTCGAAATAGGTATGGGAATTATGAGTTTACAGAAATGCCTTTTGGAATGACTAATGAAAACACTATTTTCATAAATCAAATGAATAGTGTTTTAAAGGAATTTCATGATGAATTTTTAGTATAATTTATCGATGATATCTTGGTAATATCCAAAATAAACAAAGATAATTAAAATCACTTGTACACTATTCTGATAACTCTTAGAAGAAATGAATTATAAGGGATGTTTAACAAGTGTGAATTTTTGCATCTGGATTTTTATTTTATTAGCGATATTTTCTCTAATGATGAAATCATTGATTATTATTTAAATAAAAGGGTAATCCATGAATATCTATCAATGATTATTATAACTAAGGTATGCCATTTTTATTGGATTAACATGTTACTATAGGCATTTTGTCCAGAATTTTCCCCGATTGGCTAACCCATAATCCAATATCACACATAAAGGGGTTAAATTTGTATGGACAAAAGAGAGTCTAGAATTTTTTAATGAAATAAAGAGAAGATTATTAAATAATCCTATCTTGACACTACCATCAGGGAATTAAGGGTTTGTTATTTATATTTATGCATCAATGAAAGGACATGGTTATGTCCATATGCAGAATGATAGAGTAATTTCTTATGCCTCACGACTACTAAAAATTTATGAAGAAACAATCTGACTTATGATATTGAGTTATAAACTGAATTATTTTCTCTCATGATATGGAGTCGCT
Source organism: Viscum album (assembly GCA_963277665.1). Lineage (NCBI taxonomy): Eukaryota > Viridiplantae > Streptophyta > Magnoliopsida > Santalales > Viscaceae > Viscum > Viscum album. Next base: position 397,378,136 of record OY728162.1, on the reverse strand, counting down.
GTCTCTATGGTAAAAAAAAGTGAGATACATATGACTCACAAGATTTTGAATTATATATTCCCACAAAAATAACTCAAAATGATATAAAGGTATTGGATTGAACTACTCAGGGATTATGATTTCACAATACACCACCACCCAGGGAAGGAAAATAAGGTAGAATATGCTTTGATAAGAAAGGATCATTGAGTTTGGAACATGATGAGAGTTCAAAGGGATCCTATATTCATGGATCCTATAATGATTTATAGTGAATAATCATGGAAGGTGAAACATAAATACATTTAAAAATTGTTTCTAAACTATCTCTACTAGAAAGGGTATAATGTTCTTAGACTAAGGATGATGAGTTTCAAAACAAAATTAATACTGGGAATGATGGGAGATTGATTGGCGTCATATATGAATATGTAATTTTGAAATTTGGGAAGAGGCATTGTGTTCCCGTTATACCTGATCTAAAAAGGGATTTTTATGACTCTCATTACTCTAGTATCATTAGACATCCTATTAGCACTAAAATATATAGAGATTTGAAATAACATTTTTGGTTGGACAACGTGATGTTGGAGATTTCTGATTTTGTGTCTAGTTTTATGGGTTTTCAAAACATGAAGGCTAGAAGAAAACACTAGAGAGGAGTCATTAATAATTTTCCCATATGTGAGTGGAAAAGGGAATATATTACGATGGTATTTTTCATGGGGCTTCCAGTTAATCCTAGAATGAATGTTGCGATATGGTTCATTTTTTATCATCTTACAATGATATCACATTTTCATTCTATAAGAGAAGATTTACCACTTGAAAATTTTGGAAGACTATATACTAATGATTTTTTAATACTTCATGGTGCACCCCTGTAGATTGTTTCAGATAATGATACCAATTTTACATCATGATTTGGGAAAAGTCTCCAGAAAACCCTTGATACTGAAATTCCTTTGAGAACTGCCTACCACCCTCAAAATGATGGACAATATGAACATAGAATTCATACCATAGAAGATGTGTTGATATCATTCTCACTTGAATTTAATGGTATGTGGGATCAATATTTACTTATCGTATAATTTTACTTTAATAATAGCTTCCATTGAAGTATTCTAATAGCCCAATATGGAGCGTTATATAGAAAGAGATGTCACACACCAACTTTGGGGATTGTTGTTAGTGAAAGAAATATTTTAATGTTAAAACTTATTGAGGAAAAATAAGAAATGTGAAGATTATCTATACCCACATCAAAGGATATCAAAGTAAGGAAAAGAGATATGCCTATAACTGAAGCAATAATTTTGAATTTCATATTGGAGATCATGTTTTCTTAAAGTTATCTCCATGGAATGGTGATACAAAATTTAGTAAAAGGGGTAAATTATGTCCCAAGTACATCAGACCTTTCAAAATTCTAGAATGAATTTGAGTTGCATCATCTCTTTTGGAAATTCCACCAAATATCCCCAATGTTCATGATGTGTTCCACGTATCTCTGTGGAGAAAATAAATTACTAATCCAATGAATTTACTCACCTATGAAGAAATAGAACTATAATGAGATCTATTATATTGTAAATAGCCTACCATAAATCTTGATATCAGAGAACAAGTGTTCAGTACCCAGATTACTCTACTGGTAAAAGATCATTAGAGAAACCATAAAATGGAAGAGGTGACATGGGAACCTGAGGTACTAATGATGATGAACCAACCAAATATTTTTATGTAATAACAGTCTAGAAATTTTGAGGATAAATTTATTTGAAATGGGGAATAATGTAACACCCCAAGCTTCCATGGTACACTATTCTTGGAATAATACAATATATTGTGTTGTACACAGCTTCGAGTTCTCCCACATGACGACCAATCAAACTAGTTATTTAAGAATCAGATATGAATTTTACTACCCACTTTTGGATAATTTATAAATTTTATTATTCAAAATGAACATCATTTTTGGATTCATAATATCGAAATTAGATTAGGGTGTGTTTTTGGTATTTTTCTGAAGACTTTCAAATTCTGATGAATTGTGAAAACACTGCACTATTCTTTAAAATGTAATTTTTATTTAAATGAATATTTTTATATTTAAAATTAATTTAAAGTCAAAATAGATACATAATTTTTATATTAGTCTAATTTAATTCATTTGGATCATTTTATAATAATATTAGTTATATAAGATTTTATTGAACATTTTTACATATTAAACTCACCGTCTATGCATATTTTCAAAATTTCATAAAACATAATTTTACAGATTCGGTGAATTGAATTTTAAAATTCATTACAACACGGTTTTCATGAGTACTTAAAATGTTGTTAAATAATATGAAAATATTTTTTGGTGAATTGAATAATTTGAATATTATTTAGTAGAGTTAGAATTATATATGGTTATTAAGTTTAAAAATAATATAAAATTACCCCAAAACATGTCATAATTATATTGGATACGTTTTCTATATCCAAAAGCAACCTTTGGACAAAATATGGATCCTTTTTGACGAAATAGGATTTGATTAATACATTTATTATATTTTATTTAATGAATAGTTAAAAGTGTTGAATTCCAGTTTAATTAACTAAAACATTTTTAATATAGGGTTATATATAAGATTAATTCGAATATAAATATTTATAAAAATGTTAAAAATATTTTCATACATCTTTGTATTTTAATTATAATTTTTACAAATTAAATATTTAAATTTATTTAGGACACAATAATGATTCATTAATTAATTTATTAAAGAAAAATTAAATTAATTGATATTATAAATATTAAAATAAATGTAAGTTGTAACTGTTGATTCTATACATGAATTTTATAGGTGCATATGACATATTATGGTTGATTAATTGTATTCTTTTATAAGTAATCATTTTATTATGACTTTCACAAAAACCAAAAACTAAACAGTTTCTAAATTGACATAAATTTGTTTTTAAAACAAATACTATTTTATTAAATGATATAATATCCCAAAAATTATAAGATACGGACAAAGGACTTAGATAATTTATGATATGTAATTAATTAACCACTTAAGGTTCTCTTGGTATTTTATAGTAACTATATTAACCATTTGGTATGAAAATAGATGAAGACATGGTAATAGTTAAACTATTTAACTAAGGGATAAATCTAAAAGATAAGGTTAATATGGTGACCTAAACATGTTTAATTCCATTTCGATTATAGTATTGACACCCATATACACCTTAGATGCTAAATAAATACATTTGGAGCTATTAAAAACGAAAAATAATTTTATAATAAATTAATATTTCAAGATTTTCCTAAAGAACCCCTCATTTATCTTATAAAAGAATACATCCCTTTATCTTAAATTCACACCTCCAAAGTCATTTGTATCAGCCAAAACCAACCCAAATCTCTGCCTAGATACCCTTAATTAATCCCGGAGGCCGTACATTTATAATAAACAAATCCTAAGAATCCCTTTTACACAAATAAAAAGTAATCACCCGAAGAAGTGGAAATTATTTTATCACCTATGTCAAAGTTATTTTCTTCATCTAATTGATATTTCTTTTTATTATATAATAAAATAATAACTCAATTAAATTATTCATAATAAGATGTTATTATAAATATGGTATAACCATATTTATTATTATATCAATCCTATGAATGAAAAATTCACAATACATGTGTACATGCGGAAAACTGTCTCCACGTCATAGTGTACCTTTTAATTCAACTCTTAATTATTTGGATGGTTATAATAATTTGTATAATTGATCTAACAAATATATATAACATGTTAATTATTTTTTATATATAATATAACATCCACTTACATACTATTTCACCATCAATAGAATGATATTGTCGCTCATGCGTATGTACGGCTTACCGTCTACACGACCCAATGAGATTTCATTCCCCATCGTAACCATTAAAGAGTAATATTCGTTTGATGATTTAACAATCATTTTTAAGAACATAATATAATTCTAAATATTAAGCATATAAATCTTATACATAACAAACATGACTTACATAATAAAACATTTAAAGTAAAACAAATTGGTTAACACCTGAAACAATGATACTACTGAAATATTATTAACAATCAAATATTAGAGGACCATATATGATATCATATTTCTGTGTTTGGTTCTTTTATAATTTAATAACAATTATTTAACTATTATACGAGTGGTTAACGTGCCCTCGACTAAGGAAAATTACAAGGTAAGGGTTAATTTTACAATTTCATTATTATCCGAGGCTCTTCATACGTAAGTATCTATGGGGACTTCTTTATAATCTACATCGGCATTTCTTAAAAATGTAATTAAATAAATTTTTAATATTTTGTAGGATATGGTTTAATGTCATTTATACCATTATTTTAATTTTTTTAATATCTTTAAAAATTAATCTTCCCATTGTTTTCCAAACAAGGTACTTTACCTCCTTTTTGACAAATTAAAGAAAGAATGTTTTTAACTTATACGACAGTTGTGTCAATTTTCCGCCATTATTACACCTTCAAAGCTTCTCTTACAATCTTATAAGTATATTTTTAAAATAAATTTTTTCATTTATAATTATGAAACCTTTAAATGAAATCAGTGTAGAACAAGGTATTTCTCTCAAAAGGTTTTTGGATTGATTTCAACTATATCAACAACTGTTGTTAGATTTTTTGAAGTTGATTTATTATGATACAATATTCTATATTGTATTTATAATATAATGATATGTTTGAATATGCATGTTCTATTATTATTTCATTCATCGATTATGGTTAAATTAATAACATTTGGTATGATAATTTAACATGAATGTTTAGGTTATGTTTCACCTTTTTCATATAAAGAATGAATTAAACGTAGTAAGTGATGGGAAGGGCCTGATATAGACCCTCAATGAATTGGTAGGACTCATTAGGAGAAAAAGTTTCTTGGAAAAAAGTATTTATAATATTTTTATTTGTAGTCTTGGCATGAAGCCTCGACTATGTAGTTATATTGTCCAGCATTGTGCATTCCATAATTATACGATTAGCTATTCATATTACTTGAGATTATTCGACTAGTATAATATACATGTGAATATGTAAATGGGATTATTTGATTTATCATTGAAATATTATGATTTAGTTTTTGTTTAAAATGATTGTATTTTAGTATTATTCATTGCCTTAAATTTTTATGCTTATTTATTATAGTTTTCGTTATATTGGTATCCTTATTGAGCATATGACCTCACCCATTTCTTATGTTTTTATTTTTCTATGACGTGAAGAATTATATTATGACTGACCAGTAGGGATAGGATACAGGATATGAGTGTTTTCAAATGACACATAATGTTTTTTCATTTTATAGTGTAATATAAAACTTATAATTGTATCTAGTTATTCCAAGGCTACTAAATTGATCGGTCTTTCGGGACATGATCTCTTGTGATCATACCGAACTTAAGTAATAATAAAAATCATCTATGTAAATTGGGATGTGGAAGTGAATCATTATGTCACCATCACTCCCTGTTTATACTGTTTGCGAAAACACCGTTTGAGATATGTTAATTTATCACATTCAAGGACTACGGGTTTTCAAATTGCATTACCATCTTAGAAATTTCCCATGAAACCATTTTAATTGATAAACCAGATCATAATATAATTATTTTATTTTATTTTAGGATATTAATCCTTATTAACTCATGGTATAAAATTATAATATAAAAGAAGTTCATTTTGAGAAAAACAACATAATTAATCCAAGTGTTTATCATTAAAATTTTATCTTATGATTAATGGTCATGGAATATAATATAAATTCATTACAATATAATTTATTTTTATATAATGTAAGTAATAATATATATTAACAACTCTTTCATGTTTGTCCATATTTCAAACAAACTTCCTTTCATGAATACATGTGAACTGTTTATATTACCTATGCCAATCAACACTCCCGAACAATGAATTTATTCCCTATAACTCATCCAATGTTCTATAAAAGAACATAAGAAAATCATAAATAATTAAATTAATGTATTAAATGATATTTAATTGATAATTAATGTATCTAATGTAATTATTGAGGAATTTAATGGGATTAATGAGTTCACACCCAAGGTTAGTGGAAATTATCGAACCCAACTCTCTTTCTTTTGGCTTTCCCTCTTCAAATAATTTTCATTATGGATATGCCTTAAAAATAATTTATTCATCATGATCATAAAATTTAAAGGGTTTAAATGTTAACTAGTTGATTTTAATAAAAATAAAATGTTTTCCAAATGAACAATTATTTCAAATAAACACTACCTTTTTACATCTCAATGATTGTTTCACTCTTCACTCAAGATTAATGTTTCTATATTAATAATGAAATTCCCACATTTTTTTTGTATCCAAATGTTTATGAATGTATATTTTTGTGAAGATAATACCATTTCATTATATGTCTTATTTTATGTTAAATTTGGACTTATTTTTATGTGGCATGCATTATAATCTAAATGTTATGGTGTGACTGGTGAACCCATAATAATATAGACAACTAATGAATGTTTGAAGGTGATGGGTGTGCCCAAAATTGTATAAAACTCCAATTAATTGGGTAATTTGATTAATATTATAATCTAAAATGAATTCATGTGTGAACATGATGCTATATTTGTTCAAAATTATTTTTTTTAGATATCCAGTTAGTTATGATGTTTTATTTCTATGTATTTCCACATTCCATGGTATTATAAAAATGTTTTTTTGATTATGCTCACCCCATGTTACATTTTTTCATGTTCTTATCATTCCTTTACGTTGGTATATTAGTTATCCACTTTTTAAGGAAAATACGTAGATGACTACATATAGTCAAGAGTACACAATGACCGAAAATAAGCTATAGAAAAAGAAATTAAATAAGTTTTTATTCATTATGTTGTAAATGATATGTATGGTCCACATTTTTTTTAGACACCAATCCTTTGGATCCTTAGTTTGTAATGTTTTTTATTTTTTCTATCATTAAAATGATGTAAAATTAATTTATGAAAACCATGCTTTCTATATATATCATACAATATCATTATTTATTTTTTAATTGTTCTCTATGATAAAATTTTATAGAATTATTCACGTAGTTGGTCAATCATAACCAAACACGAACATACCTTGATTAATAGATTATCATGTGGAGATTTGGTGGAAATATATATGACAATTATCATAATGATATCAATTAGTGTTTATTTTTGTGATATATCATAATTATAAAGGATATATAACAATAGACAATGGAATTAAAATTGTTACATAATATAAATAAAAGGCTCTCCTTTTAGTAGGGTTGTTATAAATGATAGAATAAAAGATGATCATTTATTGATCATATCATTAATTTGTAATGAAATATGTTATATTAGAATACAAATTATATCATGTAAATAATATGTAAATGATAAAACCATTTTGATGAATGCTCATATAATATAATGATGGAATAAAAATGAAAATTATGAATACTGTGGAGGTAGCATTCCAAAAATACATATGATTGATGATTTAATTATCTATAGAACAAGTGGAATGTATGATTTTTTTCATTAATAGTATAAAATATGATGTAAATATCATAATTATATTTTAAATTATATATTATTACTATATGTCCAATGTGTTTAAAAAAACGAAGAATGATTCTTTGGGGAGGAAATAGGTCGCAAACTCACATGAATGTTAGTTTCACTTTTCTTAAGGGGAATAGGGATGGGTAGTTAATGATTGTTAAATAAATATTTAAAATTAGCTGTATAATAGGGATATTGAAGTTATAATTTCAGTATATATTTATATAATTTTTTGAATACGAAGTGAAATAAAATAAATTTGGGAAGATAAAGAGATTTTATGAACTTATACAGGACTCACTAGCTGAAAATTGACTTTTTTAATTATAAAAATAACTTTTATAGAGGAAATGGTAAATCATTCAGTTTCAGGGTAGGCTAATAGAAAAAATCATAATAAATAACCATTTTATTGAAATCAATCTTAATACTATTATAAACCTTACATATCTAGGGACTCTATTTTATGACAATGGCCATCATACCAGGAATGTCCATGATGAGGTATTCAATTTTTTCAGCCATCATGACCCAAGTTTGTATAAAATATTATACAAAAATATTTATGTCAATGAATCCATTTTTGAAAATGAGGTTTAAATTATTAATCCATGTACACTATTCTTCATTGAGATCCACATGCATAAATAACTCATCCATCTTGTTGAACTCCTCCTAGGTTACATTGACTTAAATTTTCTTCTCATTAATTTATTCATTGGAATGGTTGGTGAGCCCCCACTCATACCTTTTTTAACAATCCATCTTATCATCTACCCTAATCCTATTATTATGAACAACTTTTTGATTTATCATATCAACCCCCAGGTCACAGTTTTATTTATATTTCTTGACCTCACAAGAATCTTTATCATGATGTTCACACAAAAGAACTGAATTTATTTCACTATTATAATATGTGAATTCACTATACATCATCTTGATCATTTTATGGACGTTTTTTTCATCAGCTTAGGTAGATATGAATAGTATGTGCAACATTTAGCATTATTTTCCTTAACGAAAATGAAGCACCCTAAATCCCTTTTATCATTCCACCCCTTCATACTCTTAGGGTTGTGTAGACCTATTTCATTCTCTCCATCTATGTTGTCCCCTAAATCATGTTTTTAAGTCTTGTCCTTCGAGTTAATACCATGTACACATTGACCATTATAGGGTTATTCTTTTACTATTTATTATTTATACCATTACCATACTGGGGATTATCTCCATTATACTAATCCAAACCTTCAGAAACTAAATGTTGAATGATAATTTATATGATAACTGATTTTATGGACCTTTATGGCCTCATATTACATGTTAAAATCACCTAGTCGCAATTTTCTCTATTATTTGGGTAGTAAGATGAATGTTTCTCACCTTATTATGGTATCCTTCCTTTAAATTCAACCCATGTATCCAAAACTACCTCATTTTTATTCCTATATAACTAATTTCGATTAAACTCCAAATGACTTATTTTTCACAACCCCTTCAGGTCACTAAATAATCATACATTGATGTCAATAACTTTTAGATGAATTGGTAAAATTTGTGTCTACATATTTTTTTATCGCGTTTTCTATCCCACACAATACCATGTGATCAACAACATGTCCAGTAAGAAAACTCCACATCTAGATCCCTTCCCTCTAGAATATTAGTGTCCTGATCCTCCGAGTAGCTAATTTTATTCACTAACACCCCAACATGAATCTATTCATTATGGTGTGCACCAGAATGATGAAAAACTTTTTTATCAACACTTCCCAATCATGAAACCATCATTTGATAAGAATTTTTGATCCCCTATCTACACACTCCCAATTAGTTACCTTTTTCATACATGATAGACAGAAATCAAACAATGACTCATACACAATGGACTTCTAAAAATAGCTTTATTCTTCAAGAACAACCCAAATGAACTCAACTTGAAATGGTCATACATCCACATCAATGAAAGTTTACATATAATTAGAATGGAAAACAGTTCAATTTATACCATTAGTGGAAATATAATAACTTATAGTGTTTCTTAACATGCGAAGAATCTATGTATCATGAAATGGAAGTGGGATTCCTACAAATCTCACCCAACTAATTCATCTATTTATAAGTAAAACATGAGAAGAAATTAGTTTTCATAATTTTTCAAATTGTAATGTCATAAAATATGATTATTTTATATGAAAAAGTTTATATCCCAAAAGGTTAATTTAATAAGAGATCATATCGGGTGATTTATAGTCAATTACTTAGTAGGAGGTTAATATGCATCGAATGGAAGTTAAATAAAAAAGTATTTAACAAATAATAATTTCATAATATCAAATAAAAAAAGACATAGTATTTAATTAACATTATAAAATAATAATAATTAATATGTAGTGTAAAATTCATAAAATATTGCATTTAAAAAAATTAAAATAAAATGGCATTTATAATAAATATGATATTTGAAAAATTATAATGTAGAATATTATAATATTAAATCCTATAAAGGAAAATAATTTTAAATTTTTTACAATGCCTTTAATAAAAACTGACATCATCAAAAGGATAAAAATTTATTTTAGAATGTTTAAGGTGAAAAATAAGTGTCATTGGATATAAATAAATATTTTTCTAAATATATAATTATAATTATAGATTTAATTAAAAACATAGATAAAAGAAAAAATCCATTAAAATTGGGATTTCTATTATAAAAAATTCATTGTCATAAAAATAGATTTATTAAGGGGGAAGAATATAGTGTGAAAAAAGAAATACACATATGATAAGTAGCAAACATAAATCAATATCATCATAATGTAAAATTAAACAATCATGAATTACAATAATAAATTATGGGTGTTTAGGACAAATTAAAAAGACTAGAGTCATGAAAACCCATTACCTTTATTACCACATAATCAAATGTGCTATAACCTCATTCAAAAATAATATCATAAAAAATTATATTAAAATAATATTAATACCGATATCTCTTTATAATTTTATCTTATAATTATTATGAACTTGTATATTAGTTACTTTTCCTTATTATCCCACATTAGTTGTTTTTTGTTTTGACAATCTATAATCGTTTAGTAGGATATATGTCATTATTTGATCATGTTAAATAGGTAAACAATCCATGAATGTAAAAATTACTATATTGATGAAGTTTAATGTTTTAATATATTTTAATTTCCCATTATTTGTGTTTTACTATTTATCATTGAAGATGAAATCGAAAAAAAGATGTATAATATGATCTTTATGACTAATAAAAGGTTTTTCAAAACTTTGTGAGATAAATATCGATTTATCTTTTATAAAAGTAAAATAAAATCATTGTATAAATATTTATGTCATATTATATAAAAAAATAATTTATTATAGTCACCCATGATATAATTTCGTTGCATTTTTCATGTAGGAGATCAAACCTACCAATCATGAAAATACTATAATAAGTGGATGATTATGTGGGTGATATAGTTATAATATCCATACAAAAGAATCATACTAAATTATTTTACTTTTAATTATTGTGGTATATCATAATAGTAAAATAATTTAGAAAATAATTATTTTATACGATAATGATTGATAATATTAATAAATGTTCTTCCCCGTGGAACACTATTTTTAAAATAATTTAATTAACAATGTTTGTTTTTTGGTTATTATAATTATCATGTTCTCCAATATATCATAAAAATAGTAATATCATAAATGTAATTTCAATCCATTAAACCAATTATTATTATTACCATCGATTTATGTTGAAGATGATAAGTAATGTGGAAATTAATCATTACTAGGGGTAGTAGTCTATACTTATGAATGGTTTATGATTTCATTTTCCAAATAATGAGAGATAAGTCTGATTTTTTTATAATTAATGTATTGATACATATTTTAAAATAATTATTAAATTACAAATTTGGACCATCCATGTTATGGTGGTTTTATGAAATGGAACATGATGCCTTGTAAAGGTGGTAGTCCACACCCATACATGAATGTCATTTTCGTTTTTCATATAGGAAAATGTATCTATGATCAATGAATGTAGAATCAAAATAATAATATATCAAAAAAATACATATACTAATTCTTTCATTTTATGATATTTTAACATAATTTTACTAATATTAAGATATTATTAATTATAGGAAAAATAATGGGTGGTTCCAAAAATTTAACTCACCTTTGGGATTATCTCCGTTGAATATGTGTTTAATCCCTCAAGAGATTGTCTTTTGAGGTGAAAATATCTGATTTATATTGGATAGAAATTTTTATCAGTGGTTCGGATGGATATAAGGATGAACACAGGGGGATGTGGCTAGAGGGTAATTGAAAATAGGAGAGATATTTTTATAAGAGAAAATGGGTTTTATTTTTTTTATATACCCAGAACATTTTAATAATGGGATGTTAACGTCAAAGAATTTGGAAAAAAAAATTAAATTTTTTAGTTGGGAATTTAATAGGACAATATAACCTAAATAATATTTTTCTACAATTTTTTTTTTATATTTTTTGAACCCTTTACTCATTAAATAAATAAAATTTCAATTTTAGATTTTACTATGGTAACTTGATTTTACCTATGGTATCCTAATAAAAATAACTAAAAATAAAGGGGAAAATTGATAATTTTTAAATAATAATTATTCATATTAATTCAATTTTTTGTGATTGAATATTTCAATTTTTTGAATTTTTTTTGATATAATTAATGTATAAGGTATTAAAACAATGTTTTAGAATCAAATTACTTGATTTCAAAAATATCAATCATATGTTTGTAAAATATAATTTATTTTATGAAATTAATAGTTTATGTTATAAAATAAAAAAATTACTAAAATGGTTACTTAAATTTATATGTTATACTAATATTCTAATAATTTCATAAAAAGATATATTATTACATAAATTATAATTTATAAACATTAATAAAAAATAGTTTTTTTAGAAAAAATATCAAAATATAATCCCATGGTAATATTATCATTCTAAGTCCAAAAATTATTTTCATTTTATCTAAATAATTTGAAAAATTTATAAATTTATCTTTTAAATGAAAATTAATTAAATAAATTATTCATTGAAAAGGAGGATTTAAACATAGTGCTTACTTAATATTATTTCATATATATTTATTATTAGAAGAATTATAATATATTACTAAATATAATAAAATATTATACATTATCATTTAATTTTATTCAATTTACTTATTTAGATAAAATATACAATAATGAAAATGTTATTTACGAAATGGTAATAATGTTTAGATTAAATATCCTTTATTATTCATTATCTAAATTGGTAAAAAATTATGATTAAAATAAATATATTTAATATATAATTTTAATGTTATTATAAAATTGTTATTATTATTAGTCAACTATTAATCAGATAATTTTTTTTTTGCATGTCAAACAAGCTAACTATTATAAAATTAATTTTGTGAGAAAATATAATGTGATATCTTATTTCATTAGATGACCAATAAATGGGAATGTTCCATGCTCATTTGGATATATGGGATGGTAATTATTCTTAAAATTGTTTTTATGTAATTTATCATAGACCCTAAACTTGATTGGTTGAGACAAACTTCATTTTGTTCACTTTTGGGGTCATGTTGTATTTGATATACCCAAAATAGATATTTTTATAGTCAATAACTTATATGACCTACACAGTAGACCAATTTGATATAATATAATGTTTATATTTACATTTGGAATGATTTTAGCTACGTTATCTATTATTCAAGTTATTACTATATTTTAATGGTTGCATCTATGATATTTATCCCATTATGTTGTGATTGTTATCTGTACATTTGGGGGTAGTATCCCATCAAATTAATTTTAAAAATCAATACTATTCAACATCAACTATTATATAGAGTGTAATTAAAGATAATTATATCAATCAATTCTGTTATGGTAGATGTGTAACACATGTGGGATGCTATACTCCCTATGGTTAAATTATTGAAATAATGAATACCATAGATCATCATTCCTTAAATTTAGTTATTAATATAATTGATTTTAATAGAACCATTTTATTTAATTGATTAGACTCAATATTTACAGAAATGATAATATTAGTATATAATTTAAATTATATATTAGGGGGAGGACCAGGTAATTCATCAAAATGTGAATTAATATATTCATAAAAATCGGTATGTCATTAATTATCATAACGTCATCAAACAACATAGTTTTTATTTTTTCATTTATTCCTCATGTATTTCACTAATATTTCATTCTATACATCCTTCATGTCAAGATAAATATTAACAAATACACCCCTAAAAAATTAACATATAATTATATCATTAATTCTATCACTTTTCTCTTTACCATAAACTATGGAATTATAATTTGAGATCAAATATTTCCCAAAAATATAATAAAAACCATCAAACATATGTGAGAAAAGTAAATATCATAATAGGAAATTCCTGTGAATTATAATATTAAATAAAATTCATATATATTTTTTAAATTAATCTAAAAATCACTTTATACAGTAATAAATATCTATTAAATATATCATGGGATGTATGAATATTATTATCAATCCATAACTATGTAGTACCCTTATCTTAAGGAATGTAGACTTTTCTTATGCATTTTTATGTTTTTAAAGTGCATGGGATGAGTTAGAAATAGGTTTGGAGAGTTTTGAATGGTTTTTGATAAGTTTGGAGGATTTAAATGGGTGCACGGTTTGAGAACAATTAGTGTAAACTCTATGGATTCCCATGTAAACCATGAATGGGAGACAGTAGGATTTTCACGGCCATCTCACGGTTTGTCAGACCATGGGAGGAAACCGTGCAGACCCTTGCTCCTGAGGTAGTATTGTGCGCACGGTTAGCTCACGGTTTTCGAAACCATGGGTGTTAACCATGCGACTACTTAAAAATAGTATTTTAAAACGTGGGCTCAATTAGGCTTTCCTCATTCATCTCCAATCTTCCTCCCACTTGAGACTCACTTTGGATTTTGGGTTCTCAGATTTTAATGGTGCTCTCCCACTTTATTTAGAAGCGTTTCAAATGGGTTTCAAGGTGGTTTGAAGGTTGTTTCTCCCATGTATGTCTCTCCTCATGTTTCTCTTTTGTTTTCTTCTAGATCTACATCCCTCCCTTTCATGGTTTTCTGGATCTACACTTGTTGTGTGTAGATCTAGGGTTGTGGTTGCCTTGGATGTTAATATTAAGGATTGTGGATGTTAGGGAATGGGATCTAGAGTGGTTTCGGTGGTCCATTCGCCAGATTTAAGGTGTGATTATTCAAGGGTCGATTTCTCAGGAACCATAAAGGTAGGTGGCTTCTCTCTCATCTCCCCTTGGTTATAAGTAGTGTATCTTTGTTACAACTAATTTTTTGTGCGGACAATTAATTGTGATTAGTTGTATGAAATTGGTTGGAAATCCCTTGGGTGATGTTTTGGCGATTTTTGGTAAAAAGGGGGTTTTATGGTGAAAATCATTTGTTGTGGATTTTAAAATGGATATTTTAAAATGGAGTGAGATGGTATATTTTTGAAAATGATTGATGGAGAATGGGTTTTCAATAAAGATGATATTTTTTTTGAAATGTGTATTGACATGGAAAATGATTTTCAATAAATGGGTGATTTATTAAAGTGGAATGATTTGAAATGGAATTGGTTGATTTCATGTTATTATGACATTTGTTTGATATATGATTGGTTTGGATTGGATGAAATGTGGTGTGGAAGTGGCAGGATGTCTCGCTATAAAAGGATATGGATAGAGCTCGGAAGAACCACCATGTGGGTTTTGGTCGGGAAGTATCACTAGGTGTGAATGGGTGAATTGGTTGGATGAAAGCTCTACAATTTAGTTGTTTTCGGGAAGTCCCACTAGGTGTGAATTGGTGAACGGACTAGATAGAAGCTCCATCATTTGGTTTGGTCAGGAAGTACCACTAGTGTAAATGGGTGAAGGGGTTGGACGGAATCTCCACAGTTTGGTTGTTTGGTTGTTTTGGTTGTTTTGTTGGGAACTGATTTGAAAGGTGTAAATTGTGGTGCTAATGTGTACACGATGATATGGATTGTGGCATGTTTGTTTGGATTTCCCTTGGTTGCTTGGGTTGGGTGTGATGGCTTGGTAAGGGCGTATGTGGCTGATGCAAATGGTTGCACTTGTGATTTACATTATATAAACTGTTTTATATAAATGTGCTAATGGTGTTATCCTAGTTGTTTGTGTAGGGTAGTCATTTGGGGAAATCCTACTGATTTTTAGTACTCAACCCCTTCTTTGGAACTATGGTGTCTTTTCAGATGTCATGTATCGGGACGTGGGAAAAGGTAAGGAATCGCCTTCCTTTAGTAGAGCACTGTGATCCCTTGGTGGAGCTTGAAGCATGGAGCATGGTGTGGTGTTGTGGTGGTGTCATGGCATGTGATGTTTGATTGTTTAGTTTCTGAAGTGTAATATGATGTTTTGTGGAAATGTTTAGTTGTACTAGATTTGATTTGTGTTGTGTAACAACATGGTTGTCGTTTGGGAATACATCTTTAGGTTTGAAAATGCATGCGTCATTAGCTGTTGTTTTGGTTGGTTTGTTCTGAAGGGAAAATCGACCCGCAACTTGATCTTGAATCCCTCGGCATTTATTTCTAGCCTTTGGCATCTTGGTAATGTCTCTTAAGGCCATGTAGCCCTAACTTCCTCTTCAAGCCAATGAGGTATGGGCGCCATGTTTCAAGTGGAATCAGTTTGTTCGGTCATTTGGAGTTTATTCTCGGGTTTGGTGTTGACATTCGTTGTGTTACATTCCTTGAGTCGGAATGGTATCAAGGTGTAGGAATGTCGTAAATTGGAATTTATATCATAAAAGGATGTAGCTAAACCTATTATGATGAAATTAATGCTACCAGTGAGTTGGGTACATAAGTGTTTTGGAGACACTTATAGACAGTGGATATCTCATTGTCGTGGGTGTAGCCAATGAGATGGGCATGACATGCATGGTAGAAATGACTTCCCACTAGGATTCATATTTCATTGAGGTATAATGATTTATGATGTGATATGAATGTGTGAAATTGTAATGTAAATAAATTGGTATTTTGAAAATGGTTTGGTTTTCAAAATGGGGAACATGGAAAAATGTGAACTTGCGCAAAGCCTTGTGCGATAGTGCTGTGTAATGTGATTTGAAATGGGATTTAGTGGTCTCTACAAAAGTGAGACTCATGGAGGTTTGTTTTATATTCAATGAAATAGCACCAAAGATGTGCACAACTGATTTATTCAGTCTTAAGAAAGAACATATGTATGTGACGGAGTATACAACTATGTTTATGATCTTAGTGCAGTTGGCACTCGAGGTGGCAGGTAGCACGTTATTGAAAGATTGTATCTTTGTTGCTGGTTTGAGGCAGTACATTCATTCCAAGATAGAAGTTCTGTGTATAGATGATTACATAGATATAGTAAATAGAGCCTTGGTGGATGAGCGTGATCTCCTAGGAGCTCCGGGTGGAGGAAGCATGGTGGTACCCTTGAGGAATTGTGGGAACTCTAACGTTGGGTTCGAGCGAAGGATGGAAACTTATTCCCATGGAGGGAGTATGCCATATAATCTAAAGGATGGATTGGTGAATCTTCCTCCATATCCCCAGAGAAATCCGGGATGTTTAAATGTGGTTCAAAATCAAATGAGATTGTACAGAAAAACCTCGAGCATGTCATAATTGTAAGAAAATGGGGAATCTGCAGCGTTACTGTCGTAATTTTCCAAGGTCGGGTGCGTGTGAAATTCCTCAGGGATCACAGTTGTCGTATGCTTTGACGGGACGAGGACATCAGCAAATCCCTCATCAGTAGAGTAAAGTGGGTCATGGTGATTCTTGGAATACCACGACGCCTCATCAGAACAAAAAATGGCAGAGTGTGGAATGAAATCATGTGTTAGGAGCTGACCAGGTTGTGGTGGATGATCAGTCGGGACCATCCACGGTGCGAGGTACTATTATTTTAAATTCTACATTGAAGCAATTTATATTTGATATAGGTTCTTCAAACTCTTTTATTATTGCACGTGTGGTTGATTTTTTGGGTTTATGGGTATAAATGATGCCCTCGGTTTTAAAACATCAAACTCATCTTGGTCGAAGAGAGTGTCGAGCCTTCCTGTGTAGGGCTTGTTGTATCGTTGTGGGAGAGATTGAGATAGTGTGGCATTTCTCAATGCTTAAGATGGATGGGTATGATATAATCCTAGGAATGGATTGGCTGGTGGCATTTAAGGCTCACATTGATTGTGATGGGCGAACAATGGATTTTACGACACACGATAGTGTTAGACATATCTTTAGAGTAGAGAGGCATGAAAAGCATGGTGCAACAGCTTTGTTGGCACCAGCAGTGGGTACGTTATCATATCAGTTGGTGGTGTTGTCGTTAGAATCGTTAATGTGTGTTGAGCAAAGTGTTCATCCGACAACGGTAGATCAGTTCATGGATGTTTTTCCTGACAATTCATTGGGTTACCTCCCGTAAGAGAAGTGGAGTTTATGATTGATCTCCTTCCAGAGACCATTCTTATCTCACTTCCGTCTTATAGAATGGAACAAGCTGAATTTTGGGAATTTAACATCTAGTTGGAAGTGTTAGAAAACAAAGGGTTTATCTGGCCTAGCACGTCTCCATGGGCAGTGCCGGTGTATTTTGTGAAAAAGGAGGATAGAACTTTGATTCTATTTGTTGATTATTGTAGACTTAACCAAGTTACGATAAAGAACATATATCCACTCCCACGAATTGATGATTTGTTCGACCAGTTGCGGGGACCCTAGTGGTTCTCTAATATTGACATGAGGTCGAGATACCATCAATTATTGGTGAGGAAGGAGTATATTTCAAATACAGCTTTTAGAAGTAGATATGGCCATTATGAATATGTGGTTATTCCCTTTGGTTGAATGAATGTGCCAGAAGTGATCATAGAATTGATGAATCAGATATTTAAGAGATATATGGATTCATATGTGGTGGTGTTTGTAGACGATATTTTGGTATATTCAATGTTAAGGGTGGAACATGAGCAGCACAAGGCCACAGTGCTGGGGATCTTGAGGGACCATCGCTTGTAAGCCAAATTGTCTATGTGTGCCTTTTGGATACGGGAAGTTTGTTTTCTTTCCCATGTGATTTCTAAAAGGGGTGTTTTAGTGGATCCTGAAAATATTGAAGTCATTTTCTCATGGTAACCCCCAAATAATGTGTTTGAGATACGGATTTTTCTAGGTCTAGCTGGGTATTATCAGTGTTTTGTTCATGATTTTTCACGTTTGGCTTCGCCGATGTCATCTTTGACAAGAAATAATGTTCCATTCCAGGGGAATGAACAGTGTCAGCAATATTTCATAGGGCAAAAGGGACATCTTACATCATCACCAATCTTGGTTTTTCCTGTATCAGGAAAATGGTACATTGTGTATTGCAATGCATCTGGATCAGGGTTGGGGTGTGTTCGCATGCAAGGGAATCAAGTGGTTGCATATGGATCACGACAGTTGATAGTGCATTAGAAGAACTACCCAACTCGTGATTCGGAGTTGTCAGTAGTGTTTTATTCTTTGAAAGTATGGCATCATTATCTCTTTGATGAGAAATTCACTGTATATACAGATCATAAGAGCATGAAGAACATTTTTTCACAAAGGTACTTGAACTTCAGGCAAAGGAGATGGATGTAATATCCCCATAGGTTTAAATTTGAATTGATGTACACACTGGGTAAGGGTAATTCGGTGGCGGATGAATTAAGCACAAAATCATATGCTCAGGTGGCGAAACAGGCATCAGACCAATGGATGTTGATGTCTGTTATAGCTGATATGCAGTTGGAATGTGAGGACTAGGGTGATAGAGCGGTCTTTTTTACAGTTTTGTTGATTCCTAACTTGGATGGACTAGTTATAAAGGCATAGATATTCGATTCTGAGTGTGTGACCTTGCGGTCGAGACTCAATGGTGGGGAGAACATTGAGTGTAGGCAACTGAATGGAGATTTAGTTTTGTGTTTTCAAAATCAGATGGTTTTACCAATTGCTTGTCCAGAGGATCTTCTCAGGGCATATCATAATTACAGGTGTGTTGTTCATCCTGGAATTCATAAAATGTATAAAGTGTTGAAATCAATGTTCTAGTGGGTTGGTATAAAAAGAAGTGTGGCTAAGTTTGTTTCAAGATGCTTGACTTGTCAGCAGGTCAAGCCAGAGCATCAGAGGCCAGCATGAATGTTGGAGACTTCACCAATACCTGTTTGGATGTGGGAGCATATAAAGATGGATTTTGTGATAGGTCTCCCATGAACGGTCAGAAATCATGATGTCATTTGGGTGATAGTGGATCAGATAATGAAGTTGGCCAATTTTATCCCAATTTGTGAATCTTATTCGGGGGATGATCTGTCCAAAATCTATATTCGGGATGTGGAAAAGAGGCATGGTGTTCCAGTTTCGATTGAATCATATAGAGATCTAATGTTTACATCTTGTTTCTAGAAATCCTTATAGCGAGCCCTTGGGACACAGTTGACGGTGAGTACGACGTATCACCCTCAAACAGATGATCAATCCAAGAGGATGATAAAAACTTTGGAGGATATTTTGCGGGCCTGTGTAATGGATTTTGGTGGCCCGTGGGAGGAGAACTTTTCATTGGTTGATTTCTCATACAATAACAGTTTTCAGGCATCCATATAGATGGCTACATTAGAAGCATTGTATGTGTGGCCATGTCGTTCTCTACTATGTTTGGTGGAACCATGTATGTCCTTGATGGTTGGACCGATTCTTGTCCAGGAGACTACAAAGAAGATCAAGTTGATCAGGAAGATTATTGAGATAGCTCACAGTTGTCAGAAATCATATGAGGATCATTGTTGATGGTTGTTGTCGTTCTAGGTGAGTGATCATGTTTTCTTGAGGATCTATCCTAGGTTGGGACATCATCAGTTTGGAATGTAGGGAAAGTTATCTCCAAGGTATATTGGACCTTTTGAGATTCTTAAGCGGGTTAGCGAGGTGGATTATCATTTGACATTTCCACATAGGATCTGCGTGGTTCACAATGTTTTTCATGTGTCGATGTTTATAGAGTATTAGAAGGATCGTGACCATGTGATTCGATGGGATCACGTGAAGCTAGAACTGGATGCTTCGTTAGTGCACGTGCCAGTGCGGGTTACGGATAGGCAAGAAAAAGTATTTCATTGTAAAAGCATTGGTTTAGTTTGTGTTTTCTGGAAACATGATCATATTCAAGATGAAACACGAGAGCATGAGAAAGAGATGATCGAGAAGTGGCCCGAGCTCTTTTGGAAAAAGGGAGGGTTCACTACATTCCAAGGATGGAAAATTCAGTTGTGGTAAGATTTTAGTACCCACGGTTTGAGGTATGCGGCATTTTTTTATGAATGTTTATGTGTTTAAAGTGCATGGGATGAGTTGGGAAGAGGTTTCAAGAGTTTGGAATGGTTTTGGATGACTTGGTGGATTTTAAAGGGGTGCACGGTTTGAGCACAGTTAGTGGAACCCATGTGGATTGCCTAGGAAACCGTGGAAGGGAGACAATAGGTTTTGCACATCCTGTGCACGGTTTGTCAAACCATGCAAGGAAACTGTACGGACCCTTGCTCCCGAGGCAGTAGCATGCACACGGTTTTTCAAACCGTGCGGGCTAACCGTGGGGCTACATAAAAATATGATTTTAAAAAACATGCTTACTCAGTCTTGCCTCATTCCTCTCCAATCTTCCTCCCACTCGAGCCCCACTCGGTATTTTGGGTACTCATGGGTTAAGGGTCCTCTTCCACTTGATTTGGAAGCGTTTCAAAGGGGCTTCAAGGTGGTTTGAAGGTTGTTTCTCCCTAGTCAGTCTCTCTTCTTGTTTCTCTTGTGTTTTCCTCTAGATCTATATCCCTAACATTCTTGGATTCCTAGATCTACAACTTTGGTGTGTAGATCTAGGGTTTTGGTTGCCTTGGATGTTAAAATTTTGGCTTGTGGATGTTAGTGAAAGGGATCTAGATAGGTTTTGGGGGTGCGTTCACTGGATTTGAGGCGTGGTTGTTCGTGGGTCAAATTCTCGGGAACCATAAAGGTATGTGGCTTCTCTATCGTCTCCACTTGGTTAGAACTAGTGGTTATTTATTACATTTAATTTTTTGTTCTGAATATTAATTGTGATTTGTTGTGAAAAATTGGTTGGGAATCCCTTGGGTGATGTTTTGGGTATTTTTGGGAAAAAGGGGGTTTTATGGTGAAATGATTGGGTTTTTTTATTAAAATAAATAATTTATATTCGGATGCTATGGTTGATTTGTGAAAATAATTGATGGAAAAAGGGTTTTCAATAAATAGGTTTCTTTTTTTAAATGTGGTTTGGCATGGAAAATGATTTTCAATAAATGGGTTATTTATTGAAGTTGGTTGATATGAAATGGAATTGGTTGATTGCATGCTATTGTGAACATGGTGGATCATATTCTTAGTTTTTCTTGGTTTAAATGTGGTGTGGATGTGGGAGAGAAGTCTCACTATAAAAGTTGATAGATAATGGTCTGAATAACCACCATGTGGTTTGTGGTCGTGAAGTACCACTAGTTGTGAATGGGTGAACGGGTTGGAAGGAAGCTCCACTGTTTGGTTGTGGCCGGAAATTACCACTAAGTGTGAATGGGTGAATGGGTTTGATGGAATCCCCCCCCCATTTGGTTGTGGTCGGGATGTACCACTAGGTGTGAATGGGTGAACGGGTTGGACTGATGCTCCACCATTTGGTTGTTTGGTTGTTTGGTTGTTTTGGTTGTTTTGTTGTGCATTGCTTTGCATGGTGGAAATTGAGGTGTTAATGTGTACATGATGATATCACTTGTGAAAAGTTTGTTTGATTTCCATTGGTTTCTTGGGTTGGGTGTGATGGCTTTGTAAGGGCGTATGTCGAATATGGAAATGGTTTTCCTTTTGATATAAATTATATAAACTGTTTTATATAAATGTGTTAATGGTTTTATCCTAATGGTGTGTGTAGAGAAATTAATTGGGGAAATCATAATATGTTTTAGTACTCACCACCTAATTTGGAACTGTGGTGTCCTTGAATATTTTGTGTACCGTGACATGGGAAATGGTAAGGCATCACCTTCCATTAGTGGAGAATTGTGGTCCCTTGGTGGAGCTTGGATCTTGGAGCTTGGTGTGGAGCTGTGGGGGTGTCATGGCTTGTGTTTTTTGTTTTCTTAGTTTCCACAGTGTACTCTGATGTTGTGTGGACATGTTTAGTTGTACTGGTTTTGAGTTGTGTTGTGGAACAACATGGTAGTCGTTTGGGAATACATGTTTGCGTTTGAATGAGAATTCATCATTGGCTGTTGGTTTTGTTAGTTTTGCCTTAAGGTAAAATCATTCCCCAATAAGATCGTGAGGCCCTCGGCATTTATTGCTTGCCTTCGACATCTTGGGAACGTCTCTTAAGGACAAGTAACACTCAATGCCTCCTCAAGATAATGAGGTTGGGGCAGGGTGTTACATACTATATAATGTAGTGTTTTGATACATAATCATATATCGTTTTATCTATCATTGGGAATATAAAAATAGTATCATCAGTTAATTTAATTAAAGTTGAAACATGATCCATTATTATTTAAAAACCTCAAACATAACACCATGCAATATTTTATAGAATATTCCATTAGTGCTTCTATTATTCATTAAATTCGTTTTCCCACACCTTATAATAACAACATTGAACATTAATTATTATATATTTTATTTGTCCTCATGAGTTTTATAACCTCTCTATCAATATTAAATTTAATATCTTAATCATATTATGAATTCCCTAGATTATTTCTACCCACAATTATTGATTCTGTGTATTCCACTATTCTATTTTCTATGGTATAATCTCATTACTTATATCCATCATTCATCCTCTTGAATAATATCTAATATTTCAAAATAGAAATTTTTTTCTCTTTTATTGTTCATCAAACTCATGTTCAACGGGATTTTATTAATCTATTATTTGATAAAATTTATAACACTCCTAAACCTATACACCAAAGGCTTATGGTGTGGTTATTACAATGTAATCATATTAAATTCTATTTCAAAACCAAAATCAATGTTTTATAGTCTTTAAGAGACTAGATGCATATATTAAATTAAAATTTATTATATCATCTAAGTAAAAATATTTATTACCTTATGAAATAAATAGATATAATTGTTCATAATTATATAATATACTACCTATAATATTTTGAAATTTTAGAAATGTTTATGCTCAAATGCTGGAAATTATATGGTGGAAGATAACATGGTAAATAAATGAATATATGAAAAAAATAGAATTGAAAATTAATGGTGAAACATAGATGAATAAGAATATCATAAACCAAATATATTATTTAATAGTATACAAATAATCACATGGATTATAATATATGATCTACTAATGATTGAAAAAATTGGGAATCGTAATTCCTGGATATCATAAAAATTTATTTGATTGTAGGTTTGAAATATCATGCACCATGGGTATAGAAACTCCCTTTACCCAATATCATTTTTTTAATGAGACCTAAAAATGTATTGTGGGGATATATAATTCCCAAATAGTAATATAAAATACAAATGCGTTAAATCAAAAACCAAAATAAGACAATAAATTAAAGGAATAATGTTAAAGAAATAATATCTAAAAATATCAGTAAAATTTATCAATAAAGTTTATCTTATAATGTAATTGTATATATAAATAATAATTATAATGTAATTACAATATATTTCATAAAATAATTAATTAATAAGGATTTATAGAAATATTAAAATGGATCTTATTAATAATATTTAGTGGATATAAATATTAGAGATAATTACCCTTATCATTTAAGGAATATAGAATAACAAGGGTGGGGTAATTATGAAAAAAAAATTTACATTTAGCTATGAAATTGTTTAAATAAATTTTAAATTATTAGGGACCAAATAAATTTTATATTAATGCCTTATAAAGATATAATTACATAATTAATCTTATATAACACACATTAGGGTTATGATATTTTCTCATCGAGAGATTATTATTTCAGTATTCACTTACAAAAAAAAATTTAAATTTTCCAAAATCAACTTTAATTCACTTTGGAATAGAAAAAGGATACACTGGCTATATAAATTTCATTTATCCATATATAATTACACATATAAAAAATGAATCTAGAATATAAAAAATACATGGAATATATATGGATATTTGGTTAATGGGAAATATATTACTTCATGATTATTATGATAATTTACACATTAAAATGACTTAAGAAAGGAGTATAATTTATGTTAAATGGGGCATCATATTCCTAGGATATAATAAAGAAATTTTTATAAATATTTCCTTAAAATTAGTTAATAAATAATGGTAATAGAATTTGTTTGACAAAGGAAATATAAATTGGAATAAAAAAAACGATCCTTATCTTTCCTAATATTCATGTATTATATTTCAATAATATAACTAATAAGATACATAATTATTATAGAAAAATATTTGGAATATGATTTAGAAAATTGAGAGGAAGTGTTAATTTAAACATGGTTTAAGAGAAAAATCATGGAAAATTGGGTAAATATTATTATATTGAGTGGAATCCCATGAAATATATGTATTTATTATTTTAAATTCTATTATATTAAGTTATACTCTAGCCACAGTTTTTACCTATTACCTCCCTTAATTCAATGTTATATTGAATAGGTTAATAAATGAAAAATATAGCTACCCAAGTGGAAATTATTTATTTTTACATATATATGATTTCTTATTATTTTTCTTTCACATTTCATTACCATATGTGTGTATTTTTATAAAAAACCCAAGTTACGCAAAATAGATATTTTTTATATCCTAATTTTATATATGAATTTCTTTTTTAAAAATAATTAATCTAATTATGTGAAATTTACATGTTGAATAAGGATGATATATTTGTTCCATTTTATGTAAGAGAATTTAAAAATTATTAATAATTATCAAATGGATATATATCCACTTATTCAATTAGGTTACACCTTCAATATAATGTATGAATATATAATATATTCAGGGGGAGGTTCAGAAAACATTTATCTTGTGGTTATTTTCATTAAATTAATAAATTCTTATAGGAAATTTTTCTTGAATGTTAATTATTGAATTTCATCTGGATATCAGTGGAGAGATTACCATATCCATGATACATCACTACAAGTTATCATTTAATGTAAATCATATATGTTTATTGTATTATCTGAAGAGATATTTTTCCCATCAATATCAATTTTCTCCTTTTATTATTGTTAATTTAAACCAATTATAATGGGTATTTTATAAAATCTATATCACCAATTTCCAAAATTATTTATGGAAATATATCCAACATATTAACTCCTACATCCAATAAGTCCATTATTAATAATCCATTTAATAATAATGATTATTTTACATCTTTAAAAATTTCTATCATTTTCCATATAATATTTTCATAAATCACTTATATATTATGTATTATTGTTTATTAGACAATATGATCTATGAGGAATTTACATTGAACACAAAACATTTTACAACATAATTTTAATTGTATTATATAAATATGTTAATTAAAATATAAAATAAATCGTTAATAAATTATTTTATAATAAAATATGTTTATTTATAAAAAGAATGACTTAGTTGTTACACTCACAATATTCTACGAAGAAATTGAAGGCAAACCCCCAAGAGATACATGTGTTTTTACATAGTTACCCTCATTGGGATATATACGTATATCATACACATCGAGATGTGTCAATATTCAAAATCATTTCCTAAATTTCTCTATCTAGAGAAATATAACTATTTATATGAATATCATTATATTATAAGGTAAAATAACATTTACAAAAAAGGAATCAGGATAACTCACTACTCACCAAAGAAAAACATCCTCTTCTTACTTCTATATATAATTCATTAATAAGAGAATTTTTGATTTTTATACATGTTTATCTTTTAATATTATCTTATTAATAATGTTTTGATATCACCATCACAATTTAGATGTGATATCTCAACATCACCTATATTATAATTTTAAAATTAATTTCTTTATATTGAAAAATATTTATTAAGGGAATATGTATTGAAATGTAGTAGAGGTTATTGAACATGAAAAGGGAAGTTTTTACCCAATTCTATAGATAAATTAGGGTACCATAGGTTGACTTATAAATAATTCAATTACAATATTTTGTAGAGAGAATTTTATGTTTTTCAAATATAACTAGGTATGCCTCACTCACAAAATCTCTAACCACCCTAGTAGGTATATTACCTTTAGGATGAAAAAGGACATCTCTAGATTTTCAAGGGATGTTCCTGAAAATAATAAAGATTATATTATAATATTCATTTATAACATATATTAAATGGAAACTTTATATTTACTCCATCAAAGAACCTATAAATCAATAAGATGAAATTTTTTAATATTGACATCATCCAAGAATCAAATAACTTGAATATGACATTATTGGATAATAAACTACATTTGAAACATAACTTTATCGTGTGACATTCAAAACACGATGAATTAACAACTGAAAATGGGATTTAATAAAATGGTACCTATATAAAATATATTTTCCATTATTTTATTAGTCCCCTATTTTAGGATGAAACACAACTGATTGTCAGTCGATATTGAGAAAAATTTGCTGAGGTCCCCTATGGAACTATTATGATATTATTCAATAAATTGAATGTTTTTAAATGTTTCTATAAATATTAAATTTTATGAACTATAATATCCCTTTATAAATGGTAAGTTTAATTTTTGTATTCATTGTTGAATATTGGTATAAATGGGGAAATATGAATCCAACCAGATACTAAACTTATACTACCTATATGTCTGGATTGATAACATTAGTTCATAGACATATAATGAGATTATTTCTACTAATTAACATTTGTAATAGTGATCAATAAATCAAAGAGAGTTCCCTCTTTTTTCATCTTAATATAACAGTCTCAATAATTTTCTATCATGGTATGTAGAGTTGAAGGGAGTAACAGACATATATATTCAAATTTAACATTTAAAATGAGTATATAGAGGGATAAACAAAATTAAGGAAAATGTTCATGAAAAAAATTATCATTTAACATTATATTAAGATACTATTACGGTTTTAATAGTTATAATATGGTAAAGGAAAATACCATTTTCATTGTGATCTCTTATTTACATAGAATATGATATTCATATAATAATAATTAAAATAAACATTATGTCGCTAGTCTCATATTATAAAGGTCAATCTTATCAACCTTAATGTTTTTTTATAGATTCCAAGATTGAGAAACACTATTCTTTTTAGGAGTTATGGTGAAACATGTTTATCATCTATGAAAAAAGGTAATAGTCATGATTTATAAGAAGGGGGATCCCAATGAGAACTGTAAACTATAATCATATCTAGATTCACATCACCCAAAATAGAAGAAATATTTGTTATGATTTTGGCCTATTATAATTTAAGCTACCTTCATATTTGGCCAACAGTTATATATCCATTAATAAATTTGTTATTAAAAAAATAGTAAACCATAATATAGTTTGTTTAACAATTGTTTTCTCCAAATAACCACAACATACAAAACCATATCTACTAGAAAATACAGTTAATTCCATCTTTTAAATTTTACATCATCATTAAACAATGAAGATTATTATTCCACCAATATCATGTTTTATGTCATAAATGTAAAATGTACCTCTATATTAGACCTTTTAAAAAATATATTGTATTATAGTGTGCATTACATTACGTTTCCTATTTTTCATCATAATTTTCTAGAAATTAGTAATAATATATTCACTAATTCAATAAGGGTTATTACATCAAAATGTAGAATATAATCATTGTAATAAATATTATATGATTTTAATATATCAAATTTAATAATTTTATTCTTAAATGATATTCATCAACAGATGCTAGTTTTATCTTGGATCCCTTAATAGAAACATAAAATATAATTAGAAGATATCTATATTAATCTATGACATGCAACATTTTTCAAAAAAAAATATATAATAACTATTTTTTTTGTTTATTAATAACATGGTTTCCAAGGAATCTATATAAAAATTTATAAAATGTAGTTTTTATGAAATTGGTGATTTTGAACATTTAATGTGGTTTTTTGAACCACATCAAACGTTTCATTCTCACAGAAACAAATTATTTCCAATTTATTTTATTTACCTTTATTCATGACAATAATATCTAAAATTAATTTAACCATGATGGTTTTCTAGAAAAACATACATGGTTATGTTTATTATACATGGTTTTATCTTTATTGATAAAATATATTTCGTATTTATCCATATATATTTAATAAATCTCATATATTATCATATTAATAAATAACCATGAAAAAATAGTGTTAACATTTTAAATTTTTTCTCCAAACTAGATTATGGGTTAACACATTTTAAAAAATTATTATTTTACTTTATCATTCCTATTCATTCCCATTTATTCCATAAACATGTACTTATATTTTCATTTCCATTTAATCTATATTTAATTATATAATGAATCTCTCCATCAAATGTCAATGTTACATATATTCTTGTATGCATACCCTCAACATATCCTATGTATTTATAATGTCCTTTTTACCAAGAATGATTCCCATATATGTAGATACCAAAATTTTTTCTTTTTAAGACATCCAAATATTTCTTTATATATTTTTAGATCCAGGAATGAAGGAAAAATATGATTTTGGGCCCCATTTTCCCAGATATAAATTTTCTAAAAATATTTATATCATTTTATATCACACACCCAACGATTATTAAAGAAAATGGGATAACTCTTAAAAAACAATAGATCAGAATAATACGACAACCGTTGAGTTTGTAACTTCGTGATTACCCAAGGTAAAACCAAAAATATATCGACACTGGTTGTTTAGATATATCAACTATTGTTATTGGATTTGGTTTGTTAATTAATTAGTTAATTAAATTAATTTGATAATTTAAACTACCAAAAAAACATATATAAAATCATCACTAGGTAAAACTCACCAGGGTTAGACACTTGTTCCTTACCAAATTGAGAGTGTTCTTTTATATACTGGCATTGGAGAAACAAATCATACGATGATGATATTCCAAATCAAAGATGATAAATATACAATGAATAAAAAAACATCATCCATTCTTTATATATTGAGATATTAAAAAAATATGATATTCTCTATTGGTAGGATAGATAAATTAGTGGATTATTCGCTTTATTGATTAAATTTAATGATCTGGATCATCTCTTTCTTGATATGCACATATTTTAGACAATTACAGGTGATTGTGTACTAAAAATATAAGGTTTTTTCTTGTATTCTCACTATATATTATCATTGTTTTCATTAATTGGAAATTAATGCAAGGAAAATGAATTTTAATCATTTTTTTGTATGAAGTTCTCGCAAAAATTTTATATGTTCTTCATTGATCAGCATATGCGGTATCAGTTTGGCATATCATTGTGAGACTGAGCATGATTTGTCCACCAAATTCATGATAGATCACATGTGTTGTATGGATAAAAAAATAACGGATAATTTTTTTCGTGTATATTTTAGGGTTATAATTTTTATGATCTAAATAAAAATCATTAAGTTCAGAAGAACCAGATAAATATATGTTGAGGTAGTTCATGCGTATTAATGATATCTAATTATGGACACTGGAGGAATACAAACAGATGACCATAGGTAGATCACTAAATTTTTGGGGGAGATTATGTGGAAAAAAATTTTATTCCAGATCTGATGTGCATAGAAGAAATCTATACTTATATAAAAATCCATACTACATTCCATGTAGTTATGAATAACACATGTCATGGTACGGCTATGATGTGGTGGCTAGGGGTTGGGAAAAATACAGGAAAGGAACATCATATAGGCCATCAAAATTCAATTTATCCCTCCTATCATAGACATGTCATGTGGTGGAGTGCGCCAGAAAAAACCCATCTGGGATGATATTTCCATGTGCATAATATGTACCAATGTACATGTACGCAACTAAGAAGCCACCTTGTAGCGAAATACAGGGACATTTCCACGAGGACATATACTAACACCATATTTTTTGGACACATCATGTAGTCCAGCTACATGTCTTGAAATTATATATGAGCTATTGTCCCTACAATAGTGATGAAATATTTATTATAAAGAAAGAGATCATATGTCATGTGTTCCCCAATATGAGGTGCACCCCATGTTTACTTTAATTAAATCTGTATCCCCTAGTTTCTCATTCATTTGGACTCCTATTTTTTCCCATGAGTAGCATATCCTATGTGATTTTACACATATAATTTGATGGGTTCCCCTTTAATGTATTTTTACATTAATTATGAGATATTATAGAATTAATCATATTTATGTGATGCCTGATGACAAAAGTGATCACACATAATCACTAAAGACTTCTGAGTGTTACCCTCATATGGGGATTGGCATTGGTCCTTGATGAATTGACTGTTACCCTCTATCTTGGTTGGACCAGGGTCCTTTACTAATCCTAAGAGTATTCATTTATCAATTCAAGGATTTGGGTCCTCTAATACAAGAGTGAAACCCTCATATATAGATAGGTCATGGGTTGTATACTATTATAGTAGCACCCTCAACCATGTTAGGGAATGAGTCCTACAACGATCATGGTTGATACCCTCCTTCCAAACTGGGCTTAGGTCAATGATGACTAGACTAGAACCCTCGTTAAAAGACTAGGCATGGTTCCTTGACTACTAGAGTGGCACCATCTAGTCTATCTAGGAACGAGTCCACTACAAGAACATATATTGGAACCCTCTAGCGGGGCTAATCCTGTTCCCTAGACCATCAATGTGGCACCCTCTTATCATACTACTTTATGGGCCCTATATTGAATATTTAGGGAACACTACTATTGTACTAGGGTATGTGTACCCTGTCTATAGATTGTTACCCCTAGACTATGATACATAGTTTTTAGGCATGGCGTGAAATATATGTTTATTAATAGGAAAACAAACATAATTTTGGGCATTATTGATGGGATTTGGGAACTGTTGGAAACGCATCCCTTTGCTGGGATGTGATATAGAGATCCCTCTTCCCTCTCTATTGAGTTTTTTCTCCTTGAGAACATATATATATATATATATCCATGTAATTGTATACTGTTACACTCATTTGATGGGTAGTAGAGACACGACGTGCATTCCACCCAGTTAATGTGTTGGAATCCCTATAATTGGATGATGTTACATTCGTATATAGGTTATGATGTTACGGGTTTACTATACACTTTCAATCTATACTTATTCTATCACTTACTTCAACAAATTAACATTTTAGGGAGTCCTACTAGGAATGTGTATACCCACCCTTCTACCGGATTTTCCCACATGTCTTCATTTTTATAGAGATGATGGACTTGAGGAATGTTACTAAAGAGGAGCTTAAGTAATCTTGTTTCATTTAGATGGGTTATGGTTATCAGAGCATGAATATTAGAATCTATTCTCTATCAAATACTTTAGTTCCTTATTTTCTCATCTTGCGACATCTTTCTGGTTTGGCATGTAGTCCTCCATTTTACATTAATTTTACACTAGTGTACTCTTTTACACCATACAGTATTTTCACGGTTGGAATATATTCTAGATATATATTATTTTTGATATTATTCCTCTAAAATTATGCATAGGTATGGTTTAGTGTGTGCATGTATGTTCATTATCTATTTTTTCCCGATGTTAGATATTCCATTTGAATATTGTCTGTAGCCCCTGACCTATTGAGGCTGGATTTTAGTAGTTGTGGTTTGATCCCCAATAGGTCATGTTACGATATATTTGTATCAATGTTGGTTTGATCCTTGGGTTTCTGTCAAGAGTAGTTCCCTTGTGATGATATGGTTGGTATTTAGGAAAAATTCTCAATGTTTCTAGAGTGGGAATCTCTGGTCAGGGAACCAAGTGATAGTATAGATGCCCAATATACCCATTCACTGTGACATTGAGTATATGGTTACTGACTCGACATATTGAGACATTGGGTGGAGAGATCAAATGGTATATGAATATTATTGGACTGATTATTTGATATCAGATTTTGTGTTAGATCACAATTGTATATATATGGGGTCAACTGATCCTGGGAAACCATGATTAAATTTTCTGGATTACTCCATGATGATAGCCACCTCTGTTACATGTTCTTGATCATAATGTTGATCTGGTGAGTAATGATGCCTAAAACTAGGGTCCATCCCATGAGATTATTTTTATTAATGAATTGTTATCATCAAAACCAACAATTGAGTAGTGTAATATCCAATATCGGTAGTCTGAGGAGGCAGTTCGGCTTATAGTACTCTATGATTTCAAGGGCCATAGGCTGCTTAGGTTCCACAACAATCATATCCCGAGGAAGTTGTGGATGGTCTTGACTCATTGATCTATGTCTTTAGGAACATCTAGAAAATAATGGATTAGGTGTTTTTTTATAGAATCTATCCATTCCCAAAAATTAGGTTCGTGATGGTGGACTCTGGTTACTAAGATTCATGTTTATTCAAAAGTCTCGTGG
This sequence comes from Viscum album, assembly GCA_963277665.1. Taxonomy (NCBI): domain Eukaryota; kingdom Viridiplantae; phylum Streptophyta; class Magnoliopsida; order Santalales; family Viscaceae; genus Viscum; species Viscum album. The sequence goes on along the minus strand of OY728162.1, from coordinate 397,344,711 downwards.
ACTGACATGCAATAGTTATATTGTGAGAAGAACTAACCATCATATTTGGGGTAAATTTGGATTCATGTTCTTCAGGAACAACATTCTGGTCGGATGAAGGTGGATGATAATTATTCAATGTTTACAAACCATCTGTGGTACTACATCAACACAATATAGGATTGCTAATTTTTATGAAATAAGTTTTAGTGGGGACTTAATGGAGAGATTAATGACAGTGTGTTACCCATGTGAATTACCACTTATGTTGTGGTGTTAAAAAAGGATTTAGTGATAGAGAGTTTCTCTTCATAGGGATTTCAGGTTGCTGGATCTCACACTATGTGTTATAGAGCTGAGTCATATGTAGTAGCTACCAGATGACAGTTGACTAGATAGCAGTGCAAGAGGTCATCCTAGGATGAGGGTCAATAACATGATGGGGAAAGAATATAGGACCAAACAATCCCGTATATAGGTGGTGTTTTTTTATTGCAAAGGTCTTACATCATGAGGCTTACAAACTATACATGCTGAGGAGAGGAGATAGATAGCTGGAGGATGGCCATATTAAAGATAAAAATGTGATCTAGGATCTCTTAGGTGTGGACACGGTCTTCCCCTAGGGAGGGGAAGATAGAAGAGGAATAGGTGGATCTCCTGAAGGATAATCTATGGATGGTGGATGACGATTTGATATCCATCAACCACCACCACCAGGAATCCCATGTTAGGCTTAGGGAGTTAGTGTTCAGGACTCCATAAAACTACATTTAATGGAATATTACATTGTAGTGGCTTAGGTGATGATTATATTTATGATATTTTTATTCTACTATTGAATAATTATTATTAGACATAGTTTCCAGTAATTTAGTTATTTATATACTCCTAATGTGAGAGATGAATATCCAAGTATAGGCTTTATCCTATAATCTTCATATTGATGTTCATATGGGGAAAAATAGTTGTATATCATTTATTTAATGGTAGTCTGAGGTATCGCTTGGTGAAGATTGGTTCACATGGGACCTTTGGTTCATCCCTATGGAACCCTATTACATCAACTATGTAATGTATTGTTTTTCCATGGTCTAAGAACATATTTAATATCACCACAAACAATTAATATTCATTGAAAATTATGGGATGAGATTCACAGTTACATGTGAGAGAGATATCCTAGTGGGATAATAAGGATATATGAATAAAGAATTGTAACCCACCAATTATCAGTTATTGAATATATCCCTTAGGGAAAAAATATCTTTAGGAATCACCATTTCTATAATCATGGATAAATTTATGTATATCTTTCCAGAGGATGTTCATGGACTACCTCGAAGGAGGTAGATGAAGTTTATCATTAGATCACCTCTCAGAAACCCTCTGATATCTTCTACCGAATATTTGATCGAGATACTAATTTTTAAGAGATGTAGTTGTAGTTACATGTCAATTGGGAGTATATATTTATTAGACCGAGTGTTTCCCCTGGGTAACTGTATTTTTTCATGATAAATTTTGATGATATCATACAACTTTTCATGAATCAACATCGCCTGAACCCATCCATGATAAATAACAAGTACCCCTTCTTGAGGATTGATGACCTTATTGACCTACTGTGAGGCACAATATTGTTCTCAAATATTGATCTCTGATCCTAAAACCACTATTTGAAGGTTCATGTATAATATATTTCAATGATGGAATTATGATGTCACTACTAACAATATTAGTGTGGTGAATTCGCTGACAATTAATATAAATTTTATGTACTCTTCCCCCATTCATACATGGACAATTTTTTTTTTATCATCGATGACCTACGGAAATAATATTCATCTGATGATGAGCATTCAATAAACTTGAGGATGGTCCTAGATTTTCATTAGGAGAACCCCCTTTACAGAATGATCTCAATATAACAGTTATGTATTCATGGGGTTTACTTTTAGTGCATGTCAACTTTGATCATGGAATATACATGGAACCAACGATGATCGATGTAGTGATTTCCTGTGAGCTACTGAAGAGTGTGTCATAGCTGCAAAGAATTCTTGGATTGGAGGGGTACTATAGTAATTTTTGGGTGAATTCTATTTTATGTCGGCCTATTTTTCCACCCAGGCATGGAAAATGAATCTGTTTACCATTAATGGTTAGGACCACAGGGACTTCGAGGAGATAGGCATGGGGTTATGAGTGATCTCGTATTGAGACTACTAGAGGAAGGCATGGATTAGGTAGTCTATTGAGATGTCCCCGAAACTGGTCTTGGAAGAATTTTGACTTAATAGTAAGAAGTTATTGAATACTTGGTAAGGTATTTGTTCCCATATGAGAAAAACTACTTTCTTAATGTACTAGACATGACAACATTAGTCTTCTTTCAAAGGATGTGGAGGCCCTATATTTTGGAAGAGAACATTATCGTATACCAAGAGCATAATATTCTTAGTTATGTATTCACACATAAAAATATAAACATGATACATAAGCTATATATATATTTTTTGTTGTATTTTGGCTTCGAGACAGTCTATTCTCAAGGGAAGGGAAATGTCGTACCATATTCTCTTATTAGGATGTCCCATGATCACTTGGCCGACGAAGTTTCTAAGAAGTTGGCTTTATTCATACACTTCTCAAGAGAGTGAGACATTCTTTATTAGTTGAAATTTTCTATGATGTATTTCTTGACTAAATATCATCAAGAGATTCATGCAATCATTTTTTAAGGATAGAATCACTTCATCATTTTTTGAGAAAATATGGTGGTCCAAGTCATGATGCGAGAGGAGGTGATAAAGTAGTTCTACACATTTCATTTAGTTGTACATCCCAGTGTGGGAATGTTTTATATATACCTTATAATGAAGTTTTTTTGATCTGGAATAAGGTTGTGCAAGGGTGAGTTCACTTCATATTTTGTCACCTATCAGTAGGTGAAGGCTCCACACTAGGTTCCAAAAGGGGTTTTTTCATCCCATAGAGACCCTAAATTGGATGTGGAATAACATATCCATGGAATTTGTGATAGGTATTCCTTATAAAGAAATTATACAGATTCCTTCTATGTGATTTTTGACCGAATCATAAAGTCATAAGAAATCATTACTACTAGAGAGTAGAGTTGGGTTGAGTTTTTGGGGAAGTTATATATATATGGGATATTTTCACCTACATGGGGTTCATTTGACTATTTTCTTATACAATTATGCTTGGTTTATTTCATTGTAATGGAGTGTCCCACGAATTACATTCTAAAATTAGATGAGGATGAGTAAGACATTCCACACCTTGATAGAAGGGAATATTGAGTGAACTATATAGGTGATGGGGGATATCTTTAGAGCATGTGTGTTGGACTTCAGATGGATCTTGTAGAATCATTTTCCCTTGGTAGAGATATCATTCAATAATAGCTACCAGTCGTCTACTATCAAGGCACCTATCACGAAACTATTTATGAGACAATGAAGGCCACCCTTAAACTGGAAAATGATCTATGAGGCATCTATTGTGGGAAAAGAGTTGGTTATGAGAATAAAGTATACGGTGCATTCCATTAATTATCAGATGTGGATATAAAATAACAATAAGAAACCATTTTATGATTACCATCATATTCACTTGGAGTTGAAACATGCATACCAAATTTTCCTAAGAGTCTATCAATGATGATGATTATGGAGTTTTGTTAGTGGTGGAATTATTTCATTGAGGTTCATTGATCTATTTGATATCTTGATTAGTGTTGGGGAGGGTTATTAGTGCCTCGCACTACCCCCACAATTGCAATAGGTTCATGATGTCTACCGCCTGTTAGAGCACATAAGATTTGTGTGAGTCCCTATGAACGTTATTTTATGTGAAGAACTAGATATCTATGATTAAAGTTCTTTTCAAGATCACCGTATAGAGATATATGATCAGAAGGATATGATACTTTTTGGATAGACTATTCCGTTTGTCATGATGTATGGTGGCATAAGGACATCCATGAGAGTTTTTATAAGTGGGAGAGTCAGATGTAGGCATAATATCATGAGATCTGTGTGAAGTTATTATTTCCATGGAAGAAAATAATTAATTACGGAATAATATAGATACACTGTATATACCTTTATATAGTTTGTAATATTTATATTTTTTGGAGCTAGGATCTGAGATGGACAGTGATTTCTGAGGACCTAGGTTCCTGAAATTAATTTTACAAAAAAAATAAGTATTTTATTTTATGTGAATTTGTTTTAAGTAAAATAGTATAAATATTAAATGGAACCCCATATCATAATTATATTCCTGTTGTGGAGTTCATGAAATGATTTATAACCTAGGAACATTCTATAATATGCCAACCTGAGGAATTATGACATCTCAAACATAGGAGGTACGTTTAGTTGGTTAATTTATTATTTTCATTGAATTTATTTATTTATTTGACCAAACTGAAACACAACCTTAAATTAAATATTGTGAGAATGGTATAGAGTAAGAGGTTTCCAACCTCTGATACCAATTGTAGGATCGAAATATAATATGAGATGCTCAATATACAAGAGGGGGGTGAATTGTATACTTTAAAAATTCCTTTGGAACCTTTAAAGTTAGTTAAGAAACTATAGTTTCCTTAAGAAAAGGAAAGGGCTAAGTTTAACAAAGTTAAACTAAGTAAATTCACAACACCTCTAACACCGAACTAAACATGGAAAGAGATTCCAAAATTAGGTTCCGGAAATATGGTTCCGGAAATTGAAACTTAACAAATGTTACAATATGAGATTCTACCTTAAAGCGTATAGAATCTAAATGAATCAGAGTAAGTAAGGAAGTATAATAAAGTTATACTTTCCTTAAGATACAAAATGCAGCGGAATAGAAACAAGTAGTAAAACTACAAGAAACAAGAATAAGTCTTTTAACCCAAAGAGAAGGGTATCCAACAACCTTGGATAAAGGTCCCTTGATTTATACTTTCAAGAAAGTCTGTCTTACCCACACCATGGTAAGCCCTCGATACGAAGATCGGAGTCTCTGTCTTGCTATCCCCGCAAGCCCTCAACTTCAAGGTAGTTGGCAACCTCTGTCTTTCTCAGCAAGAAATCCCTCGATCTTTAAGGTATTCGGCACCTCTGTCTTCCTATCCCCGGAAGCCCTCGAATGTAATCACCAACATTCGGAGTCGCACGAAGCTTTGAGAGTTAATAAGAGACTCTCTCTCTAGAAATCACTTCAACAGCATGTATGTACTTTTTCAGCAATCAGCTATTATCCATCAGCCTCGAGCTCTTTCAAATGAGCTCCTATTTATAGGTAAGGTCGGCTCCTCTACAACGGTCATATTTTCCTTAAATATCGGGGGGACCTGTACACGTGTCACTTAGACAACGGTTAGTTTATAACAAAATGGACGACATCGTTTTATAACAAAGTGAGTGTAACAGAAAGTACGACATCGTTTTAAACTCTAACATAAAGGTTCGGAATAGAAACTTCAGAGTGAAGGTTCGGAATGAATAAATTCAGAGTGAATAAAACAATGATAATCAGATTCTGTTTAACAGGTGAATTCGGAATGAGAATTCGGAATAGGAATTCCTCATCAGAAAATGTAATGAGAATTCATCATCAGAATTCGTAATGAGAATTCATCATCAGAATTCGTAATGAGAATTCATCATCAGAATTCGTAATGAGAATTCATCATCAGAATTCGTAATGAGAATTCATCATCAGAATTCGTAATGAGAATTCATCATCAGAATTCGTAATGAGAATTCATCATCAGAATTCGTAATGAGAATTCATCATCAGAATTCGTAATGAGAATTCATCATCAGAATTTGTAATGAGAATTCATCATCAGAATTCGTAATGAGAATTCATCATCAGAATTCGTAATGAGAATTCGTCATCAGAATTCGTAATGAGAATTCTTTATCAGAATTCGTAATGAAAATTTTTCTTCTGAATTCGTAATGAGAATTCGGAATGGGATTTCTTCATTAGAATTCGTAATGAGAATTCTTCTTCAGAATTCGTATCCTGAATCTGGAATAGAACATAGTCAGAGTTCATATCCGGAATTTGGAATGAAACTTCCTTATAGTTCTTGTCCAGAATCCGAACCCTAAAACAGAATGCTTTATATCAAAGTTTCAATGATTCCGAGAAAATGAATCTGAAACTCATACTTAAGAAAAATATGAATGAAAATATGATAAGGATAATTTTTCTTATAAAAGCGATTTTCCTTAAGAAAGCAATTTTCCTTATAAAAGCAATTTTCCTTAAGAAAGCAATTTTCTTTAAATATAAGGTGTTTGTGATTTTCAAAACAAGAAGGAATGGAAAAGTCATAAGAAAAACCTTATTGACTCAACAATCTCCCCCTTTTTGGAAAGCACAAACATCCTTACGAAAAAGCTATTCCAAGAAAAAAAACACATTAATGTTTATCTCCCTCAGTTTAAGGATATAGATGAATACGACTAACTCCCCCTTAGGCTTTGAAACTCTAAGGATCATATTCATATTTCCGGAGTGATGTTTCATAAGAAGGTCTTCTTTAAGAAAAACTCCCCCTTAAACAAACTCTTATTAGAATTCTTTTTCCTTGGGTATTTTTCTTTCTCCCCCTTTGATAAACTCTTATTAGAGTTCCTCTTTTTTTAAGGATATTTTCCTTCTCCCCCTTTGTGATTTTCAAAAAGAATTGGAGGGAATGGAAAAACTTAACAAAGTACCTGAAAAATTAGTAATGACAACAATAGAAACAACAAGTACGACTTTCATTAAAATTAGAATCTCGACAACAAAAAAATACAATAAAAAGATCGGATTGGTTATTTCGGATCTTTCTCCTTCGACATTAGCCCCTTAAGAATCGTCTTGATCTTCTTTAAGTCTTTGTGATCTTCCTCTGCATGCTTCTCTAAGACGACTATTCTTGCTGACTGAGCTTCAATTATTTCTTCCTGAGCCTTCAACTTTTCTTCCTGAGCTTTCATCTTCTCTTCCTGAGCCTTCATCCTTTCTTCAAACTCGATACGATAATCCCTTTCAAATTTCCAACTTTGATTAACGGAATTGAGCTTTCCATTCAGATCTCTCACTTCCTGAATCCGAAAGTTCTTTTCCTCTGTCAATTTCTCTTCGAAGGATGCAGTCAGCTCATTAATCTTCTTGTCTTCGGTCTCAAAGACATCCTTAACATTATCTTGAAACTCATCAAGCAACCCCATCTCTTCCACATTCTTCTTCGACCATCTTGTCATCCTCTTACAAGATCTTTTATGAGCTTCGTAACCAACAAAGAAAGTTTTGAACTGAGCTTCAATCTCAACACACTAATCCATAACCATTGATACGGAGTCGGTTTTTTGATTCAACGCATGTTGGAGCATCTGGCATCGTGAATCAATGCTTGAGAAGGTCGGAATGGTTCCTACCAACTTCTTCAAAGACTGAACAACAAAATAATGCCCCAACGAAGATGACTCCGAATCTAAAATCTTGCTCGGAGAATTTTCTTCCTCAATAAGCTCCAATTTCCTCTTAGAAGAACTACCAGCTTCCTTCTTCTTTCTTACTACTGAGCTCGGAGTCTCGGTAAGAATTTTCTTTCCCTTATCTTTTTCCTGAATAGAATCTTGTTCCGGAGTTTTCTTTTCACTATCAAAAACTTGAACAACCAAATCTTCCTCATCAGCAACTTCTTGAACACCAACCTCTACGTTTCCCATCTGAGAAATATCTTGTAAAAGTTGTTCTTCTTCTCCATGATAGGAAACTTCTTCTTCTCCTTTCTCTTCTTCCATCACAAGAGTGACAAGCTTCGAAGATTCAGCTTCTGAAGTCCGGAGTGATAAGTGTTCCGAAGGAGTTCCCTTGTACTCATCAACTTGTTTTAGCACATCTCCTGTCTCACCACTTCCTTCAGAAGCCTCTTCAACTTGTTCCACTTGCTCTTCTTCCTCAGTATTTGTGGCAACAACCTCTTCTGAAGAAACAAGATTTCTTCCTGGAGTCTCAGGTAGAGATTCCAGGGAGAAAGTTCTCGGAACAGGAATTGTTGCTGAAACCATTTCATTGAACTTAAACAACGCTTGGACTGCCTCATCTTCTGACCTTTTCTTCTTAATCATCTTTTCCATAGCTTGTTTCTCAAGCTCATTAGCATCTTTTTCCTTCAAAGCTTTAGCCTCCGCAGGATCCAATCCGAACTGCGGATCCCCTTCTTTCCTCTTCTCTTTGTCAGCTCTCCACTTTGTAACGACTTCATCAGGATAGGTCTTCTTCTTCTTAGGCTTTTGTGGTGCGGAGTGGACTTCCTTAGACTTAGGTTCCTCGGCTTCGACTACCACTTATTTCAGTTTTCTCTTCCTTACCGGCTTGGATGATTCCGGATCAGCAGATTTCGGAGTCACTTCTACTTGAGGAGGTAGATCAATAAACTTGCCAGACTTCTTGTCAAAAGCTATATTCATCCTTTTAAGCGTGCTATCACTAAGCAACATGATCTTGCAAACTTTCGGTTTAGAACTGCAAGCTACCTTGAAAGATTATTGGCACCTAACTATGATCTTTGATAATATTGCTGGGTACATGATAATCTGAGCTCTCAGATTCCCCTTCTTCAAATTCTCAATATTAAGAAGAATATGCTTCATCAAGTTAAACTTTCTTAGATTTATCAAGAAATCTAAGATATATATCTCACTCTTCTTCAAGGTATCCTTATCACCTTTTCTCGGTACGATAAGCCCTTGCACCCATAACTCCAGAATCCGGAAGTTTGTAGATAGGATTGCAATTTTCGGAGCCTTGTCATCATCCAATCCTAGAGTTTCTAAGGTTTTTTCCTTGTAGAAGCTACCCTTGGAGTCTGGCAATACGTGAGAAATAAACTCAGCTTCACCTTCATAAGATAACCCTACCAAGCTTGCAGCCTTGGTGTAAGAAAGCTTATATGTCTTGCCATATGATTTGAATGAAAATTTTTCTCTATTATCTTCCTCGAAGAAAGCAACTGACTCATAAAAATCAACAAGCAAATCTGAGTACACTTCATCTTGGTTTCCGGTTTTTGATACCGCAACATCTTCCCATCCATTTAACATGATATTCTTTGAAATGACAGAATCGTAGTTGCTGAAGAAAGTCGGATGAACTAACCTTTCTCTGTATATTAACCACTGAGATATAGGCTTGGTTGAAGAAATTTCTTGAGAAGCTAACTCTGCAGACATTCGGATCTGAAGTCTTCTGAGATATTCGGAACAGAGAAGACTGAAGTTCGGAGCGGAGAAAACTGTGGTTCGGAATGGCCTTAAATCGGAGAGTTAGAGCTTCATCACGCGAAAGCTTGAAACTGATGTGGGACTAGGAATTAGGTCCCCTTTATATAGGCAACGAGATGACGGTTGACATTCCATAGATGATCTAACGGTTGGAATGAGCTGTGATCAGATCTGACGGTTGAGAGCTTGAATCCGATCTTTTTGAGGTTTTATTAAAACAAGGATATAAGAAAACTAAAAACCGAAAACAAAATATAAGAAACTTCCAGCAAGTAAAATATGATTACGAAAACTTCAGTAAGGAAATCATACCTTTCAGATTATCTTAGGAAAGTTGTTCGTAATGGGTAATATAAACATGACTACGAAAAACTCAATAATAAAAAAAAACGAAAAACTCAATACGAAAAACTCAATACGGAAAACCCAATACGAAAAACTCAATTCGAAAAATCAATACGAAAAACTCAATACGAAAAACTCAATACGAAAAACTTAATTCGAAAAACTTAATAGAAAAAGAGAAAAAAAACTTGTTATGGAAGATTCAGTACGAAAGTTTCGTTATGAAAATACCAGTACGAAAGTTTTTCATTCTGGAAATTTCCAATACGAATACTTCCATTCCAGAAGTATTCTGTACGAAAATATCCATTCTGGAAAATTTCCATTCCGGAAGTTTTCATTCCGGAAATCTTTATTCCGAAAAGTTTGAAAACAAATTTTGAAAAACTTTTTTTAAACAAACAATCAAATGTACTCCCCCTATGAAAAGGAGTTTATTACTGTAAGAAGAATTTTTCAACAGAAAGTTACTTGAGAAAGATTACCTTATGGTTATCATTCCTAACTTCTGTTTAATATATTCAAATCTATTAGAAGGCAAAGACTTTGTGAATATATCAGCAAGTTGATCTTGCGTTCCAATAAACCGAAGAATAATATCTCCTTTAAGTGTGTGATCCCTAAGAAAGTGATGCCTAATATCTATGTGTTTTGCACGAGAGTGATGTGCAGGGTTTTTACTTAGGGCAATGGCACTTGTGTTATCACAAAAAATTTGAGTTTTAGTAAAACTCAAGCCATAGTCTGTGAGTGTGTGTTGCATCCACAAAACTTGTGCACAATAACTTCCAGCTGATACATATTCAGCTTCAGCAGTGGAGAGTGCTACAGAATGTTGCCTCTTACAGGACCAAGAAACTAATGAATCTCCTAAGAAATGACAAGTTCCGGATGTACTCTTTCTATCCATTCTACATCCACCAAAGTCAGCATCAGAAAATCTCTTTAGAACAAAATCATTTCTAGAAGTATAAAATAATCCTAGATCCATGGTTCCCTTAAGGTAGCGAAAAAAAATTTTAACTGCCTTTAAGTGAGATTCCTTAGGATTGGATTGATATCTTGCACATAAGAATACTGAAAACATTAAGTCTGGTCGACTAGTTGTTAAGTAAAGTAGACTTCCAATCATACCTCTAAAAGATGTTTGATCTACTGGTTTCCCAGCTTCATCAAGATCTAAAGAGTTTGAGGTACCAATAGGAGTACTTATACTCTTAGTGTTGTCATAACCATACTTTTTAAGAAGATCTTTAATATACTTATGTTGAGATATGTAGGTTCCTTCTGGTTTTTGAGAAATTTGAAAACCAAGGAAAAATGTTAACTCACCCATCATACTCATTTCAAACTCAGATTTCATTAGACTAGCAAAAGAGTCAGTCAAAGATTGCTGAGTTGAACCAAATATAATGTCATCAACATAAATTTGAACAATCAAAACATTTTTCTTATCTTTCTTTATAAAAAGGGTTGGATCTGCATTTCCCTTAACATAGTTATTTTGAAGCAAAAATCTAGTGAGTCTATCATACCATGCTCGTGGGGCTTGTTTAAGGCCATACAAAGCTTTGGTAAGTCTAAAAACATGATCAGGATGTTTTGTATCTTCAAATCCAGGTGGTTGTTCAACCAAGACATCCTCTTGAACATAACCGTTAAGAAAAGAACATTTCACATCCATTTGATAAAGTTTGAAATTAAAGAATGCTGCAAAGGCAAGTAGAATACGGATAGATTCAAGTCTAGCTACTGGAGCATAGGTTTCTTCATAGTCTATTCCTTCTTGCTGATTATATCCTTTAGCAACAAGTCTAGATTTATTTCTAACAATGATTCCATTTTCATCACATTTATTTATGAAAACCCATTTTACTCCAATAACAGAAGTTTCCATAGGTCTTTCAACCAAGGTCCAGACTTTATTACTTTCGAATTCATTTAGTTCATCTTGCATTGCTTTGATCCAATCATCATCACCTAAAGCTTCATCAGTGATTTTAGGTTCTAATTGGGAAAGAAATGCTAGATGTTCTACTTCATTTCTTAAGGAACTTCTAGTCCTTAGAGGTTGATTTACATTACCAATGATACTATCACTGGGATGATTCTTAAGAAACACCTGATTTGGGTTTTGTAAAACCTGTTCATCAACATAGGGTAGAAAGTCTTCTGGGGTAAATGTTTCAGAAGTATCTTCTAGAACAATTTCCTTATCAGAAGGTTCTTCTATCAAAGGTTGATAATCAGTTTTTGAAAACACATCTGAAGATGTAAGTTGAGATGGTTTAAAAACAAAAGGATCAGACTCATCAAATTTTACATGTACTGTTTCCTCAACAGTACAAGTGTTTTTATTAAAAACTCTATAAGCCTTAGAGGTTGTGGAATATCCTAAGAAAATTCCTTCATCAGACTTTGGTATGAATTTATGTAAGTTATCTTTAGTATTCAAAATGAATACTTTGCAACACAAAAACCTTGAAGTAGGAAAGTCTAGGTTTTCTACCATTCCATAACTCATAAAGAGTTTTATTAAGAAAAGGTCTAATCAAAACTCGATTTATAGTATAACAAGCAGTACTTACAGCTTCAGCCCAGAAATGTCTAGCAATAGAATATTCACTCAACATGGTTCTAGTTACCTCTTGAAGAATTCTATTTCTTCTTTCAACTACACCATTCTGTTGAGGAGTTCTAGGTGCTGAAAAATTGTGAGTAATACCTTTCTTACTACAAAAAGTTTCAAAATCAGAATTTTGAAATTCTCCTCCATGATCACTATGAATAGTTTTCAATGGAAGGTTTGTCTCATTTTTAACTTGAGCTCTAAAACTTTTAAAATAAGAAAAAGCTTCAGATTTCTTTGCTAGAAAATAGACCCAAGTAAATCTAGTGTAATCATCAACTAGAACAAACACATAGTATTTGCCTCCAATACTTCCAGTTTGTGTTGGACCAAAAAGATCCATGTGCACCAACTGTAATGCATCAGTTGTTGAGACTTCACCGATTGACTTAAAACTATATTTATGTTGCTTGCCATATTGACAAGGATCACAAACTTTAGAAGAATCAAATCTAAGCTCCGGTAGATCCTTAACAAGTTTCTTCTTAGAGAGTTTACATAGGTTCCTAAGATTACAGTGTCCTAGTCTTCTATGCCATAACCAAGAATGATCTTCCATTGCACTTAGGAAAGGTAAATCTTGGCTTATTAGGTCTTCTAGGTTCAAAGTGTAGACATTCTCTTGCCTATTGGCTGAGAGAATAAATTCTTCCATGGAATTGTGAACTAAGCATTTATCATTCCTAAAATTCACAAGGTAACCTTCATCACATAACTGACTTATACTAATGAGGTTGTGCTTAAGACCGTTAACAAAAAGAACATTTGAAATCAAAGTTTTACCAAGAAAAACTATATTACCAATACCAACAATCTCTCCCTTAGCATTGTCTCCGAAAGTTACCATTCCTCCTTTCATTTTGATAATCTTTTCAAAAAAAACTTTTGTTACCAGTCATGTGCCGGGAACATCCACTATCCATGTACCAAATATTGTTGTTGGAACTTCCTTTATTTTCCTGAAATCAAGAACAAAGTTATATTTTTGGAATCCAAACTTGTTTGGATCCGAGATTTCCAGACAATAAAATTTTAGGAACCCACATTTTCTTAGAAAAATAAGCTTTGTGAAATCCTAAGGATTGGGTTTTGTTTAAGGAACAATTTTTTGCCCAGTGACCACCACATTGACATTTAGTGCAAAATGGGGCACTTTGAGGAACAAAATAATTGTTACTGAAAACTGGTTTTGCATGGGTATAACCAAATCCGGATTTATTTCCTAAAGGTCGTATTTGAGAATACATCTTATCAAAATTTTCTTTACCATGGGTAAAGTTTGATAAACACTTCTTTAAGGAAAAAATTTCAGACTTGAGTTTTACAACCAAGTTTTTATCCTCAAAATCATTAGTTTTAGAACTAGAGTTAGGCTCGAAAACATTTTTCTTAGAAATTACTTTTTCTAACTCTTTAGAAAGATTATTCTTCTCAGAACTTACTTCCTCAAGATTTTTTGAAATATTTTCAAAATCAGAATTTTTCTTATCAAGATCATTAGAAAGATCCTATATCTCTTTAGTAAGAATAGAATTCCTAGAATTTGCCTTATCAAGTTTCTTACTGAGTTTAGAATTCTCAATCTCAAGAAGTTCAGCAAACCTAGAGACTTCTTCAAAAGTAGGTAAAGTATTTTCCTCATCAGAAGATGATTCTTCATCAGAAGAGTTATAATACTTACTATCATTAGAATTTAAGGAAACATTGGTCAATGATTCAGCATTTCGTACCTTATCCATAAGACAATGATTATTAATAGGTAATCTGGCTATAAGACCAAGATTCTTCTGTCCTGAAGATTCATAATCAGAAGATTCATCTGAAGAGTCACCACCACTGGCACTCCAGGTGTCATTAGCTTTCAGAACGTTCTTAGCTTTAGCTTTGTAATACTTCTTTCTGTTCCTGTCTGAATGACTTTCCTTTCTTTCTTTCTTTTTGAGCATGGGGCAATCTGGTCTAATATGTCCAGCTCTTTTGCATTCATAACAAGTTACTTCTCCATCTTTCTTATCTTTCCTGTCCTTCTTCTTATACTTGGATTGAATGTTTCTCTGTCCAGCTATCTTGTTCATCCTTCGAGCAAGATTGGCTAATTCATTTTCTGAAACTTCACTCTCACTAGATTCGGATTGGAAAATAACTTTCTTAGACTTGGATCTGGTTACTCTCTCAGGAGTCTTAGCTTTCATCTGATTCGAAGTTGTAGTAAAAGCAACAGTACCATTTCCATTCTTTTTCTTGATGTTGTCAGCATCTCTCTTAATTCTAGTTTCATGTTGTAGAAGAGTTCCAAATAATTCATCAAGAGTAATTTGAGTGACCTTCCTGTTCTCATCTATAGCTGTTCTCTTGGATTCCCACTCATTGGGAATAATGTCAATTATTTTGTCCACAAGAGCTTCATCATCTAATCCTTTCTCTCCCATAGATTGTAGACTGTTGACGATAGTCATAAATCTTTGTTGAACTTTACAGATAGGTTCTCCATAAGGAAAATTGAAGCCATGATATTCATCTCTAAGCATAGTTCTTCTAGTCTCAATCACCTTAGAAGTCCCAATGTGTGTAACCTCTAACTTCTTCCATATACAATTAGCTGCTTCACAAGAATAAATTTGGCTATATATATTTCTAGTCATTGAACATAGTAAAGTGTTGCGTACCTTATAGTTGAGTTGATATTCTTGCTTTTCCTGGTTAGTAAAGGTTCTGACTTCCTTGTCAGGAATTTTATAGTCACCAGTAAGCATGACAAAGTTATCTACCCCAGTATTGATAACAAATGTCTTCATACGATCTCTCCAGTATTCATAATCATTACCATCAAATATAGGTGGTCTTGTAGGATTCATATTGTCAATAGATCCAACATTAATTCCTGTCATACTAAAAATAACTTTGCACACAAACTTGTTAGTAGCAAAGATTCGTTATAACAATGTTCGGAATAAGAAAAGTTAGCAAGAAAAACTTGTATGTGAGTACAAGTATTTCAGTAACCTTGGCTCTGATACCAAATGTGAGAATGGTATAGAGTAAGAGGTTTCCAACCTCTGATACCAATTGTAGGATCGAAATATAATAAGAGATGCTCAATATACAAGAGGGGGTGAATTGTATACTTTAAAAATTCCTTTGGAACCTTTAAAGTTAGTTAAGAAACTATAGTTTCCTTAAGAAAAGGAAAGTGCTAAGTTTAACAAAGTTAAACTAAGTAAATTCACAACACCTCTAACACCGAACTAAACTTGGAAAGAGATTCCAAAAGTAGGTTCCGGAAATATGGTTCCGGAAATTGAAACTTAACAAAAGTTACAATATGAGATTCTAACTTAAAGCGTATAGAATCTAAATGAATCAGAGTAAGTAAGGAAGTATAAGAAAGTTATACTTTCCTTAAGATACAAAATGCAGCGGAATAGAAAAAAGTAGTAAAACTACAAGAAACAAGAATAAGTCTTTTAACCCAAAGGGAAGGGTATCCAACAACCTTGGATAAAGGTCCCTTGATTTATACTTTCAAGCAAGTTTGTCTTACCCACACCAGGGTAAGCCCTCGATACGAAGATCAGAGTCTCTGTCTTGCTATCCCCGCAAGCCCTCAACTTCAAGGTAGTTGGAAACCTCTGTCTTTCTCAGTAAGAAAGCCCTCGATCTTTAAGGTAGTCGGCACCTCTGTCTTCCTATCCCCGAAAGCCCTCAAATGTAATCACCAACATTCGGAGTCGCACGAAGCTTTGAGAGTTAATAAGAGACTCTCTCTCTAGAAATCACATCAACAGCATGTATGTACTTTTTCAGCAATCAGCTATTATCCATCAGCCTCGAGCTCTTTCAAATGAGCTCCTATTTATAGGTAAGGTCGGCTCCTCTCCAACGGTCATATTTTCCTTAAAGATCGGAGGGACCTGTACACGTGTCACTTAGACAACGGTTAGTTTATAACAAAATGGACGACATCATTTTATAACAAAGTTAGTGTAACAGAAAGTACGACAACGTTTTAAACTCTAACATAAAGGTTCGGAATAGAAACTTCGGAGTGAAGGTTCGGAATGAATAAATTCAAAGTGTATAAAACAATGATAATCAGATTCTGTTTAACAGGTGAATTCGGAATGAGAATTCAGAATAGGAATTCGTCATCAGAAAATGTAATGAGAATTCATCATAAGAATTCGTAATGAGAATTCATCATCAGAATTCGTAATGAGAATTCATCATCAGAATTCGTAATGAAAATTCATCATCAGAATTCGTAATGAGAATTCATCATCAGAATTCGTAATGAGAATTCATCATCAGAATTCGTAATGAGAATTCATCATCAGAATTCGTAATGAGAATTCATCATCAGAATTCGTAATGAGAATTCATCCTCAGAATTCGTAATGAGAATTCGTCATCAGAATTCGTAATGAGAATTCGTCATCAGAATTCGTAATGAGAATTCGTCATCAGAATTCGTAATGAAAATTTTTCTTCTGAATTTGTAATGAGAATTCAGAATGGGATTTCTTCATTAGAATTCGTAATGAGAATTCTTCTTCAGAATTCTTATCCTGAATCTGGAATAGAACTTAGTCAGAGTTCATATCCGGAATTCGAAATGAAACTTCCTTATAGTTCTTGTCCAGAATCCGAACCCTAAAACGGAATGCTTTATATCAAAGTTTCAATGATTCCGAGAAAATGAATCCGAAACTCATACTTAAGAAAAATATGAATGAAAATACGATAAGGATAATTTTTCTTATAAAAGCGATTTTCCTTAAGAAAGCAATTTTCCATAAAGATAAGGTGTTTGTGATTTTCAGAACAAGAAGGAATGGAAAAGTCATAAGAAAAACCTTATTGACTCAACAAATATTAATATATATTCATAGTGGTTATATTCATTCATCTAGGAGAATCATGATCATTATTCCTTCTCTTTACATTGGAGAATCGAGTAAGAAGATAATGTTACTCTGGATCAAAACAGAGCGAGATGCAGCGAACAAGAGAAATTATTCCATTCATTGGATACATTTTTATTTAATAGATAATGAAAAAATATGTAGTTATTCCTTTTCAATTTTGTGAATATGCCCTTCGTTACTAATATCAATGACCATAGTCATATTTTTATTTACTGGATCCAATTGTTGAAAATTTCACACACCCTTGAAATGAAATAAAATTTCTTGGTTCAATTTTTTCAACATGAATTATCAGTACTTTTATTATTTGGATAATAATGATTGTTATAGAATATTTAAACATTTTTTCATTCCTTTAACAATCATATTGATCCAATTCATCTTTAATCTTCCTGCATGGTATCTTTTCTACATTATCAGGCAGGACCAAGCCTAATCATACACACAAATTCTTGACAGATACACATTCAAGGGATGGATTGAAAAAATCATGAATTAATTATGTTGGATTTAGGATTTTGGAATATCATTTTTATGTTTAGAATATTGATCATCAAGGTTAGATGAATCACATACATGTTTGATGATAGGTAGTTTATGTGTAGCAATGAGAATCTATTTTAGGGACTAAAGGGCGAGAAAGTAATGATCATAGGTATATACTTTATTTCTGGAGGACTTGGGGTTGGGTACGAAAGTGGAGATTTTGTATCTAAACAGAGGATATTAGATAAAAAATTTACATAATCCAAACTACGGACCATGTAGTTTGAAATAACACACATCGTTTGATCTCGCTTCTATGGTTTTGAATAAATGTAAGGATGTCATGATGTTTAGTCCACCTACACACAACTTATCCTTCTTTAGGGAGACATGTTTTATACTGTTGAACAATGAAATTTTCTTATTCAGAAGGAAACAGTCATGTTCACATGATGTATTAAAGTGCACAGACTTATTCAAACACACTCTATGTATGGAAGTACACATACACATCTAGGATGAAATGACCCACCCTACGTAGCATAGAACCATTTTGTGGGTTCCATATAAGCATTGTACCCCTAATTTCTATGTAATATCCCAGGTTAATAAAGAATATAATATTTACATATTTATTAATATATGTGAATTCAATATTAATTTTACATTAAATGGAATTCTATGTTCGATGACTTACCCGAAATGCAACAATGGGTTTCTTTGAAATCTTATGTTGCACACTAATAATATAATATTATTATTTTAAATGGTTGTTAACTCCTAGCTGTTATATTGGCGGGAATTAATAGAACACACTAAAATATGATTATACATGCTTTTAAAATGTTTTTACATTTATCCAACAAAATATAGTGGCTTTAAATAATAAAATAATTCGATTTTAAGCATAAATACTGTAATATTCACTAAAAGGTCGATTTACCACATTTTGTTGGAGAACCCTCGTTAAATATAGTTTTAGTCACTATTATATGTTATATCTGATAAATTAAAAGTATTCCATAGAATAGGGACACCAAAATTTACGTTGGGTAATTTTTTTGGTATTTTTCTGATAAAATACATTTTTAATGAATAATGAAAAATACTATAGTTTTTTCAAATCATCTTATTAATCTAATTTATTATTATGGTTAGATTATCTTTTTAATTGGTTTTAAAGATTAATTAGATTATACATTTAACATTTAATCTAATGGTGGCCATTGTAATTAATTTCACATTGAAATTGGACATAAACAAATGTCAATCTTTTGATATATTTTTTTCCTAAAAACATGCTATTTGTTTTGATAACGGGAATTAATTTAAAATTAAGTAATGAAAAGTTTATGTTTTGAATTTTATAAAATAGTCATTATTTTTAAATCTTAATATGAAATATATGTTAGGCTTATTTGTTGGTATTTTTCTAAAAAACACCAATTTTAGATGAATAGTGAAACCACTAAGTAGTAGTAAAAAGAATGGAATTTTTCATTTAAATAAATATTTTACCGCTTTTGTGAATTGTATTTATAAAATATGACATACATGGTTGTTATTAGTAATAAAATGTGGTTAAATAAGATGAAGATAAATTTTGGTGAATAGTAACTTTCAACTTTTATTTACCACAGTTCAAGTTAAATAAGGGAATTCAAGGTAAATAAGAATATCATAATTATAGAAAATTACTTTAACACTTGTCTTAACCTTATTGGAGGAGTCATGGCCAATGATGGGATTTTGTGGGATGATTTGGGGACCCCATGGATCCACTTAAAAATTATATTTACACATTATTTTAATTAACTTAAAGTAATAAAAATATGACATAAACAAATATAATTTAGTAAATTAATTTTTAAATAGGGTTATATAAGTTATCGTTTCGACAATAAATATTATATGGAATGATAAAAAGATTTTTTACATCATCATTTTTTAAAAAATATTATACATAAAGTAAATTATATTATTTATGACACAATAATGATGCAGTATTTACCTCATTAATAAATGATTTAAATAAATAAGATTACAAATATTAATATAACATTGAAAACATGTCCAATTCTTATTGAATGAATTTATTTTGAACATGAGACATCTTATCTTCAACCTGAATGATATTTGGAGATTTAGAAACCGAAAATTATTATATAATAAAATAATATTTTCACAATTTCTGAAAGACCCCATCATCCCCCTTATAAAAAGTCCTTACTTATAACGTATTCCTCTCACCTCTCAAGATCCATGGCTCATCCAGTCCCTGCCCAAATAATCTCTCAAGATCCCTCTCTTATACCTAGAAGCCTTGCCTTAGGTAGAAGTCCCTTCAATAAGTCATTTTATTTAAAACAATAGGGACTTACCCAAATTAAAGGAAGAACACAGAACATATGAATCATGTCAGACACAAGGTAAGGGGTTTCTTATCTAACTTTTTATTCCATGAGATTTCAATTGTTTTACACTTATTTATTTTAATGTGTTGTATTCTGTTATTATATTTTATATATACCTTCATGATTATATTTATATTCATGGTATTATGTGATTAATTTGGCAGCTATTAACTTTTGGTCATACGACTCGATTGATTTCAACGTGGTAAGGGATTTCTTATGTCATTTTTATTCCTGTGAGATTCATGCTATGTTTGTCAATATTTTCCAATGTTTGGTGTAAGTACATCCCATTATTTGTACTCTTTGTCTAATATACTTACATTTATATTTATTTACATCTTCACATTATGACAATTCTTTCATGGGTTGTATGTTTCATATGTTACCAAATAGGTAAGGGAACATTTTAACCTAATTTATATTCCTTGGGTTAATCTTCGAATTCATAATTATGTCATTATATGAATATGATTGGAATCACTATTTTTTATTTAGGTTGTAATTTCACTCCCCTTTGGGGGGATATACATTTGATACACATAATCCCTCTATTGATAAATTCTCAAGGCATCGATGTGAACTTCATAAGTGTAAATTTAACTCAATTTCAATTCATTAAGATAAACATCAATGTTATTAGTGTTGTTTTCACAAAAATATGTGTGAATGTTATCTGATTGATTTAAACTAAACATTCCAATCGTATTTCGTGTATTTATAATTTTCATACATAATTATTTCATTGATTTATCTTTAATCAATGATACCATCTTAATAATGGATTGCATCTCAAGTTACATTCCATTGAGACTTCAATGTTGTTATGTACCAATTCACTCTTATATGGTGTATATACTATCCTTTGGAATATTCTTTCATGAATCCCTTTATTCTCATGATATAATAAAGTTCTGAATAAATGTTATTTCTTAATTATTTGTATTCAATAATCTCTCATTCGGATAAGAACTCCTTAAATAAAATATTGTTTTAATGATTTATTCTTCTAAATCTTTTTTATAAATGTCATTATTTGAAAAATGGTTTCAAGGATTTATTTATATGAAGATTAATGTTTTAAAATGATAATTTATTTAAATGATTCAAAGTGGTATGAGACACTTTGATTCAAAAAAATAATTTATTAATTATTTTATATTGTTTTCAAAATGTTTTGATAATGAATTTATTATATCTATATCTTGAAATGATATATTGTGATTGAAATGTGGAAATGTTATTTTTCATTATGAATTTTTTAAATTTTCTAAATATATAATGTATATTGGCCATTCTTTATGTATACGGGTGGTTCCATGATAAACCTAGGGAGGGTGATCCTGAGATATCTATCCATTTCATTGGGTAACGTGAAGGAGGTAAACATGATGTTTCTCCTAAGATATTTAAGGAATATACTTTTATGGGTATTCCAAGTGTAACTCCCTACATAGTTATGATAGCTACAATTTATTTTTTATATGAGTTCCATCAGTTACCATTATAATTTATGTTTTCTACATGATATTCATAAGTCATATGATTTTATGAGGTATGTTGTGATTGAAAAGTACGGTTTCTTCGATTTGTATTTGATAATGGGATAACATTTTATTTCCTTATTTTATAATCCATACTGAGGTTTATATACTAATTCCTTGTTTTTGAAACGTTTTTCAAAATGTATAAGGAAGGATAAAATAATGGAAGTATTCAGGAAGTTTTATATCAAGAAAAGAACTCTTATTTTATTTATGGAGTTTTATTTTTGTGAATCATTTGATAGAGTACACTTTTATACATTATAATTATTGAGATGTAATGTAAATGTTATGACCTCATTCTCTAAAACTCTAAACCTGAAAAGATCTTCAATGTGAATTCTTGAATTAACACAAGATTATGTAATGTTTAGTGTTGGTCAAATGTTATTGGTATTAGAGGTCATTTTTGATAACTTTAGAGGTTAGTGTGTTATTTAATTATAAGTGGCATCGCCATAATGGTTAGCATATTATAAAGAGTCATTTTTTTCGATAAATTGAATGTGTTTAAGATAACATAAATAAGTCTATCTTATTATTTACCCTCCTTATAAGATATTTTATGATGATTTTACTGATATACTAACACTAACCTTTTTGTTTTTTGTAAATAGTTGGGTCTAACAGGCACCAAAGTAACAGTGGATGTGAAGAAAATGGTGACGGTTTTCTGAATGAGAAACTGAATGAAATGGGAGCTTTAATGGGAACTATTGTGATTATTCTCAACCAAATATCTTTTTTAATGATTGACATCCTAACCCATGGTTATTTTTATATGGCATTATGTTGGTGAGAAACAAATCCCTATGAATGTTTAGGTAATAATCATAAAGGTAAGTATGTTCAAAAACCTATGTGTCACTGATGTGGAAGGAAACTCCTTAGAAAATTCTTCAAAAGTAATGGAAGAAGATATAGATGTAGAAGTGAATGTCATAAATCGAGAACCTTCCATAGAAAAAGGAGACATTCAGTTGACTCTAAGAAAGGTAAAGAAGTTATTTCAGAGTGATAAATTGAATGTTTTATGTGTGGTGTTCATGGTCATTATACAAACAGTTGTATTAAAATGATGTTTTTGGAATGTGATCACCAGGAACGTACAATTTTTTTTTATCAAGACCTAAATCTATTTCGATTGAGGGTGAATAAACAGACAATTTACAATGAAATGTATGGATTATTTCATAACATATGTTTTGATATTATTTAGTCTTATGATATGATTCATGATTTTGTTTGTAAGAAAGTAATATTTCATAATAAGTGGGTAAATAATGGAAAATTAATCATGAAGAATGATGAATGAGTAAGAAGTAAACATGTAAGGGATTCAAGAGTTTTGGTAGATTTTATGATGATGAAATGATTAAAAGTTTTGAGGCTCTTTTGATGATGGGATTTCATTGGAAGACTTTTTATAGTATGTGTAACCATGAAGATTAATATATGAAAATGTTATTCAATGGATAATTTTCATCACTTTTGATTAGTAATGGTGGAATTTTATTTTTGGAAGATTTCATGTTTTTATTATGGATATATATTGATTTGGGTTATTTATGGAAATAATTAATCTATAATGGAGATTATGTGATTAGGTATGTTACATTTCAATATGAGACTTTAAGAGTAACTAATTTTATTTGGAGATAAATGTTATGATTTTTCTTGGAAGACTTTGTGATTAAATATTTTTGATATTTGGGTTTGAATATTAGTTTTTATTATTTGAATAATTTTATAGACAGTTGTTTATTGAATGGTGTTTCATGACTATGGGGTACTTTTGGCTGATTTTTGGAGATTAAGAGTATTACATTTTTTATAAAGGATAATCCTTTTTTGGGATTATCAGATATTCTACTATCTATTTTGGTTTTGTTTATTGTCTAAAAACATGGGAAAACTATAATGCATCTTATTTGGATTATGTGATTCTCTAGAAGTTGATTATAGCACTTTCAATGTGAATAAGTCATCTTGAATAGTTATTATTTGAAGAAAGGATGAGTTTGTTGTAGTATTTTATTAATGGATGACACTCTATAAGGCAAGTAATTATATTTCCTTATGATCATAGTCTAGTTATAAATAAAATTCTTCAACTCTGTGAAATGGATCTTGAAGTAAAAATGTTATAAGCTCTCTTTTATCATCAGATTTTTACCCAACCATTAATTTATGGTATTGTGGTGGTTAAAATTCTATGATCATGTTCTATATCACACTCTTTTAATCTATGAGAGATAGTTTAACTTCCATATATATGTTTTCATGGAAAACTAGTATCTTCATTCTCGGTTAACCATTGTACTTATCTTTCATTAATTTAAAGAGATAATTTTGTTGACTCTTTTTCCGATATGGGACTTTAAATGATGTTTTTGATCCCAATTATAAAATAGTGAGGACACAATTCCTAAAATGGGGGAAGGATGTAAAATAACATGTAAATGAATAATATAATATTTTCATATTTATTAATATTTTTGAATTAAATATTATTTTTACTTCAATGGGGATGCTATGTTCGATGTCTTACCAGATACGCAACAACAAGTTTCTTTGAAATATTTTGTTTCACACTAATAATATAATATTTTTTATTTTAAATGGTAGTTAACAACAATCCATTTTATTGGAGGTATTGAATAGAATTGACTAAAATAGGATTATAAATGTTTGTTAAATGTTTTTACATTTATCCAATAAAATTTAGAGTCTTAAAATAAGAAAAGAAATTGATTTTAAGAATAAATAATCTAATATTCACATAAAGGTAGATTTACCGCCTTTTGATGGTGAATCCTCCTTAAATAGAGTTTTGGAAACATTTATATGATGTAATTGACTAAATAAAATTCTTCTTTTGAATCGGGACACCAAAATTTACTTTGGGTAATTTTTTGGTATTTTTTGTTATAATTCATTTGTAATAAATAGTGAGAAATATTGTATTGTAATTCAAATCTTCTTGTTAATCAAATATATTATGTTGAATATAATGTGTTGGAGTGGAAACCACCTTTGAATGGATACTTATCTAGGAATGAATGTTATATTCTCTTGTGTGGTCAGGAATCTGGCTTTCCTTCATGGGTGGAGGCTGTCCACAAGACGTACATCTTTCCTAATGATGCTTTACTCATCTGGAAGATATGGAAAAATAGGTTACCCATTCAAGATGTTTTGTAGCGAGAATGTATCATCACTGTTCCAGTTTTCTTCCTCTATATGAAGGAAGATGAATCCCTTATGCACTTGTTTATTCACTGTGATTTTTCTATGAGTTTATGGAGTTATCTGCAAGATGTTTTTCATTACTACCATGACTTTTCATCTATTCCTTCCCTATTCTTCTCAGTCCTGTAGTCCTCCTTTAGTGAGTAGCTTAAAGCCTTTCTACTTGATGCTATTGTTTTAGTTGTATCATACATATGGAAGTCTCGTAATAGACTGATCTTCGATAATGTCAACTCCAGCCATCGTGAAGGGATCATCATGATTCATAGATACATTAAATTGGCCTCGGTGAATCAAACATGCTCCATGCATAATGAAATTTCTGTGTTTTTAATTATGATATCTCTTGGTGTTAGTGGAAGGGAAAGGAAACCATGTATGCTGAAATATATTTGATGGATTCCTCCTATCTTTAGCTGGTTAAAGGTGAATGTTGATGGGGTGGCCTTGGGTGCACCAGGCTCTGCTGGGTGTGGTGGGGTGTTCAGAACCCATCAGGGTTTTGTCAAAGGTTGCGTTTTCCATCATGTTGGTCATGCGCATGCAATTGAGGATGAAATATGGGCCATAATGAAGGTTATCAGGTACGCTGTTCTCTATGGATGGCACATGTTATGGCTGGAGTCCGATTCTTTAGTTTCTGTCTAGATTTTGAAGGACTGGTCTCGGAATGTACCAAGGAGGATGAAGTATTCCTGGATCTCTTGTCTGAAGCTTGCTCAAAGATTACTCCTTGATGTCTCTCATGTCTACCGTGAAGAAAACCAGGTTGCCGATGCCCTCTCCAAAAGGGCTATTATGGATGTTAGTTCCAGTTGGTCTTTCGTTCTTCCCAACTATTGTCATAGTTTGGTTAGGGATGATTGTAATGGTGTGATGCGCACAAGGGTTTGTAAGGTTCCCCTCTTTTGAGATTTTTGTACTGTTTACTTTTTATATAATATTTTGTTGGGAGCAGGTTTCTTCCTGGCTCTCAGACCTCATCGATATTTTTACTATTTAATCTAATGGGGGTAATTGGAATTATTTTCACATTTAAATTGGACATAAACAAGTTTCAATCTTTTGATAGATGTTGTTTCTTAAGAACACGGAATTTGTTTTGGCAACGAGAATTAATTTCAAATTAATTAATGAAACTTCTATGTTTTGAATTTTGTAAAATAGAAATCATTTTTGTATTCAGAATATAAAATATATCTTATGCTGAATTTTTGGAATTTTTTCATAAAAACATCAATTTTCGATGAATAGTGAAACCACTAATTAGTACTTAAAAAACTGAATTTTTCATTGAAATGAAATTTTAAATTATATATGAATTGAATTTCGAAAATATGACATACATGGTTGTTATTATTAAGTAAAATGTGCTTCAATATGATGAAAATAATATTTAGGGAATAGTAACATTTGACTTTTATTTGCGACAGTTAAAGGTAAATAGGGTACTTCAAGGTAAAAAAGAATATAATAAAAATACAAAATTAACTTAAAACTTGTCCTATCCTTATTCTCTGAGTCATGACCGACAACAGAAATATTTTGGGTCGATTTTGGGACCCCATGGAGCCACTAATGTTTGATAATGACACTTTCTTTTTATTAACTTAATGTAAAGACAAAAATGACACTAACAAGTATCTTTTAGTATATTAATTTTTAAATATGGATATAAAAGTTATATTTTAGACGATAAATATTCTATGGAATGATAAATCTATTTCCTACATCATGGTTTTTTTATAATTTGTATACATAAAATAAATTATATTATTTATGACCCAATAATGATTCAATATTTAATTCATTAATAAATGATTTAAATAAATAAGATTATTAATAATAAAATGTCATCCAAAACATGTCCAATTTTTATGGGATGAATTTATTTTGAACATGGGGTATCTTATCTTCAACCTTAATGAGTTTTGGACCCTTAGAAACTGAAACTATTATATAATAAAATAATAGTTTCAGAAATTCCTAAAGAGCCCCTCCCCACTTATAAAAATCTCTCCCTTCAAACCCATTACTCACACCTCTCAATCCCCTTGGCTCATCCAAAGCCTACCCATATAATCACTCAATATCCCTCTCTTCCACCTAGATGTGTTACCTTAGGTTGAAGTCACTTCGAGAAGTCCTTTTGGTTCAAACTAAAGGGAGTTACCCAAAATAATGGAAGAACACGGAACATATGATTCATGTCGGAAACGAGGTAAGGTGTTTCATATCTCTCTTTTAATTTCTTGAGATTTCCATAGTTCACCCCTTATTTATTGCATGTGATGTATTTTTAACTGTAATTTGATATATTCTATCAATATTCTCTTTATATTCATGGTATTTTGTGATTCATTTGGTGGTAATTAACTTCTGGTCATACAACTCGATTGATTACAACGTGGTAAGGGATTTCTAATCTCACATTTATTCCTGTGAGGTTCATGCTATATTTTTCACTATTTTTTTTTCGGTGGTGTACGTACTACCCATTATTTGAACTCTTTGTGTAATATACATTAATTTATTTGTATTTACTTGTTTATTTTATGATCATTCTTTCATGGGATGTATGTTTCGTTAGTTACCAAATCGGTAAGGGAACTTTTAATCTAAATTTCCATTCCTTGGGTTAATCATTGAATTCTTAATTATGTCATTCTATGATTTTGTGTAGAATCACTGTTTATTTATATATTTTGTAATTTCCACTCCTCTTTGTGTGGATATACATTTGAAACACTTAACCACTCCATTGTTAAATTCTCAAGTCATCGATATGATCTTCATATGAGTAATTATAACTCAATTTCCATTCATTGAGTTAAACATCCATGTTATTGGTTTTGTTTTTAAAAAAATATGTGTGAATGTTATCTGATTGATTTACATTGAATATCCAATCATATTTAGGGTATTTATAATTTTCACACATAATTATGTCGTAGATTTATCCACAATCTATGTATAATGTCTTTATAGGGGATTGTGTCTCAATTTACATTCCATTGAAACTTCAATGTTATTATGCACCAATTCACTCTTATATGGTGTATATATTGCCCTTTGGTGTATTATATCATGAATCCCTTTATTCTCATGATATTATATATTTCCGATTAAATGTTATTCCTTATTTATTTTTATTCATGCATCTATCATTGGGTTAAGAACTTCTTAACTAAATTTTTTTTAATGATTTATTCTTCTAAATCATTATCGTTAATTTCATTGTTTTAAAAATTATTTTAAGAATTTATTTATATAGAAATTAATTTTTCCAAATGGTAATATATTTAAATATTTCAAAGTGGAAAGGGAAACAATGATTGAAAATTATCTTTATTAAATTTTTAAAAAGGTTTTGAAAATGTATTGATAAAGAATTGATTGTTTCATTATCTTGAAATGATATAGTGTTATTGAAATGTGGAATTCATATCTTATTTTATGATTTTTTTACATGTTCTGAATATGTAATTGATAATGGAAATTGTTTACGTTTATGGGTGGTTCTGTGATAAACCTAGGGTGGGTGTGCCCGAGATAGCTCTCCAATGCATTGGGTAACATGACAGAGGTAAACGTGATGTTTCACCTATGATATTTATGGAATATACTTTGATCGGTTTTCCAAGAGTAACTCCCTGTGTATCTGTGATAACTACAATTTATGTTGATATGGATGCCAGAATTTACCTTTATTATTTATGATTTCAAGGTTTTATTCATAAATTTTATTATTTCATGAGGTTTGTTATGATTGAAAAGTATGGTTTCATTGGTTTGTATTTATTAATGGGTAATGCCTCCATTCCTTATTTTATAACCCCTGCTATGATTTTTATGATCATTATATGTTTTTGAAATGTTTTTCATGAGTTATAAGGAGGTTAAGGGAATGTATGTATTCATGAATATTTATATCTAGAAAATAAATTCTGCTTTATTTATGGTTTTTTATTTTTGTGAAACATTGGATAGAGTAGAAGTGTCTACTTTGTAATTTTTGAGATGTAATGTAAATGTTAGGGCCTAATTCTCTAAAAATCTAAACCAGAAAACATCCTCAATGTGAATTCATGAGATAACTAGAGATTAATTAATGTTTAAGGCTGGGTCCTTACAGTTGGTATCAGATGTTGGATTTGATAACTTTATAGGTTATTGTGTTATTTAATCATAAGTGACATCAGCATTATGGTTATAATATTTGAAAGAGTACTAATTTTAGAAAAATTGAATGAGTTTAAGATAACATGAATAAGTCTGTCTCAAAATTTACCCACCTCATAAGACATTATATGATTATTTTACTGATATACTAACAATGACATTTTTTGTTTTAATAAATGGATGGATCTGGTAGGAACCCAAGTAATAGTGGATGTGATGAAAACTGTGACGGTTTTCTGAATGAGAAACTGAATGAAATGGGAGCTGCAATGAAAAATATTATGATTATTCTCAACTACCTATCTGGAGTCATTATTGACCACCCGAACCATGATTATTTTTATAAGGCATCATATAGGTGAGAAACAAATCCCTATGAAAGTTCATGTCATAATCATAAAGGTAATTATGTTCAAAAACCATTGTGTCAAGGATGTTGAAAAAAACACCCAAAAATGATGCAAATGGATGAGAAGATGCTATAGATTTGAAACAGATGGTCATAAAGCAAGAACCTTCCATGGAAAAAGGAATCATACAGTTGACTTTAGGAATGGGAAATAAGTTATTTCTGAGGGATCAATAGTATGTTTTATGTAACGCCCCGACCCCACCTACCCGGAGTTGGTGCATTACTTCGTAACATTGGTATGATCACAAGAAAGATCAAATCTCGAAAGACCGATTGGTTTAGTAGCCTTGGAAACACTAGATATATTCATAAGTTTTACATTACATCATTAAACGAAAAACTACTACAACAACATATTGTCTCCATAATCGACACTCATATCCCCACATAATATCCCTGCAGGTCATTCATAACTTACTTCTTCACTTCCTGGAAAAAATAAAACATAGAAAAGGGGTGAGCTCAAATGCCCATTAAGGATAACAATATAGCGGAAACTTTCATAAATAAGAATAAACTTTTAAGGCAATGTATAACTAAAACAAAAGCCTTTCAAACATGAACTTTCAACATGGTATGGCATAAATAAAATGAAATAATGACATTTACTTATTCACATGGATATTCTACTAATCGAATAATCACATGCAAAAATCAATAACCACTTTCATAATGTTGGAATGCATAATGCTAAACTTTAATTACTTTTCAAGGCCTCGTCCCAAGACCTTGGGGCTAACTGTAACCGGAACCCAACCCGGAGTGCCTCTAATAACCGAACACCAACTCGGAGTGCCTCTAATAACCGGACACCAACCCGGAGTGCCTCTAATAACCGGACACCAACCCGGAGGGCTTACTTTTACCAGTCCCTAACCTGGAGGGCTTACTTTTACTAGTCCCCATCCTGGAGGGCTTACTTTAACCAGTCCCCAACCTGGAACATACTTGTCCAACACATTCATATGAAGTAAAGATTGAAATATAACATAAACATTCTTATTGGAACTAGCATACGAAATGTCAATACTTTCACCATAAACTATGAATGGTATAAAAATAGCACATCCACTGTCAAACATATCACAAAACCTTCAAAACAATATAGAAGTTTTGTATCATAATAAATCAACTTCAAATAATCTTAAAATCCATCAAAGGATGTTGACATAGATGAAATCAAAATTCTTTTTAAAGAAATATCTCCTTTTATTTTGAAATAATTTAAGATCCATATAAAATAAAACATTTTCTTTGAAAATATTCTTATAAGATTGTAAGGGAAGCTTTGAAGATTTTATAACGGCGGAAAATAGCCGCACCCGCCGTATAAGTTAAAAAAACATTCTTACCTCAATTCTATCGAAAAGGTTAAAAAGGACCTTGTTTTGAAAACGACGGAAAGATTCCTTTATAAACCTCTTATAAAAGTTAAAAAGGGTATAAATGAATTTAACTCATATTCTAGTAAATAGTAAAAATGTTTTGAAATGCATTTTTAAGAAACATGGATGTGGATGATAAAGAGATCCCAGTAGATTATTACGTATAAACAACCTTGGATAATGAAGAGGTTGTAAAGTAAACCCTTACCAGTTTGGTAAATTATGAAACATACAACCCATGAAAGAGGTATCATACAAGAATATGTAAGTACACATAAATTAGAGTGTATTACACAAAGAATATAATTATGGGCAGTACATACACCACACAAAAGGTAATGGTGGAAATATGGCATGAATCTCACGGGAATAAGGAGTGAGATGAAAACCCCTTACCACATTAATCAACTGAGTCTTATGGAAAAAAGTTAATAACCACCAAATTTTTTACAGAATAACATGAATATGATAATATATATCAAATGCCAGTACACAATACACCACTTTCAATAATTTAGTGGCGAATAATGGAAATCTTACGGAATTGAATGTGAGATAAGAAAATCCCTTCCCTTGTACTTTTCCTTGGTTAGGGTAGGTTAACCTCCTGTATAATGGTGAAATAGTTGTTATTAAATTATACAAGAATCATATATATTAATATGATATCATATATGATCTTTTAACATTGATTTGTTAATAATATCTTAGAATTATCGTCGTTTCGGGAGTTAACTTACTCATTTTCTTTTATATGTTTTGATACATAAGCCATGGTTGTTGTATCTTATTCATATCCAGAATGATATCCAGTCCTTAAACATCATTTTTAAATCATCAAATGTTAATTATACTTGAATGGATACGATGGAGAATGAATCTCATCGCGTTCGTGGAGACGGTAGTCCGTACGTACGCACGAGCGACAATATCATTCTTTTGATATTAAAATAATATATAAATGGATGGTATATTATATATACAGAATCATTAACATGTTATATTTATTATTTACATGAGTTACACATCATTATTATACCCATCCAAATAATATTATATTGAATAACAATTACACCACGACGTGGAGACGGTAGTCCGTACGTACGCACGTATGGTGACATGTTATTCAAAGGGTGGATAGAATACTGAATATGGTTGTACCATATTTATAATAACATCACAGTATATGTGATATACTGGAGTTATTATTTTAGAATGGTAAGAACAAAGGAAGAAGAAGTGGAAGAAGAAATGAACTTGGAGAAGGGTGGTGAAATCATTACCTCTTCTTCGGGTTCTTCCTTTTGATTTGATCAAAAGGGCTCCTTAGGTTGGCTTTATGATCAAACTAAGGCCTCTAGGTTGTATTGAGGGATGCTGGGAGAGTATTTGGGTAGAGTTTGGCCGAACCAAAAGGCTTTGAAGGTGTGACGAAATGAGAAGGAGGAGTGCCCTTTTATAAGAGGGGTGAGGGGCACCTTTGGAAAAGCTAGAAATATTAATTTATAATAAATTCATATTCGGTTTCTAATGGCTCCAAAGTTGATTATTCAAAGGTTAAGGTGGGGATAGGTCGAAAACCACTCAACCAATAGAATTTAGACAGGTTTGGGTACTTATATTAACCTTATCTTTAAGTATTAACTCTAAGTTAATTAGTTTCACTTTTACAATGTCTCTTTGTATTTTTATATAATATGGTTAATAAACTTACTATATACATCCAAGAGACCCCCAAGTGGTACATTAATGATGAACCTATCATGATATAAGTCTCTTGGCCGAACCTTATATTTTTAGGAATTTAATATCAATTAATAATATAATATTTGTTTTAAAAACTCTTTTATGTCAATTTTGACACTATTCAATAGTTGATTTTTGTGAAACTCATAACAGATTGATTACTTCTAAAAAAGTCAATTAAATCAATCCTAATATATCATATTATCCTAGAAAATTAGTTTAATTCATTAAAAGTTTCATATTATATTTTTTTGGGTATTTATAATATCAATTATTTTAATTGTTCACTATTATAGTAATTACTGCATCATCATTGTATCATAAATAAAATAAATTTTATAATGTCTAAAAATTATAAATAAAATATCATTATGTAGTAAATCTTTTTATCTTTCTAATGAATATTTATAATCTAAAATACAACTTATATAACCCTATGTAACAATTGTTTTACTAAAAGATATATGCTTGTGTCATTTTTGTATTCATTTTGACTTAATTAAAATAAAGTGTCATTATCACTTACAAGTGGATCCATGGGGTCCCAAAATTGACACAAAGATTCCCATGGTCGACCATGTATCAACCAATAGGGTTAAGACACGTTTTAGGGTAATTTAGTATTATTATAATATTATTTTTTAACCCTTATTTACCGGATTTATCCTTAACCATGGTAAATAAAATATTTACCGCAGTAATTATTCAAAATGTCTAAAAATAAAAGTTACCTATTTACACAATTTGAACATCCTGATTCCAAATATGGAATCCATTTTCATAAATTCAAAACACATAAGTGGCAGAAATTAATTTAAAATTAATTCCCGCTGTCAAAACAAAAAGCGTGTTTTTAAGAGATAATAACTATCAAAAGATTGACATTTGTTTATGTTCGATTTAATTGTAAAATTATGTCCAATGACCAACATTATATTAAATAGTAAAAATATATTCTAAATATACTTTAAAACCACTCAAATTCATAATTTATTACTATTAATTATTTTGATTAAAAAAGTTGTTTTTAATTAAAATTTAGTAATTTTCACTATTCATCAAAATATGAAAGTTATCCGAAAAGTACCAAAATTTCACCTTAGGCTAAATTTGATATTCCGAATCCAAAAATGAAGTCCATTTTAAAATATAAAATATATATAACTTCAAAAAGTAGGTATTACTATTCATAACAGCTAGTTTGATTGGTTACGGTGTGTTAGAACTCGAAGTTGCGTACAACACACGCTACTGTTTTATTCAAAGGAAAGCGTACCGTGGAAGCTTGAGATGTTTCATTTTAAATTTTTTGATGTCTCCATTTAGTCAAAAAGTTTAAAATATTGTATTTAAAAAGGTTTCACTATCAAAAGTTGATAAAAGTGCAATACTGAAAATGAATCTGTTCTTGCATTATGATTAAGAAACTCATAATATGGATTCTAAAATTATAAGGATTATATAAAGTTAAAAATGTAGTTAATGCTATTCATGACCTCTTATAATGGCTTTTTTTTTGTAAGTCATGGTGAAATTGAACTAGGTGGTGCATGTAGTGCAAGTTATTGTATTATTTTGAAGAAATAACACACTATGAAATCTTGGGGTGTTACATTCTCCCCTCCTTCAATAAATTGCGTCCTCGCAATTTGAAATTGTTTTTCGAAAATAAAAGGTTGAAAATAAAAAATATCTTTGTGGGAAAACCCACATCGGAAATTGGGTTACTAAAATTTATTCTTAATATGAGGAAAAGAGAAATGAAAGGGTCACCACCAAGTTATGCTCTCGATTAGGAGAACATTGGTGGAAATTAGAGACATATAATCGGAGGAAAAACGTAAATATTTATAGGTAGTGATTGAGGTCATCAATCACAAACAAGTGTATAATTGAGGTCCTTAAATTCATCAATCTATGATGATTTGAAATACCATCGGTTCAACAAAACATAGGGTATTAGGATAACACATTTTTGACATTTCAAAATATCTTAGTTGAAATCCCACATCGAAAAATGAATTAATGAGGCCTCTATTTAAAATAAAGAGTGGAAAGTATAAAGATTACCGAAAATAACACATACTAGGGTTCCATGTAGGAAAATATGGATATGGAAGAGAAATATTACCATCAATTATCTGATGGAGAGTGGTAGAGAACATGGCTATGAAAAGGCCAACAATCCCAAAGCCATAAATTAGTTATGATTTAAGGT
This sequence comes from Viscum album, assembly GCA_963277665.1. NCBI lineage: Eukaryota > Viridiplantae > Streptophyta > Magnoliopsida > Santalales > Viscaceae > Viscum > Viscum album. The sequence goes on along the minus strand of OY728162.1, from coordinate 397,309,883 downwards.
ACCATCTAGGACAACATTTTTGTTCTATGTTGCTTTTCTTAATATTGAGGAATTTATTTATGAGATTGGCTAAGATCATAAGGAGATATACTTACTTTATAATTAGAGTTTTGTCCATTAATAAATTTCTACCATAAACTCATCTTTCGCTCGTAAAAAAAATTATATTTATTCGTACAGGGTTCCAAAATAAACGAATTTATAATTCATCTACCAGATCTTTTAAAAAAACTACATTATTTAATCCAGGACATCTCTTGGGCCAGTGGTAGGTGATACACCCTTGTCGCCCTTCGGTTGCGGGTTCAAGTCTCGCAGCCTTGCCGGACGCGACGGGTTGTCGCCCGACCTCCGGGATGTCCTTTTATGGAAATCCAAAATAATCCAAACTAGAACTATCCAAAATACTTCTATCCAAACTCACAGTCCAACATTTATAAGGAATTTAAACATAATATAGATCCTTTTTACCCCGTAATAGCATATGAATACCTTCATCATGTATTACCATATTCCTTATTGATTACATTCATGTTCAATTATTCCATATAGAATGCTGGATATACTTCATTAATCCAAAAATGTTTTAAAACCCAACAATGATGGAATATACAAATCCTTAATCAGCTTCAAGGTAGTCAATAATATCCAATATAATTTATCCGAATCAATCATGTATTATTCTAAAATCACCACCTCGGTATCTGAACCATATTATGGTTTATCTTTCTCTCAACCATATATTTTCCAAACATTTAACCTGCTACTGAGTCACTTTTCTTTGTTCCACACCATCTCAAGTCCTTAATGAAATAGTACTGCAGTACAATCCTTATATACTCCATAATTATTATAACAAGTACATTGTTGATACAACACTCAATTGACATAATCAACATAAGAACTCTAATCATTCCTCTTCATATGTGGTAGTATCATAACTTGATTATTATCCAATAGCATCATTTGCGGCATAGTCTGATGACTGGGACATAGGTTCGCGTAGTGTCCAAACTCCTTGCAAATGAAGCATTGTACATTTAAAACCATTTTCTTACCCTTGCAGTCACGTACTTTGTGCCCTTTTCCTCCACACTTATAACAAACTCCCATTCCTTTCAGGCAAGTTCCAGGGTGTTTCTTTCCACAGTTACCACATATGGGAAAATTCTTCTTTTCCCTCTTACTTTTATCCATCTTTCTCTCTTCCATCCTTTTCTTCTCTTGCTTCCCTTCAAAGCCATAGGACTCAGTAAACTCTTTACTTATCTTATCAACACATGATATTATTTCTTCATATGATGATAATACATGGGATACTATTTCTCTTATAAATTCTAGCTTAAGACCATGAAAGATATGATCCTTCCTTCTCTTTGGATCATGTGCATTTCTGGAGTTCTCATTCCTTCTACTGGGCGCCATTTCTAAACAATGGCATACACTAGATCAGTTTATGAATCAAAATACATAATCCCATACTTATAAAACACTTAACATAAATTGAACTATTTATGGATATAATCCATAATCATAAGAATATTTTCTTTGAGGAAGTATATACTCATAATCCCTTCAAAATGATTTGTAAAGAAAATGAGAGTTATCCTAAGCATATCCCCCGGGAGTGTCGTAACCAAGAGTGCAGCAAGGCCCGTTGTCGTGCACCAGTTCCCGTTCGAGTCTAGCTCGAAGCGGTGTTTTCGGGTTTTACCCCTAGGTACATCTGTGCCAGAGCCGCCTCTACCTGCTCGTATCCAGACAGGGATGTATTGCTTGGAAAACTCACAAAATCTCTACAATACCAAAATTCTAGGAAGTTCTTCTATACTAATCCTCAAAGTTAATCTTAGGTCTATGTGCTCTAATCAGAGTTTATCTAAATCTAGCTTCCAAGGTTTGTACTAAACCTCCCTCTGATACCAACTGTAACGCCCCGACCCCTGCTACCCAGAGTTGGTGCATTACTTCGTAACATTTGTATGATCACAAGAAAGATCAAATCTCGAAATACCGATTGGTTTAGTAGCCTTGGAAACACTAGATATATTTATAAGTTTTACATTACATCATTAAACGAAAAACTACTACAACAACATATTGTCTTCATAATCCACACTCATATCCCCACATAATATCCCTGTAGGTCATTCATAACTTACTTCTTCACTTCCTGAAAAAATAAAACATAGAAAAGGGGTGAGCTCAAATGCCCAGTAAGGATAACAATATAGCGGAAACTTTCATAAATAAGAATAAACTTTTAAGGCAATGTATAACTAAAACAAAAGCCTTTCAAACATGAACTTTCAACATGGTATGGCATAAATAAAATGAAATAATTCCATTTACTTATTCACATGGATATTCTACTAATCGAATAATCACATGCAAAAATCAATAACCACTTTCATAATGTTGGAATGCATAATGCTAAACTTTAATTACTTTTCAAGGCCTCGTCCCAAGACCTTGGGGCTAACTGTAACCGGAACCCAACCTGGAGTGCCTCTAATAACCGGACACCAACCCGGAGTGCCTCTAATAACCGGACACCAACCCGGAGTGCCTCTAATAACCGGACACCAACCCGGAGGGCTTACTTTTACCAGTCCCTAACCTGGAGGGCTTACTTTTACCAGTCCCCAACCTGGAGGGCTTACTTTAACCAGTCCCCATCCTAGAACATACTTGTCCAACACATTCATATGAAGTAAAGATTGAAATATAACATAAACATTCTTATTGGAACTAGCATACGAAATGTCAATACTTTCACCATAAACTATGAATGGTATAAAAATAGCACATCCACAGTCAAACATATCACAAAACCTTCAAAACAATATAGAAGTTTTGTATCATAATAAATCAACTTCAAATAATCTTAAAATCCATCAAAGGATGTTGACATAGATGAAATCAAAATTCTTTTTAAAGAAATATCTCCTTTTATTTTGAAATAATTTAAGATCCATATAAAATAAAACATTTTCTTTGAAAATATTCTTATAAGCTTGTAAGGGAAGCTTTGAAGATTTTATAACGGCGGAAAATAGCCGCACCCGCCGTATAAGTTAAAAAAACATTCTTACCTCAATTCTATCGAAAAGGTTAAAAAGGACCTTGTTTTGAAAACGACGGAAAGATTCCTTTATAAACCTCTTATAAAAGTTAAAAAGGGTATAAATGAATTTAACTCATATTCTAGTAAATAGTAAAAATGTTTTGAAATGCATTTTTAAGAAACATGGATCTGGATGATAAAGAGATCCAAGTAGATTATTACGTATAAACAACCTTGGATAATGAAGAGGTTGTAAAGTAAACCCGTACCAGTTTGGTAACTTATGAAACATACAACCCATGAAAGAGGTATCATACAATGAATATGTAAGTACACATAAATTAGAGTGTATTACACAAAGAATATAATTATGGGCAGTACATACACCACACAAAAGGTAATGGTGGCAATATGGCATGAATCTCACGATAATAAGGAGTGAGATGAAAACCCCTTACCACATTAATCAACTGAGTCTTATGGCCAAAAGTTAATAACCACCAAATTATTTACAGAATAACATGAATATGATAATATATATCAAATGCCAGCACACAATACACCACTTTCAATAATTTAGTGGCGAATAATGGAAATCTCACGGAATTGAATGTGAGATAAGAAAATACCTTACCTTGTACTTTTCCTTGGTTAGGGTAGGTTAACCTCCTATATAATGGTGAAATAGTTGTTATTAAATTATACAAGAATCATATATATTAATATGATATCATATATGATCTTTTAACATTGATTTGTTAATAATATCTTAGAATTATCGTCGTTTCGGGAGTTAACTTACTCATTTTCTTTTATATGTTTTGTTACATAAGCCATGGTTGTTGTATCTTATTCATATCCAGAATGATATCCAGTCCTTAAACATCATTTTTAAATCATCAAATGATAATTATACTTGAATGGATACGATGGAGAATGAATCTCATCGCGTTCGTGGAGACGGTAGTCCGTACGTACGCACGAGCGACAATATCATTCTTTTGATATTAAAATAATATATAAATGGATGGTATATCATATATACAGAATCATTAACATGTTATATTTATTATTTACATGAGTTACACATCATTATTATACCCATCCAAATAATATTATATTGAATAACAATTACACCACGACGCGGAGACGGTAGTCCGTACGTACGCACGTATGGTGACATGTTATTCAAAGGGTGGATAGAATACTGAATATGGTTGTACCATATATATAATAACATCACAGTATATGTGAGATACTGGAGTTATTATTTTATAATGGTAAGAACAAAGGAAGAAGAAGTGGAAGAAGAAATGAACTTGGAGAAGGGTGGTGAAATCATTACCTCTTCTTCGGGTTCTTCCTTTTGATTTGATCAAAAGGGCTCCTTAGGTTGGCTTTCTGATCAAACTAAGGCCTCTAGGTTGTAGTGAGGGATGTTGGGAGAGTATTTGGGTAGAGGTTGGCCGAACCAAAAGGCTTTGAAGGTGTGAAGAAATGAGAAGGAGGAGTGCCCTTTTATAAGAGGGGTGAGGGGCACCTTTGGAAAAGCTAGAAATATTAATTTATAATAAATTCATATTCGGTTTCTAATGGCTCCAAAGTTTATTATTCAAAGGTTAAGGTGGGGATAGGTCTAAAACCACTCAACAAATAGAATTTAGACAGGTTTGGGTACTTATATTAACCTTATCTTTAAGTATTAACTCTAAGTTAATTAGTTTCACTTTTACAATGTCTCTTTGTATTTTTATATAATATGGTAAATAAACTTACTATATACATCCAATAGACCCCCAAGTGGTACATTAATGATTAACCTATCATGATATAAGTCTCTTGTCCGAACCTTAGATTTTTAGGAATTTAATATCAATTAATAATATAATATTTGTTTTAAAAACTCTTTTATGTCAATTTTGACACTATTCAATAGTTGATTTTTGTGAAACTCATAACAGATTGATTACTTCTAAAAAAGTCAATTAAATCAATCCTAATATATCATATTATCCTAGAAAATTAGTTTAATTCATTAAAAGTTTCATATTATATTTTTTTGGGTATTTATAATATCAATTATTTTAATTTTTCACTATTATAGTAATTACTGCATCATCGTTGTGTCATAAATAAAATAAATTATTTAATTTCTAAAAATTGTAAATAAAATATCATGATGTAGGAAATATTTTTATCTTTCTAATTAATATTTATAATCTAAACTCCAACTTATATAACCCTATGTAACAATTGTTTTTCTAAAAGATATATGCTTGTGTCATTTTTGTATTCATTTTGACTTAATTAAAATAAAGTGTCATTATCACTTACAAGTGGATCCATGGGGTCCCAAAATTGACACAAAGATTCCCATGGTCGACCATGTATCAACCAATAGGGTTAAGACACGTTTTAGGGTAATTTAGTATTATTATAATATTATTTTTTAACCCTTATTTACCGGATTTACCCTTAACCATGGTAAATAAAATATTTACCGCAGTAATTATTCAAAATGTCTAAAAATAAAAGTTACATATTTACACAATTTGAACATCCTGATTCCAAATATGGAATCCATTTTCCTAAATTCAAAACACAGAAGTGGCAGAAATTAATTTAAAATTAATTCCCGCTGTCAAAACAAAAAGCGTGTTTTTAAGAGATAATAACTATCAAAAGATTGACATTTGTTTATGTTCGGTTTAATTGTAAAATTATGTCCAATGACCAACATTATATTAAATATTAAAAATATATTCTAAATATACTTTAAAACCACTCAAATTCATAATTTATTACAATTAATTATTTTGATTAAAAAAGTTGTTTTTAATTAAAATTTAGTAATTTTCACTATTCATCAAAATATGAAAGTTATCCGAAAAGTACCAAAATTTCACCTTAGGCTAAATTTGATATTCCGAATCCAAAAATGAAGTCCATTTTAAAATATAAAATATATATAACTTCAAAAAGTAGGTATTACTATTCATAGCAGCTAGTTTGATTGGTTACGGTGTGTTAGAACTCGAAGTTGCGTACAACACACACTACTGTTTTATTCATAGGAAAGCGTACCGTGGAAGCTTGGGATGTTTCATTTTAAATTTTTTGATGTCTCAATTTATTCAAAATGTTTAAAATATTGTATTTAAAAAGGTTTCACTATCAAAATTTGATAAAAGTGCAATACTGAAAATGAATCTGTTCTTGCATTATGATTAAGAAACTCATAATATGGATTCTAAAATTATAAGGATTATATAAAGTTAAAAATGTAGTTAATGCTATTCATGACCTCTTTTAATGGATTTTTTTTGGTAAGTCATGGTGCAATTGAACTCGGTGTTGCATGTAGTGCAAGTTATTGTATTATTTTGAAGAAATAACACACTATGAAATCTTGGGGTGTTACATTTTAAATGTGGTGTGCATGGTAATTATAAAAATAGTTGTATTCTGAAAAACTTTCTGGAATGGGATCACCAGGATCATCAATGTTTTGTTTATCAGCACCTAAAGCCATTACGACTGAGGATGAGGAAATTGACAATGACCATCGAAAGGTATGGATTATTTCTTAACATATGTTTTGATATTATTGAATCATATGATATGATTCATGATTTTGTTTGTAGGAAAGATGTTTTTTAGAATTAGTTAGTACAGAATGGTTAATAAATCATGAATAATATTGAATGAGTAAAAAGTCAACATGTAAAGGGTTCATGAGTTATGGTAGATTTTAATATGTGTAAATTCTTAAAAGTATTAAGGCTCTTTTGATGATGGGATTACATTGGAAGAATTTTTTTAGTATGTGTAACCCTGATGTTTGATATATGAAAATTTTATTCAATGAATAATTATTATTTCATCTGATATATAATAGAGTAATTTTATTTTTGAAAGAATCCTTGTTTTTATTATGGAAATATGGTGATTTGGGTTACTTATGGAATTGATTAACCAATCATGGAGATTATGTGATTTGGTTAATTAATTTTCAATATGATACTTTCAGAGTAACTAATGTTATTTGATGATAAATGTTAACATTTATCTTGGAAGACTATGTGACTAAATCTTATTGTCATTTTGGTTTCAATCTTAATTTTGATTACATTGAAAAATCTTATAGAAAGATGTTTATTGAATTGTCTTTCTTGAACATTGGATACTTTTGGTTGAGTTTTGGAGATTAAGAGTAGTACCTCATTTTATAAAGAATAATATTTTTTGGGGATTATATGATCTTTTACAAACCATTTTAGTTTTGGTTAAAGTCAAAAGGAATGGGAAAATTATAGTTTATATTTTTTGGATTATGTGATTCTCTAGAATTTGATTATAGCGCTTCCAATGTGAACAAGTCATCATGAATACTTACCGTTTAGAGAAAAGATGAGTTCGTGGTAGAATTTTTTAAAAGGATGACACTCTTCATGAAAATTAATTATATTTCCTTACTATATTAGTATAGTTATTAATAAAAATTTTAAACTCTATGAAAATCATCTTGATATAAAAATGGTATATGCTCTCTTTTATCATCATACTTTTACCCAACCAAAATTTTATGGTATTGCGGTGGTTGACTTACCATGATCAAGTTCTCTATCACTCTATTTTAATCTATGAGAGTTAGTTTCTAATCCATATCAATGTTTTCAGGGAATCCTTGTATATGTTGTCTCAGGTAACCTTTTTACTTCTCTTCCTCTATTTTATAGTAATATTTTTATTGACTCTTTATTTGATGTGGGACTTTAAATGATGTTTCTAATCCCCATATTAAAAATCAAGGGACCCATTTCCCAAAATGGGGGAAGGATGTAACATACTAGGTAAATAATGAATATAATATTTTCATATTTATTAAAAATTTTTAACTAAATATTAATTTTACTTTAATAGGGATTCTATTTTTGATGGCTTACCTGATACAAAACAACAGATTTCTTTGAATCTTACATTGCACACTAATAATATAATATTATTATTTTAAATAGTAATTAACATCTAGACGTTGTATTAGATTTAATTAATAGAACTAAATACAATATTATAATACATGTTTTTAAAATGTTTTTACATTTATCATATAAAATTTATAAGATTAATAAAAGAAAAAAATTCAATTTTAAGCATACATACTCTAATATTCGCTAAAGGTCGATTTACCAACTTTTGATGGAGAACCCTCATTAAATATAGTTTTGGAAACTTTTATAAATTCTATTTGACCAAATAAAAATCTTTTTTTGAATTGGCACACCAATATTTACATTGGGTAATTTTTTTGTTTTTTCTTATAAAATTCATTTTCAATGAATAGTGAAAATTACTGTATTTTAATTCAAATATTATTTTTAATATAATTTATTTATATGGATAGATAATCTTTTTATTTTGTTTTAATGGTTAATTTGATTATATTTTTACCATTTAATGTAATATAGGAGATTAAAATTAATTTCACTTTGAAATTGGACATAAACAAGTGTTAATATTTTGATAGATTTTGTTTCTTAAAAACATGCTATTTATTTTGACAACAGAAATGAATTTTAAATTAATTAATGAAACTTCTATGTTTATAATTTTTTAAAATAGAAATCAATTTTGAATTCGGAATATCAAATATTGGTTTGGCTGAATTTTTGGTATTTTTCTGAAAGACATCAATCATTGATGTATAGTGAAACCACAATGAAGTAGTTTAAAAAAATGATATTTTCATTTAAATGAAATTTTACCACTTCTGTGAATTGAATTTTGAAAATCCTACATACATGGTTGAAATTAGTAAATAAAATTTTGTTCGCTAAGTTGAAAATAATTTTTGTTGAATACTAACTTTTGACTTTTATTTGCTGCGGTTAAAGGTAAATAGGGTAATTCAAGGTAAAAAATAATTTCATAATATTACAAAATTACCTTAACACTTGTCATAACCTTATTGAACGAGTCATTGATGACTGTGGTCATATTTGGGTCGATTTTAGGACCCCATGGAGCCACTTAATAGTGATAATGAGACATTATTTTAATTAACATAAAGTAAAGACAAAAAGGACCCAAACAAATATATTTTAGTATATTAATTTTTACATAGGGATGAATAAGTTTTCATTTAGACTATAAATATTATATGGAAGGATAAAAAGATTTCCAACATCATGGTGTTTTTATAAATTTTAAAAATAAAATAAAATAAATTTTTTTTGACACAATAATGATGAAATATTTACCATGTTAATAAATGATTTAAATAAATAAGAATATAAATATTAAAATAACACCCAAAACCTATCTAATTATTATTAGATGAATTTAATTCAACCATGAGTCATCTTATCATTGAACTTATAGATTTTGGGACCGTTAGAAACAAAAAATCATTAAATAATAAAATAATATTTTCACACATTCCTATAGAGCCTCTCCTCCCCCTTATAAAAACTCCCCACATTAAACTCATTATTCACACATCTTAAGATCCTTTTCCTCTTCCAACCGATGCCCAAATAATATCTCAAGATCCCTCTTTTACACATAGAAGCCTTACCTCAGGCATAAGTCACTTTAAGAATTTATTTTGGTTCAATCCAAAGAGGTTAACCCAAATTAAAAAAAGAATACAGAACTTATGAGTCATGTTAGATACGAGGTAAGAGGTTTCATTCTCACTTTTAATTCAATGAGATTTCCATTTTTTCCCCTTATTTATTTCATGTGGTGTATTGTGTACTACCATTTGATATATAATATCATGATTTTCTTTATTTTTTTTGAATTATGTGACTCATTTAGTGGTTATTAACTTTTGGTCATTCGACTTGATTGATTACAACGTGGTAAGGGATTTCATAGCTCACTTTTATTTCAGTGAGATTCATGGTATATTTGTCACTAATTTACTTTGTGTGGTGTATGTACTACCAATTATTTTTACTCATTATGTTATATAATTTCATTTGTGTGTCTTTACATTTCAATTTTATGATCCTTCTTTCATGGGATGTATGTTTCGTAAGTTACCAAATATGTAAGATAACTTTTTAACCCAATTTCAATTCCTTGGGTTAATCTTCTAATTATTAATTATTTCATGATATTTTTATGTGTGGAATCACTGTTTTTTTATTTATATTTTAATTTACACTCCCCTTTGTGTAGATATACTTTTGATAAACTTAATAACTCCATTGATAAATTCTCACTTAATCAATATGAACTAGATAAAAGTAATTTTAACTCAATTTCCATTCATTGTGTTAAACATAAATGTTATTGATGTGGTTTTTACAAAAAATTTTGTGAATGTTCTCTGATTTATTTACACTGAATATACAATAATATTTACTATTTTTTTATTTTCACACATAATTATGTCATTGATTTATCATTAATCTACGTATACCGTCTTTATAAGAGATTGTGTCTCAATTTACATTCCATTGAGTCTTCAATGTTGTTATGCACCAATTCTTTCTTATATGGTGAATATATACTATCCATTGGAATATTATGTCATGAATCCCTTTATCCTCATGATATTTTATTGTTTTGATTAAATGACATTCTTTAATTATGTGTATTCACGCATCTCTCATTATATTAAGATCTCCATAAATAAAATATTGTTTTAATGATTTATTCTTCTAAATCTTTATTATTAATGTCCATGTTTTAAAAATGGATTAAATGATTTATTTATATGGACATTAATGTTTCAAATAATAATTTATTTATATGTTTTAATGTGTTATGGGACACTATGATTAAAAAACTCTTTATTAAATGTTTTAAATTGTGTTGAAAATGGATTGATAAATAATTGATTAAGTCAATATCTTGAAATGATATATTGTGATTGCAATGGAGAAATGTAATCTTCTTTTATGATTGTTTTACATGTTCTGAATATGTAATGGATATTGGGCATTGATTATGTATACGGGGGCTTCCATGATAAACCTAGGGCGGGTGAGCCCAAGATATCTCTCCCATACAGTGGTTAACGTGATGGAGGTAAATGTGATGTTTATCCTAAGTCATTTAGGGAATGTACTTTGATTGTTATTCCAAGTGTAACTCCCTACGTAGCTGTGATATCTACAATTTATGTTTGATATGGATGCTATAAGTTACCTTTATGATTAATGATTTCTATTTTTATTCATAAATATTATGATTTCATGAGGTATGTTATGATTTAAAAGTATGGTTTCTTCTCTTTGTATTTATTAATGGGCCAATGTTTTCTTTCCTTATTTTATAACCCGTATGGAGATTTTTATTCTCATCCCATGTTTTTGAAATGTTTTTCACAAGGTATAAGTAAGGGTAAGAGAAAAGACGTATTAAATAATATTTATATCAAGCAAATAACTCTTTTTTTATTTATGGAGTTTAATTTTTGGGAAATATTGGATATATTATAAGTGCCTAATTTTTAATTTTTGAGATTTAATGTAAAATTTATATCCTAATTCTATAAAACCCTAAACCTGAAAAGATCCTCAATGTGAATTGTTTAAATAACTCAAGATAAAGTAATGTTTATGGTTGGGTACTTATATTACATTTCCGGAAACACAAACCTATCATATCTCTATTTTTTTGGATTCATATTTTCACCCATCAATAGGATATAATTATTTCACATATAATTCAATGGTGTCTTATTTAATTGATTGTTTGATAAGATGTGATATTTTAGAGGCATGAGTCATGTTTAGGTGATAATCGACAATGACCAAGATCACAAATGATCCCCAATGGCTTCTGAGTGGCACCCAATAGTGGGACGAGGCATGGTTCCTTGATCACTATAGTGGTACCCTCTAACTAGGTTGGTCATGGGTTAAATATTGATATTAAGTCTTTTATTATAGCTATGATAGGAATGGATCCCAAATGACTATAGAAGAGCCATCTTTTGGATTTGGTTCTATAGAACCAACATCTATGTACATTAAAATAATATAAATTTATAGTTATGAATATTAATAAAATCATTACCTAATAATGATTTTTCATCTATGTAATATAGTATGTGATAATTTCCTAAGTGTGTATGTCGCACTAAAACATCATAGTTGTTCTCCACTTTGATGAAAACCTAGATGTGCTACTATATAATACTTATATATATGTTCTATAGCTGGATGATATTATTTGAGGGACAGAAGTGATACCTGCTATCAGGGTTGGTGACTCATTAGATATTGAAAAAATATATCATAGTGTATGCCCCTTGTAATATCTATTGTATTCTATTATGAAAATGAGACCCAATTATAGAAAATAGACATTTATCTATGTCATTAGATGTTCTTATCAAGGTAAATTTTTATTGTGTCGGAGTTGGTTACTTAAAAAAAACTTAGTACGTTATCATAATTTTATATTCATTGAATGGATATTAATAAATGCCTCATCGCATAATTATTTTCTTCTGAATGACCTTTAATGTGTTAATGTCTTAAGAGTTTTTATTTCCCAAAAAATTGTAGCGGATCCCTGCATTGATTAGAACTCAGTAATGTCTTTCCACTATTATTACATATATGTTCTGTAGTTGGATGATATCATTTTAATGGACACAAATGATTTAGGATATCATAGGTTGAGACATTGTAGTCTTTGAGGAACCTTATCACAATGTTTTCCCATAGCATTGTCTAATAGGATATTATGAGAATAAGACCCACTCGTAGGAAATACACATTTATAAGTATCATCAGATGTTCCAATAAATATATGTGTGTATTGGTCCTTATACATTATTACTATTATTAATGTTTATTATTACTCATTCACTATGATAAATTATATAAAACTATGATAAAATATGTTCATTGAGAGGTAGGATATGTTGAACCTGTCACGAGTAATACTGGTTTAATGAAACATGTGGTAAAGGATTTTCCCTTATGTTCCATAATAAAAGTAGATATAATAGGCCCATTGATGGAAATGATATACCCTAAATAAATTACTAGCAATATTTTTCTATATTCATTTCAATTTTTTCGATTTTAGAGAATTATAAATCGAGTACATGGGTTGAGGACACATGCATGCAACCTTCTTGATTATAGATATATTGAAAATGGGATTATATTAAATGGTATGCATTCATATGAGGTGACATGTCATTGAAACATAGACTTCGTTCTCTCTGGGTGCCTTAGCGTGTTTCTAGACACTCACCTTGGACTTTTGGATACTCCTCCTAATGCCACAATGAAATATTTTTAGAGGGTCACACACTATGTGAATCTAGCATCTTAGCTAAAAAATATATTATTTAATTTTTAATTTTTTTTATAATAATTATTTTCTATTTTGGTTTAATAATTATTCATGGATTCATAACTATATTTATTTCAACACTACTTATTCTTTAGAATAAAATGTGGGTGGAATAATTAATAAATATTTATTTTCTATTTAGTGAATATAATCTGTATATATTTTATGGTGAGTAATGTAGTGATATTTATTTAATAAATAAATAGTCATTATTCAAGGAACAAAAAATATGGGGGAGGATTAGTGGAGTAATTAATGGTTCTGGTGAGAAATAGTATTATTCAATATTAGTTTATTAAATAATATTTAATTATAAGATTCATGTTATGTGCATGTCAAGAAATAATAATTTTTTTTTCATTATTTGACAAGGGGGTTTCTTTAGGATTAATAAAATAATTAATCCACTAGAAAAAATTATGTATTATTACCCACGTGATATAAATTCATGGTTGTATTATTCTCTAATTATCCAATCACTTGCCATGTGGGGTATATTATTATTATGCACAAATAATTAGAGAAAATCACTAAATCCTAGAGAGTCCACTGATATCCTAGAACACTCTCATTAATGAGAGAGATCCTCCTCCACTGGATCATCAAGAACCCATTGAAAGTGGATCTCAAGATGATCAACGGCGGACATTGAAAGTGAATGGTTCTTCTATGATAGAACCCTAAGACTCCATCTGTGACATCCATAGATACATGGGATGCATTTGGATCACCAGTAAATGAGATCTACCAATGAACTCTACAACACAACGACGGTATAGATACACATCTATATTCAAACACATCATTGAAGAAAGAATCAAATTAAATTTAATTCATTAATAAAATTAAATAAATTATAAACAAAATATTCAGATCCCCTGTCTTAGTTCTGATTTTCTATTATTTTTTATAAAACCCTGATTCAATTCAGTGGATATTGGAATTCTTCATCATATTTATCCCACATCGATCATTGAAAATGAGAAAAATTAATGTTAGGCACCATCCCCACATGATTCCACTATGCTTGGAACCTACAGGTGGTACCATAGGTATGTTACATTATTGTTTATAATATTGTAAATAATTTTTTGTTTGTTGACACTTTAATAATTACGTTTGTCAATTCATGATTAATCATTCTTTTAATCTGTAATAAAATATCTGTTTCATCCTCTATCATTTATCGCAGATATAAAATAAATGATTAATTTTATGATTAAAATTATATAAAGGATGTCATCCTAGGGTTATAATGGTTCTATTTAGGTAACCATGTAGTACACATTTTGTAGTCGTATCTACAATCAGTTTAGTTTCCTTCAATTCATCAAGAGTAGTTTGGAAATTACTCACCCCTTGTGCATTAATGACATGAAGTGTAGTTAATTATTACATCACATTTTGACCAGGAAATATTGGTCCATGGATAGCCACACTACACGCAGTGTGGCCCACTGGACAAAGTTTGCAGTCACTTTCAGATTAGGGTTGAGTTGGGTATCACATACATGACTTTTCGGGATGGTGATTGTACAACATGGACTCTACCTGACAAGTGGACCACTAGAAACGATGTGTACTGTCATTATTTCTGAAGCACACATCACATTCCATTTCTTCACTTGTGTACATCATATAGAGGATTAAGAGTTTAAATGCCAGGTAATTACCCTAGATTATACAGACATAAAATATATTATTTAATTATGTAAACATTGAGAGAAGTACATTCATGGGGGTGTAATATTGGGACAAAACATGTGAGAGGTTTTTGAAATATATATGTTCAACTAATATTTGTGTAATGTTCGATGATCTTCACATCATGTATGAGTTTTATTATAATTGCAATTCTGTGTGCATGTTACATGTCCCACTGAATAATATATATACATGTATAATACATGTTGGGTAGTTTTGGATGAGTGTTCAGTAGGTTACATCAAATGTACAATTTATGTACATAGTTAATTTTAAATTATTTTATTATTATTTTTGTAAATATAATAGAATCTAATCTTATTGAAATTTTAAAAATGATTAAGATAAAATGATTGATTAATTAAAGGAATAACTAATCTATTAAAATGTGATTTATCTTAAATAAGAACTATTAAAGAATTTAATGCTAGTTTTATTAAATTCATTATTCATTTAAAACATGTGGATGATCATGAGATTGATCATACCATTGTATGTGATTTTTTTCATTTTAATTTATTATTAAATTATATTTTTAGAATGTGTGCCTTTTCACCTTATTAAAATATAGGGCATGATTCCCATGGTTTCATTTTGGTAAACCCCCTTTATCCCTCATTTTCATGTGATTTACATCATATATAAGGTATGGAGCTCAAAATCATGTGCTGGTGGTCCATGTTTGGAGATACAGAGAAACAAGTAAAAGGATATACAAAGGTGGAAAGATGAAATCTATAAACATAAACCTAATTGGAGTAATGTAATTCTCACGTAGGCCAGTTGTTAGATTATCAACCACTATATAAACTAACTTCTTGAACAAGATCATGATCATTCCCTTTATTTTATTTCTATTAAATGAATTGTTATTCATCATGGATGTTTTTTTGTGATCACATTATTAATGAATTAAAAATCATGAAATATAGAACTAAAATAAATGGGTTTATGCCTGAATATTGTATAATAAATGTTTAATAACTTAAAATTATCATACAATATATTATCATGCGTGTAAAAATATAATAAATGGGAATTTTCACATAAAGGATAAAATCAGTTAGTAGAATATTAAGTCATTATATCCTTTAATTTATTTGGTTATAATCGAACCATATTCCAATTTTATTGACAAGCCATTGTTTGGGTGAGTTCAATATTTATAGAAATCTAATTTGATGTTTTGGGATGACATGACATAGTTCATTTCAAGGGTTGATTTACAAAGGAGGACATGGTGTAATTGAGAGGAAAAGCTTGAGAAACTCCAAAAACTATGATTCTAGGATGGGGGAGTCTTCTCAACAGATCAAGAATATGGATGTTAATGTAGTTGGAATTTGTAATGCCTACCTAAAATCTTTAAAATATCTTTACCATCCAATGTTGGGGTAATGAAAAAAATAAATATGGATCCTTGTCGCTATAATGTCCAAGAAACATGACATTCCAAATCAAATGGTGAGGACTATTAGGTTTTAATTAACTAGTGGGAGACTATTAAATATTTATTTATTTACATGTCTTAATATTATAAGGTAATATACTAAAAATATGTTTATCATTTTAGTTGAACAGTACAAAAACATTCATCAATCATATCATTTAAATTCATACTCTAGATGAAAAACTTCTCACAAGACCTAATTTATATGAGTGGAATATGCTCTTTTGGGTAATACTTCACCATGAAATGAATCTAAATGTGTTGGAAGAACATTTACCAATTTATCCTGGAAATGACACGAGTGATATGGATCTCTCTATGTATGGGAAACAAATGAATGATGCAACATATGTTTTGTGCATCAAGATATTATCCAAGGAAAATCAGATCCTGAAGCCACAGAATGAAATTTATTCTTTTATAATGATGTCTCACTATTGGGATCTCTATCAAGAGAAGGTGAGAAAGGAGAGGAATGAGACCCCCAACACTTTTTTCACTTCTAATATTTGAGAGTTTCTGCCACATGGACTATATATAGCGAAGGTTATTAGATACGTTAAGAATCTAGACATCATTGGGATTAAATTACCAAATTTGTTTCATATAGATATAATAATATAATAACTTCCCAAGATCCACTCTATTTTTATTATGAATTATTGTGTGTTCACTAATGATAATTGACTATCAATAATTCTTACGTTAATTCACCATGTAGATAAGGACATGGGGCCTAAAAACACCAGTCTTTATTTTGAATAGAAATATGAAGGACAAGTAAAAATGACCTGACACATATAAATAGTATAATTCCACCAAGAAATTTTTGACAAAGAAGAATAATACCCAATTTCAGGGAAAGGAAAAGGAGGTAGTATGCTTTCCATGTTGAACGTCAGGCCACTGTAAGAGAAACTTCACCAAGATGAAAGGCGAAGACAAAGGTATGTTTGTTATTAATGTAAATCATTCCATTTCTATGCCTAGGGTATTGGATATATATTTTGGTTCTCACATATGAATTTAAATACAGGAACCATGTAGATTTAAGAAAAGTTCTAGAGGAGTGGTGGATCTCCATACTACTAATATTGTGATGATGGATGCTAATTCCATTGGTGACTACAAACCACACACTACTAATGAGAATGATTTTGGTTTTACATAGATGTTATTATGTACCTAGTTTTACCAAAATCAAAATTTATATATCATTTTTGAATTCAAATGGGTTTAATTTTTTTTCAGAAGTTAATGTTGTTTCATTTAAATGGAAAACATATGTCTTTGTATGGAGAATTTAAATAACAATATATATGTATTAAATTTCGATAACCAGGTTTGGTCTATTGGTATCATATCAATTTACATGACTCATATAACACCCAGTTGTTTTGTCACCATCTCGGTCAAATAATTGAGAAGCATTTGAAAAATTTATATCATGATGGATATATATACTCTTATAAGCTAAAACCAATTGATAGATTTATTTCTTGTTTAAAAGGAAAAAACCCCAACCTTCCATTTGGTGGACACATTGAAAGGGCCACAGATCATATAGGATTGGAAAAAAATAATGCATTTTGAACATTTCTAGTAGAATATTGGCATGGATATTCTTATTTCATAACATTATATGATGACTTGAGATGTTATGGGTATATTTACATGATGGGGTATAAGTGTGATCCCATTGGGAAATCCAGGGAATCATAGAATGTATTAGAGATTCATATTAGTAAGAATAAAAATAATCTTCAATCCGGCTGAGGGGTAGAATATGTTGGCCATGAGGTCATCAACATTCTGTGGGGTTTTGGGATTATATCTCAACTCACTCCAGCATACAAACCATTGTGGCATAGTGTTATTGAATTTAGTAACTGTTCCATGCTGGAAAACGTAATGTTAATGATTATTCATGAACATCTTACATTATCTATTAGGGGATATGAATTAAAATATATGGAAAACATTAAACCATGTACCTAATAAGGTTTAAAATGGAATTCTCTTATAGTTATATTGTGGAAACAAACCAATGTTTTCGTATACACATGTCTGGGGATGAAAGTTGATAATTAAGGCTATCTATGTCAAAAAACATGCACCATAGGGAATGATGTGTATGTTTATAGGGTATCCCAAGGAAACAAAAGCATAATACCTATACAACCCCTCAGAAAAGAATGTAATTGTAATCAAGCAAACCATATTTATTGAGATGGATAACATCCTCAAATAGGATAGATGTATACATACTTACTTTGATGAATTAGATCCTCATGATACAGAAGATTTGGAACATGAACTAGTTCAATAAGTCCCCATGTAAGAATTAGTTCTTAAACACACGTACTTCATTAGAGTGTAAGAGTGGTAAGGAAACTAGAGTGATATGGTTTTATTGTTCTTGAGGATGGTGACTCGTTATTATTGGAGAATGATGAACCTCCATAATATGAGGTGGAAATAGAGAGATCAGAAGATAATATATGAAATGAAGTTGTGAATTCTGAGATGGATTCAATGTATCAAGACCATTTTTGGGTTCTGGTCGATGATCCAGTTCATGTGAATCCCATTGGGTCTAACTGTGTATTCAATATGAAAATGTACATATAAGTAAAAGTAAGTACCTCTAAGGAAATGATAGTAGAAAAAGGGTTTAAACAAAAACAAGGAATTATCTACGATGAATATGTTTCAACATTTTCAATGTTTAAATCCATTAGAATCATATTTTCCATAGAATAATACAACAATTATGACATTTGGAATATGGATTTCAAAATTAAATTCCATATTGGGAACCTTCAGGATGATTCCTATATGATAGAAAAAGATGGGTTTGTGACACTAGGTGAGACCAAATGGATTTTGATGTTTCAAAAAATATATTTATTAATGGAAAGAAGAATCTAGTTCATGGAGAATTTGATTTGCTGAATCTATTAATGAACTTGGTTCATTAAAAACTAATGGGATCCCTGTTTTTACAAAATATTTAGTGAGAATTAACAAATTATAGTAGTAGTATTTTTTGATGATATATTACATATTGAAAATGACAAACCAATGATAACATCTATTAAGGACTACTAGAAAAGGAGCTTCTCCATGAAGGACATATGTGAAGCTGCATATATTATAGGGATCATGATCATACGTGACTGATCCAATAGGCTTCTTGTACTATGTCAAATTACATATAGTGACCAAATGCAAAGGAGATTTATTATTGATCAATCCAAGAGGGGATTTGTTATTGTGTCACGTGGATTAAATATTTCTAATATAATGTGTCCCCAGAAATAGTAGGATAAATATTGAATGAGAAAGAACACATATTCATAGACGATATGATCAATCATGTCTTCAATGTTATCTACCAGACAAGATTTTTCCATTGCAATGAGCATGTTAGGAATATATCAAGAAGATACATGAGACAATCAATTCACTAATGGTAAAACTATCATTACATATCAAAGAATAACTAAGGATATGTTCTCTATGATTAGAGAAGATAAGGAGGTTGTCATCAGAGGATATGCTGATGTTGGTTTTCAACCCTATCAAAATGTTGGAACGTCACAATCAAGAAATGTTTTATGTCTTAATGGAGGATCTATGAGCTTGAAGAGTACAAAGTATCCAATATTTCCTGATTCTATAGTAGAGTATATGTATATAGTGTCTTTTGATGTTTCTAAAGATCCCATTTGGATTCATGACATTTTTCAAGAGATTGATGTGGTACCTAGAAATAAATACTCTATCACATGTTATTGTGATAATACTATAGTTATGGATCATGGAAACGATACAATCTCATATCAACGGATAATGCACATAATCCAGATTTATTACCTCTTGGTAGATTTATATAAATGTGTGAAGTTTATATGTACATATTATCCATGAAATTTAATGTTGAATTCCCTATATCTAAATTCGTATAACTATAGAAGAATGAATATCATGTGAGATATAGAAGAATAAATATTTTTAGAAGTTGGTTATAGTTCAAGTGGGAGTCTGTTGGACATAGTTCCCTAGAACCAGCTTCATTGTACATTAAGATAATCATACATTGATTTTATGGATATTAATAAAATCTTTAAAAAATCTCTATAAAACATTATTTTTCTCTAACATGGCATTGAATGAGATAATGTAAAAAGAGTAGTTGTCACACTGAAAGGTCCCAGTGGATCCATACTACGATGAAAACCTGAATGATCCATTACATTATAAATGAACATAGTTTCTATATCTAGAGGATATCATTTGAAGGGAAACAGAAGATATGGGCTATTAATGGTGGAGAAAAATAGGATATTGAGGCACTATCTCATGGTGTATACCCATTGTAATGTCTAGGAACATTTTACGAGAATGTGACCAACCAATAGGAAGTCCACATTTATATGTGTCGTTGGATGTTTCTCTACACAGACGTGTGTATTAGTCCATAAACATTATGATTATTATTAATCGGTATTATGGCACACACACTCAGATGTATTGGTGAAAACTAAGATTAAATATGTCCGTAGTGAGGTATGACATATTAGGGGCATCACATGTAATATTGCATTAATTAATAATGGGAGAACTGATTTTTCTTCAATGTTAGATAATTGATGTGGATATCATAGGCCCTTTCATGGATAATATATAGCCTAAAAAATCCATGGAAATGGTGTTCTATAGGCTTGTTCAATTTTCTGGAACTCAATGAATGAGAAATTGAGAACATGGGTTTATGGAACTTCCATTGCAACCCACTTGATTATAGATATTTATATAAAGGGATTATATTACATGGTAAGTATTTGTATGAGGAGCCATGATGTTAGAGCATTAACATCTTTCTATATCCGTGACATAGAATATTTCTATTCTCTAACCATGGAATTTTGATAGGTACGCCAAATTCCATTGAGATATAGGTCAAGAGGTCATACACTATGTGTATCAAATATCTCAGTTAATAAATATATTATTTGTAATGCCCCGACCCTAGTTACCCAGAGTAGGTGCATTATTACATAACATTGGAATGATCACAAGAAAGATCAAATCTCGAAAGACCAATTGGTTTAGTAGCCTTGGAAACACTAGATATATTCATAAGTCTTACATTACATCATAAAATGAAAAAACTACTACAACAACATATTTTCTACATAATCAACACTCATATCCCCACATAATAACCCTACAGGTCATTCATAATTTACTTCTTCACTTCCTGGGAAAAATAAAACATAGAAAAGGGGTGAGCTCAAATGCCCAGTAAGGATAAGAATATAGCGGAAACTTTCATAAATAAGAATAAACATTTAAGGCAATGTATAACTAAAACAAAAGCCTTTCAAACATGAACTTTCAACATGGAATGGCATAAATAAAATTAAATAATTCCATTTACTTATTCACATGGATATTCTACTAATCGAATAATCACATGAAAAATCAATAACCACTTTCATAATGTTGGAATGCATAATGCCAGACTATCATAACCACATAGCCAAGGCCTTGTGCCAAGACTAAAAATAAGATTTTTCCAAGGCCCTGTGCCAAGACACTAGTTTGTCTCATGAGACCTACCGATGCATCGAGGAGCTATAGCGGGCTCCACCTGTCACATATTAAGTCTAATGCATTCCCATATGAAAAGGTTTAAACATAACATAAACATTCGTATTAAAACTAGCATAAGAAATGTCAATACTTTCATCATAAACTATGAATGGTATAAAAATAGCACATCCATAGTCAAACATATCACAAAACTTTTAATACAATATAGAAGTTTTGTATCTTAATAAATCAACTACAAATAAGCATAAAATCCATCAAAGGATGTTGACATAGATGAAATCAAAGCTCTTTTTAGAGAAATATCTATTTCTATTTCTGAAATCATTTAAGAGTCATATATTTATAAAATAAAACATTTTCTTTTAAAATATTCTTATAATATTGTAAGGGAAGCTTCGACAATTTTATAACGGCGGAAAATAGCCGCACCCGCCGTATAAGTTAAAAAAACTTTCTTACCATAATTTTGTCGAAAAGGTTAAAAAGCACCTTGTTTGGAAAACGACGGAAAGATTCCTTTATAAACATCTTATAAAAATTCAAACAAGGGTATAAATGACTTTAACCCATATTCTTGTAAATAGTAAAAATGTTTTGAAATACATTTTTAAGAAACATGGATGTGGATGATAAAGAGATACCAGTATATTATTACATATAAACAACCTCGGATAATGAAGAGATTGTGAAATAATCCTTACCTTGTAATTTTCATTGGTTGGGGTAGGTTAACCTCCTGTATAATGGTGAAATAATTGTTATTAAAATATACAAGAATAATATATATTAATATGATATCATATATGATCTTTTAATATTGATTTGATAATAATATCTTAGTATTATCATTGTTTCGGGTGTTAACTTACTTGTTTTCTTTTATATGTTTTGTTACGTAAGACATGTTTGTAATGGATAGGTTGTATATTATTCATATCCATAATAATATAAAGTCCTTAAACATCATTTTTAAATCATCAAATGATAATTATACTTGAATGGATACGATGGAGAATGAATCTCATCGTGTTCGTGGAGACGGTAGTCCGTACGTATGCACGAGCGACAATATCATTCTTTTGATATTAAAATAATATATAAATGGTTGTTATATCATATATAAATAATCATTAACATGTTATATTTATTATTTACATGAGTTACATATCATTATTATACCCATCCAAATAATAATATATTGAATAACAATTACACCACGACGTGGAGACGGTAAGTTGTACGTACGCACGTATGGTGACATGTTATTCAAAAGGTGGATAGAATACTGAATATGGTTGTACCATATTTATAATAACATCACATTATATTTAAGATACTAGAGTTATTATTTTATAATGGTAATAACAAATAAAGAAGAAGTGGAAGAAGAAAGGAACTTGGAAAAGGGTGGTGAAATCATTACCTCTTCTTCGGGTTCTTCCTTTTGATTTGATCAAAAGGGCTCCTTAGGTTTTCTTTCTGATCAAACTAAGGCCTCTCGGTTGTAGTGAGGGAAGTTGGGAAAGTATTTGGGCAGATTTTTGCCGAACCAAAAGGCTTTGATGGTGTGAAAAAATGAGAAGGATGAGTGCCCTTTTATAAGAGGGGTGAGGGGCACCATTGGAAAAGCTAGAAATATTAATTTATAATAAATTCATATTAGGTTTCTAAAGGATCCAAAGATGATTATTTAAATTTTACGGCGGAGATAGGTCGAAAAAAACTCAACCAATAGAATTTAGACAGGTTTGGGTACTTATATTAACCTTATCTTTTTGTATTAACTCTAAGTTAATTAGTTTCACTTTTACAATGTCTCTTTGTATTTTTATATAATATGGTTACTAACCTTACTATATACATTCAAGAGACCCCCAAGTGGTCCATTAATGAAGAAACTATCATGATATAAGTCTCTTGGCCGAACCTTAGATTTTTAGGAATTTAATATCAATTAATAA
This sequence comes from Viscum album, assembly GCA_963277665.1. Lineage (NCBI taxonomy): Eukaryota > Viridiplantae > Streptophyta > Magnoliopsida > Santalales > Viscaceae > Viscum > Viscum album. Next base: position 397,285,747 of record OY728162.1, on the reverse strand, counting down.
TATAATATTGGTTTTAAGAACTCTTTTATGTCAATTTTGACACTATTAAATAGTTGATTTTTGTGAAACTCATAAAAGAATGATTACTTCGAAAAAAGTCAATTAAATCAATCCTAATATATCATATTATCTTATAAAATTATTTTAATTCATTAAAAGTTTCATATTATATTTATTTGGGTATTTATAATATCAATTAATTTAATTTTTCACTATTATAGTAATTAATTCATAATCATTGTGTCATACATAAATTAAATTATTTAATATCTAACAATTATAAATAAAATATCACTATGAAGGAAATCGTTTTATCTTTCTAATGAATATTTATAATCTAAAATCTAACATATATAACCCTATGTAAAAAATTTTTTGCAAAAAGATATATGCTTGTGTCATTTTTGTATTCATTTTAACTTAATTAAAATAAAGTGTCCCTATCACCTACAAGTGGCACCATGGGGTCCCAAAATCGACCCAAAGATGACTATGGTCGAACATGTATCAACAAATAAGGCTAGGACACGTTTTAGGGTAATTTAGTATTATTATAATATTATTTTTTAACCCTTATTTACCGGATTTACCCTTAACCATGGTAAATAAAATATTAACCGCAGTAATTATTCAAAATGTCTAAAAATAAAAGTTACCTATTTACAGAATTTGGAAATCCTGATTCCAAATATGGAATTGATTTTTCTAAATTCAAAACACAGAAGTGGCAGAAATTAATTTAAAATTAATTCCCGCTGTTAAAACAAAAAGCGTGTTTTTAAGAGATAATAACTATCAAAAGATTGACACTTGTTTATGTTCGGTTTAATGGTAAAATTATGTAAAATGACCAACATTATATTAAATGGTAAAAATATATTCTAAATATACTTATAAACTACTCAAAATCATAATTTATCACTATTAATTGTTTTGACTAAAAAGGTCGTTTTTAATTAAAATTTAGTAATTTTCACTATTCATCAAAATATGAAAGTTATCCGAAAAGTACCAAAATTTCACTTTAGGATAAATTTGACATTCCGAATCCAAAAATGAATTCCATTTTAAAATACAAAATATATATAATTTCAAAACGTAGGTATTACTATTCATAACGGCTAGTTTGATTGGTTATGGTGTGTTAGAACTCGGTGTTGCGTACAACACATGCTATCACATTATTCAAAGAGAAGCGTACCGTAGAAGCTTGTGGTGTTACATTCTCCCCTCCTTCAAATAATTTCATCCTCGAAATTTCTAGAATACTTATCACATGAAAATACTCGGGTGATTCTTCATCAAAAGTTCCTCGGGTTCCCACGTTGCCTCTTCCATCTTATAGTTTCTCCACAAAACTTTTACCAGACGCATCGTCCGGTTTCTCAGAACTTGTTCTCTCGTATCAAGAATCATGAAGGGCTCTTCACAATAAGACAGATCGGGTTCCAGTTCTAATTTTTCATAGGTGAGTACATGCGTTGGGTCAGGCATGTATTTCCTCAACAGAGATACGTGGAACACATCGTGAACTTTGGAGAGACTTGGCGGCATTGCCAATCAGTAAGCCACATCCCCAATTCGTTCTAGAATTTCTAAGGGTCCGATGTACATGGGACTCAATTTACCTTTCTTACCAAAACGTATGACTCCCTTCCATGGAGATACCTTCAGGAAAACATGATCACCAACTTGAAATTCCAAATTCTTCCTTCGATTATCGGCATAGCTCTTCTGCCTACTTTGAGCTGCTTTGATGTGATTTTGGATTACCTTCACCTTTTCCACCGTTTCCTCCACCAGTTCTGGGCCTACAAGTTTTCTTTCACCAACGTCATCCCAATAGGTTGGTGTACGACATCTCTTTCCATATAACGCTTCATATGGTGCCATATGAATACTCAAATGGAAGCTATTGTTATAGGAATATTCTACCAGAGGTAAATATTGATCCCACATACCCTGAAAGTCAAGTGAGCAAGATCTCAACATGTCTTCTAAGGTCTGAATAGTCTGTTCTGATTGTCCGTCTATCTGAGGGTGGTAAGCAGTGCTCAAATGAAGTTCAGTATCCAGGGATTTCTGAAGACTTTTCCAAAATCTTGAAGTAAAACGGGGATCACGATCAGAAACAATCGATAGGGGTACTCTATGAAGTCTCACAACTTCATTAATATATAATCTTGCTAGACGTTCCAGTTGTAGATCTTCTCTTATAGAAAGAAAATGTGCTGACTTGGTAAGATGATCAACAATAACCCATATTGCATCGTTCCTTCTAGGAGTCTTTGGTAGCCCCATGACAAAGTCCATCGTAATATTGTCCAATTTCCAATCCGGTATGGGAAGAGGTTGCATGACTCCTCCAGGATGTTGCCTTACAGCTTTCACTCGTTGACAAACAATACATCTTGACACAAAATCAGCAATCCCCCTCTTCACGTTGTCCCACCAAAAATGTTCCTTCAAATCTCTATACATTTTGGTGCTCCCAGGGTGTATATAGAAATTGTAACTATGAGCATCATCCAACAATTCCTTTTTTAGATCAGGTATATCGGGAACACAAAGTCTCTTCCCAAATTTCAAAATTCCATCTTCATACACAAAGTCTCTCAATCTCCCATAATTCACAGCTTTAATCTTCTTTTGAAATTTTTCATCATCGGTCTGAGTACTCTTAATCCTTCCTAGTAAAGATGGTTTGGCAACCATTTTAAAAAGAATTGATGTTTCGCCTTCCCTGGTTATTCCCATGTCCATCTTCACTAGATCCATGAAAATTGGATCCCTTTCAATTCTCATATTGTTCAAAACTCCATGGTCTTTTCTACTCAAATCATCTGCCACCTTGTTTGCTTTCCCCGGGTGGTAGTGTATCGTGCAATCATAATCCTTGAGTAATTCAAGCCATCTTCTTTTCCTCATGTTGAGTTCTTTTTGTGAGAAAATATACTTCAAACTCTTGTGATCAGTATAAATCTCACATTTTTCACCATAGAGGTAGTGCCTCCATATCTTCAAAGAAAAGATCACATCTGCTAACTCGAGATCATGAGTAGGATAGTTTTGTTCATGAATTTTCAACTGTCGTGATGCATAGGTAATAACTCTATCATTCTGTATAAGGACACAACCACGTCCTTTCTTCGATGAATCACTATAAATAACGAACCCATCATTCCCAGATGGTAGAGTCAATATAATAGAATTGACTAATCTTCTCTTCAGTTCTTCGAAACATTCTTCACACTCTTTTGTCCAAGCAAATTTAACCCCTTTACGTGTGAGCTTCGTTAATGGGTTAGCCAATCGGGCAAAATTCTGGACGAAACGTCGATAATAACCTACCAAACCAATAAAACTACGTACCTCAGTTATACTCGTAGGTGCTGGCCATTCTTGGATTGCCTTGGTCTTAGAAGGATCAATAGAGATTGCATCTTTAGAGACAATATGGCCAAGAAAAGAAATCTCCTGAAGCCAGAATTCACACTTTCTAAACTTCCCATATAATTCATGCCTCCTCAGAGTCTTCAAGATAATGCGCAAGTGATTTTCATGATCTTCGTAGGTTTTGGATTATACCAAGATATCATCAATAAATACCACCACAAATTCATTGAGATACTCCTTGAAAAGTCTATTCATCAGATCCATGAATACAGAGGGTGCATTAGTCAATCCACCAGGCATTACATTAAACTCGTAATGCCCGTACCTGGTTCGAAATGCTGTCTTCGGAATGTCTTCCTTCTTCACACACAACTGATGGTATCCAGATCGAAAGTCAATCTTTGAAAAGTATTGAGCTCCATGAAGTTGGTCAAATAAATCATCAATACGAGGTAGAGGATAGTTGTTCTTTATCGTTATAGCATTGATCTCCCTATAGTCGATACATAACCTCATAGATCTATCTTTCTTTTTAACAAAAAGAACAGGGGATCCCCATGGAGAAACACTAGGGAGAATAAATCCTTTATTACTCAACTCCTATAGTTGTTTCTTTAGTTCGACTAACTCTACAGTGGACATTCTATAAGGGGTCTTCGATATAGGCCTTGATCCATGAATTAAATCAATGGAAAACTCAACTTCTCGTTCTGGAGGATGTCCAGGTAAATATTCCGGAAATACATCTACAAATTCTTTTACAATAGGTACATCCTCTATTTGAACATTCCTATCCTCACCCACAGTTATTTCATTCTCTTCCTCCCTAATAATTGAATTTAGTTGAGCTATTTAGGGTGGATCTAAATAAGAATTAGGTGGTGACGATTCTGCTCTAAAGATAAGGTGTTCCTTATCATTATCATCAAGAATCGTAACCTCTTTCTTCTTACAATAAATCTTCGCATCATAGTCTGAATGCCAGTCCATACCGAGGATTATATCAAACTCAATCATAGGTATGACGATGAGATCAGCAGATAAAGAACATTTATGTGCTCTAATGGGGACTGATTCAAAAAACTTTGTTGCAATGATACTTCCCTTAGGAGTTTTAACTAACAAATACCTTGTTAAATATAATTGGAAATATCTAATTTTCATAGCAAACTAGGAAGATATGAAACAATGCGATGATCCAGAATCAAATAATGCATTTGCTAAACTTGAGGAAACCATTAAATTACAAGCCACCACGTCTTTCGGAGCTTCTACCTCAGCAGTAGTGATAGCATAAGCCTGGCCTTCATCCCTTGGCCTTTTCTGAGGTAAGTTCTCCTGAAACGTAGGACATTCATTTGCATAATGCCCCATCTCCGTGCAATTATAGCACTGGACGTTGGTGGCTTCCTTCTTCCCTTTGCAATCACGAGCTTGGTGGCCTTTTTCACCACACTTGTAACAGACTCCCATTCCCATCAAGCAAGTACCGGGGTGTTTCTTCCCACATTTACCACAGGATGGATATTCAACCTTTCCGTTCTTCCCCTTATTTCCATTCTCAGATTGATCATCAGGCCTCTTCTTCTCTTGCTTTGCTTTAAAGTCATAAGACTTAGAGAATTCCTTTTCGGTCATGATAGCACATGAGACAATGTCTTCGTACGATGAAAAGGATTGTGAGACTAATGCTAGATGGAGAAATGTTTTTAACCCATAAAATAAATGATGAATCTTACTTCTTGGGTTATGTATATAATCACCAGCTTACCTTGCTATCCTTGTAAAGTTATCCTCATACTTTGTGACATTCTCATCCTCCTTCTGTCTCAGACATAGAAATTTCCTTTCCATATCTGCTCGATGGTCGTGAGGAAAGTATTTTTTTAAAAACAGATCTTTGAACTCCCTCCATTCCATATTTGATACTTCATCATCTTCCTTCATGTTTTGAATCAATGACCACCATTGATCAGCATCTCCAGTGAGGCGGTAAACTGCCATGATAACTTTTTCCCTTTCATTACTCCCCAAAGCCTGAAATATTTTCTCTAGGGAAAATATCCATTGCTCAGCTACTAAGGGATTTTTACTCCCATTGAATGTTGGTGGTTGTTGCCTCATGAATTGATCTAACATTGATGCTCCACGCTGTAGATCAAGGTGCTCCATACGGGTAAGGTTATTATTCATAACCTGAGTGAGTTGTCCTAGTATGGTGATTAGCTGATCGGCACCAGTTGCATCACCAGCTCCACTATAATTTTCTTGAGCAGGAGGGAATCCCTACATGGAGTGCGTGCATTGATACGGTTTCCATTTCTTCCACTAGGCGCCATTTCTAAACAATGGCATAAACTAGATCAGTTTATGAATCAAAATACATAATCCCATACTTATAACACACTTAATATAAATTGAACTATTTATGGATATAATCCATAATCATAAAAATGTTTTCTTTGAGGAAGTATATACTCATAAACCCTTCATAATGATTTGTAAAAAAATGAGAGTTATCCTAACCATATCCCCCGGGAGTGTCGTAACCAAGAGTGCAGCAAGGCCCATTGTCGTGCACCAGTTCCCGTTCGAGTCTAGCTCAAAGCGGTGTTTTTGGGTTTTACCCCTAGGTACATCTGTGCCAGAGCCGCCTCTACCTGCTCGCATCCAGACAGGGATGTATTGCTCGGAAAACTGACAAAATCTCTACAATACCAAAATTCTAGGAAGTTCTTCTATACAAATCCTCAATGTTCATCTTAGGTCTACGTGCTATAATTAGAGTTTATCTAAATCTAGCTTCCAAGGTTTGTACTAAACTTCCTCTGATACAAACTGTAACGCCCTGACCCTAGTTACCCAGATTCGGTGCATTATTACATAACATTGGCATGATAACAAGAAAGATCAAATCTCGAAAGACCAATTGGTTTAGTAGCCTTGGAAACACTAGATATATTAATAAGTTTTACATTACATCATAAAATGAAAAACTACTAAAATAAAATAATGTCTCCATAATCCACAATCATATCCCCACAGAATATCCCTACAGGTCATTCATAATTTACTTCTTCACTTCCTGGGAAAAATAAAACATAGAAAATGGGTGAGCTCAAATGCCCAGTAAGGATAACAATATAGTGGAAACTTTTATAAATAAGAATAAACATTTAAGGAAATGTATAACTAAAACAAAAGACTTTCAAACTTGAACTTTCAACATGGTATGGCATAAATAAAATGAAATAATTCCATTTACTTATTCACATGGATATTCTACTAATCGAATAATCACATGCACAATCAATAACCACTTTCATAATGTTGGAATGCATAATGCCAGACTATCATAACCACATAGCCAAGGCCTCGTGCCAAGACTAGAAATAAGATTTTCCCAAGACCTTGTGCCAAGACACTAGTTTGTCTCATGAGACCTACCGATGCATCGAGGAGCTATAGCGGGCTCCACCCGTCACATATTAAGTCCAATGCATTCCCATATGAAAAGGATTAAACATAACATAAACATTCGTATTAAAACTAGAATACGAAATGTCAATACCTTCATCATAAACAATGAATGGTATAAAAATAGCACATCCACAATCAAACATATCACAAAACATTCAATACAATATAGAAGTTTTGTATCTTAATAAATCAACTACAAATAAGAATAAAATCCATCAAAGGTTGTTGACATAGATGAAATCAAAGATCTTTTTAGAGAAATATCTCTTTCTATTTTTGAAATCATTTAAGAGTCATATATTTATAAAATAAAACATTTTCTTTGAAAATATTCTTATAATATTGTAAGGGAAGCTTCGACGATTTTATAACGGCGGAAAATAGCCGCACCCGCCGTATAAGTTAAAAAAAACATTCTTACCTTAATTTTGTCGAAAAGGTTAAAAAGCGCCTTGTTTGGAAAACGACGGAAAGATTCCTTTATAAACCTCTTATAAAAAGTCAAAAAAGGGTATAAATGACTTTAACCCTTATTCTTTTAAATAGTAAAAATGTTTTGAAATACATTTTTAAGAAACATGGATGTGGATGATAAAGAGATCCCAGTAGATTATTACATATAAACAACCTCGGATAATGAAGAGATTGTAAAATAACCCTTACCTTGTACTTTTCCTTGGTTGGGGTAGGTTAACCTCCTGTATAATGGTGAAATAATTTTTATTAAATTATACAAGAATCATATATATTAATATGATATCATATATGATCTTTTAATATTGATTTGATAATAATATCATAGTATTATCGTTGTTTCGGGTGTTACCTTACTTGTTTTCTTTTATATGTTTTTTTACGTAAGACATATTTGTAATGGATAGGTTATATATTATTCATATTCAGAATGATATCAAGTCCTTAAACATCATTTTTAAATCATCAAATGATAATTATACTTGAATGGATACGATGGAGAATGAATCTCATCGCGTTCGTGGAGACGGTAGTCCGTACGTACGCACGAGCGACAATATCATTCTTTTGATATTAAAATAATATATAAATGGTTGTTATATCATATATAAAGAATCATTAACATGTTATATTTATTATTTACATGAGTTACATATCATTATTATACCCATCCAAATAATAATATATTGAATAACAATTACACCACGACGTGGAGACGGTAAGCCGTACGTACGCACGCATGGTGACATGTTATTCAAAGGGTGGATAGAATAATGAATTTGGTTGTACCATATTTATAATAACATCATAGTATATATAATATACTGGAGTTATTATTTTAGAATGGTAATAACAATGAAATAAGAAGTGGAATAAGAAAGGAACTTGGAAAAGTGTGGTGAAATCATTACCTCTTCTTCAGGTTCTTCCTTTTGATTTGATCAAAAGGGCTCCATAGGTTGGCTTTATGATCAAAATAATGCTGCTAGGTTGTAGTGAGGGATGTTGGGAGAGTATTTGGGCAGATTTTGGCCGAACCAAAAGGCTTTGAAGGTGTGAATAAATGAGAAGGAAGAGTGCCCTTTTATAAGAGGGGTGAGGGGCACCTTTGGAAAAGCTAGAAATATTAATTTATAATAAATTCATATTCGGTTTATAAAGGCTCCAAAGTTGATTATTTAACTTTTAAGGTGGTTATAGGTCGAAAACAACTCAACCAATAGAATTTATATAGGTTTGGGTGCTTATATTAACCTTATCTCTATGTATTAACTCTAAGTTAATTAGTTTCACTTTTACAATGTCTCTTTGTATTTTTATATAATATGGTTAATAAACTTACTATATACATCCAAGAGATCCCCAAGTGGTCCATTAATGAATAAACTATCATGATATAAGTCTCTTGGCCAATCCTTAGATTTTTATGAATTTAATATTAATTAATAATATAATATTGGTTTTAAGAACTCTTTTATGTCAATTTTGACACTATTCAATAGTTGATTTTTGTAAAACTCATAACAGATTGATTACTTCGAAAAAAGTCAATTAAATCAATACTAATATATCATATTATCCTATAAAATTAGTTTAATTCATTAGAAGTTTCATATTATATTTATTTGGGTATTTATAATATCCATTATTTTAATTTTTCAATATTATAGTAATTAATTCATCAACATTGTGTCACAAATAAATTAAATTATGTAATGTCTAAAAATATTAAATAAAATATCACTATATAGGAAATCGTTTTATCTTTCTAATTAATATTTATAATCTAAAATCAAACATATATAACCCTATGTAAAAATTGTTTTGCTAAAAGATATATGCTTGTGTCATTTTTGTATTCATTTTAACTTAATTAAAATAAAGTGTCCCTATCACCTACAAGTGGCACCATGGGGTCCCAAAATCGACCCAAAGATGCCTATGGTCGAACATTTATCAACCAATAAGTCTAGGACACGTTTTATGGTAATTACTATTATTATAATATTATTATTTAACCCTTATTTACCGGATTTTCCCTTAACCATGGTAAATAAAATATTTACCGCAATAATTATTCAAAATGCCTAAAAAAAAAGTAACCTATTTACACAATTTGGACATCCTGATTACAAATATGGAATCCATTTTTCTAAATTCAAAACACAGAAGTGGCAGAAATTAATTTAAAATTAATTCCCGCTGTTAAAATAAAAATCGTGTTTTTAAGAGATAATAACTATCAAAAGATTGACACTTGTTTATGTTCGGTTTAATTGTAAAATTATGTCCAATGACCAAAATTATATTAAATGGTAAAAATATATTATAAATATACTTTAAAACCACTCAAATTCATAATTTATCACTATTAATTATTTTGATTAAAAAAGTTGTTTTTAATTAAAATTTAGTAATTTTCACTATTCATCAAAATATGAAAGTTATCTGAAAAGTACCAAAATTTCTCTTTAGGCTAAATTCGATATTCTGAATCCAAAAATGAAGTCCATTTTAAAATATAAAATATATATATAATTTCAAAAAGTAGGTATTACTATTCATAACGGCTAGATTGATTGGTTATGGTGTGTTAGAACTCGGTGTTACGTACAACACACGCTATCACATTATTCAAAGAGAAGCGTACCGTAGAAGCTTGGGGTGTTACATTATTTATGTTTTAAAATTTTAGATAATTATTACACCTAAAAATGGTTTACTAAATATTCATGGATGCCAGATCGCAATAATTTAGACACTAGTTATTTGATAGAATATAAAATAGGTGGAAAAATTAACAAAAAATAATTTAATATTTAGTGAATATAATATTTATATATTTATTGGTGAATAATGTAGTACTATTTATTTAATAAGTAAATTGTTATTGTTCATGGTTTATTAAATATGTTAGAGGATTGGTAAACCAAGTTAAGGGTCTGGTGAGGAATAATAATAAAGAATATTATTTTATAAAATAATATTTAACTATCACTCACATGATAAGAGCATGTCCTGAAATAATAATGATTCTGTAATTATTTGATGTGGTGGTTTCACAGGGATTAATAAAATAATTAATCCCCTTGTGTTAATTATTTATTATTAACCATGTGAATTAAATCCATGGTTGTATAATTCTGTTATTAGCCAATTTCTAGATTGGTTATTATTATTATTGTTGTGGACAATGAATTGCAAAAAAACATCTCTATCCGAGGGAGTTAAACTCTCTCTATGAATGCTCCAAAAAATGAGTGAGATCCTCTTCCACCAGATCAAGGTGAACACTTTTGATGTGGTTATCAAGGCGATCGAAGCCAGACATCACAAGCCCATGGATATTCAATGCTAGCACCCTGGAACCTCTTTTGGAGACATCTGAATATACCTGAAACATGGGTGGATCACAGCTATATGGTGTCAACCGTTGGTCGCTACAATGAAATGATGGTACACCTATAGATGTGTGTCTGAATTCATTAACTAAGAAAGAATCACCCTGGAGAAAATTCTTTAATAAAATTAAATTAATTATAAACAAAATGTGTTGATCCTTTCTAATTGTTAAATGGTTATATTGATTTTTGTAAATATATGACTCATATTCCGTGGATATTGACATTCTTGGTTGTATAGGTCATGGAATATTTATTTAATTTGTAAAAAATTAATGTTGGGTACCTGCCATACCATGCTTCCTCTTTTTCGGAAACCTAAATATGGATCCTAAGAAATTTTGAATCTTATTAATGTGTATTATAATTATCATTCTTTGATGTATTGATAAAAATCCTCATGATAGATGTTCACAGTGAGATATTATACATTTGGTGCATCGTGAGTAATATTTCATTAATGAGTAATGTGAGAAAGGATTTTTTTATTCTATTGTTAAGGAATGTGAATATCATAGTCATATTTATGGAAATGATATATCCTAAATAAATCAATGTCCATAGTGTTAAATATAGAAGTGAATTTTTTTATGCCAATGAAAGAGACATCTATCATATAGGTTTATGATACCTAAATGTGACTATCTTGATCAGAGATATCAGGATTGACAGATTATATTTCACAATAAGTGTGTGTATAATTTATTATTTCATTGAGTTATTAAATTATTTATCTATTGGTGACTTGGAAAGTTGATAGTTGCTAACCATGGACTTTAAGATGCTTCACCTAATACCAATGAGAAATAATCGTAGAAGGTAACATACTTAAGATATCAAAAATCTATGTTCAATAATATATTATTATTTATTATTTAAAAATAATAATAAATATTATTACAACATGTGGTTTAATAATTATTTATCTATGTTTTATCGAATTTATTTTCTCCCTTCCTATTCAATAGAATATTGATAGGAGAATATTTAATAAATATTTATTTTTTATTCAGTGAAACTAATATCTTTTTTATTTATTATAGAATTACAGAGTGAATTTTATTTATTAAAAAAATTCAACATTCAAGGCCTGATAAATATTTTTTAGTATTTGAGAACAATTTTTTCGGTTTTGTGATAAATAATATATATTTAATTTTATTTATATAATTAATATTTGATGTAATTTTTATGCTACATAGATGTTGAATAAATATAAATATTATTAATGTTATTTTTATTTGGGGTTCTTCATGGTGTATAATAAATATTAAATGGAACATGTGAAAACATTTATTTCTAAACCCAAGTGGAATTTAAGCCCAATTATATTATTTATCTAAAGATCCAATTTATATCTCTGGTGTACATAACGAATCAAGAGAGTCCTCTCAAAGGCTAGAGTATACCCTTCTCTATGAGAAGATAATGATCTTCCTCCAACTTTTACTATCATGTATATGGATATTAGGGAGAAAAATGTGGATGTAATTTACATAGAGATCAAATAAGAATGATAAAAGTGACAATAACTTCCATGATAACACCTGGATATTCCTATGACAAGGTTTGATGATTTTTGGAACACGTGTGGATCACAACACATGAAAATATATTCTAGATTCCTATAACACAATAATATAATAACATAAATATTTTTTAAAATCCATTAATAAAAATTATTTATCATTAGATAATTCCTTAATTGATCAAATTATTTATAAATAATATGTGTTGATCTCGTGCTTGGTTCCAGGATTCTATACCATTTCTATTTTATTTGAATAAATTCCGTTGGTCACAACATTCATCGTCATGTAAATCTATGATAGATCATCTATTATGAAAAACAGAAAAGTCAGGCATGAACCATAACACACTTCTATTATTCTAAGAGCTTAAATATGGTATCAAGTGGGTCGTATAATATTGTAACAATTCATTATATATCATTGATTGATTTATGAATTTTTCATTTATTTTAAAATTCATGTTTAATAATTATATAAATAGAATTATGAGATCTTAATCATATAGAATCATTTCAAATAGATATAATCAAATCAATTAAATTTATAGATAAAAGAAAATTGAAAAACACATACATAGGTTCAAGCATTGCGGCTAGATAACAGAATAGTACAGAATGTGTAACTATTACTACACACAGTCTACCTATGTTCAATGCACCATTAATTAATTAGTAATTTATTAATGCTGATTGTTTAAACCCATAAAAGAAATAGTCAATAATAATATTCCAAGTACCTATAAAAAGCATATCATTATTGGATAATAATTTAATGTTGGCCTCATACATTACAACACCTTCCTCTTACAGGTTATTTAACTTTATTATCTTCCCCACCATTTCAGCTCACTTTACTCAAGTGATGTATTTCTAAAATAATATCAACATAAAAGATATCAACTCTATATTTATTATTTCATCAACATCTGTAGTGTTATAGATCAATGAAATCCATTAATCATTATCTCATTTAAAACAACACATTCCCAGACACCTGTAAAAATTTTATTCACCGCATCAGAGATATACCATCTATAATTTATTACTGATATGAAAATAAACGCATATTGATCTATCACAGTAGTTATATTATAGCAAATTGGATAAATGAATTATCTTAGTTTATAATTTCAATTATTATATAATGGATGGGATAAGTAATATAACTTTATTTATCAAGTCAGTAATTCTATAATCAATGTTATAATGAAATTTTTTTACAGCGGTTATAGAATAACCTATGTGATAAATGTAACACAAAATTATATATCACATCAGTTAATAAATAATCAAATTGTTAAATTAATTATTTTTTTGAATCCCATATTTTTATACTTTGTAGTGTTTTTAGATTTGGGGGCAGTGACTATCTTCACTCTCACGCAAAAACCCCAAAATTAATTATTCAAACTCATGGCCTCCAACCTCATTTGTTCAGCTTCATTCATCATATTTTTCATCAGTGATTCAATCTAATCAACTCAAAAAAAATAATTATAATTAAAAATACTCAATTTCATTTATTTTATTTCACAGATTCCCTAATTCTATATTTTTGGATTTGCATAACAACAATTTCGCTATATCTTGATTAATTTCCTCATGTTATCGCATTTCATTCATATATAGACTCGATGTGAATGTCTAATCCATGAGATTATTTTTGTGGGACATTGTTTCTTTTCAATTAGAAATTATGAATTTACTATAATTCCATGTCTAAATAATTTCGTTAAATGTATATTTTTTGTTATATATATTTCTAATTTTGGAAACAAATACATTGACTATTTCCTATAAGGTGAGCCCATGTGTGGTTGAAAATCATGCAAAATTTTTACTAAGAATGCAACCCGTATAACTCTATTTTATTTGGATGGTAAATAGGTTTTATTTTTTGAAAATACATATATTTCCCCAAAATGAAATGACATTTTTTCATTTAGGGGTTTCCAATATATGTACAAGGACTGCACTTATTAAGTAGAAGAATTGTATCAATGTTACCTTTCCAAAAAATACAACCTTTAGATGGTTTATTCAAGAATTAATCACTTATTCATAGACTATTTAGATAATTATTTGGGAAAAACTATTCTTGAGATAATGGATCCAAGGGATGATTCTATGTTATAGTAATACTAATTTAACTCCATGAACCTCCAGTCATCATCATAAAATAATATAGTGTTGGAATAGATTATTCACATATATTGTGTCATTCACAAAATAATGAAATGAAATCAATTAGAGGAATTGAGTAACTGAATATGTTTATCTGATTTTAAAGAATTAATATTGGATTAATTAATATATTTTTCTTTTTAATGTTCTAGATAATAGTTTACTTCTACAATTGGGAGAATTCTATAGAGAGGATTTGTTTTTCACAATTTTAATCTTTCCATAATGTGATGTAACTCTTGGAAATTATTCATATACTATATATCTCTAATATATGTTAAAAATAGTGTGAATTAAAATTTGAGTGAGTTATTATATGAAATAAATGGTTTTATTCATATGCATTGAGTTCTCTATGAGTAACATCGACAAAAAAAGGTTTGAACGGTAAATAATACATCATAGTAGTGGATGATGATTTATTTTTACATAGTATTTTTCTATATTATTGGTAAAAAACATTATCATTTTAATTTTCAATTATACTATTTTTTAATTTTTAAATTTTCTTACATTAAAATTATTTCACATTTACTATAAATATAAAATTATCTTATCTAACTATGTTTATTTATAATAATCACAATCATATATTTTAATGATTTATTATTAATATTTAACATTATCTTTAATTATTGTATAGAATTTATATTGAATTTTATTAAATATGAAAATATTTTTTTATATTTAAATATCATGTAAATTTTAAATTATGAAATATTTCAAATATATATAATTAGATTATATTAATAGGATAAATATTTTTTATTTTGGATATAAGTAATAATGAGTCAATTTGGGACTATGGAACATCAAATGAGTGATGAATATGAGTAAGGTGTTGATGATTTTTTGGAATTTTCTAAATACAAATGTTCCAAAAAAAGCGTTTTTTTCTTTCAATGCCTGAAATGATAAAATATGATCATGTTGAAATGTTTTCAAATCAAATATCATTTAATTTGACTTGGTATTAATTCCAAATAAATCCATTGGATCTTTTATCGTAAAACTGGGCTGAATTTTAATTCTATTGATGATTATTCATTACATGATGGTAACACTACTAAAATTGAAGAAATTATTCGTTATATTGAAGTAGAGAGAAATGTCAATGACCTGAAGGGTGAGCATCTATATCGTGGTACTAAAAAAAAATTTTATCGCGATTATACAAATATTATAGTTTTTTTCAGTGGTATGTTTGATTAACTTGAAGTAAAAATATGGTTGTTGTGAAAAATGTTCTGCTGATTTGTTACAATTGTGAATGATATTCATCCCAAAGAAATTGACCATCCACATTCTCATTATTAGGAGTATAAAATATTATTCCTGATGGGATTAAGGTAAAAAACAAACACTTATTCTGGAAATACTATGTGATATATAGGATGTAATATGAATTTATATCTGATTGTCTTAAATATGGGACATGATGATATAATTTTAATGAATAATCACAATATTATATAGTGGATACAAAGACCAACACTAAGGTATTTTGGTATCTTTCAATAATTTTTTAATTTGAAACATTTATTTGATAATTAAAATTTTGGAAAATGTTAGGATAGAATTCATATGAGTGGATATATGATAGAAGAATATGTCATCTAGAAGATCTTCCATTGTGGAATAAAATTGTTCAGTAGTTTTCAATATTCATAAATTATGTTAGAAATACTTGGTATGGGATGTTCACAGATGGAATGAATCCATATCAAATCCTTACTAGAACACATAGTTCATGTCCTATATTATTGGTAACTCGCAACCTATGCCCTATATTTCATATGAATCACAAATATTTCAGGCTGAGTTTAATGATCTCTAGTCCAAAGAAAACCAAAAATGATATTGATTATTTCTAATCATAATTAATTTATAATTTGAAACTCTTATGGGAGGATGGTATTAGGGTGTATAATCATTATGAAATGGAATATTTTCTAATGAATTTATGGATTATTTTCACTATAAATGACTTCCGAAAATATGAAAATTTGTCTGTATATATTGTTAAGGGGTATAAACTGTGTCAAATTTTCCAACAACAGACATTACATGATTAATTGAATCATGAGAGGAAAATAATATACATAGTTCATCAAAAGTTGTTTTATATATCACTCTTATAGAAAATTTAAAAATAAATTTCTTGGCTGACAAAAAATTTGTATTTCTTTAAAAACTATATCTGTTGATAAATATTTTTTAAAATGTAAAAATATTGATGTAATATTTGGAAAGACATAAAAATATGGTAATGATAGAAATATATGGATGAAATGATCAATATTTTTTTGACCTACAATATTGGAAATATAATGAAATGAAAAAAAAATTGATTTTATACATGTAGAGAAGAATATATGTGACAACTTGATTTGAAATTTTTTTGATATTAATAGACGGACTAAATATGTTTTCAATATACGATTAGACCTACTATTAATGGGATTACATTTTTATTTATCTCCCAATCATGATGGAAGGTGAAAATTTCTTCCCTCGTCTTGTCATAGATTATCCAAGAGGGATAAAATATTATTTTATTAACATCTTCGTGATATAAAAGTGTCGCATGGATATTCATATCAATAAAACAATTGTCTTTGAAGGATTTGATGCTTAGTGGTATGAAATATCGTGATTATTACATCATGATGCACCAAATTCTACTACAATTATTGCATGGTACATTTAACATCCCTATCAGAAATAATATAATGAAGGTGTGTTATTTTGTAAATTCAATTATTTTATAACGATATTTATTATTATTGTTTGATCATTTAGGAAAACAAAACAATTTTTATACTATTTCAATTGTAAATGTATTTTACACCCTATTTTTTATATATAATAGTTCATTTGATTCGATAAGTAAAGATGTGTGGATATATATATCTATGTTTGATGTATCCTTATAAAAGGTATATGATTATATTGAAGGTTTATGTTAAGTATTCATATCGACATGAAGCCACCATTATTGAAAATTAAATATCTGAGAAGGTTTTGGACTTTTGTATGAGCTACTAGTCTATGTGGAACATGCTGGTTTTCCACCATCCCTCCATGAATATGTTTATTATGGGGTAAATGGGATTCTTTTCATGAATGTAAAATATTTTTTAGGTGAATAGCTGATGATGGTAAATTTATAAATGTTAAATAATAGTGATGATTCTCAACCATATATAACATTTCATATTAATGTCTCAAAATAATGTCATCCAAAGAAGAAATAAATGGGTATTTTGAATTATAAGAACAATAGTTTTTACCATGGTTTAAAAATATTGTTCTTCATAGATCAGATGAATTAGAAACATTAATATGGTTAGTGGGTGGTCTATGGTTAAATGGGTTAATATAGTCTTAGTATGACATTAATGGATATGCATTTCACATGAAATATTTTTACAATATAAGTGTCGTTCACAACTGTCGTCTATGGGTGTTCATTGAAGAAATGTGTTTATTGAGTTCTAATGGAAAAAACCAAATTTATGGATTATGTGAATATTATGCAATCATAGATGAAATATGGAATTTTTATTACATTAAATTTAATGTTAAAGTGCTTAACTATAACTGGTTTATAGGTAACAATAGTGTCAGTCTTAATGAATTTAATATGATAATTGTTTGTCCGAATATATTAGAAGTCACTCATGATTCTTTTATAATGGAAAGGCATGAAAAACAAATTTTTTATATTCCTTATCAATCTGCAGTGGTGTATTATTTTAAAAGGGAAAAAAATATTTTAGTGATTATTAACCTGAAAAAGATTTTAATTTAAGTGATATCTCTACATCCATTGAAATATTAACAAATAAAAACGATGAGCACCTCATAGACTTGGGTTTTTCCATAAAAAATCATTATGATGAATGAATTTGGGAAATCGATCCATTAGTACACTCTTAATATTAAAAGAAATATATTCTTATTTCTAATTTACATTTATTAATTTTATAAAATGTTTTGTATGCTAATTTTTTTTATTAAAACCTATATTAAAACTAGAAAGTAAAAAAATTATATTAGTTTACTTTTGTTTAGTTTATGATTCATTCCATTACATAACTTATCTATTTATTTATTTGTTTTTTAAATACTATATTTTGTATAAATTATTTTACATGAAAAAAAATATTTTTAACTGTTTAAAATGAAAAAATAATATTTTTTGTGCAAAAAATGAATTTTTTGAGGTTAAACCATTTTTAATATTCCTAAACTAAATTGGGATTTTTTTTCAATCATATATATAAAATTTCATAGATCATTTCTATTTTCATTTTAGTTTAAAATAAAAAATATAAATAATAATGTGTTATGTTTTAGTTTACTTTTGGGTTTCAAAATTATTCATTTTTTATTTACATTATTATTTTAAGAGTATAATTTTATATTTTTGTACTAATTGTTTATTTCATTGATTTAATTTATAACGATATATCAATCAGATGATCAAACACATACATTTGTATATGGGTGTCATGATCATGCATATGTAGAGGAATGTTATCATGCTCATCATGATGATCCATGAACATCATATACTCTCAAAAATCTAAAGAATAATTCGAGGGGAGGTAAGCATGGAAGCACACATTTACCATAATTATCAGTTTCATGTATCCCTAACTAAAGGATAGTGGTAGACCATGATGATTATTTTATTCCAAGAGGACCCGATGAAATAAAATTCAAGAGTTTTCCATCATCTCATGTTTAAAAAATGTTATAATTTTTTAATGATTGGAGAAGTGTTGAAAATGTAATAATGTATCTATTGTGGGAGACCATTATGGTAAAATTAGTTAATATTATTTTACTAATATTGAAATGTTTATAGTGAAATATGTGTTCCAAGTTCTTATAACATGACATTTGATATACCTAACAATTGAGAAGTTAGAAGGAAATGTTTTTCAATGGATATATAGAGATGAAGGTATTTCAAATCAGTCCTCACATAATAGTAAATTTTTTAGAATATGTAAAACAGAAATCCATGTCATATATTTTTTCTTATATATGAAGATAAAAGGGATATTTTCTTTTGAAAGGAGAAAACAAGAAGCATTTCTGGTTAGTACAAGGTAAACATTTAAATTTTTTCTTATTTTATGGATCACATTAATGATTTATTAATTATTTTTTATTATTAATTATCAAAAATTGAGGATATCTCTTTTGGAGGTCCAATAATGAAATTTATTCACACATAATTTCTCTAGGGGTGGGTATGATTTATTTTAATAAAAAATGATGTCTCAAAATATAAAAAACTATGAGATTAGTCTTTATGATCTATAGAGATTTTCCCTCAACCCCCAACTATAGAGGAAAAATGGAATATGGGTCGTATGTGAAAAATGGGGAAATACATTATGGTAGAATTTAGTGTCGTAAGTGATAGGATTGTGATATTTTTACTTTTATTTCTTTATTTATTTTAATTACATTATTTATATATTATATATTATTAAATCATTCTTCAAATGATTCACACAGGACTCTATTTATATGTAAAGAACACATTAGTTATGTGTAAATAAGGAGATGAAAGATATTTTATCTACATCATTAGGAAACCCTTTACACATGGGTCATGTATGAGGATATCTGATGGGTGTATCATTGAGAAAAGTGTTACCATGTTATTCATCTATGAAAATAGATTTTTTTATAAAAAAAAGATTATTTGGGTACTAGAGTTAAAAATATTAATGCGATGATAGAAGAAAGGATCAGATTATCGGTACATTACTTGGTTGTATACATGCTAATACAATTTAGATAGCATATCCAACTCCTCCACATATAGCAGCAGCTCCCACTCCTCCACCATCACCTACAACCCACATTTTTAATCTTACACCTACACCCCCTCCTCTATAGTTTCCTTGTTACTATTAGTTATATTTTGATGATCCTCACTGTAATATTATTAGATATGGGCTGATATAAAATATGGTACATACCATTCATCATCAAATCAAAAGATAGGGAAGCATAAGGTCATTCTACCTAATATTTTAGATATATTATCTAAATTACCCTTACCTATAGATGAGGTGAGAATTTTTGAGAAAATTATCATTCACTATTTATTTTTTCAATCTAACAATTGGTAACATGTTACCATATTGGTACTTGAATATTTTTTACTTATTTTTTATTTTTATATTAAATTTATTTTAAAATTAAAATTTTAATATACTTATCTATCTATTAAAAAAATACATTAATGGTAAAGAAACAATGTATTGCTAATGATAAAGACAAAGGGTTATGGCATCAGATACAGATTATAGTAGTTATGATATATTTTAATGATATTCAAAAAAATATTTGTGTGTTTATGAGATTCTAAATGAAGATAATGTATGTTGATGTTCAATAACGTTGAAGATTTTTAAAAATGATTCATTTATCTTGTTACTATAGATATGTTAGGCATCCATGCGATGAATGTTTTTTACCTTGTAAGTCTTAACATAAATTATTCACTACATTAATTTTATTTAAAATTAATACATACTAATGTTTTTTATTAGTTATATTTATAAAATTTGTAAGTATAATGGAAACATATATGTATATGTACTGATGGATATGCATTTATTTTCACCAGAAATGTTAAAGATGAATGAAAAAGAATGAATAGATTATATTGATTAAATATTAGAACATAATATCATTAAATAGTACCAGAAGTTTCATTATGTAGATATGTAAAAATCATATATATTTGAACGTGTTATTTATAATTTTAAAAAAATAATCACTATCATTAAATTTTTTATAATATCAGTGACTAGAGAAAGTTAGAAAAAAAATTGAAGGGAGAATACACATGACTAGATATGCTCTATCTATGGATGTGTGTGAAGAAATATTATGAACATGTTGGAAAATTATGTTTTATGTTATTAAAAAAATTGTATTATAATGATTTTTAATTTTTATTTCATTAAAATAATTTTCTTGGTATGGATATTTTTTTTGATAAACCACAATGAAAAAGATAACCAAGATAAAATATGTAATAGTAAAGGTGATTTTTTATTTATAATTAGTATATTTTTGGATATATTATATAAAAACGGTATTTTGAATTTAAAAAATAATTGAAACACTATTTTTATAAACAATAAGGAATCATTAAATGTAGATATTATCTATTAAAATCTTTGTATGAAATAATTACATATGGAACAGTTTTTGAGTTCAAAAAGGTTAAATTTCTTTATAAATGATTGCTTAATATTTCATTTGTTTTATTCATTATACATTTAAAAAAAATCAATTTAATTTTTATCTTTTCGATGGCTCTCTCAATTATAGTGCATAATATCTCACAAACTTACAAGTGGAATGGGAAAATTGATATAAAGGTTTCATTGTATTTTAGTTTGTTTTAGGGACTATTGTAATTTTGAATACTGTAATTGTAAATGTATATTTTTAGGTGTTCTTAGTTTTAATGATAATTTTTTAGTTAATACTTTACATTTTGAATTATAAAATTTTGAATGTGTAATTTTTTTCTTATTTATATTTCTTCCTAATTCTTTATTTTGATGTCTTGGTCAGTAATGGAGGTGAAGTTAACAATAAAATATTTTTTAGAAACAATTTTATGTTTCTTTTTTTATAATCGATGAAAAAAATTGTTGTTTTTGTTTTTTTATGCCAGTTTTTCTATAGTCATCTTGGTAAATGGTTTTTTGTTAGTTATATAATACCAATTGTCAAAACCCCTTAATATAGAAGCTTTTTCATGCCAGATCTTACATAACATACATGGAATATCATTTTTTCATCTTTTATTTATTAGAAGACATAAAAAATTCTTCAGGATGGTGTTTTCTCATGTCGTTCATTTAAAAACCGAGGCAGTGTGTGATTTTTTACATAATTTATTAAATAAATGATGTAACAAACCAATATCTTGAATAATTTTCATGTCTCTCGTATAAAAAAAACATTGTATATGCATTTTACATTGATTATTTTATAACTGATTTAAAAAAATTCATTCCATTATATATTTAAAATGATAATTTTTATTAACTTACATAAAATGAAAAATTTACCAGATATCTTTTAGTAAGAATGGTTAATGAAGAACAAAATATAATAAAAAATTATGTGGTAAAACAATTTTTCACATATGAGTTTTTTTTTCAATTTTATTGAATCCCAAAACAATTAATATTGTTTTGTGGGGCTTTCTATATTTCATAAAAATTAAATTTTAACTAATTATATTAAAATATTGAGGCCTCTACCTGATGAATTAATCCAATATATGTGAATCAGATTTTTGAAATATAGTGTATTCCATTTGAGAAAGGAAATTCCGCATATCCTGAGTAATATTTTTTTATCTACTCAGTTCTAACACTATATATATTTGATTTCATATTTAAACAATACGTACAATTTAATTAGTTCTATATACTCTTTTTATTTTAGTCACAATCACTTAAAAAATCAAACTCTCTTGGTTAGCTCACAGTAATCATGAATATTGAACCATAACATTTAAATCCCTATAATGGTAAAAATTTGCAATCACAATAATGGACTAAAAAAATTATCATGTTTATTATGATCCTTAAAAATATTATTCTTGTGGTTCCAACTAAACATTATCCAAAACCATCTATGGAAACCCCAAATATAGTAATCTAATTTAAATGTCGACTTTTGTAATTTTGTATAACACAATAGGAATATTACAATATAGGATTAATCGGTTTATCAGTTTTAAAAAACAATAGACATAAATAATTAACATATAAATTATAAATATAAAAAAACATAGTATATGGAACATTATATAAAACATGATATAAATCACAATATATGTCTTCAAATATTCTGGAATGTAAAAAAATAATGTGTGATACTAGACGACCAAAGGGTAACATACAATGGAAGTTGTCATTAGTCACTAACGTGTAATAAAATGGGGGAGTGGATAAAAAAAGAAAATCAATAAAAACATGAGTAAAATGTGTATATATAGATTTTATCAAAATTAAAAACAAAAGGATTAATAGAATTTAGTTCATAAAAATGGAAATTAAAATTCTATACATTGATGATCAAGGTATGTTAACCAAGATATTAAGAACCTTACCATCATGGCCTTTTGACAAAGACATCCTTTTAAATAAATTGGTTTGTTTAAACCAAAATCCCATATTATAAAGAATGCATAATTTTTTTCTCATGATAAATATTAATTGATTAAGGGGATATCTATTAATAGTTCTAACCCATCACAATAACATCTAATACATTGATACAATTTTTAAATATGAAAACAATTTATTCTGAAAATCCATTCTAATTCAATCATTATCTTTATTGAATAATGAATATATAACATAAATATATAATAATGTTAAACCACCTAGAGAAATAATAATAAAAATTCTTTATAATATATTCTTTGTAATATCAATGGGTGTTTTCATAGTTTAAAATACCACTAAATGATCACTTGAATGTTTTTTAGGAAAATAAAATTTTCACATTTAAATAAGATATTGATATTGAAAATTTTATCAAAAATTACATAAGATATTTTCATTAAAATTAATTTTTTTATTAATTTAGAGGAACCGTCCAATAAATATGTTTTAATGATGGATGAGATTTATCTTTATTCATTTTATCATAAATAAATAGTCCATATATATTTTCTAAAAGAAGCCAGAAGTTATTTTTTAAAAAATAGTAGAAAATTTATTTTAGAACATTTAATAAAACTATAAGGGGTAATAATAAATTAAATAAATAATTTTGTATTATTAAAAGAAATAGTAAATTTTTTTTTTTGAAATAATAAGAATTTATCAAAATGATTCTCAACTAAATATGTAATAAAATTTATTTTCCATTGAAAAATGATCTCAAACTATTTATGTAACAAATTTAGCTATATGGTAATATTACATTTAAAATTCATGAATTACTAGATGCTATGAAAAATGTAGTTTTCATTATATATATTTCTAATAATTTTTCTAAATTTAAATTCAATTTTGAACATGACTATTAAATAGTGAGATAGAAAAATAATATCTCACCTCATGTTTGACTTCCTACATGTGTTTTTTGAACTCATGTATAAAAAATTATGATTTTTAATAATTCTATAAAAAATAATTTAAATACTATTATATCATATATCATCCTCATATAAAATTATTATACAACATGTATTTATAATTTCTTATTAAAATAATTATTTAGGTATTAATCATTGAAATTGTTTAATAGACCTTGGTTTGGTAGTTCTAGTCCTTGATTGTTAATCCTGGATTTATAATATAAATAATTATAATCATGATATAAATATTTTATATCATTAATATATATATAAATTCATACAAAAAGCTAGATATTTAAACATGTATCAAACCATTTATAGGTATGGTAAGCCGTACATTTTCACAAACATTTTTTTTCAAATTTTTAATGGACGAAACAAAAGGAAGGTAAATAATAATGTAAATTGTTAAAATAATTATTATATAATCTATATAATTTATATTCATGAAATAAAACCTCATTTCCATACATATACATTGTAAATAAAAAAATAACATCACATTATATAGGAGGTGGTCCACATGTATTCCTAATTGACATTTTCATTTTCCACAGATGTGAAGGTTATAAGTTATATATAATATTTTAAATAAATAATAATAACTCTGTTGTTATTATTATAAATATAAATGAAATAGTTAGTAATAAACATTTATGAAATATGGTGATTTAAAATGAATTGTATCGCTATGTAGAGGTGTTAGTCCACATGTAGGTAGAAGAGATACATTCATTTCCCATTTGTTGGAAATCAGGTTCAATAATAGAGGTTACACTATCAATATAATATATAATTATTTTTTGGATAGTAAATTTATTATTCAATTATGTATATTATAGATTTATAGGAGGTATAAGGATTAATAAATTGAAATAGTTAATTTATGATGATTACCTCTTCATCAGTTGACCACCTTTCGATCATTGTTAAAGGACTATTTGAATGGCCTTTTAATGAGAAGATAATTTATTATTCATGTGTATTAACGTTTAAATTAAAATTCAATAGGTTTTGGAAGAGTAATAAATCTAATAATGGTTTAATTTAAAGAGACAAGAGTTATAAATTTATAAGTGAGGGGAGGGGAGCCCTTTTAATTACTTCATGTATTAAATTAATATTAGTTCATATATAGTTTAATATAGATTAAAATTGATATATTTTGAATATAATAATAGGATGATTCTAAATCCTATCATATTATAAATTTTGGATAATTTTTTGTTATGATATCACACATATCATTATATTTTTATCCAATGTTAAGACATTTGATAATTACCAAAACATCGTGGGTTTTTAAGATTAAAGGGTAAAAAACCACAGAAGAGAAGGTAACCCATAAATGGAGAAAGGTAATCAAATATAACAATATTAAATAAAATTGGATGAAGATAATATTTTTATGAATTACAAATAATTTAATAAAAAGTTAATTTTTAGAAAATACAATTAATGTTTTTTTTGGAAAAATTCATTTAATATGAATTTAAATCATCAATAAAAATATGGAACTAGAAATATCAAATTCAAAAACATCAATATAATGTTATATTAATTGAAAATATTCATGTAAAATAATAAATCAACAAAAATTCTATTATTTTTCATATTTTTAAAGTAAATCATTTTTGCCTTCTTTTAATTGAAGAAATACTATGTTTGAATTATGTAAGTAGTTTATTTAACTATTAAATAACTATAAATTAAAAATAACATTGTGCGAATAATATAAATAATTTATATTTAAAATATCCATTTATTTTAAAAACTATATATATTTTATCGTTATGATAAAAAATTTGAGATATTATAATTAAAAGAGTAAAAATTTATTTTTATTATTTATTTAAATTTAATTTAAGGTCTTTATTAATGGTTACATGCATAAAATTACAATATTTTTGATACATTGATTTTCTTAGTCTTAAAAACATACGAAATAAAATTAACAAAAGTGTTTGGGGGTTTTTAAGCTAGATCATGTTATTCTTAGCCTTAATTACTCGATTTACCTTAACTAAGTTGAAAATTATTTTCTAAACAACTTTCCATAGTGATAAAAATTAAATGGTATCAAATTCAAAAAAATTCCACACATGATTAAAAATATGGGGTCAATTTTATAGATTACATTATTAGATGTTTGAGAAATAAATTTTGATTGAAAATCATAAAACTAATAATTTTTTTTTAAAAAAATACATTTATTATTATAAAATTAGACTTATATCAAAGTCAATATTATATTAAATTAGATAAATTATTTAATTAGATTATAAAAAATGTATTGAGTAATATGTAACATCAAGATCAATATTCAAATATAATGGGTTGTTTAAATACTATACTATAATGAAACAAAATAACTGTATTTGAAAGAATATTTTTTTACTTTTTATTGGAAAACAATAATTCTAGAAAAAATAAAAAAACATTATCGATTAGATATTTTTTAAATTTGGTTTTATAAATATTTATATTTCTTATAATATTCAATTTCTAAAATTATTATAAATTTCTTATTTTTCCCAAACACAAAATGTATAAAAATACATTTTAAAATAAATGAATTATTAAATCATTTTATAAATTTCCATGAAAACATATTTAATAATAATTGATAACTAATTTATTATTAAATAAAATAAAATTTAATATTTTATAAAAAGGGAAAAATTATTCATTCCATATAATCAAATGACTAAGCGATAACTATCAGAAAATAATATTTCAACAATATATTGGGGATTGTTGAAACTCAGTATTGTCAGTAAATGTAGCTATTAAAGTAATTAAAATTATTTATAAGGACATATATCATAATCTCTATGGGTTTAAAAAAAACAAATATGTAATCAAATTGAATCTCTCAATATTTATCCCCTTAAACGTGTATTATCTCTTACATTCGAGGATAGTTTTAGTAAAATTACAATTTTTTGTTTTCATCATAAATTCAATGTTATTTTAGTTGCATAATTATAAATAATTTTATTCTTTTTATTAATATATTAATTGATAAAAAATTATATATATAAAAAAAATAAATATACACAAATATCATATCATATATTAAATAAATATATCTCAATAAATAATATTAGAATGTAAGAAAATATAACAAAAACAAATTTCTTCCCCTTCTTTGATTAGTCATTAAATGATAATAGATAAGTGAAATAAAAATTAATATTAAGACCCCTTAATATTTTTCATCCATATTTTTTTGTATTGAAATATATGATAATTTTAAGGATTTTTAAAAATTTCAACATAAGGTTTCTCAAATAATTTTATTATTTTATAGATGAGTTTTTTACAATGATCATAGAGTACTAAATATAACTTTTATTATCCCAAAAAATTAGTGATTGACTGAAACTCAAAAAAAATACAAAGGGTGTATTTCATCAACAAGAGTTTCTGAAAACAACCTCTAACAACTCCTAATTCAGCATTATTAGTGGAAATTAAAAGTGACTGTATCTTCCTACTAAACCATTAAAATGAGTCTTCTCCTAATAAATTTAATTATTAAGATAAATCATTAATGTTAATCATAGATACATAATTTCAACTTCTGGGAAGGTTTTAAAAAAATCATTTCCATTAAAAAAATAACCCATGATCAGAGTTTTCATTAATGTAAAGTGATATATAATCTACCACATTAAATTTTTATTCCATTTTATTCATCAATTATATTATACATAAAATTATTGATAGTATTTGGTTTAGTTTAATATATTATAGATAAAAAGAATATTATTATGACTCTATAATGTTTTTGATCAATTGGATTCATGGATTCATCAAGATAATAATTAATAGAAGTTACTATTAGAGTAATTAAACCGAAATAATTAATAAAACCAAAATGAATGACAAAATATATAATTGAATCATGTGGTGTTACAAAATTTTATAGATATTTTTATTGGAATGAGACAAATGAAAATTATATGTTCTCTCATCGCGTTGATCTCTAAATCTCTTAAAAAATATTTTTAAAATATATAAGAAATATATTCTTGAGTGGATCCAAAAAGAGTATCATAATGAAAAACATTAATCAAAACTAATTATTTGAAAATGATTATTATATAATGTGTTAGATCATTATCTCGTTTAAAATGTTATTTTTAGTTAAATAATAAATAACCCTATCTTACAAGGATCTTGGTATGAGACACAATTACATGTGAAACCCATAATTATGTGCTCAATAAAAATGAATGTAAAACAATATATATCTATAATTGGTTATGATTCATGATTTATGGAACTATAAAAAAATTTCTTAAAAATATATAAATTTTCAAATAAAATTGATTTTTCATCAAAATAGTATATTATATTTAGACGTATGTTTCATTCATTAAACTATTTATTCATTAATTATGTGTCACAAATTACATTTATATAATTTATATTCATAATTATTCCATATTCAAAGAAATATTATTATTTTTAAGTGAATAAATCATTTTATTATTTTTAATAACTAATGAAAGTTTTTCCCAATTTAAAATAATGAAAAATCTGATGATTTATTTCTATTATGTGGTAAATAAAAAAATAAATTAATTATTTACCATAAAATAAAATAAATATATTTCCCAATATTTACATAAGAAATATCATTATAAATAATAATCGAAAAATAATAATCATAAAGTTTTCTTCAAAAAATTATCTTTGATGAAAAACCATTTATACCACATAGTCACAAACCTTCATTCAATAATTTTCATTCAATATAATGTCAGTAGATTTAAATATACACACGTTCTTAGGAATAAAATAATAATACATATAAATTGATACCTTCTAATCATATCAATATTAAAATAAATCATTAAACCACTCTTATAAGTTGAATATACACACTGGTTCATTCAAATAGATCATCCCTATGGAATAAATCATAATATTGGATGAGAATGTTGAAACCATCAATCTTTATAAACTATTTTGTAGAAACATAAAATGATTTAAAAATATAAATATATTATTTATTCGACAAAAGTAATAATAATAATTATTTAATACCATAATATAAATTAATTTCAATTACCTCATACAAATTAGAAAAAATACACATTTTATTTTTGAAACAATTTACAAAACTTTAAAATACTAGAACAAATTTTCTAATATCTTATTTTAAAAATCATGGAATAATTTTTTGTAATATTTTTAATAACTAATTTCTATTATAGTGGGAAATAATTTTCTTTTGGAAACCATTTCAAATACATTTTTTTAATTTTGTATGGAATGTGAAAAATTGTTAATATCAAATAACGGGAAAGATTACATTTTAATATTTCATAATAAATGTAATATATAGATGATAATGATAATAATAACTTAATTGAGTATAAATAAAATTTTCCATGATGCATTTTAAATATGATAGATATGCCGGAAAAACTTTTTCAACGAATACATTGAATTATTTTAGAGGTTTTAATGAAAAATCCCTTACTTCCAGTAACAAATCACTACATTGATAATTTACATTATCGAATAATAATACAATATTTAATCTTAATAATATTAATATCAATTTAATTATAGATGAAATTATCCTTTTTAATTTTATTTAATTTATTATCTTATTCTATTAAAATAATACTTTGATTTAGTTCACGTTATATATGCGGGGTGGTTATGTCCAACTCATCTTCTGTGTGTTGACCCCAATCATGGTTTTCGTGTATAAATTATCTCTAAAATATTAAAAATATTAATTTTCATTTCTTATAATCAATATAATTTTTTAAAAAATATGGGATGATGAAATATAATGTATATTATTTCATTGAAGGGGTAGTCCAAGCAGACACATGAGCAACATTTCAATATTCTAATAAATGGAATGGTAAAAATTATAATAATATCTTATTAGAATATAATCATTATTATTTATAAATAACATACATATCAATTAAATATATCTTTACAAACCAGCAGAATCTGTAGTGATAAGAAATGAAAAAAATTGCTTCTTAGAGGTGGTAGTTCACATATACAAATGAGTAGAATTTTTATTAGCTATTAAAAGATATATAAAATAATCCTTCCATAAAATAAATATAAAATTGGTAAACTAATAATAGAGATATAATTATATTATGTTTATTATATTATACTTTATTGTGGTATAACACTAAAAAAATTAAAATACGTTGATTAATAATTATATGTTTTAATAGGATATATTCTTATTTCTTAAACTATAATCCTTCTAGTAATTATATCATTAAAATATAATTGCATTTAAATCACGTGTAAGAGAGATAGTGAAGGAATTTTTAATATATTTATTGATCTAGGTTTCTTATGTTTTTTATATTAGTGAGGAGTGGAAGTACCCTTTTATAAGCGTAGGGAGTGTTTCACTAGTAAATATTAAGAAATTTTTAATATATTAAATGATTTATTTTCAAAATAGAAACATAGTAATTTTAATTAAATATTAACAATAATAAGGTTGATATATTTTTTAACATGCAACACTGATCTTTCTGAAAATGGTGATGTTCACCTAAAATATTATTACATAAATGTGGTTGTTAAAACTCGGAAGTTGAATTGGAGGGTATAACTATTAGAAACAAAAATTGTAAATAAATTTATATTTTTTTATATTCATAATATTTATCAATTAATTCATAAGAAATAAACACTCTATATTTTTTCAGAGTCATTTTAAGTTTGGAAAATAATATTTCTACCAAAAATAATTTTATTTCATTTTATGACATACTATTATATTTATTTTTCTACACTTTTAGAAAGTATAATTTATAAACATGACATAATTTTTTTAAATAATTATATCAAAATAATATGAAGATAATTTTTTGGAATTTTTTGAAATGATTAATTTATCAATGAATAGTAAAATATACTAATTTTATAGAAAACTATCTTTTTTATTCATGATATTATTGAATATAATTTTTATATAAACTCAATTAAAATTTTTATTTATTATTTTCATTAAACATAATCATATTAATTTCATTATAATTTACGTTATGATTAAATCTAGAATAATGCACATTTTTTTAAAACAAATTGTCATCACCTTTTATAGGTTTATTTTAAAAATAATTCCTTATAAATATAAATATTGAATTATAAAAAATAGATTCCATATTTGAGGTCATCATGTCTATCTTTTGAAAATAGGTCAACCTTACTTTATGTCCCTATGAATTGTAACTCTGAAAAATATTTGACATTTTCATATTGGTAAATATGGTAAATAAAGATAAAAACTGATAAGGATTTAAAAATTTATATAATTCTTATTTTATTTATATTTTATGAGGATAATTTATATATCCGCAATAAATAATTTATGAGATGTAATATTTTTTTCATTTTTTTTTATAAGGACCTTAATATTATTATAGGAAATGAAAAAATCAAAAGTATCAATATCTTTGTTTTAATAACTATATTTTTTATCCAAGTGATAAAAGAAGTTTATATTCCAATATAAATGGTTATTTAAACTATTAAATGTTGTTTCTACTATAATGGTAATTTTTTTTACTTTTTATGTATGTAATAACAACAATAAATACTTACGCAAAGAAAACACAATCCTTCATTAAGAAGTAGAAAAATCATGTTATTGATTTTTTAAAATATAAAATGTAATATTTATTATGTGAGTAATTATGTTAGATTTTTTGGGTAAATATTATCTATTTCTATATGTTTAAATAGTTCATATCTCTTCCAGATTTCCTTGATGATATCATTTTATTGTCAATTAATTGAAAATTTTCAAAAAATGACTACAATGGTATTTTATGTTAAAAATTATTTTATTAAACTATTTGAAATTCACAAAAATATTATCATTGGTTGATTTAATAGTATATTTTAGAAAATTTAAAAAATTCTCCATATATGGGCCATATTTAATATTATAGTAATATTCCTCACCCTAAATGAGTGAAAAGACTTCGATGTTGTAGCAATCCTAAAAAGTTTTAACAAGGGATGAAACATAATGATTAGTGTTAAACCATCACCTAACGTTGAATAAATATTATTTTATTATACTATATAGACTTATTATCATCCCATATTAGTAATATTTCAATTTTGAGAATCTTGAATATGAAAATTATTTCATCTTAATTTAATACTTTACGTAATTCCAAGGGTAACCTTTTTCTTTATTATATAAGGACGCAACCTATTCTCTCTCCCCACCCAAAAATATCCACTTAACATAGAAATTACTAGTAAGAAATATTTTAAACATCCTTGGATAAATTTTACATGTTCTATAGTTCTAAAATAATGATCCACTAGGCCATTAATGGGACATCATGTGGCA
This sequence comes from Viscum album, assembly GCA_963277665.1. Taxonomy (NCBI): domain Eukaryota; kingdom Viridiplantae; phylum Streptophyta; class Magnoliopsida; order Santalales; family Viscaceae; genus Viscum; species Viscum album. The sequence continues at coordinate 397,252,748 of OY728162.1, read as the reverse complement.
GTTATTCCAAGAGGAGGTGATCATCTTAACCAAGAACTTTCCTTTTACTTATTTTCCATACTACTTAAATTATGTATTAACAAAAAAAGTTTCATAACATTGTCATATAAAATTTTCAGATATGTTATTATTTTTATTTCAGAACATTTGTTATATTTTTTTACCCTCAAATTGGAAATGAAAGATTCTTTCGTGCGTAATTACGGTCTAGCACCTCCGTGAAGAAACACGATTATATTTCAATCACACTTCACATGAATATTTATAATGATGGAATTAATAAATATATATTATATTTATAATATAATTAATATTTTAAATTATAAAAAATTACTTTTCAATCTTTCATCCAATTTAACAGATCATAAAAATTGTGTTCATGTGTTCTTATAAAGTACCATTTAAATGAATGGGGTAAATAATTTATCTATTTGTACCTTTTTCAAAGAATTTAAATATTTTTTAATGAATATATATAATATGTATATTTGTGTTGATAATTTTGAAATAATGTGAAAAATATTAATATTCATGAACTGAAACTGGTGAACCGAGACTTAAAAAAAGAAATAGATAACACCTAAAAATAGTATTTTTAATAAATATTAATTGGTAAATGAATTTTTAAATTTAATAATTGGAACATATATGATAATATATGAATTCATATGGTGTATTTATATATGTATAATAAATTTAAATTTAATATACTTTATGTTATATCTCTTATAACACATTTAGGATGTGTGGGGAGATTTTTTTATTTGAATCTTGTTTCCTACAGATATGTTAGATTTTATACAACAATTTTTGTTTAGTAGGTGTTTATATAACAACATTGGAACATTATATCATATATAATTCATAAAAATTATGATTTAATGTTAAATTTGTGATTTTATCATCAAATGGATTTTGATTTTACAGTTACTATTGTTTTAAAAAATTATCATCTCAAATCATCTTCTGTGGTGCATATTTTTTGTTACACAAAAACATTATTTTTATGTTATTTTTCTAGGGGATTGTTTTTATGATTATAAAAAAGAAGTAATGGTTTTATAATACAATATCATATTTTTATGATTTATTATTCTTAATATTATAATGATTAAAATATATGATATATATCAATAATTAATGTTTAATTTAATTATCCTATTCTTAATTCTGTGTATTATATATTACCAATTCAATTTCCTCTATTTATAAAATTAAGTTATCGAAGGTCTGTTTTGGTAATTTTATTCCCATCAACTAGGAATTCTTATCTTCTTTGTCTATATTTTCTATTGAGAAAAATTAATAATGTTTTTACCGTTAAAAATTAATGATAAAAATTAATTTTTCATTAACTTTTCATTTCTATTTTCCTTAAATTAGATCCTTCATTACATTGTTTGAACAAGTTAATTTTGTTGTTTTGATAATAATTTTAATGTAATCAGTTAGATAATGTATATGAAATTAACATAATTTACCACCATCAAGACTACCCAGTTATCTGAATCTCCCATTGAATCTATCTATATTTATTTTCTATGATACACTTCTCTATAATATTGTGGAATTTTAATTTTCTTTTATATAACTACAGTCAAAATGAAAAGAATATTTTTCTAAAGAAATGTTTTAGTAATATTTTATTTACATTTTTAACTATGATAACATCATTTGAAATTACATTTTCATCACTCGGGTTATTATTATATGATAGTATCCATATTTTATATCTATTTTATTTATTATAAAGATGATGAAATATTGATAAAATTATTTTTCTTTCCCATTGGTTAAGTTATAATTAAGTGATAAATGTTTTCATCAAGTGGTGGAAGATATATTAATGGATTTTGAATATATGAAGTGTAGGTCCATTATAAAACAATAATTAATTATTAAATGGTTAGTATTTTATGTGTTAAATGGTTACCAAGATGTTATAAAAATAAATATAATGTAATGTATAAGAATTCATCTCAATACTTAAAGATGGTATAAGGAATGTTGTCGAATTCCGGATGTAGGTATACGAGTGTTTTTTCCAAACCTAACACATGAATAATTTTTTTGGTTTTCACCATTGAAATGGTATTTTGGTGATTATGATCATTTCTCACTTCATTCCACTCTTTTATGGCATCATATTATGCTAATGTTATTCTCCCATGCCTCATATTTATTTATTCATTTACGATTAATTCTAAAAAATTGACAAGGATTATTTCATGACTCTTTTTTATGATATATGAATTATTAGGAATGGTTTTAGAATGATAAGATAATGTTATCAAACCATTATTCTCATGTTATTGTCATATTATCATTAATGTCTCATTTTTCACTTGTTTCGTGTAATGGCCCGGGTTTTTGGGGTCCATTACTTCGTTAAAATCTCGTTTTGGGTTTTCTGGTCTGGGAATCACGGTGGTGTAGGCATACCGGTAGATCGGTCTACTGCTGGATGCAACCTACTGGTAGCTCTGCCTAATGGTAGCTGTGGCCTACCGGTACCTCGGCCTACTGGTAGCTACCGCCTACCTGTAGCTCGGCCTACCGGTAGCTGCGGCCTACCGTTAGTTTGGCCTACCGGTAGCTGCCGCCTACCTATAGCTCGGTCTACCGGTAGCTGCTGCCTACTGGTAGCTCGGCCTACCGGTGGCTGCAACCTACCGTTAGCTCGGCTACAGGTGGCTATCACCCACCGGTATCTCTCAACTACCAGTGGCTCTGGCCTACCCCGCGGGTTATTTCCAGTAGCGCTCCCTTTTGCACAAATAGGGTTTTAAACCCTATACTGACTCGTTTTAGCATGTTTTAAAGACCCGTAATGCGCATAATAGTTTTAATTAAATACTTAATCACTTCATGAGTCATTTTAAACCACCCGAACCCCTTTAATGATGAGTGGAGCCGCGTGGTCAACCCACGAACCCCGTGCCTTTCGCGGTTTCATGTTTTCACCTCAACCGTCCCCAGCTCTTATAAACTAAGGGTTAGCCGTGGTTTCTCCTTTTTCCTCGATAGAGTCTTATCACAAACAGCTTCTGGTGCATCAGGTGTGCTGCATCGTTATCCGTAATGTTCCGTGCCCCCGGCCTAAACGTCGATCATCTATCAACAAGTAGGTAATTTCTTCTTCTCCTCTCTCTTTTGTGTATCATGCGGGGTGGGCGTGATTTTGTTTCTCTAGAACTGGTTGGACCAAACTTAATGAAGATAATAAACGAAGATCTAAAGGATGAAGGGGAAGGGGTTGTAATTGTTGTTTCTGTGTTGTATTGTGATTATATTTCTGAGTTGTGCTGGCTTACGCCTTCTGAAAATTCATGGTCGTTGGTGGTCTTTCCCTGTGCAGTAATGAAACCACCGTATGTTTTAAATGGCTTGTTTGTAAATGTGAACTCCTGCTGGGAAATTGGTTAATCACGTATATCCGGCTGAATAAATTGAAAGCACCAGGATCAATCCCTTCTATGCAAACCCCAGTTAAATGGAATTGAAATCACAGAACGTGTAAAATATTTTAAATCTGAAGATAAATGCTTGGCCTTGCTTAGTGTTGGTGGCAGTGTTTCGGTGGGTTTCTCTTACGATTCGATTGCTGGAGATGTGGGAGGGGATGGGATCCCCTATTCTTTTATGCTTTCGGTGGTTATGAAACTGGGGATGGGATCCCCTGTTGATGTGTCTTCGGTGATTATGAGTTTTAAGACCGGTTTGATACTTGTTTATATCACGAATTGGGGTGGAATCCTCTATTCTTGAGAACCAGGTATGGGTGATACAGTTGTTGCTTGATTGTTTACCTTCCTGGACTTATGCCAATTCCTACTAGTTGCCTAGTAGTGCTTAAACATAAAAATTATTACTGAACGTGAAATAAGAAAAGGGGACAAATGGGTTGTTACTGTGAGTCGTGACTCGGACTTGAGTGATGTTGTGATCTGTAGGCTGTCTGAAGAAAAACCTAGCTTGGGTGAGTGGTTTTTACCTATATATATATATATATATACTTGTAGCTTTGTGTTTCTTATTCGCGCCCCACCCAAGTTTAGCACATAGTGCTGAACACCCCCATTTCATGGGGGAGGGTGTTTATCCCGAACTCTTCTTAGTGGCTGGTTATTAGCTCCTTTTCTGCTCCCTTTCGCGGATATCCCAAGTATCTTCAGGCAGGCTGTGATGGCCTGAGGTCCATTATTAGTCCAATAACCTTCGGGCGGGGTAGTGTGGTGGTTGGCCAGGTGTGTGCGGCAGGTGGTTTCCCATGTGTCTTCGGGATGAGGCCCAGGTGTCTTCAGGCGTGGTAGTGGATCCTTTAGCCCAGATGTCTTTGGGCGTGGTGGTTGTTCTGGCCTAGGTGTTTTCATGCGTGGTTACATGTGATAGTTATGGCCCAAGTGTGTGCGGGCGGGATTCGCCAGTGGGACTGTGTGTGGTTGTGGCTTAGGTGTGTGCGGGCGGGTGTGGCAGTGGGACTGCGGTGAGAATGGCGAGATTGATCCGATGCATAGGATGTCTCAATAACCAGTGGGAAAGTGGCGCGAGGTACCCAAACATCGATGTGCTCTTAATATATATATTACTTGACTTGCGTTATTTGGGGAGTGTGCCTTGGTGAGGCCTGGGGTGGATATTTTACCTTGATAGGTGTTTGGTTTACTCCTTTTCTCACGGGACTTTAGTACGTTCCCCCACTTGTGCACGAGAGTCTTTGGTTTTCCCTACTGAGTGCACTTGTATGATCACCCAACGTATATAAAACTGCTTTCAGGTTTCCAGGAGGACTTTGGGGATTGAGCAGAATCGTACTAGCTCAGACCTTTGGGGCAGTTGCAGTTGCTGTTTTTCTTCTTTGGTACTTACCTTTGTTGTCGCCCTTTGTACTTTGTGGCTTTACTTTTAGAACATTCAAGTGGGAATGGTTTATTTCTCTTGGTTTTACTTTTATTTTACCTTGGTGTTATTGAGTTTCATTATCTCATCTCTAGATCTTATAAAACAAAAAGAAGTAATGCCTTCCATTTGTGAGAAATTTCTATACCCTTGGTGCTAATCGCCACTCTAGGAACTATTGAAGGCGGGTCTCGGGGGTCATTATCTCTCCTTCAACTTAAAGAAGGAAGGGCCCGACAATCTGCTGACCCTTCCCTCCTTTTAGTGAAGGCGGGTCATGACAGAATGGTATCAGAGGTGATGGTTGAGAAATTGGATGGAGTATGGAGTTAGGCACAGTGAGGATTGCGTGGGATGGTAAGGAAACAGTGTTGGGTGACCTTGGCACGTCAATTAGGCCTGGAAAGACCGGCTAGGACACGGGATTTTAGGGCCCCCTGTGATCCAATGCAAGGACTCTGGACCTACCGAACGACCAAGTGAGGCCACACTGATTGTAGGGTAGAGACCCTAGGAAAGGTACATGCATCATAATGACTTGTGTTCTTGTGTTTCTGGGATGTCTTGGGGATTAAGAATAAATTAAATTTTAAGAAGTTTTAAGAACAATATTCTGCACTACTTGGGATTAGGCATTCTTTATTTACCTTGCAGCTATGGCACCTGGAAGGCGACCACATGTGGTACAGGCGATCGAGGCCCCGGAGACTACATTGGCCGATTGGTAGAGAGTTGATCGAGAGGAAGAGGACGACCAGTGGAAGAAGACTCTTAGAGCCTTCCAGCGAGAGGCCCTCGAGAAGTATGAGGGTAGCACCTCCGATATGAAGACAGAAGGCTGGCTAGAGGAGCTAGTTATAGCCTTCGGCCTGATTCGGGCCCCGACCGAGTACTGGGTTCCTCTGGCCGTTATCCAGATGCGGGGAGCGGCACGTCAGTGGTGGATTCTTTACCTAGGGGAGAGGAGAGAGTCTGAGGTGGCTTGGGTGGATTTCGAGAGGGAGTTCCGGGCGGAATTCCACTCCTTGACGATGAAGGAAGAAAAAAGGCAGGAACTACTCTCCCTCCAGAAGGGGAGTATGTCCGTGAGGGAGGTAGGGATCAAGTTCAAGGAACTCTTACGTTTTGCTCTGGACCTATTTCCCGACGAGGAGTCTCGGGCAAGACGTTTAGAGGAGGCACTCCGACCCTCCCTCCAGTATGTTGTTACCCCCATCACCCTGCCGACGTACATGGAGGTCCAGAAGAAGGCCGAAGTGGTGGAGAGGATGCATGCTCTAGGAGGAGTGTCGCGAGAGGGGATCCAGCTGGGACCATCAAAGGGGAAGTCCGTCAGCACAAGGCCTCTAGCGTCAGGACCCTCTATATTCTGACCCGCAGGGAGCAGGCTGCAACAGTTTCAGTTTCGATCCCCTGGCCCTCGCCCTTTTCCTACAGGCCCGGGACTACGGTGTTTCATCTGTGGGAGCCCTAGGCATCTCCGGAGTCAGTGCCCCGACCGGGAGCAGTACAGTAGTGATAGTCATCCCCAGCACCCGCCCCAGTAGAAACTTCCAGCCAGACCTTTCCAGCAGCAGCAGTAGGGACAGCGAGCTCCCGCTCCTCCGAGGGCAGACGTAGGAGGAGGAGGCCGACCTCGGGGAACTCTACAGGGACTTTGAACAGGGCGTGGTCGGGGAGGTGGCTAACAGCCAAAGGGAAGGGGAGCTAGGCGTGGACAGTTGCATGCCGTAGAGGCAGTAGTTCCAACAGGGCCAGAGGTTGTTCGATGTATGATCAGTCTGTTTAGAACTCTTGCTTATGCTTTGTTCGATACCGGAGCTTCGCACTCCTTTGCTGCACCCAGTATAGCCCGTTCCTTGGGTCTAGATGCCGAGAGACATCCAGTGCCCCTGGTGTTGAGCACACTAGTCGGAGGTTAGACCGACTTGGTGCTCGTTTGTCAGGGATGTAGACTGATGTTAGGGCCACATCAGTCAGTTAGGGATCTTCTTCTGCTATAGATTCAGCTATACGATGTCATCCTAGGCATCGACTGGCTTTTTTCTGTATGCGCCGTCATCGACTGTTTTCGAAGAAGGGTGGTTTTCTCAGACTTGGACTGCTGGCATGTTACCATCACCGGTGAGCGGAGTAGTCCGAGGGGAAACAGGAGAGAGGAACCTCTCCTCTCCTTGTTGACCGAGATGACAGTGGACTCAGTAGATGTTGAAATGGAGGAAGTGCCAAAGATCGTCCGTGAGTTTATGGACATCTTTCCTGAGGAGGTGACGACTCTACCCCCTCGACGTGATATTGAGTTCGGGATAGACCTGTAGCCCGGTGCTCGTCCAATATCGATGACTCCTTACGGGATGGCACCTTCGGAGCTACGGGAGTTGCGGATCCAGATTGACGATCTGATGAAGAGAGGTTACGTTCTACCGAGTGCGTCACCGTGGGGTGCTCCGGTCGTGTTTGAAAAGAAGGCAGATGGCCGTCTTAGGTTGTGCATAGACTACAGGAGGCTGAATCAGGTGACGATCATGAATCGCTACCCTCTTCCGAGGTTAGAAAATCTTTTTTACCAGCTAAAAGGGGCAGGATGGTTCTCAAAGATCGACCTGTGGTCTGGGTATCACCAGTTGAGGGTGATAGAGAGCGACATCCCGAAGACAGTGTTCAGGTGTAGGTACACACACTTCGAGTTCGTAGTCATGCCCTTCGGTGTTACGAACGCCCCGGCTGTGTTCATGGGGCTTATGAACTCCATCTTCTGGGAGTACCTGGATCGGTTCGTGGTTGTGTTTGTCGACGACATCCTGGTCTACTCTATATCAGAGGAGGACCATGCAGAGCACCTGAGGAACGTTTTGGAGGTCCTTCGACAGCACCAGCTCTATGGGAATTTGTCAAAATGAAAGTTCTGGACACGAGAAGTGCACTTCCTCGGGCAAGTGGTGTCCGAGTAGGGGGGTAGTGGTGGACCCGTCAAAAGTTGAGGCAGTTGTTTCTTGGGAAGCATCCAATAATGTGGCGGAAGTCCGAAGATTCTGCGGGCTGGCAGGTTACTACCGGAGATTCGTACCCAAAATCTCCTGAGTTGCGTCCCCTTTGACAGATCTGACCAAAAAGGATGAGGCTTTCGTATGGAGTGCGCAGTTTTAGTCAGCCTTCAACTATCTGAAGAAGAAGTTGGTCAGTGCCCCAGTGATGAGATTACCAGAAGAAGGGGTGGCTTATGAGGTGTTCTGTGATGCTTCAGAACAGGGTCAGGGATGCATGTTGATGCAACAACAAGGGGTGATCTTGTATGGATCCAGGCAGCTGCGTTCCCATGAGCGTAATTACGCCACCCACGACCTGGAGCTTGCAGCGGTCATTTTTGCGCTAAAGTTATGGCGGAACTACCTCATCGGGGAATGCTTTTTGGTCTTCACGGATCACAAAATATTGACGTATATCTTCTCCCAGCGGGACTTAAACTTGCGACAGCAGAGATGGGGGGAGTTCATCTAGGATTATGACTTCGAGATCTCTTATACTGAAGGCAAGGGCAATGTGGTGGTCGATGCCTTAAGCAGGAGGACGTAGAAGGATGTGGTCTGAGAGTCGGCAGAAGCTTGGAAGGCAATGGAGGAGTTGACCGCCTTACACCTGGATGCGATGATGGATAGCGGCAGAGGCTGCCTATATCAGATGATAGTGCAGTCATCTCTGTTTCGACAGGTGGAAGAGTCTCAGTGGGGAGACCCGGAGTGCAAAGTGATGCATGACCGGGTTGACCAGGGAAATGCTCCGGAACGATGGACAGAGGATGGTCAGAACCAGATGCTTTTCCAGGTAAGGTTGTTTGTCCTAGAGGCGATAAGCGGCAAGGTTCTCAGTGAGTTCCACATCGCACCCCTGGCGGTACACCCAGGAGTTTCCAAGATTACCAGGGTTTGAAGAGGCAATTTTGGTGGCCCGAAGTTAAGCAAGCGGTGACAGAGTTTGTGGCCAAGTGCTTAGTGTGTCAGTAAAGTGAAGGCGGAACACCGAGTTCCAGGCAGCCTACTGCGGCCTCTAGATGTCCGAGAGTGGAAGTGGGATGACATCTCGATGGATTTCGTCATGGGACTACCCAAGGCCCAAGGGGGATATGACGCCATCTGGGTGGTAGTGGACAGGTTGACGAAATCGGCTCACTTTATGGCGATCAGGGACTTGAGTACTATGGATGCTTTGGCACGAAAGTACGTGGATGAGGTGGTGAGGCTGCATGGGGTTCCGAGGTCTATAGTCTCAGATAGGGATGCACGGTTTACCTCGCGAGTCTGGAGAGGATTGTAGCATGCATTTGGAACCCAGTTATGCATTAGCACTGCTTTCCATCCCCATACAGATGGACAAATAGAGCACACCATCCAGACCTTGAGGATATGCGACGGGCATGTGTTCTGGACTCAAGAGGATCATGGGTGCGACACCTGCCCCTGGTAGAGTTCGCTTACAATAATATCTATAACTCTACCATCGGTATGGCCCCGTTTGAAGCCTTGTATGGGAGGCCATGTCGTTCACCTATGTGTTGGGCCGATGTAGGAGAGGCAGGCATCCTTGGCCCATAGGTGGTGCCGAACTCAACAGAGAAGGTTCATCTCATATGGGAAAGGATGAAGGCGGCCCAGGACCGACAGAAGTCATATACTGATACTAGGAGGAGGCCCTTGGAGTTTGAGGTTGGGGACCATGTGTTCTTGAAGGTCTCCCCTCGGCGTGGGAAGTGGAGGTTCGACAAGTGGAGTAAGCTTTCCCCTAGGTTCATCAGACCCTTAAAAGTATTGTGGCGTGTTGGCGAGGTGGCTTACCAGCTAGGGTTTCCACCGCCGCTACTGAGGATACATGGTGTCTTCCATGTGTCCCCGCTCCATCGGTAACTGCATGACGATTCACACATCCTTGATTGGGGTGAACTGGACATCGAGGACGACGTGACCTTTGTGGAGAGACAAGTGATGATCGAGGATCGCAAGGAGAAGGTGCTTCGTGGGAGAACCATTCCCTTGGTTCGCGTGTTGTGGAGACATGGTGGCCTTGAGGAGAGTACGTGGGAGAGGGAAGCATAGATGCGTACCCAGTACCCAGTGTTGTTTTAAGTTTTGTTCCTTGTTGTACCTGTTGTGATAGAACAATTTGTCTTTTGGCTTTCAAATGTTCTGGGTTTTCTTCTTCTGGATGTGTGTGAAAATCCCTGGCTATGAGGGAGGAGAGAGCCCTACCCATAATCAAGACGCATTAAGGTGGATGAGATTAAACCCGTGCGGGTGAGTTTGTGCCACCCAAAGCGCATAATATCTTGACATGGGGGAGGAGACTCCCCAACCCACATGTCTGGGCATTTTGACATGGTATGTTGCTTGGTTCTTGATAGAGAAGTGGTTTTGGTTAGCATGGGTTCGCTCCAAAGAGGTATCTTTCGAGGTGGTTGTTCGGACCCTCTCTTCCCTTCTGGTTTATTTTGATTCTCGAGGACGAGAATCGTTTAAGAGGTATCTGATGTAATAGCCCGGGTTTTTGGGGTCCATTACTTTGTGAAAATCTCGTTTTGGGTTTTCTAGTCTGGGAATCACGGTGGTGTAGGCATACCGCTATCTCGGTCTACCGGTGGCCGCAGCCTACTGGTAGCTGCGGCCTACTGGTAGCTGCGGCCTACCGGTAGTTCGGCTTACCGGTAGCTGCTGCCTAGCGGTAGCTCGGCCTACCAGTAGCTGCAGCCTACGGGTAGCTTGGCCTACCGGTAGCTACCGCCTACCGGTAGCTTATCTTACCAGTAGCTTGGCCTACCGGTAGCTGCAGCCTACCGGTAGGTTGGCCTACCGGTGGCTCTGGCCTACCCCGCGGGTTATTTCCAGTAGCGCTCCCCTTTGCGCAAATAGGGTTTTAAACCCTATTCTGACTCGTTTAAGCGTGTTTTAAAGACCCGTAACGCGCATAATAGTTTAAATTAAATACTTAATAAATTCATGAGTCGGTTTAAACCACCAGACCCCCTATAATGACGAGTGGAGCCATGTAGTCAACCCACGACCCTCGCGCCTTATGCGGTTTCGTGTTTTCACATGAACTGTCCCCGGCTCTTATAAACTAAGGGTTAGCCGTGGTTTCTCCTTTTTCCTCGATAGTGGATTTTCACAAATAGCTTCTGGTGCATCGGGAGGGCCATATTATTATCTGTAAGGTTCCACACCCCTGGCCTAAACATCGATCATCTATCAACAAGTAGGGAATTTCTCCTTCACCTCTTTCTTTTGTGTATCATGCGGGGTGGGCGTGATTTTGTTTCTTTAGAACTGGTTGGATTGATCTTAATGAAGATAATAAACGAAGATCTAAAGAATGAAGGGGAAGGGGTTGTAATTGTTGTTTCTGCGTTATATTTTGATTATCTTTCTGAGTTGTGCTGGGTTACGCCTTCTAAAAATTCATGGTCGTTGGTGGTCTTTCCTTGTGCAGTAATGAAACCATCGTATGTTTTAAATGGCTTGTTTGTAAATGTGAACTCCTGCTGTGAAATTGGTTAATCGCATATATCTGGCTGAATAAATTGAAAGAACCAGGATCAATCCCTTTTGTGCTAACACCGGTTAAATGGAATTGAAATCATTGAACGTGTAAAATCTTTTAAATCGGAAGATACAGGCTTGGCATTGATTAGTGTTGGTGGTAGTGTTTTGGGGGTTTTCTCTTACAAGTCGACTACTAGAGATGTGTGAGGGGATGGGATCCCCTATTCTTTTTTGCTTTTGGTGGTTATGAAACTGGGGATGGGTCCCCTGTTTATGTGGCTTCGGTGATTATGAGTTTTAAGACCGGGTGGATACTTGTTTAAATCACTAATTGGGGTGGAATCCTCTGTTGTTGAGAACCGGGTATGGGTGTTATGGTTGTTTCCTGATTGTATACTTTCCTGGACTTATTTTTATGCCTACTAGTTTCCCAGTAGTGCTTAAACATAAACATTATTACTGAATGTGAAATAAGAAAAGGGGACAAACAGGTTGTTAGCGTGAGTCGTGACTCGGACTTGAGTGTTGTTGTGATCTGTAGGCTGTCTGAAGAAAAACATAGCTTGGGTGAGTTCTTGTTACCTATATATATATATATATATATATATATATATATATAATTGTAGCTTTGTGTTTCTTATTCGCGCCCCACCCAAGTGGAGCACTTAGTGCTGAACACCCCCATTTCATGGGGGAGGGAGTTTTTCCCAAAACAATTCTTAGTGGCTGGTTATTAGCTCCTTTTCTGCTCCCTTTCCCGGATAGCCCAAGTATCATCGGGCAGGCTGTGATGGCCTGAGTTCCATTATTAGCCCAAGTACCTTCGGACGCGGTAGTGTGGTGGTTGGCCAGGTGTTTGCGGCAGGTGGTTTCCTAAGTGTCTTCGGGATGAGGCCTAGGTGTCTTCGGGCGTGGCAGTGGATCCTTTAGCCTAGGTTTCTTCGGGAGTGGTGGTGGATGGTCTGGCCTAGTTGTTTGTAGGAGTGGTTACATATGATAGTTGAGGCCCAGGTGTGTGCGTGCGGGATTGGTCAGTGGGACTGTGTGTGATTGTGGCCCAGGTGTGTGCGGGCGGGTGTGGCAGTGGGACTGCGGTGAGAATGGCGGGATTGGACCGATGCGTAGGATATCTCAATAACCAGTAGGAAAGTGGCGCGGGGTACCCAAAAATCGATGTTCTCTTAATATATATATTACTTGACTTGCATTATTTGGGGAGTGTGCCTTGGTGAGGCCTAGGGTGGATATTTACCTTGATAGGTGTTTGGTTTACTCATTTTCTCATGGGACTTTAGTACGTTCCTCCATTTGTGCACGAGAGTCATTGGTTTTCCCTACTAAGTGTACTTGTATGCTCACCCTACGTATATAAAACTGCTTTCAGGTTTCCAGGAGGACTTTGGGGATCGAGCAGAACCGTACTAGCTCGGACCTTTGGGGCAGTTGCAGTTGCTATTTTTCTTCTTTGGTACTTACCTTTGTAGTCGCCCTTTGTACTTTGTGGCTTTACTATTAGAACATGCATATGGGAATGGTTTATTTTTTCTTGGTTTTACTTTTCTTTTACTTTGGTGTTGTTGATTTTCATCATCTCATCTCTCGATCTTATAAAACAAAAATATGTAATGCCTTCCATTTGTGAGAAATTTCTATACCCTTGGTGCTAGTCGCCACTCCGGGACCTATTGAGGGCAGGTCTCGGGGATCATTATCTCTCCTTCAACTTAAAGAAGGAAGGGCCCAACAATCTGCTGACCCTTCCCTCCTTTTTTTGAAGTCGGTTCGTGACATTTAGAATCTAAACTGAGCCTTTTTTATATTCACTTCTCCTTATGGTATGAATAATGGTTTTAGGTATGATATGTCTGTGATGGGTGATAATTCTAAATGACTTAATTGGAGATGTTGTAGATATTTTATGAACCAATTTTCATGTATCTGATATTTTAAATATAATTAATCCTTATATTATCATGTTTTTTAATGATATTTAATGAAAAATCATCTAATAATATATAATATTTATGTGTTAATGGTTTTTTCTCTTTAGAATTTTGATCAAATTTTTTCCAATATAGAATATATAAAAAATATTGGTAGAAATGATCTCATTAAATAAAATTAATATAGTATTTTAGTCAATTTAATCTTTTTATTTTGGTATTATCCCCTCCTTCACCACTTTAAACGTTACCGTGGTGATAAATGATTATGGTGGTAAAGAGTATTCATGATAAAATCATCAAATTTTTAAAATTAAAAATGAAAACATGTTGATCTCAATTGTGGAATCGATTATCAATGATACAATTTATAGATACATAATAAATAATTCAATTATAAATATGTTTAACACTAAAAAATGTTTTTAGTAATTTTTCATTTCTAATCATAAATATGATTTCAAACTAAAATAATTTATAATATTAATTTCTATGGAATATATTAGGTTAATATTTATAAGATGAAACATATCAGTCATGTCAAGTTTGAAGTAATTATTCTGACAATATATTAATATTCTTAATCAATGATAACATAGTGTGAAGATGCGGTAGAAAACAATTTTCCTCATCCATCCTATGAAATGAATCAAAATCCTAATATGAAAAGTCATTACCATAACCAAACTCTTCTGTAGTTTCTTATTCATATTGATAATTATCTTGATTGAAGAATTCGATTATATTTTCATCAACCTTTTTTGACACAATATTGGAGGACCTGACAGAAATGATCGTTGGCACATTAGAATAATCCTTCCCCTGTGCTCTCTTTATGGGGGGGAGACAAATCCCTCACTGTGAAAAATGTTCTCTTTCCCATTTGTGAAAAAAAATTTGTATGTGGATTTATCACAATTTGAATCCTTGAATGGGGTGTTATCCATCACCCAATCATCATCCTGAACATCCCACAACTAATTTGAGGTTATAAAGGATTTAAAAATGTTATGAATATACTCTTGAAAATAAATGGGTTGATAATTAGTGATACATTCACTATCCTTTCGGTAATTTCATGAATCTGAGGCTCTCGAGTGTAAGAATCCATTCCCCATAAACTATGATTATGTTGGTATCCCCCAGATTTGAACATTGAGTGACCTCCAAAGTAGTGTGACCACTACGTAATTCCTTATTCACATTTGTATCCATAAAAAGATTTTCATTCCATTTATTCATATCTAGAATGACATACAAGGTGGTTACCCACTCTATATTCTCTAAACATGCTGCCTAAGAGACCGTCATTCCCATTACTATAACATCTTCATCCCATGATACCTTATTAAAAGATAAATGAACCATTCCAGAGTGGGGATAAATAGCTTTATCAACCAAATCAAATAAATTAACCTAAAATAAAAGGGAATATTTTTTACATTCTAACTAGCTAAATGCCTAATTGAACCCTTTAGAAACATGATTACAAGTGAAGAATCCAAAATAGTTTAAATTGAATAAAAATTACATAGATTTTTTAAATATAAAACATATATTTATAAGTTAAAAAATATATTTATCAATGAATTATATTAATTCATTACTATATATTAATTCTATATATAGTTTTTTTTAATACTTCAAAGCATCTTGAATAATATTTCTTAAAATAGTTTCTTTATTATTTAATAAAATAGTATCTATTTGCGAAAAAATAACAATTCATTATCTGAAGATTATTCATGAATGATTATTTCAAAATATAATTCCTCTCTATTATATACACATTATAAAATTCTAAAATAAAGAATTTAAAGAAAACTATGTAATACATTGAAACCAGTTTAATTTCATAAAAACATTCCATTTTTATAGATAAAATTGTATAAAATTACATAGAGAACAAAAATTGATAATGATCAATGAAAAGAAAATTTATAAATTAAAAAAATATTTATTTCTTAGATTAATAGGCTTCTCACAATCTTCTTCCTTTAAAGAAATTTTGTCCTTAAAATTTTATTCATTTCATAAAGTGTTAATGATATTTTCCCTCATATATTTTTCAAATTTGAATATTGATTCTTCGGTCATATGATTCTACCATAAAATATTTACCTAGGGAAAAATTATAATACAAAATATATGCACTCTATAATCTATAATATAAATTTTATTTTCCACATATGTAATATTTTCCTCCAAATAAACTGCATTTAGGAAAACAAAGAAGATTTATAAGGAACATATTTTTTTACAGTGAACCATGAAATAGACCATGTAACTAAGAAAAAATCTAGGGTATGTCTACTATATATTCAATTAATAAAAAATTATACATAATTTTATAAAACCAATAAAAAGATAACTGGTTTTCATTTTCATAATAAAACATATCACTGTATTAAAAATTGATATTTTAATAAAGAAATTATTTCCAACATTAAATGAGAGATCATTCCACCAGTTATATGCATCACCATTCATAATTTTCTATGCTTCCCTTAGATAAGGTTAAATAAAATTTGACTATTTGATCATTAAATATTATATATAAGGTCATAATAAAAAAATTTACCTTGATATCATCCCACCATGATAGATCTAAACACATATGTACATATAATTATTTTAATGGTTCTAAAAACATATATACATATATACTATTATTAAAATATATTTAATCTAATGAAGTATGTTCATCCAAACAACCTTAAAATTAAAATAATTATCCCATAACATAACCCCCAAATTTTAGTTTTCCCTTCTGATAATCCACGAGTTTGTGGCTGAGAAGTTATACTAAAACATAAAAATATACCCTATTAATTCATAATTCATCACAAAAAATAGGATATAAATCTAGGATTTGATAAGTAACAATAGATTTGGGATCTTTATATAACATATATATCATTAATATATAGTCTATAAATGTCATATGAAGAAATGTTATTTAAAATAGGAAAAACCATAGAATAAGTCAACACAATCCATAGGAACACAAATACAATTATTACCTGATGATTTTTTGTTAACCCCCCAAATTAAATCCATGGATATATTCTACCATTTTCATTAATGAATATTAAATTGATAAATAAAAACCTTTGGTAGTAGTCTCATTACTTTTACATTTTCTAATATAATATTTCATGGTAGAATTAGAAATATTTTTCATCCTTACTTCCCACTAATAATATTCTTAAATATATAATTACATCAAATAGCTACTATAACGAATATAAAATAGTGTGATGTGGGCCTAAATAAATAATTCATTTTTAAGCTGATAATCATCTAGACCACATGACATATTTCAAAATATAGTAACACCATATTTTAAAAATATAATCTCTGGTAACATTTATTCCTTAAGAAATTCATTTCATTCTAGTAAACTATGATATTACTTTCGAGAAATCATAATTAATTAATTAAAGAAAAGTAATAATAATAATTTAGAGTAAATTGATGGTGTTTTTAATGAAAAATTACTAGAGTAATAATGATTAAATCCTTAAATATTTTATCAAAATCCAATAATAGCATGGATTATGATTCATTATCATTTCAATACAAGGAATCTGTTAACTTGTTAGATTTACGTAGATGATAGTGAATCATGAAATCATAATATCTAAAAATTTAAAAACATACATACTTCCTCATTATAAATTCATATTATGTGGATATATACATCAAACATTTACGATTCATATAAATTTCAAATATCTAACTAGATGAAATATACATCACTATTTTAAATTGAATACCATCACTACATGTTCAAGATCATGTATTAGATAATTATTTTGATAGGGTATTAATTTATGTGGTTCATATAAAATTAACTGATATGATTGCATAAAATAACAATAAATGTCCTTCAATGAAAGGTCACAATAAGTAAAAACAACTATTTGTAGATGGAAATGACACAACTAGAGCATTAACAAATCATATTTTCAAATATGGAAAACCGTCATCAAAAGAGGAAAAAATAATTTTCATACTTTCACCTGTCTTAAATAGATTATTCACCAATTTAATTCCAATACATTCTGTAAACATTATTTATATAAAAATTAAAAAAATACATATTGGCCTTAATAGTTGATAAAGAATTATACTCATTACATGAAAACTCAAAAGAAAACAAATAAAATCACTAAGAATATTTAATCCCCAATAAAATTTAACAATTTTATTATAATGGACCAAAACAAAATTCAATGAAATTATGGATAATATTTTACAATTTTTAACAGGGATGATAATTGAATCCTTCTAATATTTCTATAACATAAATTATTTACCTTCCATTAAAATTTAATAAACATAAGAAAAATATTTCATAAGAATGAGACCCTTCATTTTTTTCTAATACATGGAATAAATATGACACTTATAAATGGTATTCTTAACTAAATGATACTACTGACTGAATTCACCTTAAAATTTTAAATAGATAGTGTTACATTAAAATGTTATAGATAACCTGATTAAAATATCATATTCCTAACTTTGATCTATCGTTTAACTACCATTGTTTCACAAGATCCACAAAATTCAAGGGGGTTATGTTTCCATAAATATTAAACTATAGTTAAGGACCTCTATATAGAGTTTATTAACTCTGTAGTATGGTCAAAACTAATAATACCATGTGGTATCATAGTTATCCTATCCACAAAAAAATATTTTTCAATTCCAGGAATTCAAATATATGGATTCAGAATTTTATTATACTATTACCGCATTCCAACCACATTCACCTTATTGAAGTTGTTTAAAATCATATTAAAATTGATATATATTATATAAATGAACATAGAAACCCTAATAAGATATATCTTAACAGTATAATTTATATATTGGAATAATTTATGTGTTATATTTATATGAGTATCTAGATATATAATTTCATCTAGACCATACATTGATACCTACTATAATACATTATAAATTAAAAAACCCATATCTGTGAGTTTAATATAAATTATTTTTGTTTTGAATATTTCATGGAGCTATTATGTTTATAGATTAATATAAATAAGTGAAATATTTCATAATTAAGTTCAAAATTCCTCACAGTGTTTATTTTTTCCCATAAAATAGACTCGTATATTTTCTCTCATAATTTATTCACGACACAATGTTTTATTTGAGTCATGTCACCATTGAACATTATATAATTCATACACACACATAGACCATATGATCTTTTTTATATACTGTATTAGAAAATAAAATCTCAATAAGGGATATAAAAAGGAAAGAAACCCATTAATCTTTCTGGAAATTATAAAAAAATCATAAGAATGATTATATTTTATTTAAAAAAACCTTTGATCTTGAATAATAATATACAGAAACATAAAATAAATAATTTTTCCAAATGATTTTATAAAATAAATAATAATAAATCGTAGATGATAAATCCAAATCATGTGCGATTAATAAAATAAATAAAAAAAAATTCCTGAAAAAAATATTTTATCTAAAAAGGTCCAACTTTTCAGTAAATAAATGTTTTTTCATAAGAAATTAATATATTTCCCTAAAACCCATTTTAAATCATTGAATAAACATGTTGGTAACTATAGAAATTATATTAATATTAATTATATAAACAGTTTTTCAATCACTAATATAAATGGATTAAAGAACGTGTTTACACTAATATTAATTCCTCATAAAAACAATAATTACATAATAAAATATATGTCTATATTGTACCCACAATTATATATTAACAAAATCCATGAAATGTAATATTTATGAAATGAATAAAATATCTCATTTTCATTATAGACTATATAAGAATATGAATCTAATTCCTTACGAAAAACAAGTATTATGTTTTCCTCGAAATGTAATGGAAAATTGTTTATAGAGATTCATAAAAATTAATGAATAAAGCAGAGGAAAAAAAGAGTTCATGATATAAATTAAAAAAATACATTTTTCTCACTTGTGTAAGGAATGTCCAAAATAACACATATTAAAAATATTAAAATTATTCAATTTCAATTATCTATAATGAAAATAATTGGTCATAAAAATGTAATTAATAAAAAAATTTATTATAGGAAATATTTTTTTTGATATATTTTAATGAATAGGAAAATGGAAGAGAATAATTTGAAAAGAGGATTTTGATGCATTTAAAAAATAATAATGATAAACCCCTATACCTTGTGTCCCTAGTTTATACATACAAGTTTTATCTACTTGAACATTAAAAATATATTAATAATTTACTTTTTTATAATTCTTTTTCATGTTCTCTATATTTTCATTATTATATTTATTAATTTAGGATCACGTTATATTTTTTCAAAAAACCAGTTAAGTTCATGCTATATCTTTTTGGGTTGTTCGACCACAAACAACATTTGTTTATTGAACATGTAACACCCCAAGCTTCCACGGTACGTTTCCCTTCGAATAATGCGATAGCGTGTGTTGTACGCAACCTCGAGTTCTAACACACACCACAACTAATTAAACTAGCCGTTGTGAATAGTAATACCTACTTTTTGAAATCATATATATTCAATATTTCAAAATGGACTTCATTTTTAGATTTTGAATATCAAAATTAGCCTAGGGTAAAATTTTGGTACATTTCGGATAACTTTCATATTTTGATGAATAGTGAAAATTACTAAATTTTAATTAAAAACAACTTTTCTAATCAAAATAATTAATAGTGATAAATTGTGAATTTGAGTGGTTTTAAAGTATATTTAGAATATATTTTTACCATTTAATATAATTTTGGTCATTGGACATAATTTTACAATTAAACCGAACATAAACAAGTGTCAATCTTTTGATAGTTATTACCTCTTAAAAACACGCTTTTTGTTTTGACAGCTGGAATTAATTTTAAATTAATTTCTGCCACTTCTGTGTTTTGAATTTAGGAAAATTGATTCCATATTTGGAATCATGATGTCCAAATTATGTAAATAGGTAACTTTTATTTTTACACATTTTGAATAATTACTGCGGTAAATATTTTATTTACCACGGTTAAAGGGTAAATCCGGTAAATAAGGGTTAAAAAAATAATATTATAATAATACTAAATTACCCTAAAACGTGTCTTAACCCTATTGGTTGATACATGGTCGACCATGGGCATCTTTGGGTCTGTTTTGGGACCCCATGGATCCACTTGTAAGTGATAATGACACATTATATTAATAAAGTTAAAATAAAAATAAAAATGGCATAAGCTTACATCTTTTAGAAGAACAATTTTTACATAGTGTTATACATGTTGGATTTTCGATTATAAATATTCATTAGAAAGATAAAACTATTTCCTACATAATGATATTTTATTTATAATTTTTAGACATCATATAATTTAAATTATTAATGACACAATAATGATGCAATGTTTACCTCATTAATAAATCATTTAAATAAATAAGATTATAATGATTAAAATATTATCTAAAACCTGTCCAATTCTAATTGGTTGATGATATTTAGAATATGAGTCATCTTATCTTCGACCTCAATGATTTTAGGACCATTATAAACCGAATACAAATATATTATAAAGTAATACTTTCACACTTTCCTAAAGAGCCCCTCCTCTCCCTTATAAAAGGAGACCACTTCTACTCATTCCTCACACCTCTCAAGCCACTTGGCTCGTCCAAACTCTGCCCAACTAAGCTCCCCACATACCTCTCCTCCTCCTAGAAGCTTACCCTTAGGCAGAAAGCATTTCAAGAAGTCCTTTGGTTCCAACCAAAGTGAGTTACCTAAATTAAAGGTAACGATTTCTCTTAAATTATTTACATTTATTTTGCTTCTCCAACCCCCAAAATCTTTTTATTTCCTTTCTTTTGTAACAACACCAGTATCCTAAATATACTAGGATGTTGTTATAAGAAGGATTCAAACTACACATACACACAACTCCATCTAATGGATGATGAACATAATGTTTCTGTGGATGGCAAACTAACGCCTCACGAAACGATGATTGTTCAAATACATCTTACCGCCTCTCATGGTGGCCATTATGATGGAACTGTAATTAAATATGATATTAATGATATATATTTTATATATAAGCTTCTGTAATTCCATTTTATTTCATACCATTATTCGTTTCATGTTGTATATACATACGATAATTTCATTTGAGGAAGTGCGGACTACCGCCCCCTTAAAATGATATGACTCGTTCATACCACACATGGAACGTATAAAGGATGGTGTTAATGAACTTAAGTAACATATATAAAATATTATATTATACTGGAATAGTAATATACCTATGTATCATTTGGATTCGATTCTTTTAAAATAAAAATTAAATGGAAGTAGCGTTCGTGCGTACGTACGGACTACCGTCTCCACGAACGCGATGAGATTCATTCTCCATCGTATCCATTCAAGTATAATTATCATTTAATGATTTAAAAATGATGTTTAAGGACTTGATATCATTCTGGATATGAATAAGATACAACAAACATGACTTATGTAACAAAACATATAAATGAAAATGAGTAAGTTAACACACGAAACGACGATAATACTAAGATATTATCAAATCAATATTAAAAGATCATATATGATATCATATTAATGTATATGATTATTTAATAATTTAATAAAAATTATTTCACCATTATACAGGAGGTTAACCTACCCCAACCAAGGAAAAGTACAAGGTAAGGGTTTATTTCCCAATCTCTTCATTATCCGAGGTTGTTTATACGTAATAATCTACTGGGATATATTTATCATCCACATCCATGTTTCTTAAAAATGTATTTCAAAACATTTTTACTATTTACAAGAATATGGGTTAAAGTCATTTATACCCTTGTTTGACTTTTTATAAGAGGTTTATAAAGGAATCTTCCCGTCGTTTTCGAAACAAGGTCCTTTTTAACCTTTTCGACAGAATTGAGGTAAGAATGTTTTTTTTAACTTATACGGCTGGTGCGGTTATTTTACGCTGTTATAAAATCATCAAAGCTTTCCTTACAAGCTTATAAGAATATTTTCAAAGAAAATGTTTTATTTTATATGGATCTTAAATGATTTCAAAATAAAAGGAGATATTTCTTTAAAAAGAATTTTGATTTCATCTACGTCAACATCCTTTGATGGATTTTAAGATTATTTGAAGTTGATTTATTATGATACAAAACTTCTATATTGTATTGAAGGTTTTGTGATATGTTTGACTATGGATGTGCTATTTTTATACCATTCATAGTTTATGGTGAAATTATTGACATTTCGTATGCTATATTTAATACGAATGTTTATGTTATGTTTAAACCTTTTCATATGGGAATGCATTGGACTTAATAAGTGACGGGTGGATCCCGCTATAGCTCCTCGATGCATCGGTAGGTCTCATGAGACAAACTAGTGTCTTGGCAAAAGGCCTTGACAAAATCTTATTTGTAGTCTTGGCACGAGGCCTTGGCTATGTAGTTATGATAGTCTGGCATTATGCATTCCAACATTATGAAAGTGGTTATTGATTTTTACATGTGATTATTCGATTAGTATAATATCAATGTGAATAAGTAAATGGCATTATTTCATTTTATTTATGCCATACCATGTTGAAAGTTCATGTTTGAAAGGCTTTTGTCTTAGTTATACATTGCCTTAAATTTTTATTCTTATTTATGAAAGTTTCCGCTATATTGTTATCCTTACTGGGCGTTTGAGCTCACCCCTTTTCTATGTTTTATTTTTCCCAGGATGTGAAGAAGTAAATTATGAATGACCTGCAGGGATATTATGTGGGGATATGAGTGTGAATTATGGAGGCATTATTTTGTTTTAGTAGTTTTTCCTTTTATGATGTAATGTAAAACTTATGAATATATCTAGTGTTTCCAAGGCTACTAAACCAATCGGTCTTTCGAGATTTGATCTTCTTGTGATCATGCCAATGTTACGAAGTAATGCACCGACTCTGGGTAGCTGGGGTCGGGGAGTTACAGTTGGTATCAAAGGAAGTTTAGTACAAACCTTGGAAGCTAGATTTAGATAAACTCTGATTAGAGCACGTAGACCTAAGATGAACTTTGAGGATTAGTATAGAAGAACTTCCTAGAATTTTGGTATTGTAGAGATTTTGTGAGTTTTCCGAGCAATACATCCCTGTCTAGATACGAGCAGGTAGAGGCGGCTCTGGCACAGATGTACCTAGGGGTAAAACCCTAAAACACCGCTTTGAGCTAGACTCGAATAGGAACTGGTGCACGACAACGGGCCTTGCTTCACTCTTGGTTACGACACTCCCGGGGGATATGCTTAGGATAACTCTCATTTTCTTTACAAATCATTATGAAGGGTTTATGAGTATATAATTCCTCAAAGAAAACATTTTTATGATTATGGATTATATCCATAAATAGTTCAATTTATGTTAAGTGTTTTATAAGTATGGGATTATGTATTTTGATTCATAAACTGATCTAGTTTATGCCATTGTTTAGAAATGGCGCCTAGTGGAAGAAATGGAAACCGTATCAATGCACGCACTCCATGTAGGGATTGCCCTCCTACTCAAGATAATTATAGTGGGGCTGGTGATTCAACTGGTACCGATCAGCTAATCACCATACTGGGACAACTTACTCAGGTTATGAATAATAACCTTACCCGTATGGAGCACCCTGATCCGCAGCATGGAGGATCAATGTTAGATCGATTCATGAGGCAAAAACCACCAACTTTCAACAGGAATACAAATCCATTAGTAGCTGAGCAGTGGATATTTTCCCTAGAGAAAATATTTCAGGCTTTGGGGAGCAGTGAAAGGGAAAAAGTTATCATGGCAGTTTACCGCCTCACTGGAGATGCTGATCAATGGTGGTCATTGATTCAAAACATGAAGGAAGATGATGAAGTATCAAATATGGAATGGAGGGAGTTCAAAGATCTGTTTTTAGAAAAATACTTCCCTCGCGACCATCGAGCGGATATGGAAAGGCAATTTCTAAGTCTGAGACAAAAGGAGGATGATAATGTCACAAAGTATGAGGCTAACTTTACAAGGTTAGCGAGGTATGCTGGAGATTATATACGCAACCCAAGAAGTAAGATTGATCGTTTCTTTGATGGGTTAAAACCATTTCTCCGTCGAGCATTAGTCTCACAATCCTTTTCATCGTACGAAGACATTGTCTCATGTTCTATCAAGACCGAAAAAGAATTCTCTAAGTCTTATGACTTTAAAGCAAAGCAAGAGAAGAAGAGACCTGCTAATCAATCTGGGAATGGAAATAAGGGGAAGAAGGGAAAGGTTGAATATCCATCTTGTGGTAAGTGCGGGAAGAAACACCCCGGTGCTTGCCTGAAGGGAATGGGAGTCTGTTACAAGTGTGGTGAAAAAGGCCACCAAGCTCATGACTGCAAGGGGAAGAAGGAAGCTACCAACGTTCAGTGCTACAATTGCAGGGAGATGGGGCATTATGCAAATGCATGTCCTAAGCGTCAGGATAACTTACCTCAGAAAAGGCCAAGGGATCATGGCCAGGCTTATGCTATCACTACTGCTGAGGTAGAAGCTCCGAAAGATGTGGTGGCAGGTAATTTAATGGTTTCCTCAAGTTTAGCAAATGCATTTTTTGATTCTGGATCATCGCATTGTTTCATATCTTCACAGTTTGCTAAGAAAATTAGATATTTCCAATTTGATTTAATAAGGGAGTTGTCAGTCAAAACTCCTAAGGGAAGTATCGTTGCAACAAAGTTTTGTGAATCAGTCCCCATTAGAGCACATAAATTTTCTTTATCTGTTGATCTCATCGTCATACCTATGATTGAGTTTGATATAATCCTCGGTATGGACTGGCTTTCGGACTATGATGCGAAGATTTATTGTAAGAAGAAAGAGATTACGATTCTTGATGATAATGATAAGGAACACCTTATTTTTAGAGCAGAATCGTCACCACCAAATTCTTATTTAGATCCACCCCCAGTAGCTCAACTTAATTCAATTATTGGGGAGGAAGAGAATGAAATAACTGTCGGTGAGGAAAGTAATGTTCAAATAGAGGATGTACCTGTTGTGAAAGAATTTGTAGATGTATTTCTGGAAGATTTACCTGGACATCCTCCAGAACGAGAAGTTGAGTTTTCCATTGATTTGATTCCTGGATCAAGGCCTATATCGAAGACCCCTTATAGAATGGCCACTGTAGAGTTAGCCGAACTAAAGAAACAACTAGAGGAATTGAGTAATAAGGGATTTATTCGCCCTAGTGTTTCTCCATGGGGATCCCCTGTTCTTTTTGTTAAAAAGAAAGATGGATCTATGAGGTTATGTATCGACTACAGGGAGATCAATGCTATAACGATAAAGAACAAGTATCCCCTACCTCGTATTGATGATTTATTTGACCAACTGCATGGAGCTCAATACTTTTCAAAGATTGACCTTCGATCTGGATACCGTCAGTTATGTGTAAAGAAGGAATACATTCCGAAGAAAGCATTTCGAACCAGGTACGGGCATTACGAGTTTACTGTAATGCCGTTTGGATTGACTAATGCACCCTCTGTATTCATGGATCTGATGAATAGAGTTTTCAAGGAGTATCTCGATGAATTTGTGGTGGTATTTATTGATGATATCTTGGTATACTCCAAAACCTACGAAGATCATGAAAATCACTTGCGCATTATCTTGAAGACTCTGAGGAGGCATGAATTATATGGAAAGTTTAGCAAGTGTGAATTCTGGCTTGAGGAGATTTCTTTTCTTGGCCATATTGTCTCTAAAGATGGAATCTATGTTGATCCTTCTAAGACCAAAGCAATCCAAGAATGGCCAGCACCTACAAGTATAACTGAGGTACGTAGTTTTATTGGCTTGGCAGGTTATTATCGACGTTTCGTCCAGAATTTTGCCCGATTGGATAACCCATTAACGAAGCTCACACGTAAAGGGGTTAAATTTTTTTAGACAAAAGAGTGTGAAGAATGTTTCGAAGAACTGAAGAGAAGATTAGTCAATTCTCCTATATTGACTCTACCATCGGGGAATGATGGGTTCGTTATTTATAGTGATGCATCAAAGAAAGGACTTGGTTGTGTCCTTATGCAGAATGATAGAGTTATTGCCTATGCATCACGACAGTTGAAAATTCATGAACAAAACTATCCTACTCATGATCTTGAGTTAGAAGCTGTGATCTTTGCTTTGAAGATATGGAGGCACTACCTCTATGGTGAAAAATGTGAGATTTATACTGATCACAAGAGTCTGAAGTGTATTTTCTCACAAAAAGAACTCAACATGAGGCAAAGGAGATGGCTTGAATTACTCAAGGATTATGATTGCACGATACACTACCACCCGGGGAAAGCAAACAAAGTAGCAGATGCTTTGAGCAGAAAAGACCAGGAGTTCTGAACATGATGAGAATTGAAAGGGATCCAATTTTCATGGATCTAGAGAAGATGGACATGGGAATAACCAGGGAAGGTGAAACATCAATTCTTTTTCAAATGGTTGCCAAACCATCTTTACTAGAAAGGATTAAGAGTTCCCAGACCGATGATGAATAATTTCAGAAGAAGATTAAAGCCGTGAATGATGGGAGATTGAGAGACTTTGTGTATGAAGATGGAATTTTGAAATTCGGGAAGAGACTTTGTGTTCCCAATATACCTGATCTAAAAAGGGAATTGCTGGATGACGCTCATAGTTCCAATTTCTCTATACACCCTGGGAGCACCAAAATGTATAGAGATTTGAAGGAACATTTTTGGTGGGACAACATGAAGAGGGAGATTGCTGATTTTGTGTCAAGATGTATGGTTCGTCAACAAGTGAAAGCTGGAAGGCAACAGCCTGGAGGAGTCATGCAACCTCTTCCTATACCGGAGTGGAAATGGGACAATATTACGATGGACTTTGTCATGGGGCTACCAAAGACTCCTAGAAGGAACGATCCAATATGGGTTATTGTTGATCGTCTTACCAAGTCAGCACATTTTCTTGCTATAAGAGAAGATCTACCCCTGGAACGTCTAGCAAGACTATACATTAATGAAGTTGTGAGACTTCATGGAATTCCCCTATCGATTGTTTCTGATCGTGATCCCCGTTTTACTTCAAGATTTTGGAAAAGTCTTCAGAAATCCCTGGATACTGAACTTCATTTGAGCACTGCTTACCACCCTCAGACAGACGGACAATCAGAACGGACTATTCAGACCTTAGAAGACATGTTGAGATCTTGATCACTTGATTTTCAGGGTATGTGGGATCAATATTTACCACTAGTAGAATTTTCCTATAACAATAGCTTCCATTCGAGTATTCAGATGGCACCATATGAAGCGTTATACGGAAAGAGATGTCGTACACCAACCTGTTGGGATGACGTTGGTGAAAGAAAACTTGTAGGCCCAGAACTGGTGGAGGAAACGGTGGAAAAGGTGAAGGTAATCCAAAATCACATCAAAGCAGCTCAAAGTAGGCAGAAGAGCTATGCCGATAATCGAAGGAAGGATTTGGAATTTTAGGTCAGTGATCATGTTTTCCTAAAGGTATCTCCATGGAAGGGAGTCATACGTTTTGGTAAGAAAGGTAAATTGAGTCCCAGGTACATCGGACCTTTCGAAATTCTAGAACGAATTGGGGCTGTAGCTTACCGATTGGCAATGCCGCCAAGTCTCTCCAAAGTTCACGATGTGTTCCACGTATCTCTGTTGAGAAAATACATGCCTGACCCAACGCATGTACTCACCTATGAGGAATTAGAACTGGAACCTGATCTTTCCTATTGTGAAGAGCCCGTCAGGATTCTTGATACAAGAGAACAAGTACTGAGAAACCGGACGACGTGTCTGGTAAAAGTTTTGTGGAGAAACCATAAGATGGAAGAGGCAACGTGGGAACCCGAGGAACTTATGATGAAGAACCACCTGGGTCTTTTCATGTAATAAGTATTCTAGAAATTGCGAGGACGCAATTATTTGAAGGAGGGGAGAATGTAACACCCCAAGCTTCCACGGTACGTTTCCCTTCAAATAATGCGATAGCGTGTGTTGTACGCAACCTCGAGTTCTAACACACACCACAACTAATTAAACTAGCCGTTGTGAATAGTAATACCTACTTTTTGAAATCATATATATTCAATATTTCAAAATGGACTTCATTTTTAGATTCGTAATATCAAAATTATCCTAGGGTGAAATTTTGGTACATTTCGGATAACTTTCATATTTTGATGAATAGTGAAAATTACTAAATTTTAATTAAAAACAACTTTTTTAATCAAAATAATTAATAGTGATAAATTGTGAATTTGAGTGGTTTTAAAGTATATTTAGAATATATTTTTACCATTTAATATAATGTTGGTCATTGGACATAATTTTACAATTAAACCGAACATAAACAAGTGTCAATCTTTTGATAGTTATTACCTCTTAAAAACACGCTTTTTGTTTTGACAGCGGGAATTAATTTTAAATTAATTTCTGCCACTTATGTGTTTTGAATTTAGGAAAATGGATTCCATATTTGGAATCAGGATGTCCAAATTATGTAAATAGTTAACTTTTATTTTTACACATTTTGAATAATTACTGCGGTAAATATTTTATTTACCATGGTTAAAGGGTAAATCTGGTAAATAAGGGTTAAAAAAATAATATTATAATAATACTAAATTACCCTAAAACGTGTCTTAACCCTATTGGTTGATACATGGTCGACCATGGGCATCTTTGGGTCTGTTTTGGGACCCCATGGATCCACTTGTAAGTGATAATGACACATTATATTAATAAAGTTAAAATAAAAATAAAAATGGCATAAGCTTACATCTTTTAGAAGAACAATTTTTACATAGGGTTATACATGTTGGATTTTAGATTATAAATATTCATTAGAAAGATAAAAAGATTTCCTACATAATGATATTTTATTTATAATTTTTAGACATCAAATAATTTAAATTATTAATGACACAATAATGATGCAATGTTTACCTCATTAATAAATCATTTAAATAAATAAGATTATAATGATTAAAATATTATCTAAAACCTATCCAATTCTTATTGGTTGATGTTATTTAGAATATGAGTCATCTTATATTCGACCTAAATGATTTTTGGACCATTATAAACCGAATACAAATATATTATAAAGTAATACTTTCACACTTTCCTAAAGAGCCCCTCCTCTCCATTATAAAAGGAGACCACTTCTACTCATTCCTCACACCTCTCAAGCCACATGGCTCGTCCAAACTCTGCCCAACTAAGCTCCCCACATCCCTCTCCTCCTCCTTGAAGCTTACCCTTAGGCAGAAAGCATTTCAATAAGTCCTTTGGTTCCAACCAAAGTGAGTTACCTAAATTAAAGGTAACGATTTCTCTTAAATTATTTTCATTTATTTTGCTTCTCCAACCCCCAAAATCTTTTTATTTCCTTTATTTTGTAACAACACCAGTATCCTAAATATACTAGGATGTTGTTATAAGAAGGATTCAAACTACACATACACACAACTCCATCTAATGGATGATGAACATAATGTTTCTGTGGATGGCAAACTAACGCCTCACGAAACGATGATTGTTCAAATACATCTTACCGCCTCTCATGGTGGCCATTATGATGGAACTGTAATTAAATATGATATTAATGATATATATTTTATATATAAGCTTCTGTAATTCCATTTTATTTCATACCATTATTCGTTTCATGTTGTATATACATACGATAATTTCATTTGAGGAAGTGCGGACTACCGCCCCCTTAAAATGATATGACTCGTTCATACCACATATGGAACGTATAAAGGATGGTGTTAATGAACTTAATTAACATATATAAAATATTATATTATACTGTAATAGTAATATACCTATGTATCATTTGGATTCGATTCTTTTAAAATAAAAATTAAATGGAAGTAGCGTTCGTGCGTACGTACGGACTACCGTCTCCACGAACGCGATGAGATTCATTCTCCATCGTATCCATTCAAGTATAATTATTATTTAATGATTTAAAAATGATGTTTAAGGACTTGATATCATTCTGGATATGAATAAGATACAACAAAGATGACTTATGTAACAAAACATATAAAAGAAAATGAGTAAGTTAACACACGAAACGACGATAATACTAAGATATTATCAAATCAATATTAAAAGATCATATATGATATCATATTAATGTATATGATTCTTTTATAATTTAATAACAATTATTTCACCATTATACAGGAGGTTAACCTACCCCAACCAAGGAAAAGTACAAGGTAAGGGTTTATTTCCCAATCTCTTCATTATCCGAGGTTGTTTATACGTAATAATCTACTGGGATATCTTTATCATCCACATCCATGTTTCTTAAAAATGTATTTCAAAACATTTTTACTATTTACAAGAATATGGTTTAAAGTCATTTATACCCTTGTTTTACTTTTTATAAGAGGTTTATAAAGGAATCTTTCCGTCGTTTTCGAAACAAGGTCCTTTTTATCCTTTTCGACAGAATTGAGGTAAGAATGTTTTTTTTAACTTATACGGCAGGTGCGGTTATTTTACGCCGTTATAAAATCTTCAAAGCTTTCCTTACAAGCTTATAAGAATATTTTCAAAGAAAATGTTTTATTTTATATGGATCTTAAATGATTTCAAAATAAAAGGAGATATTTCTTTAAAACGAATTTTGATTTCATCTACGTCAACATCCTTTGATGGATTTTAAGATTATTTGAATTCGATTTATTATGATACAAAACTTCTATATTGTATTGAAGGTTTTGTGATATGTTTGACTATGGATGTGCTATTTTTATACCATTCATAGTTTATGGTGAAATTATTGACTTTTCGTATGCTAGATTTAATACGAATGTTTATGTTATGTTTAAACCTTTTCATATGGGAATGCATTGGACTTAATAAGTGACGGGTGGAGCCCGCTATAGCTCCTCGATGCATCGGTAGGTCTCATGAGACAAACTAGTGTCTTGGCACAAGGCCTTGACAAAATCTTATTTGTAGTCTTGGAACGAGGCCTTGGCTATGTGGTTATGATAGTCTGGCATTATGCATTCCAACATTATGAAAGTGGTTATTGATTTTTACATGTGATTATTCGATTAGTAGAATATCAATGTGAATATGTAAATGGCATTATTTCATTTTATTTATTCCATACCATGTTGAAAGTTCATGTTTGAAAGGCTTTTGCCTTAGTTATACATTGCCTTAAATGTTTATTCTTATTTATGAACGTTTCCGCTATATTGTTATCCTTACTGGGCGTTTGAGCTCACCCCTTTTCTATGTTTTATTTTTCCCAGGAAGTGAAGAAGTAAATTATGAATGACCTGCAGGGATATTATGTGGGGATATGAGTGTGAATTATGGAGGCATTATGTTGTTGTAGTAGTTTTTCATTTTATGATGTAATCTAAAACTTATGAATATATCTAGTGTTTCCAAGGCTACTAAACCAATCGGTCTTTCGAGATTTGATCTTCTTGTGATCATGCCAATGTTACGAAGTAATGCACCGACTCTGGGTAGCTGGGGTCGGGGCGTTACAGAACATCGTCAAACGATTCGTGGTTCTATATTCTCCTGAATCATAAACATTTTTGGATTACAAATTTTATAAATTCAATATAATATTATAGTTATCCATTTAATGTGGTGTGAAAATGATATACAACATTTCTTGGATGTTTTTTTTCACAAATACACATGGATGAGGTATCCATTTTCAAAACGATGGGATATAAAGTACATAATATCACTTCATTAAAGTTTAATTTTTATCTATTTAATATCATATATTTACATTAAATATAAATTTATAACCATCCATATGAGGTAGTATTGAATAATGAAATACAACATGTCAGGAGGAATTAGTCCACACGTACACCCATGAAATGTTTTCATTTTCCATTAGAATGAATAACTGTAGAATATAGTTTTCCATCAATAAAATGAAATTTAATTATATTAGATAGATAGATTTAATTATATTACTATTACTATAAATGATTTTATAGAACAATACGATTAAATAATATAAGGGAATTTGTTATGACTTATACCCCCTCCTATTATGTATTCCTTTGGATTACAACTTAAGACTTCAGGGATTGATCTTTAAGGATGATAAAGAACAAAAAGAAATGTGTAGGATATGTGGGAGGTGTTTTAGATGATTTTAATCTTTCTACAATGATCAATGGGCATGGTGGATTTGGAAAAGAATGTATACTTAAATAAGTGATGGGTGTGACATCCTTATAAATATTAAAATATTGTGAAAATAAATAATTTATTTATCCTGTAATGTGTTATTCCCAAGAAAAATCTATTAAGGGAGGGGTGATTTAGGGTGTGGACTTTTTCTTTGAGTAAGAAAAATTTCTTCCTTTTTGGTAATAATGTTTTAAACCAATCTTACATAACCATGAAATATCCAAACACCCATGTGATGAGGTAGAACCAGAAAAAAATAGAATTATATAGTTCTCATGTAAGGTATAGTCCAAGGACAATATATAGATAGTTTCTTGGTCATACCTGAAGCCACAAAAAATAACTATTATATTTATGGATTGTAATTGATCAGAAAGGGTCACTCCAATCCAAGCCCATTTCTTTTGTAGTAATTTTGGGGATAACACACTACATACCTTGGATCACTTGTATTGACCCACCATTCTCATATATATGGATGAATTCTTTCTCATTTTTTTTATTTTACAGTCATATAAATAGACTAAGAATAGAAGTCCTTTTCCCTCATTAGCATGAAATTGTTCCTGCATAATAGTCCTGAACCAATGATCTTTATATCATTATTCAATTAAAACACATGTTCAAAAAAAACTATTCTAGAAACTGATTCACAATATTGAACCATTGGTGAATTTTTATGACACCTCAATTTTTAAAAAAAACTCACATTCATGCAACCCTTAATTTTTCATCGAACATTTGAAAATTTTAACACCACCTCAGTTTTTTTTTAACTATTTTGGTCTTGTCTTCAAAATATATCATTCAACCAAACTAATATTTTCATGAATATCACTTGGTATTTATATACACAAATTATTTTCTTCATGAATATTTACTTATTGATTTTCTTTCTCTGAAAAAGCACAAGATCGTCGTTGAGAGATATGTAACCTAGTGAACGAGGTGATGTCTATTTTTAGACACACCTGATAGTTCTTTATGATTATTTATAAGACATTAATTTTGCAAGAAAATTTCAATGGTAACATAATATAAAATATTTAGAATCAAATTTATTAAAAAACTAACCTCTTTCGCACAAAATAAAAATAATTTATGTGAATGCACAACACATTTAGTTTCTCAAAACTCCATCTTTTTCAATGTTTTTAAATTTCCATTAAAAACTAGGCTCTTCAATATATTGATACGATGAATGATATATTCCCTCTCACCCATGTATTTAATCTTATAACCATTCACAAAACAATTTTATTTATAGAAAAATAATTAATTTTTTTAAAAAAAATTACCATCATTTAATTATCTAATCTATTATTTTTCAAACATTGGGAAATGATTCCACCATCAACATAAAACCACCTATAAAATAATATTAATTATCATGATAAAACCTTGATGAGCCCAATGTTTATTGGTATAAAATAATAAATTCAACCCATTTACACCAATAAAGAACCCCGAGTTCTAATATTATCCTCTATTGGGTTAGTTGGAAATCTATAGAAAAATCCTATAAAGAAATATCCTCAAACAAAAACGAGATATAAGTTGAAATACTCATCAATAAAATAAATTCTATGAGACAAGAGATAATTTTATAAAACTAATGTGTCATAATAAAAATTCATGCTTTGAGATACCACTGACGTATTAAGAAACCTATAATACAATTCAACACCCCATTGAATTTTACCCATTCTACCCCATTGGTAATAAAACAAAATAAATATATTTTATTCATTACTGCATACAAAAATCACCTTGAGTTCAAATTTCACAAATGACCAGTATCACATTAAACAAAAAATTAAAATAGATAACAAAAATGAGTATATGGGTAAATCATAACCTCCTCAGTAAACTGGAGGGGGATGAACAATGAAGTTTAATCGATTCTTGTAAAAAATTGGTTCTTCCAAAGGATTATACATGATTTCATCCACATGATCACTAGTTTGGGCGTTTACCATTTCGGTCATAAATTATTCAAAATATTATTTATGAAGTGATATATGATCTCAATATGCTAGGTATGATAGTGCAGAACTAACTTTTTCATGAGCTTTATCATGATATTGTTTTCATAAAATATAACACTCAACTATTCAACCTCATAACCAATATTTGTATGTTGTTTCTTCTGAAAAAATAATTCAATTCATCACATTTTCATGGATATAAATTCCTCTTTAGTAGTACTAAGATATTTTCATTGTTTTTTATTTCCCAATTATCCTCTGCATTTGTTGGAATTGATGAATTCACCCCACTTATTGAGTTTTGATCCACCACATTACCAAGACAGTCAGAATAAAACATGTCAATGATTTTTTATCCCTTGTTTTTGAAATGTATAAACCTATGTGGGGAGTACCCATAATATACATTATGATTCTTTTAAATATGTCAAAATGATATTCATTCTTATTCAAATGGTAGTGAACTACTAAACTTATCTCTAAGAATAAATATATCGATGATATATTCAAGTACAATATGCATCCAATGATCATCCACTACATGATGGGATCTATATATTTCCTATTATTGTTCCTTCCACATTTTTACCAACTAAAATTGTAGTCAAAATTGGTTGTATGTAATGGATTATGGGTATATTTAGAATCTATGTTTTATTTATTCCCTGGTAAATGGAGTTCATTATTTGAGTCACATGAAACCCAAAAGTATGTGAGTTCATGAAACATTGAAATTTCAAACTATTATTCTTATTTATTATATAATTATTCCACTGATACATACCTTATTTTGAATAGTATAATATCATACACATATATAATAACCATAAACTGAGCTCTATGATATTTCTACACATATAGATTATAGTTTACACCCCATATTTTAAATTGTATATTCTTCTGATATGCATCTAATTGAAAATACCATCATCTTGGTGGATGATTTAGACCATAATGAGGCCTCTTTAATCCAAAATTTCGTATTTCATCATTCCTAATCAGAAATCCCACTAGTCATTTTATGTATAGTTCACATTCAATAGCGCCATCTAAAATGACATTTGGATATCCATTTGAAAAACACTACAACATCTATTAATTATCATTGATTAGAAGTGTATAATAAACATTATTCAAGCTATTGGTGATAATTTTTCTATAATATCAATTCCTTCAATCTATGGATAACCTTTACAGAAAAAGTATCCCTTATTTATGATAAAATTTTTAATAATATTAATTTTTTTATATCTATATTGTTATAATAATATTCCTATTTTTAGCCTCGTTGTAAGATTAGTAGTAAAAGTTTTGTCTA
This sequence comes from Viscum album, assembly GCA_963277665.1. NCBI lineage: Eukaryota > Viridiplantae > Streptophyta > Magnoliopsida > Santalales > Viscaceae > Viscum > Viscum album. The sequence goes on along the minus strand of OY728162.1, from coordinate 397,216,783 downwards.
TATAATCTAGTTCCCCATTTATATCTTTAACCATGATTCATACATAACCAATTATTGTAATTATTTTCGTTCCAAAACTGATAAGAGATCAAGATGTGATTCATTATTTTCTTCCTAATCTATTTAGTTGTAGTTTGATAGCTTATAATGTCAGTTTGATCAACATATTCTCATCTCTTTACCCTGTAGAGTATTTGTAGTGTTTTTTGAAATGATTTCCTCTTATTATTTTAATTCTGAGTAATCGTCATTTGGTGAACCCTTAACAGTGAAAAACCCATCCCCACATTTTATTTTGAATCTATCCCTTTTCAACTATCATTAATATCATCAATAATATAATTTCTAATATTCAAAAATTTACACTCAATGATCTTGAAATCATTTATCATCACAAACATTAACTTATTATTTCTATAAAATTTATAGGCATTATTATTCATTGTGTATCCAATGAATACTATCTTGTATGGAGAATCACCATATATTCATTGATATCATTTTTTCATTTCAAACATTCAATGTCAAAAACAAAAAAAAATACATATGTGGGGGAATCCTTCCTTGCCACATCATATATGGTGTAATTTCTCCACCTAAACATATCCATTACAATTTTTTGAGTATAAACTAAAACCTAAACAAACATATTACATTAATAATGAGAAATTAAACTCTCAATCAACATACATTTTTTCATATTATTTACCTATCATATATTTGTTAAAATATCCCATTTTGTAGAGGTGTAATCATATAATACACATCATGCTTGATCCCTTTTTCTTCGAGGTAATTTTTATTTTCAATGCTTCTGTATTCAATTCCGTTGTTAGATAGTAATATCTTGATTATGTGAAAATTTTAATTCAAAAATGTACAGAGTTATATATTTTTGTATCCAATCACTTATCATTAATACATTATTAAAATAACACATTCCATTGAACTATTATCATCAAGATATATATTTATGTGCCTCTCTCTATATGTACCGGGAATATTTATTAGATAACACGCATTGGTGTAGAAGATATCAAGTATATTTTATTTCCTCTTGTTACCCATCTGATAATAATTCCATAACAACATTCTTTCCCTGAAAGAATCTCATGTATTTTATTGACTGTGGTTCAGATTGGGAATTTATATAGACACTATTATTGTGGATATTATTTTTATACTATGTTAATTAAAGTGACCCAACCTCTAGTGTTACATGTTGTTTTTTGTTCACTAGTTGTTATGAAACATGCGTTTTATTTACTATCTACCTGGACCCCACCATTGGTGGTGGGGTGGTAAGGGTTTTGGGGGGTGAGGGGCAGGTCGTGGGGTCATGTCCTCAGGCTTGCAATTTAATATAATTTTCATCCTTGCGTCATGTGCCTCTTTCGTGGTTATACCCAATTTTTTTTTATTTACTATCTACCTGGTATAAATTTATATTTTCATCTATACCTTTCTTATATAATTACCTACCTTGACTATGATGATTCGCCCAATTTTTATAAATGTCACTACCAGACAGGAGTCACATATTTTACTAACACTCATGATATTTTGATGAATAACTTCCACATAGAGATCCTATGTTTTCTTTATCTCATCATTTTATAATTTTCTATTTCCAAAACATTTTTATATTTAAAGAACCTTCATTTCAAAATATCAGTATTCTATTAACACTTTCAATAATATTATTCAACAAATTTTCATTTCTTTTAGTTTGGGATGATCATCCACAATCAAGAATCCTCATGCCTCTTGTCATTATAGCTTTAAGTAGAATTTCTTCCCTGTTAGTTTTCAAAATATTATTATTTGCCTTATATATGGTACATGATTGAGTGGAGGCATAAGATGGCCACATAAATCCATTATTAACATGTGTGGTTTAATCATACTCATGTTATAATTCTAGTGGGGAAATTCTATTTCGAAGGTTATTTTTTCTTGGTTCACATATTTTAATTTTCTTGGTGTTATTTAGATATGGTTTCTGCCAACCAAATACCTAAAAAACAACGTTATAACTATTTTATGAAAAATAGAAAAATATTAAAATAAATTTTTTCTTAAAAAATATTAAGGAAATGGTCACATTCTCTTCATTTAACTTCTAGGGGCAACCCAATTCAAACAACTCATTTCATCGATATAGTAACATATAGTATGGAATAAAAATACATAAAAAGGAAATTCTATAAGTGAAAATATATTCTCACATACATTATTCAACTTTTCCTATTAATTTATATAGATTTCTTATGAGTAATATTATTTAGATAATTAAGATTTATTTTCAGTTTTATTCTATATTTGGTTTGAAGATGTCTCTATAAGGATATCATGAGATTTTCTAATATTCCTAGCATTCTTCTACTTTTTGTTTTATAAATTTTTTTAAACCCTTAATGTTTTTTTTATCTTAGTAAATTCAACTTCTAGAAATAAATTTTTATCATTAATCATTAATGACATTCTCCAATTTTTTGAATCCAGGTTTAATTTTTTCTATAAGCCATGCATCTGAGATCCTTTAAAACTATAATTTATTATTTATTTCCCTTTACATTGATTCAGTTTAATATTTACATGTTAATGAAAATAATTAATCTTAATTGCAGCCATTTATATCAATATTTTTAATCAGATCATTATTTATGGTCATTAATAACATTTTCCTAATCTGCAGTCCATAGTTTAAACTCCACAACCTATTATGAGAATCCACAATTTGTCAAATGTTATTTATTATCTTTTTATAGTAGATTAATATATGCCACAAACTAAACTACATACCTTGATGACCCTTTCACTAATGATCCAAAATTTATATTTTTATTTCATTTAATTTCCCGATATTCAAGAGTAACCATATGTTCAACCATGAGATCTACAAGAAGAATCCAAATAATTTTTCCCCTCCTGTATATTTTCTAACATTTCAGTTATAGACATCATAGAATATTCAACATCAGATTTAAACTATGGTACTATATCCTCTAAAAATTTTGTTTAACCTTGTTCAAATTTGGAAGAAATCAATCTTTATCTATAATTTACCTCTTGAATTGTTTTATCCCTTTGGAGGGAACATCCAGTTATAAATATAAATGATTTATTCTTTACTTAATACATCATATAATTTCATTGAGCATTGTGAAGTATGTTTCTCTTATTTACCGCACTGAAAAAATAAAATTGAATTGTTCCTTTAAATCTCTCTTTTACTCTATTTAATTTTATAGAAAAATAGAGAAATAATTTCATAATTCACTTTATCTCCATCATCAAATAAAATGTAAATATATGTATTTTATAGGAATTTAAATTTAATTTATAATAATTATCCATTTTTTGTATCTTGTTCTCAAAATCTCATTTCATAACCCAAAAGACTGCACAGTAGATCATCGAGAGAAATCTTATATAGAACCCTTTTCTTAAAGGATGAGACTTTTGAATTTTATTGTGGTGGTCTCATTATCAATATCTTTTTAACAATACCAATATTATTAATTTCTTCATTGTTCTAATAAATATCTATAAAAATTATAGTAATTAAAAAAATATTTTCATTTTTCCTCTAGATGAATTTTTAGGTCATCGAACTGATTTTGAAAAACGTGAAGTTTGACCTCTTCAATTTGTATTAAATTTTTATATATTTTTTATTTCCTTCCACATATAATTTCATATACCAAAATTCATCACATTCAGATAAATTTGATAAGATAAATCCACAGTAAATGAATTTTGTGTTTTTTCATCTTCATCAATCATTATGCTATATTTTTTCGTAAAAAAACATGTCTCATCACTAAAATTAATTCATTTAATTGTTTCATTGAAAAAATTCAATAAAAAAGATCATTGATGAAAACCCATTAGATTATTCGAGAAAATGGGAGTTTCTACAACTAAAATGGGTGATTCATTTATGTTTATTGAGTTCTCCACCAAACCCTATTTGGATAGAAGGTTTAACACCTACCACATCTAACTATGATTCCATATGTTATATCCCATAAACATTTGAGAGGGGATATGTGAATTGGGTTGTCAACATTTTCTTCGAATATGATAGATATTTTCCCTATATAGGTTTCAACTTATTAAATCTATTTGGTAGAATTAGACAATAATAAAAAAATCCTTATATAAAAATCTGAACATCAACCTGAGAATCTAAATTGGTACACCACTAAGGGTTAGTCTATGAAGAAAAATAAAATAGTTTTTCGGTTGTACCTGAATACACTAAAATTCACTATGATTTTATGGATTACAATTGATTATACATAGTCACTCTATTCTATGAACACTTTCATTACATGAATTTGAAGGATAACACACTGGATCCCTTATATAACATACATATACAACAACTTGATAACTACCATGAATGAATTCTACTGACCTACTTATTTTAATGATCAAAAAATCATTATTCTAAGGATATTAATCTTCTTCAAGTTATTGATACATATTTTATAATCAAATACAGATGATAAGATTTCCTATGTAGGAGCCACCATTGAATTTGAGACACCTTTTATGATGTGTCACCATCAAGACTTACTCACACTCGAGTTGAAAACCTGCAAAACATATCTCACCATAAATATGGGAAAATATAAATGTCATTAAATTAATCAGTTTCACATATGACACCACCAAAAGTGTCACAATATAAATGATTTCATACCACTAGAGGTATATTTTCACTATTTATAAGACATCTCCAGCATTGTGTCACTATTGTAAGGAGACACCAACAACACTAAGACACTATCAGATCCATACACCAATTAATAAGAAACTACCACTATTTTATCTTATTTATTTTTAATTATATTATTCTGATAGCAATATTATAGATTTAAATTCCAATAATATAATAATGGTTGTCACCAAATAGATAAATAGAGAGTGTTAAATACCATTTCAGACATGATTTGTGGTGAAAAAGGATATTTAGATGCATGTGGAGATTCTTCCTACTAATATAGATAAAGGAGAACAAGATCCCCTTATAAAATACAAGTTATAAACACATATAAATAATGAATGATAAGAAAAATATTAATTGAAATGACTTACCCATACATGATTGTGCTGATCCTGATTTCATGATAATGAAGATCTTACCAGATACAACATTTTTACACAACTATATATAGTGAAGCAGATTAAACATTGATAAAAATCCTTCATTTAAGAACAAAAGTATTCTCCACTCTATTCTACTAATGATTTTAAGATAACCTAAATAATTAATAATTTAAAAACTCATTAATGGTGTCATAAGATACACCACATACATACCGATCACATCTATTTCATTAACAAACTTACTTGATCAGTTATATTTTCATTCTTTTACATTCTGAGTAGTGTGTGTGCATAAATTTTTGTATCACATGCACATTGTCTACTAATATAAACTAGAAGATTATCTAATATATTCTAGAAAATATACACATCATTTATTGTCCCGCTTATGACATTAGTATGTGTCTCAATTGTGTTGATTCTTTTATTTTCCGTTGTATAATTTTGTAAGATATCTTGTGTGACATGGAATGTTGTAAAATATTGTAATATTGGATCGATGATGTGAATAAAACTATTTATTTAATATTATATTCTTATAAAATGTGTTCTATAAGTATATAATACTTTGTCTCAGCATGTGACTGAACCTCTTGTATTAAATATTCTTCTATATGTTTTATTTTTTATTTTTTATATTTATCCATTAAATATATGAATTGTATTACACATTCAAAATAAATATATTTTTACCATTAATATTAATTAATTTTTATAATATTTTATTATGTTAATTGATTTCAAATGTATGTGTAATATTGTATATTATTTATCTAAAAACTAAACAATATTCTTATAAATATTTTTAAATATTGGAAATTATAATGTTCTGAAATTTTAGTTAACTATTTAATTTTAAAATTAAATGTGGGGTATCCTTAAAAATTCATTTTGATTAGAAATTTGTATTGGGTGCGCATTTCACCTCCAATTCAAATACTCACTCCATAAAACATTTCATATCAGTGGATTAATTGCATTGGTAATAATTTTTTTAAAATAATTTTATCTATGATTTTAGTTAATCATTAAATATCATAAATTTATATTATTTATAAATTGAGTTCATTAAATGGATTCAATAAAATAATTTTTTCTACAAATAGAACACCAATTTCAAATGAGACAAATATTATAAATATAAAATTATAATCTAAATATACATTAATATATTGTGTTTTAAATTATGGACTACTATAAAAAATATATATGTTTACCAATTACTACTAGAAAGGATTCAGATGATGATACCATGATTTCATACAATAATTTTTTTAAATAACTGAATGATAATTATTGTGATTTTGAAGATGAATAATTTAATAATATTTTTTATGATACCTAAGAAATTTGGGATACCTTATCTATTTTTATAAGGTAGCAACTAATCTTAATGAGATGAGATTTAGAAAATATACAATTAAATATGAAAATAATATAATGAAGCCTAATTAACCTATTTGTGTCATGAACTTCGATTCCATTATACTATGAACATAATAATTTCACTTGGGAATATTGTATTCAAAAATGACCAGAAAAGGTATCTCTCAAGATGTCTAGCTAAAAGATAGAGTGACACATATGTCTCTAGTAGAAAATATTTTGATATTAGAATGATAGATGGAAAATATTTTATTGGTAAGATGATGATGTTTGAAAAAGGATTAAATTTAAAACAATAGTATGATGAATAACCTAAGATTTAATCATTTACATTTAATACTACTTTATGTATAATAAATAGAAATTAAAGTAAAAAGGGAATGCCCAATATGAATGTTCAGGTGATTGTGAGTAAGTTTTGGATTATGATAGGGAGATAAATCATCTAGCTAGATGTTTTAATAAATTTTTATCTAAAATGATGCTTTGTATAAATAATAATTATAATAGAAAATATGATTCAAAAGGACCATGAAGAAATACATGATGAAGATTGATAACGAAGCCCCCTATTACGAGTGAAAAAGGAAAATATTGATCAAAGCTAAAAATACAATGTTACTTTATAAAATTATATACAATGAAAAATAAAATTTTTATTAGAAAGAAATAAAAGTAACATGTAGTGATTCTAAATATAGATCCAATAATTAGAATACATTAAATGAGGAGAAATCATATAGATAAATCCATTTCTGTATGACCAAACTTCCTATAATACCTTATATATATGTTTTACCTACTATTTCTACAATCTCACTTGTGCATCATGATTATATTTTTTATGTTTCTAGAAATTACCATGTTGGTGATGAAATTTATAATGAAGAGTTATATGAATACTATAATATTTTAGCAGTCACCTTTAATGTACTTAAATATTAATATAATTTTCTGAAATGAGATCATGTATTATCTGAAAATTTTAAATCTGATTTATCATTTAAAAAGTTGATAAATTATCAACTATCGGACGAAAATACCAAACATAAACATTAGAATGATATAATAAGAAATATTATAAATTTTCAATAAGGGTAGATAAAAATTACTCATATTTTAGTAAATAATGTTTCACATATGTATATTAATTGAATATGATACCAACATCGATAAAAAAAAGTATTGAAGAATAATTTTGTTCCCAAAGAGAAACATAAATTCTATTATGCAAATAATTTTTCTAAATAACCAAATAAATCTTTTTTCAAAAAAACATTATCTTATCTCGTAGAAACCCCCAAAAAATAATCGCTTCGAAAATAATTATTTACTAAAATTTATTGAAAAAACTGGTTTTGGTACTATTGTAATTTCTCGAATAAATTTTATTTTATAGGAAATATATTTTGCAAACTCCAATAAGAGTCTATGGTACTTGGATAATGGGTTTTCAATACATATTAAAAGATATTACTCATTCATAATGATCCATATCATAGATAATAGTGGTCATGTCACTTTTTGTAATAATGCAAAATGAAAACTCATCGGCCATCTCCGAATTAGTAACAAAAATTCAGTTTTGATTCCTAAATAATTATTTTTTGAAGGTTTGAAATATTAGTTCTTCAATATTTTATAATTATTTGATGATGGATTCCCTGATAATTTTGAAAATGACGCATGAATTTTTTATTCAAAAAATGTTTTAATTTATACTTCTTTTTTGAGTAATAATGATTATGGAATTAATATTAATTCATTAATATCTAAAAATGTTTCTTCTGCGAATTTCATTCATATAGAATCATGGAGTTGGAATATTATACTAGGCCAATGGAACATTCAATCACTTCTTAATATCAGTAGGAAAAGGGTTAGTCAAGGATCCCTCTAATCTAGAGATCTCAAATGATAATGTTTGTAACCCAATCAAAAAGTGAAACAATTTTTTTTCAATTAAATTAATGAATATACTGTCAACATCCAAACATATATTTTTATTTCATATGGAATTTTTTGGACCATCTATAGTTTCTAGTTTAAATTTGAACCATTATGTATATGTTTTAGTATATTGCTATTCTATGTAATTTTTCATTCTTTTTACCTCAAAAGGGGAATATTTTGCTTATTTCACCGTGTTTGATAGATATATTTAATATCAAATTGAACATAGAATTATTACCTTTAGAAGTTACTAGGGTCATTTGTTTGAAAGTCACAAATTTGAAAAAATTTACATATAATATAGTAACACTCAAACCTATTTTTTCTATGCACCCCTTATCAGAATGGACTTTTTGAACAGAGAAATAGAAACTAACAAAAAAATAGCCTGAAACATGTTAAATGAGAATCACCAACCTATTTTTTTAAAAAGATATAAAAATAGGCTAATATATAATAAATATATTTTTAATTAGACTCATCGTAAAAATCACTCTTATAAAATTTGGAATATTCGAAATGCTATGGATAATTACATTTGAGTGTTTGATTACAAAGTATTTATTCATAACACAATATATATTCTGGAAAAAAATTATCCAAAAGTAATTAATGGATTTTCATCTATTATTAAACATCTAGAAAAGTCTATTGAGTTTCTTATAAAATTACTAAGACTTTGGATGAACCTATCCATTTAAAATTTGATTAATTAATTCCCTAAGAACCTAATACCTCTATAGGAAACTTTGAGGATTGTTTTTCATCTATAAACATAAATTATAAACTTTTAGGTTCTACTATAAAATAGTTTTTCAAATCATCATGTTATCAAGATCTTCATAAACCAAAAAATGTAGAACATTAAGTTACCATCCCCTATTACTATAAACAATTTGGAACTCTTATATACCAACCTTTAGACCTTGTTTTATGTTATCTATATATAGGTTCATAATCTATATATTATATTAGAAATCAGGTTGAACTTCAAGAGTTGTTGAATTTTTTGGAACATAATAACCTCAATGAATCAATGAGTTATGAATTCTAGAAAATATAAATGAAAGAAAAATTGAATCAATTTAAAATAATGAAATTATGGGAACTTTTAGACAGACCCAAAGACAACACGACTATGTAAAATAAATGGGTGTTTATAAACAAGTTATATAAGTATAGAACATTATTTAAAAACATGGAAAGACTTATTTTTTATGGTTATATTAATGAAGATGGAATAGACTATGATTAAAAACCTTTTCACGAGTTTCGAGACATGAATGCATTAGAATCATGTTATCTTATTTAACACATTTAGATTCCAATCCATATCGAATTGATGTTAAGGGTGCATTATTGAATAAGTTTTTTGGTGATGTATTTGTTGATGAACCGCCTAGATTTAAAAATTCCCATTTTTTAAATCATGTTTTCAAATTAACTATTAATTTAAATGGTTTACAAGATGATCATAGAGAATGGAATGATTAGACCATTAATTTTAATATTTCAGAAGGTTTTTCAAAATTAATATCCAATTGAACCCTTTAAATAAAACAAATTTTAAAAGATTTAATTGTAGGGAAAATCTATATAGATGATTTAAAATTTGAATATTCATGAAATTTTCATTTCACATTATTTTTTAAAATGATGTAAAATAAGTTTGAAATTCATTTGATGGGTGAACATAAGTACATTCTAGGATTTAAATCATAGAAACTAAATATTAAATTAATTTAAATAAAAAAATAAAAAAAATATAATGAATTTTTTAATGGATGAAATTATTAGTAGTGATACTTATTTGACGACCACATGTACGTAGGAACTTGATGAATCTATGAAACCTCCAGATCAAAATAGATAATGTTTTATTATTATATGTCTTATCTAATTTAATTCTAGAAAACTAGATTTTGTGTTTACTTTGTGTATTTGTGATCACTTTCAAGATAATCCAAAACTGTCGCATTTGGTTTCTGTTTAAAGAATTTTCAAATACCCCAGGTATAATATATATTTGGGATTTTTTATGCTAGTGATCATGAATATAATTTAGTTAGTTATTGAAATAATAATTTTGGTGGATATATGTTAGATTGACATATAACCACTTGATCATACTAATAAATAGACAAGTATTTAGTTTCATTTATTAGTAAGAAAAAATATTTTGATTCACTCTATACTATTGATGTTGAATACAATACTGATGGAAGATGCTATGAAAAAATAATTGATGGAAGATAAATTACTATATCATGGATATTAATTCTGACATGTCCACAAATATTTTGATAATTAATTCACTATTAAAATTACTATGAATATTGTTTTTCATTTTAGAACATAACATACAGATATAAGACAAATATTTGGATATATAATTTTCAAAAATTTGGAATCTTAAATACATTGGTGCATAAAACCAGTTCACTGATATTTTTATAAATTCAATAAATTTCTATTGAAGAAATTTCATCAAATAATATATTGGTATAAATAATTTTTTTTAAGATCAATTTTTTTAGGACATACCTTTGAGTATGTCACACCATTATAGTTTTCTCACCATTGTATTTCTCTCACCATTATGATCATTCCACCATTTGGTGACACACTATTGGGTAATACAGCTTTGGGTGACACACTGTTGGGTATGAGATACTATTGGTTTCATGCCATTGAAAATTTTCTTTTCATTCTTATGTTTTCTGAACCATATTATTTTTCATGATTACAGTTTCATTCCATTATACAGTTAAATTATTTTTTCAAATAATTTTTTTTTCATGTATAATTTAAATATTATAAATACATAAATTTCAAATGATATGAAATATAAAATTTTTCTATTTAGAACATTCATATATTCACTCCCCCTTCCATTCTCTCGAGACCTGTGTAACCCTTCATCTCTTGAACATTCAAACCACCAAACTTTCTCTAAATAATGGACTATGAGTTCTAGGCCAATCTACATGCATGGAATGAAGATTCCATCTAAATCTTAACCAACATTATTGTTATAATATAATAATTTTAATGGTGAATTGAGCATTTCTACTCTGGATTCACTAGTAACACCATGAAATTTATATAGGATCATTCTACCCAAATAGGATGTAGAACCTATGTGGAAGTAATTAAGAATGTATTTGTGGTTGAATTTAAAATAGGAACAAGTAAATATATACTGGTTGTCATAAAATGAGATAACATATTAACCTAGGATAGTGCATGAATTTTATTAGTATGTTGTGGATGCCTTTGATGAAAAGGAAACACACTGGATGAGAATAATAGTAAATGGTCATAAATAGTTTTCTCCTGAAAGAAATGGTATGATTGTATAGGTGTACCCCATAAAAAAGATTATAATGAAAACGAAGGATCTATTACTTAAAATTGTTATTTGTTTGAATGTGATGATTCTCTTGCTGAATTTATGGGTTAAAGAATATCCAAATGTATATATTACTCTGAGTTTGATGCATAGTACAAAATTTTATTAATTTTATATAGCACATGTTATATCAAGGTAAATGTGAGTTTTCTAATTAAAAATACAATGTTGAATATTTTATTTTTCTTATAAAATGAGAAAATTTGACACACATCTTTTGGTATCTTATGGTACATATGTGAAAGATGATTAATTATACATCAAGATCTAAATAATAAGTATATCCAAAGATTATTTCATCCACTTTGAACAAAAAAGTATATGTTTTAGATGATAGAGAAATAGTTGATGATTATGGTTGGTCTTTTATTTTATATAAATATTCTCAAGAAGTAGAATCATTTGGAATCCATGGAAGAGGTAGCGGGTAGTTGATAATAGGAAATTTTATGTTGATTTGATTTTGGTGGACAAACTTAAAAGAATATAGGATCCAGTTGACAATGATATAGAACCTGATAAGATAGTATTGTACTCATATGAGGATTGGAAAGAGTTTTTGGACTCAGAATAAGTATAATACATATATCCTATTGATGTGGGGAGTGACTTTTATTTTTATCCCAAATCACCACCTATCACATATAGAGTTCCTATCACACCTAGGAGACTTCCCAAAATAGAAAATTTAGTGAAGAGGGCTAATTTATAAACTAATTTCTCTAGAGAGGAAAACATTAAATATATCTCAAATAATGATGAAGAAGAAGAAAATGGTGAAAAAGAAGAGGAAAAATGAAAATGGATAAAATTTTATTGGAAATGTATATTCTAGAAATAGTGAAAATGTTTATGCAAAAGATGATGATATTTATTTTTCTAACCCTATCAGTTCACTTGCATAAATCAAAAGAGAATGTTGTTTATATTCCTCAAGAATATGATGATCTTGTGGTTGATATAAATTTAATGAAAGAATAATTCTTGTTGATAGTATGGAATTAAATATTATAAATGAAGGATATTTTTTGTTAATGGTGTAAATATCCATGTTTAGAAATTCAATATGAAATTACTACTAATGAAACTAGTTCTAGAACATGTTATCAAAATATTTTGAAATCTATGGGTGTTGAATAGATGGATATCATAGATCCTATTCAGCATAAGTAGCTCTAAAAATGAAAAAATAATTTATTTAGGAAGGATATTAAAATAAATAGCTTGATTACCCTCCTATTGATATGCTTATAGAATTCAAAATAGATGGTGGTATTCAGAATAAAGATGTTCATATGTAAGAGAAACACGATATTGTAGAATCTAATGATGATTCACCAAGCTCAAGTACTCAAAAATTTGTTGGTTTTCATGTTTCTGTACAATTTGTGGTTGTTTATATTGTTTTATCTTTTTTATATGAATCATATACTATTATTCATATTTCTGTTTTACATATAGTTGTCAAAACACATCTTGATAATCCCTCAGAGAGTTGTATTGTTTCAGTGGAAGAGGAATGGGATAAATTCATTGTTAAAGATGGTAGTTATCCAAACAATTTTGACCCTTGCATCCCCAAATAAATGTATCTTAAAGGATATATATTTTCCATGGTCGATGTTGTAATACAATTTGAAAATTTTCTTTTTACGAGATAACCGACTCCAAACCAATATGAATGATCTGTTCTAGTGGATGTGGGAACAAAAAGTAACATGGATGTGTTCAATGAAATTTTATTTTGTGATTTTCATAATTTTATGAAGAGTAAAGAACCTCTCCTAACAAATCATAGTGAAAATTATGCATGGTACCTATTTCTATTAGTCATTCATTATAGTGAACCTAAAATAATGCATCACATCCAAGAGATTGAAATTCTGAATAAGGCGATTAGTAATGAATTGGAATCTATATAGTTTGCTCTTGAATAAATAAAATAAACTATTCATACCTTTTTGTATGCAATTATTAGTATTCTTGAGATTGTGTCAACATTATCTATTACCTCTACAACAATTTCTACAATTGATGTTTATTATTTCTATACTATTTTCAAATAATTGGTGGATGCTACCTCATGTGGTCCTGCTAGTGGAGAACATTTAATACCAATAGAGATTCAAAGGTAGTCTAAGATAATTATAGAAAATGATTATATGTTGATCAGATCATATAAAAAGGATATGAATGTGGACCGATATACAATAAATAATTCCATTAAATTTTGTCATTAAATTATTGATACCAAGCATTCCATGGATGCTAACTTCAGGTTTTTATGAGAATTTGAGGTTGCCTCATGTTCCTAAAGTAATTAAGTGTCATGTTCGATAGTCGTAGGAAATGACCAGATTGAGAAATCATTTTTTGATGAAAAAATGTGATTTCAATGGTTCCTTGGAGACTGGTAGTCAACTAATCATGGAATTAATCAATCTCATAAATCCCATTCTACAAGTGTATAGTACTGTATATTTTTACCTGGAAGTAATTACAACCACTACTCATGTATCCTCTAGAACAAGAGTTATCTAGTATCTACATAATCGTCTACCTTCTTAATTAAAACCCTTTCCTCTACACCCTACTCATGTAATGAGCGAACTAAGGACAATTTTTATTATAGGGTCTGGAAATAATGCGATATCTGGAGTCCCAACTAGATATCTGATAGCTCTTTCAAACATTGTTACTCTTATTACCTCTTATCAAATAGAGACAATGACAAAGTAAAATAAATTATATACACTTCCTCCCATCATCGAGAATGTTGTAGGTGTAGGTATTATGTTTCTATGGTAATCATTTTTTGTAATAAATTTTCAATTTCATCATTATTTATAACCATTGCCTATAATTACTCTTGCTTTATTAAAATGATATTCATATTTATTTATCATGATTATAAGAATGTATTACGCTATTATTTATGTTTTAATAACAGGAAATCGAAGAGAATTCTTATGGAATATTTATTTCTCATAAAATACTACTTTTTATTTATCATGTACGCACATACTATTCTTATTTATCTTCGATACCATCTAAGTGATACGTATTGATTTTTTTTGATTTTACCTTTGATGTAAATGTTCATTGTACCATTGATTCCATGATATGTGATAATCAAAACTGGGTAGATTGTTGGTATCCTTAATTTAATGATCTAAAAATCATTATTATGATGATATTGATGAATTTAATGTTTTTTATTAGTTTTTTATAATCTGATATTGGTGATAAAATATCCTAAATATGAGTGAGTATTGAAATTAGGACATCAAAAGGGTGAGTCACCATTAAGACTGACTCACTTGAGAGTTGACACACCACTAGATATATCTCACTGTCAACATGGTAAAATGGAAAAATATTTAAATGTGTCACTATAACAAATAGCAAAAACAAAATATTCACATCGTCGTGGATGTCATCCCTTTATATTGAAAACCTAGATAAGTGTTAGGAACTACCAACTTTGTGTCACCATTATAATGATACATTTTGAGACTCTAAGATACCATCAAATCGAGTCACCATCATTCTCAGACAACCATAATGGGACTCTACCACTATTTTTAATTATTTATTTTGAATTATTTTGTTGTTATGGTTATATTTTGGATTTAAATTCCAAACATATATTTATGATTGTTTCATTAATGATCAAAATTGTTTATTGAAGAGCATGTCATCCATGTTTTCAGAGGAGGATGGTTATACAGATGCACATGGATATTAATCATACTATTGAAGATAATAGAGAAGTATAATCCTATAAAATACAATTGGCATACATTGATAGATAATGAAAGAGATGAAATAAAATCACATAAAAACATTACCCATACACTTTGTAGATGAAAATGATTGGAAGATCAATATGATCTTAAATGATATTTCCTTTTATCATAAATTATAAGGCTGGATCTCAATAAAAATCTATTAGATTCCTATAGTAAATAAAAAGAGTCTACAACACTATTTTCTATAGAATTTTACTAGAAAACATAACAAGATTTTCATTTAAAAATAATTTCAAGGAGTCATAAAGTACACTACATATTGACAAAGAACATATATTCCTTTACACTCTTATTTAATCTAATAAATTTGAATTATTTTACATTTTGAAAAGCATTTTTTAAAATCCGGTGTATCATAGACACACTATATCATGCTAGAAACTGTAACACTTTCTAATGTCTTCTCAAATCACTTATAATCTTGTGTAATCTAATGTATAACTGTGGTAGCAGTCATTTGTGACTTGTTTCTTTTATTATCCTATGTATAACTATGAATCAGTTTGTATGTGACTTGAATGTTTTAAAATACTATAAAACTAGATCATTGTTTTGGATCAAACTATTTATTTTAAATATTTTTCTAGGTGGCTAGTGATCACTAAGTTGAGTGTCTTGTGTATCCGCTTAGGAATGAACCACTTGAAGTCAAAATTTTATATTGTGTTTTATTTAATTTTATTGGAATTTATTTTTTGAAAATGAAAATTATTTCCAAATATAAACAAAATATATAAATTGGTAATTAATATTAATTGGTATTTATGTAAGATTTAATTATGTTAATTGATATCAAAGGTTTCAGTAATATTTAATTTAATTTACCTGAGACCGAGTGAATCTTATTAGAAATTTATTTAAAGATCTTAATTTATAAAAAAAAACTATTTTTGTTAACTAGACCATTTTTAAATTAATTTTTTTAATCCTAGAAAATCTATTTTGGATAGAAATATTTATTGGGTACATAATTCACCTCCCTCTTGGGATTTTAAATCCCACCAAAAAAATTATTTTTCACTTTATTTGACTAGTTGGTTTCATCAATAGATTGGGAACATAGGTATTTGTCACAAATTAGCATGATACTTTTCATGTATTATAGTCCTTAAAAGATTCACTTCAATACAATAATTTGAAAAAAAAAGGTGTTCAAAAAATGATCTTCTTGTAACCCTTTCACATTGACAATAATTTTTTACATTGACAAAAAACATTATTTTTCACTCAACTTTTAATTATTCGCACAAACCATCCATTTCAATTATTATTTTTACATTTTCAAAACACAACCAATTTTTAGTAAACATTGTTTTTTTATTTAAAATATATATTTCACACGAATATAATGTTTTATATATATCAAATTATCTTTAAATACACAACAAAATTATTCACACAATATTACTTTCCACAACAATTCAATGAAGTAGAGGGTCCATATCATTATTGAGATAGATTTACCTAGATGAAGGAGGTATTCACTTATTTATATATGTTGTTGACCATTAAAAAAATTCCTTATGTGACATTGACCAGGAAAAAAATTTCTTGAATGGGTGAAATTAAATGATTTTACATCACCATTACCATATGACTCACTTCATGCAACTTCACATCAATTTTTTGGACACAACCTACACTTCCTCTATTGTGAAACATGAAATTTATTTATGTTTTATAAAATGGGGGAAACACTATAATATTCTTTATTTTTTTGTAATGGACTTGAATTTTCCCTTCAACGTAACTCTAGAATCATTATTTACCATTTTTCACAAATATTGTAGTAATGTGAAAATCATTCCTTTTACAAAAATAAAATTTAAAAACATATAAATTTTGGATAAAAAATATTTGTAAAACACAAAGAAATCATTCCACATTCAAAAAAGAATCCACATTCATCATTATATTACTTATAATTAAATCTCAGTGATTAACCTCGTCTAGATTGAAAACAAACACAAAATAAATAATCTTTCTAGATGTAACACTCATTATTTATTATATAAATTTCACTCAAATTTAGCATAAATTTATGATAATATAATATACAGTCTAAATACAGCAATTTAAACATATTAAAGATTGTTTTTATAGTTATTTGTTTCTTTATCTATTAATTTAATCCCCCAAAATTAATATTATTAACATTTATCATGGTGAGAACCTTTTACCCTGGTGACTATTAGTTATTTCTAAAAATTAATTTCCCAAAATTAAAATTAAATAAGTTTCTTCCAAAATTTGGAGTAAATATTATATGATTCATTTTATAGATTTTGAATAATAAAAAATTAAAGAATTAAATTTAATGTAGTGAAAAACATTTATTATAAGAATTTATTTTCAATAATAGATATTGTTTTATAGGAAAATATTTCATAATGTTTATTTGAATAGAAAAAATTTACTATGTTTATTAAAATTAGTTTTTTTATATAAATGAACCAAATGTGATAGGGATCTTTTGAAAAAACAATTATACCAAAATATTTAAAAATAGTATATATTTGAATAAATGCATTAATTTAATTACAAAAATAAAAACATAGATTTTAATGTTTACTATTATATTTTTAAATAAACCATATTAATTAAATAAAATATATATCTTTTTAAAATGGTTTCATAAACTTGAAAATCAGTCATATATCCTAATAATTTCTTAAAATTGACATTATTTTTAAACATGTTATTTTCATTATTCATCCAATAATAATCTATTCTAGGAAAATTCTAAAACAATATCTGAGTATTATATAGGAATGGTGATGTCTAAAATTTATTCTGTTTATTCATGTTTAGAATTGTAATTTTAATATATTTATCATTCTTAGAAACCATGAAATACAAGGTAAGTAAAAGTTTCTTTGTAAAACAATATTTTTTAATTTTTAAAATTATAAATAATTTCATATAAAAAATGAAGAATATTAATCCATTAATTAAGTATTTATAAATCATAAATTTGATTCATTTTTAGTATTAAATATGTTATCACTCATAGGGATTCATTAGGTTTTTAGATTTATTATATAAATTTACATATATTTTCCAGGTACAGAACATCATAAAAATTAAGTGGTTGATAAAAATAAAATTCCAAATGAAAAAATAAATTTATTAATAACATTTCCACATCTAGATGAAATAATGTTAAATTTTATGTGAATAAATTGTAAAATTATTTGAATGGATACTTCTGTAGGTGTTGGGGGAATGTCTCATTAAATTAAATTAATCTATAGGACAATAACCATTTCCAATATGTCTACATTTTCTTACTAACCATAATGTAACTCTATATTGTAATAAATGGTAGGTTTTTCTCAATTTGAACTGAATCATGAAATTCATTGAAATTATTTATTTCTTATGGTTTTTATGTGAGATAATAGAACTATGTAAGTTAAGTATAACAATCATCCAAGGCATACAGATAATATTTACAACAAAAACACATAGATTGTATAGGAACAAATGAATCCATTCTCACAGACTATAAAGATTTAAAATTTGATACATTTCTTTTAGATTAAAATCTTTTGTTTTGTTTCTTTTCATATTGATGAGGATTTTATAATCTATTAGAGTTAATCATAAATTTTTTATGTTCTATAATATTTATTTTCATATAATGTTTAGATAAATTTCAAATGTTAAAATTTCTTAACATTATTTTCCAAAGCAGATAAATATTCAACATCACTAAAAAATGGTGATATTCAGTATTTTATGTATTTTATTGAATGATTTTGTTCATTATCATACATATTGGATGATTGAAATTACATTCCAAATTTTGAACAGTAGAATTTCAATTCATGACATCAACAAGGTTACGATGATAATATATTTGAATAGTTTTCATAATGTTATTTTTATATTATATTATATAATATTCATTAAAAATTAATTTTCTTATCAGAAATGAAACATCAAAGATTCCAATTTTTCTATTGGTTCTTTTTATCTATGAGTGGTATATCCTTTTTCTGTATTTAACTGATTTTAAATGTTTCAGTTGTCTAAAATAATATTTTGAGAAGAAAAATGTTAAATTACAATTTATTTAACTCGTTACTACTATTTCTATTTATGAGAAAAAATAAACTATGTTCAAGTTACCAAAACATATAATATTTTAAATTAAGAAATTAAAGTTGAGGAACCCACATCTCTCACAAATTTTCTATTGAAACACGACTAGTTCTTCAATAATGAAACATTGAAAACTAAAAATTTATAGTCGATTTAATGTCAAAAAAATTCACATGGACCACACTTTGACATTTATTACAATATGTATTCCACTTATGTACGAATTAATTTAAATAAAATTTATATTTTTCAAAATTAAACACTATTATAGTATATGTTCAATAGGGTTAAATTTGGATTCCAACCTTCTCAAAATTTTCATTATGATAATTACAATTTGAAATGTGTTTCCTTAAACTAAAAAATTACTCTTCAGTTTAAATACCAAATTATAATATTATAATATTAAATTACTATAAGATGTAGCGAATATTTATGATGAATATTTACAGATATTTGAACCATGTATTGAAATTATTTTACTACATATAAAATTATTTAACTCTCCAAAATCATAGACAATTATTAACTTGTAAATTTAATTTTATATAAGACATATTTATCCTACTAATTCATCGAATTTTTTCAAATTATTTTCAAAATCTAGTGGAATTTCATTTCTAAATTATTATGGATAATTTGTTCATCATCTGATAAAGTGGAATAATCATCATTAGTTTCATAATTAAATATAAATATCTATTGTTATTTGTTTCAATAAATTTTTTGTTACATCATCCATGAAGAATATTTCACTATTTTGAATGCTTGACTAAAAAGGAAAAAAAATTTGAATACCATTTACCCCATCCACTAATGAACTATAATAAGTAATATCAAATTTTATAAAACCCTAATTATCTAATGATATATTTTTTTCATATGAATATTTTTTGTGTATTTTATTTTTTATAATCCTTATTAAAATATAGAAAACGAGGTCTAATATTTTCCATATTATAATATTAATAGAAAGTAAAATCTCGATATTTCTTATTTTCCTGTTTATCTTTTCTATGGGTGTGTCAATATTTTATATTTTTAAATGTTTTATTAATTATATTAGAAATTTTATTACATTCATTCTCAGTTTATTTGAATATATTTTATATGAATGATTATATTTTATTTTTGAAACATGTGATTCAAAAGAATAACTATATAAAATAAATGTAATAGAATTCAAAACACTAGAACAAGATTCAGAAGGGAAATCAGTTTTTCTTCATTTTTCATTTCAATATCTGACATTAATTTTGTTTCATTAATGTTCCAATCAGATCATCAAGACTGATCAACGTAAATTTTTCAAAATCACTAAGATCTATACAACTAAAATCCCACTCTGTTTGGATAATATATATCAATTTTTTAATAACCTAATATTCCATAATTTATTTAAAACCAAAATATTTAAAATTAATTTCATCATTTATAATAATCTGATGTATTTGAGTCACTGTTTATCTATGTAAAAAATAAATATCCTAATAATCTACACAGAATATATATATTTGACACTATAAAACCATATATGTTCCTAAATATGGAACCAATATCTTCTTAAAAATTCATATTTTCATCTCACAATAAGATATCTGACAATATATATTCTTATTCAGTGATCATAAAAAGGTATTATTCACAATATGGTGAACATTATCTTATTATGTTTTTTTCAGAAAAAAAGATCATTCTATATCTATGTAAATTTTTTAATTTGTAGTTATCATTAAAAAATTATCAATGCAATTATTAGTAATAAATGATTCCACTTGATGTTGAGAATATTCATAATTACCCCGATAATTAATAGGTTGTTTTACTAGAATAAATTTTCCATTGTGGAAAAATGATGTCCTTGCGAAATAAAAATTGGGGAATTTTCCTTTTATATCAGGGTGGAGAACTATGAAAAATGTCTACTAAACAAAAAATATATTCTCAAGGTCAATTTTTATGTGCAAATATAAAAAGAAACCAAAACATAGTATGAGTCAAACTAATATGATTCTTAGAACCAACCTAAAACTAGTTATGATAGACAGATTTAAACAAAAATAATTATCATATACACTATAAAAAATATAGTGAAATATTTTTATGAAGAGATTTATTATTTTATAGGACCCTTTGATTTAATATTGATCACAAATACAATATTTTGATCATGTTAAAAATAATCATAATTTCTATAACAGAATTATTATCCAATACTGTTATAAATTCTAAAAGATAAAATAATGTTAATAAAAAACATTGAATTAATGTATAAATAAATTCATTGAGGATTCATCCAATATTTTAATAGCCCAATTAATGATAATGTAATGCTAATTTTTTTTATTCGTAAGCAGTAAAGACGTTTGTATACTATAATTTGGATACCAATATTTGTAAATCTATTGGAGGGACTATATTCCAATCCTTGATATCCTAGACATAGACATCTCAAAAGATTGTCTATCTTCATATCACTAGAATTACTCTAAATTTATTTATTAAAAAGTTATCTGTAATTTTATACCTATAATCCCTCAACCTAAACCTATCAAAAGTGTCTCAATCCTCCAATCCCTTGAATCTTTCAATTAAGATGATCAAATTATCTTCATTATAATCTTTTACATCACTCAACACATGAGTCAAAAACATGATTAATACACTAAATTATCCATCATCATAATCTATAATCCCCAATTTCATTGTTTATAAAATCATTGATCAATAGACAAAAACATATTTCATTAAAAAACACTCATAATACTGAAATAAAAAGATAGAATTATTAGTAGTAAAATTTATAATTACAAGATCGAATATTATGGAAATATAAATTCCAAATATTCATCACAAGAATATGATTTTTCAGAATCATGTAAAATATCATCAGGTTAGTTTCTTAATTCTTCTCCACGAATCTATCAGTTTATTTACATACTTTTTTAGTTAACATCATTGTTTTAATTCCTCTTTCTTCTATATATTTTTATAACTCCATTGGATGCTTAATCAACATTTGATGATGAGAATATCTTATCACTTCATCTTCAAATTCAGTTATTCTATAACACTTATAGTGTTATTATATTCAATTAATGTAATTTATAATGAGAAATCGTATCAATGTATTATTTTTAAGTTCTTTATAATATTATTTATTTTAAATGAACATATAAAACTACTTGAACAAGAATAAATGATAAATTAAATTCATATAAAGAGTCTCATTATTAACAATAGGGTGTATGAATGTTATTTTTTTCTCAAATTAATAACTAGAGTTCTTCTCTTCTAGTCTCTTACAATCCTTATCCCATAATTGTTTTTCATAACTCCCTGATAATTCATCCCAAATGATGATTCCAATTATAACATTTTCTCTATAGTTTAACCAATTTTAAATGAAAATTAACAATATATCATCGATTTTTAAAATAATAATAATAAATCATTAATCCTTGAAAACTGTGAATTAATAGTAATGACCTTCATCTTACTGGATAATTTTTTTCTCTCTCATAATACAATCATATATCTAATTATGTTAGTTGGGATCCCACATCATCCTATATAAACAATATTTTATGTTAAACACTAGATCACTAATTTCTAAATATTTTAAACATGATAGTAAATTTGTAAAAAAATCATCATAATCACCAATATAAAAGGATATATTATTATCCAGTTTTCTAAGATATAGAAAATTTTAACAACATTATTTATCAATATCAAGATATTGTTATATCTCCCCACTAAAATTGATAATTTAGTTTAATTAATTACATTACCTCTATTAAAAAAATTTAATTAATAAAAATATCCCTTACTATTATATAACATTTTTATTTTACATTATGAAGTATATATAACAACCTAATATTTTCTGAATAATGTTTTTTAAATTAATTTATTCTTTTAATATTTTTTATGTAGTAGAACAATGAATACATATTATATTATATATATTCACTATATTTGGAATACATTATAGATAACAAAAAAAATTTAATCTTTCACCATGAAAAATACATATAGTAGAATGTGGTACACACAATGCTATGGTTGAAATGTATTAGAAAAAAATATTTATCCCCTTCAAAATCTTGTATAACACTCATGGATTAGTTTTACCAAACTATAATATACTCTTAATATGAATATTAAAATATTATTATAGATATAAGATAGTCATTGGATTTGATGTTATGAATTATATTACATAAATGATTAAAATTTTATTTAAATGTGTATAAAAAATAAATCTATAGGTTATAAATTTTTATATGTGATTGTAATAATTATTTGAAAATATAGAAATTATTATTCTATAAAAACTATTTCTCTATCTAAAAATACAATTTAATCTGAAAAATTTTAAAACAGAACTATAGATTAATGTTTTCAATAAAATTTATAACTTATAAAAAAATCATTATTTTTTATTTTCATCCAATATATTTGAAAGGCATAACATTAAAATAAATACAATTATATGTATTAAAAGAGGTATTTTTCAAAAATTTATTCTTACAACCTCTTAATGGATAAACCATTTTAAATATTATTTGGACACATTTATAATATTAGTTTAAATAATAAACATTATTTTTGAAATCAGATTATCAATGTTATCTTTAGTTGTATTTTTTTTATTTTTCTAAGAAGTATCATATTTTGATAAATAGTTAAGATAAATGACTTTTGGTCAAAAACTATTATTCCTATGACATATTAAGAAGAATAAAATATATATTTTATTGGTATTAATGTTTAATTAGGCCATTTATAAATTTATTCATCCACTTTATTTATTTTTAATCAATTTTAACTTGAGACTAGAAATAAAAATTAGAAATATTGTTTAACATTTTTAGTTTAAAACCCCTTATTATCGTCCCATCAATAGAATTAAATATAAATTAATTTATGAATGTTTTGTTATTATAAAATTTTGAAAATTTATTACAAACATTTAGTCATAATAATTTATAATTTTATATAATTTGAATATAGTTTTTGACACAAACGATTAGTGAAATTAACTCAAATTAGAAAAGGGATAAACCTTAATATTAATAAAGCAAGTGACCTATAAACTTGTAGAAATTCCCTTAAATTGAAATATTTAGTCTCTATTATACATTTTATTCAATTTGGTACATTATTGTTTCACATTAATATGGAAATATATTTGTGAAAATCCATTTTAAAAACACTAAAATAATATCACTCCTCCACTACAAAATTGAACTCACTTATCCCCCATATTAAATCCTAAAACTCCATTTGGGTATCCATAAATATAATATAATAAGATCACAAAACACATATATTAATTATATTTAACTCTATTTTTAATAAAATCCATCCATGTAATCCATTTGGTTTATATCAAAATGTGTTACCTAAAAAAGAAGTAATATCCTTCTTCAAGATCATTTGATATATTTTTATGCTTCACCCCACAAAATCTTATTATTCCATAAATATATGATAAAATGTGTGTCACATATATTATTATTGTTTTTAATATAATGGATACACTAAAAATTACACACAATTATATCAAATGAGTAACCAATATACCAATCTTGTGTACGTTGAACTACAACCTCATGAAATGATGATGTTTGTCTTATGTTTACCACATCTCAGGGTTTTAAATTAGGATGAAAAGTATGTTTTGATATTATATAATTGATATTACTGATGTATATGTGTTTCATGAATTATTATATGACACATACCTTAATTATTTCTATTTTGTGAAAAATTGATATATTTATTTATGGGTGTGAGGACTACCACCTCCTCAAAGAGATGTGATCCATTCACACTCTACATGTAATGTATTAATTATGGGTGTAGTAAACATATATAACATATATGACATAATAATTCAATTAGAATATATATGTACATATTTACCATTTACATTAATTATTTCCAAATGAAAAATAAACATAAACAATGTTCATACGTATGTACGACCGACCGTCTCCTTCAATTGTGTCTTCCATTTCATATTAATAAATTATATATATTAATATAAATATTCATATAATGAATATATATTAAATACAAATAATTTATTAAATTATAGAATTAATTAAATCATTATCTAATTAAAATATAAATAATAAGAATTAAAAACCCGTAAGATAAAAAAAGTGGTCACTAACAAAAACGTTAACATAATTAAGAATCGACAATCATTAGTTAATATAATATAAAAAGTGAATAATATATGTTATAATAAATAAAAATATTGTTATGTGTTATATTTATAATAAAATTATATTTATTATAAATGAGTTTTTAATGAGTATAATGAAAGACAAGATTTAAGGTATAAGAATTACATCTCACTTTTTATTTCCATGAGAAACATGCCATATTCACCACAAGCATCTTTATTGCGGTGTAAACACTAACCTATAAAATTTAATATAAACAATTTATTTTATTTAATTAAATAAAAATATTTAATTAATGTTATTTTTTCATGGGGATCACGATTCTAATGTTTCTCAAGTAGTAATGGATTTCTCATCTCACTTTTATTTTTGGTGAGACACAACCTATATTCACCTAAATTTTATTTTATATTATGTGTATCATGAGAAAGGATTTATTATATGATTATTATAACAATACATTATTTGAAATTACACATCCATTTTATGAAAATTATTTATCAGGGTTTATGTGTAAAGACCCATAAAAATCAAGGAAATTTTTTTCTTAATTTTCTTTGAAATTTTACAAGAACGCAGTTTCTGACGGCACTTGATTCTGAGGCCCGGTGTGCCTGGAATTTCTATCTGAAGATTAGCTCGGGTGCGTTCAGTGAACGAACGAGCGGGAATTTCTATCTTTTGAACCGGTGCTCGGAATCGAATTTCGAGGTCACCAATGGAAACGCAGTGCCGGTAATTTCTTAGGAACACCTGTTCCGGAGTTGCGTTATCACGTGAGTAGATGATAAAAATTATGGAAGCTAAAAATGAAAATTTAACAACAATTTTTGTTTTCCACTTGGTAGTTTTATCCTATGTAAGGGAGTTTGGGGTGGGAGCCACATGTGTTAACCAACCTTGAGAGGATAATGTGGGGTGGGACCCACATGAGCCCAACCCCTCACCTTCCTAACTCCTCAAAACCCCCCATTTTATTTTGCCAACATATCTCCTCATTAATTTTTTAACCAGTTTTGTTTAATTAAATGAGTGGAATAAATTTTGAAAGTTCCAAATTTAAAGTGTTTGAAAAAAGGAATAAAAGAAGTTTAAGGCCTTATTTTATTTTGGTTGCATCTTCGTGTTGAAGGGGGGAACGTTCTTCTTTTCTTTTTGAAGAACTTCATCTTCCAGGTGAATAAATTTATTACCATGATGAAGAAAGCCATCACGTCTTTCTTCCGAAGAACGACGACGTGCCATACCTCGTTCTTCTTCCCACGTCAAAGGAAGGTAGATGCCGTTCCACCTCGAACAATCTCCGTCTTCTTCTACGAATCCTCTTTCTGGGACACCGACCCGCGACGCGACGTCTTTTTCTCCGTGACGAAATCCTCGTTCAAGCCACGCTCGAGGTAGGGGATTTATTTTATTTTTTTCGAGATTACTCCCTTAATTTTTATTCTTCGTGAATATATCCAACTGTTATAGTTTAACGAGAGGGGGCCGGACCGCACTAAGACGGCCGACCCACCTCCACTTTTCCATGTTGGGTTCTTCTGTGGTTTGAAATGGGAGTGGCGCGGTGCCATCGCACCGCGCGGGATCATGCGAAAAGAAATGTGGGGCGCCGTCGTGTCGCGCCACGAAATCATACAAAGACGTGACGTCGTCGCGCTGCGTCGGTGAAACCCGAAAATACCACGGCCGGAGCGGGGCCGAAGCAGAGGGGCGCGGTGTCGTCACACCGCGCCGGACGAACTAGGCCGCGACAGAGCAGGGTGACCGGCGGCCGGTTCTGGGCCACCGGTGTCAGCGAAGGAGGAAGGACCGGCCGTCGCCAGTCCTTGTTGGCAGAATCGGTCGGCCGGTGCTGGCCGGCCGGACAAAGGGAAAACCGGGGGAATTAATTCCCCCGGCCGGCCAAGCAAGTGACCTCATTAATGGGGCAGCGATTACAGGGATATCGGGGGTGCAGCGCCTCCCCCCCCACGAGCGGGAATGGCTCGGCCATTTGGCCGAGCCAACTAGATCCATGCACCGGGTCGCCAGCCCGGCCGGGCCTCCGGGCCAGGCCGACCGGGGGGTCTCGCGCCAGGTCGGTCCGGGCCCGAATCCCCCGTTTTTGGACCGTCTTCGGTCTTTTGGCCATAGCTTGGGCTACGGACCTCCGATCGACGCACCGTCATATGCATGGCGATCCTTGGAATGAGGCAGTCGTTTTTTTATATCGCACTCAATGTTTCGGAATACTTTGGGTTCGGACGAGTTGGTTCGTACACGAAACCAACCGGGCCCTCGGAGCGGAAACACTCATATCTTGAGCTTCAGACGTCTGATTGGCGTGTCGTCGACTTTATTGAATTTCTCTAAGTGAGACAGATCTTTTGGCTTACTCTTCCCATGGTTTGGACGCAGGTGGTGTATGGTCGAGTTGGTTTGACATAGAAACCAACCGGGCCCCTGGGACGAAAAAGCCAATAACTCTCAGACCGGGTGTCCGATTGGCGCACTGTCTGTGACATTGAGTTCCTGTTGAAGATACAGAACTTTTGGATACATCAACTCTGGACTATGTGTCAGTTTATGTATCAGTCTCTCGGCTCGTGGAATGGACCCTCCAGAACGAGCTTGTTGTGTGTAGGATTCCTAGAGCTGGCTGTGACTGCTACTGTGACGACGATGACTGTACAGAGATCCTCAGTGGATTCAATGGTGATGACTACAGCACTCAGCGATCCTACGTGGATAAGTTCTACCGATCCTGTGTGGGTCTGATCCTGTGTGGGTCAGCGCTCAGCGGTTCTGTGTGAGCCAGCGCCTACAGATCCTGTGTGGGTCTGATCCTGTGTGGGTCATTGTGGGGGTTATTTTCCTATCGATCCTTTGTGCGTCATTGCGGTGGTTTTTACCTATCGATCCTTTGTGGATCCGATGACTTAGATGGATCAGTGATCATCTCTATCGTCTTTCGAAGAAGTATACCTGTGTGAGCTGAAATCCTGTTTTGCTTTCTTATGTGGATTGTGTTGAGCTATCCTGTGTGGATTGACGTTTTGCCTTCCTGTGCGGACTAGGATGTACTTGGTCTCGGATGTTGGAGCCGAACGTGAATTGAGGACTTAGGTATATGTATGGGAATATACCTAAGTCGTGTCGGATGTTACTTCGTGATTGTATCTTTCCTTTGTGATTTATCCTTTGTGGATTCTGGGAGACCTTCGGGGGTCTCAGTGTCCCTACTGAGTAGCTTATACTCACCCATGCACGGGCTATGCCCGCACTACGTTGTGTTGGTTGCAGACGACAGATAGCGCTGATCGTGGTGGAGGCTTACGAAGTAGGTTGGTACCTGGAGGTGGACCACTGGGCGGGACATACTCGCAGTGGTAGGCTGGACCCGAGGAGCAGTGGAGGCTTTCTTTACCCACCCTTCAGGTGGGATTTCTAGTGGACAGCTCCACGTTGCGGCTTTACTTTTCAGTTGTTGTTTTCATTTTCCAGTTGTACTTTACTTTCAGTTTGGGTTTGTATACTGGCCCACTTACTTTCAACACAGCTTGTTTCAGTTTTACATAGTGTTTTACTTCCTCTTGTACTCTGTGATGTATGTTTACTTTAATAAAGGAAATTTATTCCCTGTTATCGGGATTTACGCCTTTGGTGCTAGTCGCCAGCCCTTGGCCTATGGAAGGCAGGCTTGGGGTAGTCACAGCACAGGCCCCGAGGACGGGTCGTGACAAATTGGTATCAGAGGAGGTCGGTTCTACCGCAGACTCTGATCATTTTCTATGTGAAGCAATAGTTTTTATCATGTTGGGTGTGGTTATCAGTCCAGGGAGTCCAGTGTTGGTGCGGCGGCTGACGTATCCGTACACCAGGACCCTGACTTCTGATTTCCGACTTAATGCACAAAAACATTGATTGCATGTGTGTTTCAAGTTTTCTTTGAGATTACTTGTATCAGCTCACCAGGTATACTATTCTGACCGTGGCGCACCTGTTTCCTTTTTAGGATGGCCCCACGACGGCAGCCAGCTAGGGTTCCGAGAGTTGAGCATGACGACAGCCTGCCGAGTGATGAGGCCTCAGTGCATGGCCCTTTGACAGCTGAGGCACCGACGATACCTTTACCCTCCGAGCCACCGATGCTTCCAGAACCATCCGCTGACGATGCGCGTCGTCTCAGTGTAGTGCATGAGTTCTAGCGCCAGTGACCGCCCAGGTTCTGCGGGGAGACGGACCCCCAGGCAGCTGAGGACTGGCTGGAGGCAGTTGTATGAGTTTTCCGTTTAATGAGGACACCAGCAGACCTCATGGGGATCCTCGCAGTGAGCCTACTGCATATAGAAGTAGGCGGATGATGGAGTATGATGCTCCAGATGCACGATGAGGCATCCCTTCTCTGGATGGACTTTGAGAGACTCTTCCGCTCGGAGTTCGTCCCAGCCACCCTCCGTGCGGTGCGCATCCAAGAGCTTCTACAGCTGCGGCAGGGCAGCATGACAGTCACCCAGTACTCGTTGAGATTTACCGATCTCTCGCGCTACTCTATAGACATGGTACGAGACCCATTCTTCTGGGCTCGGACCTTTGAGTAGGGATTGAGACACGAGATCAGGGCATCGTTGATCTCCCTCAGCATTCCGACACAGACAGGAGTACTGGAGAGAGCCCTTTTGATCGAGATTTTTCTTGCTGAGTCTACACCAGCGTTGTGACCCACCGCATGGCAGCACGTAGCAGAGTCTTCTGCAGCAGGCAGTCGACGGATGACTCATGTGTCCTGGCAGACCAGACCCTCAGGCAGACGACGTTAGGACACTGGCTCAGCAGTGTGGGGCACACAACGCGGAGCTAGTATTTCGATAGGCAGGCAGTGCTACTCTTGCGGCGGGCAGGGCCACATGGCTTGTGATTTTCCGACCCGTCGTGCCGAGGAGCAGCAGATAGTTGAGAGACCACCGAGGAAGAGGCAGAGGGTCGACCGTGGTGGTCCACATGGAGCTAGCGGGCAAAGACAGGAACAGCTCCCGGCAGTAAAGGCCTACGACCACGGCGCACCCGAGATGATTCGAGGTAATATCTGTGTCTATTCTACCCTTTCTACAGTTCTTATAGACACAGGAGCGAGTCAATATTTCATAGCCGCTGCCCTTGTTCGGAGCTTGGTGATTCTGACAGAGCCGTTGGCTCGATCCTTACGGCTAGAGACTCCTACAGGAGCAGACTCAACGATTACGCACTAGTGTCGGCAGTGTGAGCTTACTCTAGGAGGCGAGATCGTCGGTCGGGATCTTCTTGTAGCGGCGTCGAGGCCTTATGATGTCATCTTGGGCATGGATTGGTTGTCTACAGTCCATGCACAGATTGATTGTATTAGGCGCAAGGTGCGATGCGTACACACCGACGGGAGCAGGTTCACCTTCACCGACGAGAAGGGAGCCTTCGCAGCACATGATGGACTTCCGCAGAGGAGAGGACAGCCCATCACTCATCAGTTGGCTAGCCTCATCCTAGGAGCAGTTGACGTGCGATGTCCTAGTTTTCCTGCAGTGGTGGATCAGTATGCGGACGTCTTTCCCGAATACGTTTCAGGGCTACCTCCTCGCAGAGAGGTAGACTATTATATTGACATGCACCCCGGGAAAATCCCGATATCGACTCCAGAATATCGGATGGC
Organism: Viscum album; assembly: GCA_963277665.1. NCBI lineage: Eukaryota > Viridiplantae > Streptophyta > Magnoliopsida > Santalales > Viscaceae > Viscum > Viscum album. The sequence continues at coordinate 397,185,124 of OY728162.1, read as the reverse complement.
CCCCGCCGAGCTTCAAGAGCTACGTGTACAGTTGGAGGACTTTCAGGGAAAGGGGTTCATCCGACCTAGTGTTTCACCCTGGTCTTCCCCGATTTTGTTCGCCAAAAAGGCGGACGGGAGCTTGCGACTTTGTGTTGACTATCATCACCTGAACCAGGTGACAGTGATGAACAAGTATCCACTACTGAGGATTGATGACCTCTTTGATCAGCTCAAGGGAGCACGATGGTCCTCGAAGATAGACCTTAGGTCAGGCTATCATCAGCTCAGAGTTGGAGACGAGGACGTGCAGAAGATGGGCTTCAGGTGTCGGTATGGCCACTATGAGTTCTTGGTTATGCCATTCGGCATAACCAATGCTTCAGCAGTGTTCGTGGCCCTCATGAATAGGATCTTTCAGCCATACCTCGATCGATTTTTCGTAGTCTTCATCGATGACATTTTGATTTACTCAACGACTGAGGAGGAGCACGCCTACCACTTGTGGGTTGTATTAGACACACTTAGAGAGCACCAGCTTTGTGGTAAGCTCTCGAAGTGTCAGTTCTGGATACGTGAGGTCCACTTCTTGGGACACGTCATCTCTGAGGAAGGATTTGCGGTGGATCCTGCGAAGATCGAGGCAGTGCTAGCTTGGGAGCCACCCAGGAGCGTGATGGAGGTGCGGTGTTTCTTGGGACTAGCTGGATACTTCTGTAGATTCGTGATAGACTTCTCCAGAGTGGCGACACCACTCTCGGCTTTGACGAAGAAGGGGAAACCGTTTTTATGGTCAGACAGATGTTAGCAGAGCTTCCAAGAGCTGAGACAGAGATTGACCAGCACACCTATCTTGAGGTTACCTGGGGAAGGAGTTGGGTACGTAGTCTACTGTGATGCATCAGGGACCGGACATGGATGTGTCCTGATGCAAGAGCGGTCTGTGATCGCCTATGGATCACGTTAGTTGAGCCCGCATGAGCAGAACTATGCTACCCATGATCTGGAGTTAGCAGTAGTGGTCTTCGTTCTGAAGACTTGGCGACACTACCTGATGGGCGAGCGCTTTACAGTTTTTTCTGACCATCAGAGTCTCAGATACATCTTCTATCAAAAGGATCTGAATCTGAGACAACGACGATGGCTCAAGTTCCTCCAGTACTATGACATTGAGATAGTCTATACTCTTGGGAAGGGGAACGTGGTAGCCAATTCCCTCACCAGGAGGACGGGCAATCAGCTACTTGAAGAGGCGACAGAGCAGCTAGCCTCTTTGCTGATATTCTTCGTGGATAGAGATGGAGAATCCTTTCTCCAGTATCTCACAGTCACTCCTCCACTACTACAGTGGGTTAGAGAGGCACAGTGTGGAGACGCTGACTGTGAGACGCGGCATGCACAGATATCCTCAGGACAGGCACCTGATGGTTTCTCCTTTGGGGCAGAGCACGACATCCTTTTCAGAGGACGTACCTTGGTACCAGTTTGCTTTACGGGAGGAGGTGCTGAGAGAGTTTCACACTTCTCCTTTGGCGGTACATCCTGGAGTGGCAAAGATGTACCAGGATCTCAGACGACAACACCGGTGGCCAGGCATGAAGAAGGCTGTGGCAGAGTTCGTTTCTCGATGCCTCACCTGCCAGCAGGTGAAGGTAGAGCATCAGGTACAAGCAGGCTTGGTACATCCCTTGGAGGTCCCGGAGTGGAAGTGGGATGGGATATCTATGGACTTCGTGACTGGAATTCCACGCACTTCCAGAGGTCACGACTCCATCTGGGTGACTGTCGACCGATTCACCAAGTCGGCGCACTTTCTACCCATCAGAGAGTAGGGCTCAGTGGAGATCTTGGGACGTCTCTACGTTCAGGAGATTGTACGGCTACACAGTGTTCCATCATCTATCGTCTCCGATCGATATGGTCGCTTTACTTCCCGGCTTTGGAAGGGGTTGCAGGAGGTGTTCGGGACACAGCTACGTCTAAGCACCGCCTTTCACCCTCAGACGGAGAGGACCATTCAGACTCTCGAGGACATGCTCCACGCTTGTGTCCTCGACTTTGGTCGCAGCTGGGAGGACCACCTACCCTAGGTGGAGTTTTTGTACAACAACAGCTACAACTCCACCATCGGGATGGAACCATACGAGGCGTTGTACGACAGACCTTGCAGATCTCTTTTGTTCTGGACAGACCCTAGGGAGTCATCACTTGTGGGACAACAGATGGTCCGAGCCACGACAGAGAAGGTCCTGGTCATCCAGGAGCGAATGAGGACAGCTCAGAGCCGGCAGAAGTCTTACTCTAACAGGAGGTGGAGGCCACTAGAGTTCGAGGATGGCGAACACGTATTCTTGTGTGTCTCACCGTGAAGTGGAATACGGAGATTTTTTCGGGGCGGCAAGTTGTCTCCACGCATCATCGGACCATTACAGGTCCTCGGCAGGATTGGCGACGTGGCTTATCGCCTGGCTCTACCACCTCAGTTGCACCGGGTGCACGACGTCTTCCACGTATCCCAGCTGATGAGATACGTGCATGACCCGACGCATATCATTGACTCTGGGGAGATAGACGTTGATGATGGGGTGACTTTTGTGGAGGTCCCGGTGGAGATCGAGGATCGACAGGAGCGGGTCCTACATAGACGGTCGATTCCTCTAGTACGCATCAGATGGCAGCATGGGAACCTCTATGAGAGCACTTGGGAGCGGGAGGCTCAGATGCGTGCTCAGTACCCACATTTGTTTCCCTACATTATGGTGTATCTTTACGGGGACGTAAAGCCCTGAGGTGGGAGTAATGTAAAGACCCGTAAAATTCAAGGAAAATTTTTTCTTAATTTTCTTTGGAATTTTACAAGAATGCAGTTTCTGACGGAACTTGATTCCGAGGCCCGGTGTGCCTGGAATTTTTATCTGAAGTTTAGCTGAGGTGTGTTCAGTGAATGAACGAGCGGGAATTTCTAAATTTTGAACCGGTGCTCAGAATCGAATTCTGAGGGCACCGGTAGAACCACAACACCAGTAATTACTTAAGAACACTTGTTCTGGAGTTGCGTTATCATGTTAGTAGATGATAAAAATTGTGGAAGTTAAAAATAAAAATTAAACAACAATTTTTATTTTCCACTTGGTAGTTTTATCCAAAGTAAGGGAGTTGCGGGTGGGACGCACATGTGTTAACCAACCTTGAGAGGATAAGGTGGGGTGGGACCCACACGATCCCAACCCCTCACTTTCCAAACTTCTCAAAACCCCCATTTAACTTTTCCATCATATCTCCTCATTAATTTTTTAACAAGTTTTGTTTAACTAGATGAGTGGAATAAATTTTTAATGTTCAAAATTTAAAGTGTTTGACCAAAAGAATAAAAGAAGGTTAAGGCCTTATTTTATTTTGGTTGCATCTTTGTGTTGATGGGGGGAACATTCTTCTTTTCTTTTGGAAGAACATCATCTTCCGGGCGAAGAACTTTTCTACCACGACGATGAACACCGTCACGTATTTCTTCCGAAGAACGACGACGCGCCATCCCTCGTTCTTCTTCCCACGTCAAAGGAAGGGAGACGTCGTTCCACCTTGGACTATCTCTGTCTTCGTCTATGAATCCTATTTCTGCGACACCGACCCGCGACGCGACCTCTTTTTCTCCGCGACAGAATCCTCATTCAAGCCACGCTCGAGGTAGGGGATTTATTTTATTTTTTTCGAGATTACTCCCTTAATTTTTATTTTTCGTGAATATATCCAACTGTTATCGTTTAACGAGAGGGGCCCGGACCGCACTAAGATGGCTGACCCACCTCCACTTTTCCATGTTGGGTTCTTCTGTGGTTTGAAATGGGAGTGGTGCGGTGCCGTCGCACCGCACTGGATCGTGCAACAAGAACTGCGCGGCGCTGTCGCGCCGCGCCGCGAAATCATACAAGGATCCAACGTCGTCGTGTCGCGTTGGTGAAACTAGAAAATACCGTGGACGGAGCGGGGCTGCGGTGGAGGGGCGTGGTGCCGTCGCACCGCGCCGGATGAACTAGGTCGCAGCCGGTTCCGGGCCGCGGGGGAGCAGGGTGACCGGCGGCCGGTTTCGGGCCACCGGTGTCGGCGAAGGAGGAAGGACCGGCCGTTTCCGACCCTTGATGGCAGAACCGGCCGGCCGGTGTGGTTTAGCTGGACAGAGGGAAAACTGGGGGAATTAATTCCCCCGGCCGGCCAAGTAAGCGGCCCCATTAATGGGGCCGCGGTTACAGGGAAACTAGGGGGCAACACCACCCCCCTGCGAGCCGGAATGGCTCGACCGTTTGGTCGAGCCAGCCGGCGCCACGCACCGGGTCGCCGGCCGGGTCGGGCCACGTCGGGCCGGGTCGACCCGGAAACTGGTCGGGTGGACCCTATTCGGGCCGACTGGGGGGTCTCGGGCCGGTTCGGTCCGGGCCCGAAACCCCCGTTTTCATACCATCTTCGTTCTATTGCCCATAGTATGGGCTACGGACCTCCGATCGATGCACCGTCAGATGCGTAACGATCCTTGGAACGAGACAGTCGTTTCGGTATATCGCACTCAAGGTTTTAGAATACTTTGGGTTCGCCCGGTTTGGTTCGTACAGGAAACCAACCGGGCCCTCGGAGCGGAAATGCTCATATCTTGAGCATCGGACGTCCGATTCACGTGCCATCGACTTTGTTGAATTCCTCTAAGTGACACGGATCTTTTGTCTTACTCCGCCTGAGGTTTGGACGCAGTTGGAGTACGGTCGGGTTGGTTTGCCTTAAAAACCAACTGGGCCCCTTAGACAAAAAAGCCAATAACTCTCAGACCGGGCGTCCGATTGACGCGCTCTCGGCGGAGTTGAGTTTCTATTGAAGATACGAAAATTTTGGATACATCAACTCTGTACTATGTGTCAGTTGATGTATCAACATCTTGGCTCGTGAAGCGGACCCTCCCGAATGAGCTTGCTGTGTGCGAGAACCCTAGAACTGGCCGCAACTGCTACTGTGACGACGACGACTGTATAGAAATCCTTAGTGGATTCGACGGCGACAACTACAGCACTCAACATCCTACGTGGATCAGTGCTACCGATCCTGTGTGGGTCTGATCCAGTGTGGGTCAGCGCTCAGCGGTTTTGTGTGAGCTAGTGCCTACAGATCCTGTGTGGGTCCGATCCTGTGTGGATCATTGCGGGGGTCAGTTTCCTATCGATCCTTTGTGGGTCATTGTGGGGGTTAGTACCTATCGATCCTTTGTCGGTCCGACGACTTAGATGTATCAGTGATCATCTCTAACGTCTTTTGAAGAAGTATACCTATGTGAGCTGAAATCCTATTTTTCTTTCCTATGTAGATTGGGTTGAGCTATCCTGTGTGGATTGACATTTTGATTTCCTATGTGGACTAGGTTGTACTTGGGCTTGGGTGTTGGAGCCGAACGAGAATTGATGACTTAGGTATATGTATGGGCATATACCTAAGCCGTGTAGGATGTTACTTCGTGATTGTGTATTTCCTTTGTGTTTTATCCTTTGTGGATTCTGGGAGACCTTCAGGGGTCTCGGGGTCCCTACTGAGTAACTTATACTCACCCCTGCACGGGCTATGCCCGCACTACGTCGTGTTGGTTGCAGCCGATGGATAGCACTGATCGTGGTGGAGGCTTGCGGAGCAGGATGCAACCTGGAGGTGGACCACTGATTGGGACGTACTCGGAGCGGTAGGCTGGACCCGAGGGGCAAAGGAGGCTTTTTTTACCCACCCATTAGGTGGTATTTCCAGTGGACAGCTCGACGTTGCGGCTTTTCTTTTCAGTTGTTGTTTTCCTTTTCCAGTTGTACATTACTTTCAGTTTGGGTTTGTATACAGGCACACTTAATTTCATCACAACTTGTTTCAGTTTTACTTAGTGTTTTACTTCCGCTGGTACTATGTGGTGTATGTTTACTTTTATAAAGGCAATGTCCTCCCTGTTATCGGGATTTACCCCTTTGGTGCTAGTCGCCAGCCCCTGGCCTATGGAAGGCGGGAATGGGGTAGTCACGGCACGGGCCCCGAGGATGGGTCGTGACATTATGTTTCCAAATTTACCAATTGGGAATGTTATTTTGTCTCGATTTTCCTTCTTTGATACACATGATATGTTATGCACCTATATTATTATACAAGGAGTGTACAATACCCATTGATATATTATAACATGAATCTTATCCATTCAATAAAATATTTGGTTTCATATATTTTTTTATGATTCAATATTACCAAATTGGGAATGATTTATTGCTACAATCACATCTTTTATCAATACTTTTTATTATTATGCTTCCATTGATGTAATATTATGATCTGTCACCCCATAAAATTCATGATTTTTCATTATCCACAGATTATTAATGTTATGTCTTTTAAGGGTAGAATTTTCCACTATTTGGTACATATGATATTAATAATGTTTTTTTAAGAAAATCATACTTTATTTATCTGTTCTAATAAAAATATGTGTACTTATAAAAAAAATTTAATTTTTTTTAAAAAATTACAGTTTTATTCATGGTTGTTTAAATGAAAATTTTTACCATGTTAAAAATTTTTATAAAATATTTTTAAAAGGAATATTAGTTTGATTTGCAGATCAAGGGTATTTTCTAACATTTTATTCTACAAATATATATTCAGCAGGTATAGACATCACCAATATCATGACTGTCATTTCTATTAATATCCCATTCTATTTTTACACCATAATTTAAAAAAATGGTTTTTGAATATTCAATATATTTTTTGATTTTACATTGGTTTTCAAAGAAATTGGTTTTAAAAAAAATTATATTCAAATAATGTTTTAAATTGATTTCAATGAGCCCATTATATGTTTTAAAAAGGATATTTTCAAATAAAATAAATTCAAATATTTTCTTAATTAAATTATTTAAAACCATTTTCTATATAAGGTTTTATAAAATCATTTCAAGACAAAATTTAATGTATTGAAGGTGCTTTTAAATAAAATTGGCTTTAAAATGCATTATGTTGTAGAATTCATTTTTCAAATATTAAAGGATATTTTCTCAAGGAATAATTTAATTGAAATAGAAAAGTAATATTTATATGGAATGATGTTTTGAAATGGATTTATGAAAATTAGTTTTTAATAATGTAAATTTTCCAGGTGAAATATCCAATGTGATCATTCAAAATCCTTATCCATCAGAGATGGAATAATTTGTTATAATTTCTGAATAACATACGTATTATTTCTTGAATGGTTTATTTTTTGATGGAATGATAGTTATGATACCAATTTCTCATCAATGGGTTATATGTATTTGAATCCAATTAATTTTCATGGGTTATGCTTTAATAAAATTATTATGAAATCTAGCAGTTTTTTATAGGTTATGATGTGATGAAACATTAATGACCCCCATTTAATTTCATGGGTAATGATATGATGAATTTTTTGTTTTCTTCTGGCATATGGGTGTATCATTTCATTATATAATGGGAGGGACCTACATCTCCCTCCATTGAATTGGGTAATGACAGATGACTCATGATTATATGAGCTATATGTAAACCTGATTACATGTTAACAATGTTATGTTTACACCTGATTACATGTTAAAAATTGTATACTTGGATCTGGTTTCATGTATATAGGTTTATGCATGGGATTGATAAAATATTCGCAATGTTTGGAGTGAACCTTATTATATGATCAAAATGTTTTGAATGAACCTGATTAAATTTTCACAATGCTATGAATGGACCTTGTTGAAAGTCCTTATGTTTATTTTTGAACCTGATTACATATTCACAAGGATATGCTTGAACCTACATGCATTCTCACAAAATTATCAATCGACATATTTCCATGTCTATAAGTTTATATGAGGTTTTGATTTCATATCCTTAACATAATGAGTGAACTTAATTATACATATACATGTTCAAAATGTTATAATATAATGTTTACCACACAATTACATGTCTTATTCATATTTTATGATTCAATGAATTTTGTCCCCAACTATATTATTATTAATAACTTATAAACTACTAATCCTTATTCTATGATTAAGGTCTTTGATACTTGACATGATAGTTAAGAACATCTAATGATATGATCATGTTCTCAAACCGTTATGCTCATTTTAGTCAAATATACCTCCTTTTTAAACCCTTAACGAGTATTTTTGCTCACCCATTTCTTATGTTTCCTTTCCCTAAATTATAAAGATAGGTTTTTATGTTAGAGTACTAAATGGTAAGATCATTACTGGAGATGTTTAAGATCTTTCACCAGATTAGAATATGCGGTTCAATATTTCCACGGATGAAAGACTATTATAGACCATCAAAAAATATTTTTTTTCACATGATGAGGATTCATATAAAATGATTTAATATCCATATATATTAATAATTTTTCCTAATAATTGGTATAAAAGGAATTCTTTAGTCAGCCTTTAGAAACTATTCAGAGAAAAATATAGTGAGATCACTATGAAGATTTATAAGGATATGTCTAAGTATTCATATAATGATATGTATAATGATAAGTTAGAGTAAAGTAAGACTTCCTAAAATTTTAGAAAACTGTAGAAATAGTGTTTTACAATCAATACATCAATGTCTAGATAATACAAGTTTATGTGAGTCTAGCACAAATTTGTGTAGGGGGTACATCATGTATCCCACCATAATGATATAGACTTTATTGGAAACTGGAGAAAGAGATCGGGCATTTATAAACACCAGGTTTGACACTCCCATGTGAAATGATTTTGGAAATAAAATACTATTCATAAACCATCATGACAGATATAGCTAGATGATAAACCTAAAGGAACAAGGATACACTTATGGTGTTTTTGATTGAAAATAAGGTGTTGTGACATAGATATCCTTTAAATGATTATACAATTTTATTGCAATGACTATTTTTAGTCACACTATGTTCATAGGATTTAGTCAATGGGTTTAACTCAGGGGAGGCATGTTCAAAATGAATATAATGGATAGGATGGTTAGAGTGAGAAATCCAATGAGTTTTTTATACGAGTAAAATATATCATTTTTATTCCTATTAATTTTGCATGAAACATAATGAACAAAATACCAAGAGAAGGATGGAGTTTTAAAAAGATTAAGTGGTGGAAGCCATGTAGAGAAGAAGGATATATTTCCATCACCTAATAAATTTACATGTAGACACCTGGTAAACTGTATCAACTAATTGGGGAAGATCCTTATATGTGGAGAAGAAAGATAAAAATAAAATAATTACTGAGAAAATATTAAGATCATGATGTAAAGAAATAAATTTCATCTTGAGGAAACATTTATAGCTTATTTTCATATCTATAGGGATCCTTGGAATTACCTATGTCAATGCAAATCATTAATATAATGGAAATTATATAAATATAGTTTTTTAAAAAGGACAACCTGTATGATTGTGGGTCTTGAACCCATTACCAAAGGCTGATAAGGGTTTCACACCTACCACATTATTAGATGATGTCCTAATTAATTTATCATTTCTTTCAGCTAAAAAATATGATGATTAAATGTAAACAATGAACCAATAGTATCAATTTTTTGTTTATAAGATAATTTATTAACCATATTATTTATTGAATATAATTATAAGAAAGAATTTGTACTTTCTTCAGATCCATATTATATGTTAAAAGTTTATTTTATTGTTGTTTTCATCAAATGTTAATTTTTGGATTTATATTTCATAAAGTAATGGATGAGTTGTAAATTGATCAATGAAAAAACAATGAATGAAAATTATGTTAATGAAATAGAAATATGACTATTAAGTATATTTCATTATATTCATGGCCAATAAAATAATTCCTCAGCCTTAGAAAAATGTTCTAGAAATAAAATATTGTCCTAATAAATTATATTTTTTTACCGATGGTCTTTTAATTCATCATATTTTTATTGAATATGAGACCCTTAATATTCCATTAGCCATTATGTTATTTTTTTATTAACAAAATAAATATCTCTCAAAAAATATTAATGTGATTATGCCTACTCTATGTATTCAAATTCAACTAATGTTCCCATATTTGGAAAATTGTTTATGTGTTCTGCTAGGTTGTCATTATGTTTCAAACTTTAAATTTTAATGTATTTTTTAGTATTAATTTTTAAAATATTGGTTTCTAATAATGGAACATTCAAGTATTAATAATGTGATAACCCAGACAAATTTAGAGGGAAAAAATGAATTTTAAATGGTTTTATTATGTAACATCCCTAGATTTTTTTATTTATTATTTTATAAATTTATTTAATTTTATAATATTTTTAATTTCAAGCAACATAGAATATAAATTTTTAAAAATATAAAATATAAAAAGGTTTTTCATGAATTATATGCACCCAAAATTTAAAACAAAACCACATGAAACACATAGTGTAGCTTGAGGTGACCAAAAAAATATGTCTAAATTCTATTGAACAAAATACTGAGTCCCTTTTATATCTTGCATTACATGAAAGGTTGATTTTTTCTGAACTACAATATTCTATTTATATGATTATTAAAATATTATTATACCTTACACGTAGTTGGGGGAATGTAAGATACAAATAAAATTTACTAAATAGTTACAATATTATTTAAACATTTATATAAAATGAATCTATTGTTTATCAATTAGGGGATTTCATGTAAGAACTATTAATATATAAAGAATTTTATTCTCTAAGAAAACTATTTTTCTGTGTACCAAGTCAATTTAATGTTAGTAAATTAAACAAACGACATTTCATTAATTTTTTAAACAAAAAAAATTCTATTATATATTTAATTAATATTTTTAAATACTCACCCAATAGATTTTATGGGTATAAGATAATATAAAATCCAATTTTATGAATAATAAGTTTTATTTTCCAAAAAGGTAATTTTGACGCCTTTTAACGACAAACTGATTCTAAATATGATTTCATGAAGATTAATAATTATTAAATGAAAAAATAATCTTCATCAATGAAATTAGAATATGGAAATTTACATAGGGTGAAATTTGGTTATTTTTTTGAGAAGCTTTATTTTTAATGAATAGTGAAGACCACTGAATTTTAATTCAATACTACATTTTAAACTAATTTATTTTCAAGTGTAAAATATATTTTTGATTGGATCAAATTTTTTCTTATTTTAATGAAAAAAAATCCAATATAGGGCATTGGAAAAATTTTTAATTTGAAATTGGATAAAACACATAGAAAACATTTAAACATTTTAACTATAAAAGCTGCATTGTCTTCTCATTTATGGGATTAAATTTAATTAATATCTACTACCATTGTGATTGAAATTTGGAAAAATGAATTAAATATATGGAATAAGTATATTTAAAGTTAATAAAATGTTCAATATTGTTATTGAACAAAAATATAGGTTAATGTGGTTAAAATTATTTATAGTAATTAAGGAAAAATTTCGCTTCACAAAGTGATAAGACATAATCATATGGGTACAAATTACCTAGAATGTTTTTAAAATTCCATTGGATGGACATATTTTGACCCTATAATACCTTGTACATAATTTCTCCCATTATTGGGTCTAATTAACATGGTAAAATCATTGGTGGACTTCCCTTTTCCAAAATATACATGAATGCCTCTTCACCTACACAATAAAAACCAAATCACCATCCAACTTATTCATACACCTCAAGAAAATTATATAACAAAAAATATTCTTAAATAATCTCCATAAATCACTCCACTAATCTTAGAGTACCCATTGTTTAATAAATCCATCTATGGTATCCTTTTGGTGCAACTCAAATAGAGTTACCCAAAGATGTGGTAATATCCTTCATCAAGTTCCATTGTTTTATTTTCATTATCCACCCATTTAGCTGTACTTATTAGATTATTATGCAATAAACGATGGATATTCTGTATATTGAGATGTTTTTATTATATGGGTTATACCTACACTTATTGACACTTCCATATATATGGTAACAAACTGACCTTTTTTGTTTATAGAAAACTACCACCTCAGTAAACAATGTTGTTTGTTCTTCTTTTACCACCTTCCATGGTTGGAGATTAAAATTGAAAATATGTATTAATATTATATATATTATATTTATGATTTATATATTATTTTTGATTTATTATATAACTTATAATTTCACAATTTCCATATTGTGTAAAAATTATGACTTCATTTTTCTATTTGTGGACTAACACCTTCTCAAAACAATGTGATTCATTCACTATATACATGGAATGTAATAAGGACATGTTTAGTAGAAATATTTGATATATATGACATACTTATTCTATTGGAATTAATATATATTTATATATTTATATAAATATATTTCATTTACTTTTTCTTTATCAAAAATGACTAATAAATGGATGCAATGCTATGCGTTGGTACATACTACCCTCTCCATGAATAGTGTACTTAAAATAATGTTTCCATAATTTATAGATTCCTATAAATATTTATATACTGAATATATATTAAATGTTTATAATTTTTTTATGTTATTAAAATAATAAATCATGATCAATTTAAAAGGATCAAGATAATAATATCAAAACATGTATGATATGCAAAGATGTTATTACTCGAAATTGTACTTTAATATGAAATTTTTAATTAATTGGTAATATAAAGTAACAATTGATATCATATATGGTCTTAGATATAATAATTTGGTTCTATGGTTGATTTATAAATAATTTATATTTATTATATATAACATTTTAACTAGTATAATGAATTTGAAGACTTAAGGTAAGGTAACTTAATAAAAAAATATTTCTATAAGATACATTCCATATTCAGAACCGCTTATTTTTTGTGGTGTACATACTTCCTGATGAAATTGTATATCACTGATATATTATATTTAATGATGTTTTAATATTTAATTAATGCAATTATTTTATTGGGATCATTATTTTAATATTACTCGAGTAAAAAGGGTATTCTTATCTCACATTTATTTTCAATGAGACACAAGCCATGTTCACCTCATATTTTTTATGAGGTGTATATTATTCCCATGGATGTATTATATTATTATTAATAATATTTATGTTTATTTAAATTTTCATATTATCAAATCTCTTTCATTGGTTTTCGGTTTCTTAAGATACAAAATCAATAAAGTAATTTTGTCTCAATTTTTCTTCTTGGAGACAGAATCCATGTTATGAACCTTTATTATTCTATGAGGTTTATAAAATACCCTTTGAGATGTTATCTCATGAATCTACATATTTCAAGGTTATTTAACATTTCATGAAATGTTATTTTATTTCAATGTTACTAATGTGGTATCTGTTTATTGTTACAATCTCTTCATTTATCAAGATAATTAATGATTATTCATCCATTGATGAAATCATAGGATCCATATCTCAAGAAATATCATGATTTTTTCACAACCACTACTTATTCATGTAATATACAAGTACTGGAACCATTTTCAAAATTATGGGTACATAATATTATTATTAAAATGCGTTATAAAATTTCTAATTTTTTTCTTCTTACGGCAAAAAATCCGCGTTCTTTCGTAATCTTGTTTTTTACTAATGTTTTAAAATATGTTTTACATTTATCATATTATTTTTAAAGGTAATTTTTACTGATGTCTTTCTTTTTTAAAAATACTATTTTTGAAGGATTATTCTTCTCATTTTCTAATCAATCTACTTTTAAAAAAAAGTTATTTTCAAAAGAAATGTTTTGTATATACAGACACACAAATAGTCATAACCATTATTCCCCTAAATCATCCATTATATGTTTATAAGTTTGTTATTAATGAAAATATTTTCCATCTATTCTAAAAATTTAATTTTTTTAATTTTTTTTAAATAAAATGTTTTAAAAATCTGTTTATGTTTAAAAAGTGAATTAAATAATTTTTAAATGTCACATTATATATTTTTCAGATGGATAATTTAAAATAATTGGATTTAAATGATTCCATGTTTTATTAATATATTATCTAAAAACGTTTCTAGAAATAGTTTTTTAGAATGATTTCAGGCCTTATTTTTATTTTTTGAATGTGCATCCAAATAGAAATCGGATTTCAAAATTCAGGATCTTTTAATTTTTTTCAAACTATAAATGATATTTCACTCATGAAATATATTGTATAAAATTTTAATTCCATATTTCTAAGAAATTTATTTTTGAAAAAAGTTTTTTAAATGGATTTTCAAATAAAGAAAATTTTATTCAATAAAATTTTTATGTGATCATTTCAAATCATTCTCCATCTAAGATGATATAATTTTTATAGTTTTGGTAAACCATTCATATTTATTATTCAATGGTTTATTTTTTGAATGAATGATGTTTATGATACCATTTTCTCTTTAATGAGTAATATGCATTTGATTCATGTTTCATTTCGTGGATTATTCTTTGATGAAATGATTATGAAACTTATCACTTGTATATATGTTATAATGTGATGAAATGTTAATGATACCCATTTAATTTAATGGGTAATGATATGATGAATCTTTTTTTAATCTTATGGAACATGAATGTATGATTTAATTATATTACCAGTGAGTTCTGAATCAGATTCCAATTAATTGAGTAATGATGGATGAATCATGAGTATATGTTTTATTCATGAACCTTATTACATGTTCAAAATGTTATTCATGAACCAGATTACATTTTCAAAATTATATACGTGGACATGGTTTCATGCCCATAAGTTTATCTGTGAACCTTTTTACATGTTTAAAATTTTATAAGTGAACCATATTACATGTTCTCAATGTTATACATGAACCTCATTACATGGTCACAATGATATGCATGGAATTTGTTTGGTGTCCATAAGTGTTTGCTTTATCATAATTACATGTCTAAAATTTTATGCGTGAACCTGATTAAAATATCCTATAATTATTTGTGGACCTGGTTAGATTTATATAAGTTTATGAGATGGTCTGATTCCAGGTCCTTAACATAGTTAATGAACATGTTTCTACTTATACATGTACACAATGTAATAAGCTATATTATATTCCATAATTTAATGACTTATTCAAATGTTATGTATCTATGAATTATGTTCTTGATCATATTATGAAAAATGTCTTACTAACTGCTAATATTAATTCCTTGATTCATTTTATAATCTTTGATATGTAGTGTATGATCCTCTAATGATATGATCATGTTTACATGGACTCATTCACATGTTATGTTTATTTTCCTCCCTTGTTTACCCATACAGAGCATCTTGGCCCGCCCATTTTTTATTTTTCATTACCCTAGGGTATAAATAAAAGGTTTTATATAGGTGTACTGATTGGGAAGATATTAACTATATACATTTATTATCTTTCTCTATATTTGAGTATTCTGTTCCATGTTTCCAAAGACACTAAAAAATTATGTTCCCTGAGAATGTATTTTCCTAATATGAAGAACATCCATCTACATGATGTAACATCAATGTATGTTAAGCCTAGGCCTCTATAGTATACCCATTTTGTATCATATTATTTATTACATAGTATAATATACATCATCCCATTTATTACATTTTATTTAATTAAATCCATATATTCTACATTGTTGGCTTCCACTATTTTAATTCTCTCAAACTTGTTACAAATATAAGTTTTCTTTAGTTTTTGTGTCAGTTACATATAAATATTTCATGCTCAAATCAAACATTTCTATAGTATTTAATAACAAGTAATAATCATTAGTTTAACATAATACTCAACTACTTATATCTAAACTCTTATTTATAAATTAAAAATAGATGAACATATCATTACAAATATAGAATTATTTCAGTATATTTTTAATAAGTTCTGATAATTATTATTTTTATAGATTAAATAAGCCTTTATTATAATTTATTTCAATCATGATCATTTCAGAATTAAACTGTGAATAATTTTATATTTATATGGAATTTAGGAATTTTGGTGCTAAGATATATAAATGATCTTTTATTAAATTTTATTTTTTAATAATGTGGTAAAAATATGTTTATTTTTTTGTAACATTGATGGAAAGAGTATTTTTTACTATTTATAGAATGGTTTTGAAATTTTGAGGTGAATATTTCCTGTTTTTTAATTTTTTAAATGTTTAATATTACCTCGGGAAACACCTTTTATTGTTATTTTACTGTTTGGACTAATTGTGTTTTCAACATTCTTGATTAATTAATCATTAATTATTGATAATTTGCAATAAATTTTGATTCCTACATTTTAATATTTTTATATGCTTTATATGATATATTTTTTGTAACTGAGAAAACGGAAAAGGGATTTGACTTGAATGAATTTTTTTTTCATTTCAATTTAATTTACAACACACATTATAAAAGGGAAATGTATACATATCATATTTCTTAACAAATTCCATGTATAACATTCCCAGGTAAAAAATATTTTATGTATCATATTTTTTCCCAAATGTATAATATGTAACACTTTTTTTGTAAATAATCATATTTTTTTTAGAGCTCATACATAGAATTTTTTTCATTGGACGAAAACTGATTTTGACGAATACAATATGTTTCCGGAGAAAATTTTCATATATAATAAATTGTGTTGTTTCAGCTGATTTAAATCATTTTTTCAACAATATTTGTGGAATATATAATACATATGATATTTCCCTCCTTATATTGTTTATATGTGTGATATTTAATTAAATGGAATATCATATGTATCATAATTTTGATGTTTTAGGAAAATTGACAACAGTTTATATTTTTTTAAAATGTTAAGAATTCTAGATTTGTAATATTTCTATAGTTCTCTAGACTGGTAACATAAATATTCTAAATGATTATTTTATAAAACACATTTGAGATTATATAATTTTCAAATGAAAATTAATAAGATATTCATATACTTGTTCTACTTTGGTGTAACATATTTTTCTTGCATAAATTTTAGGTTTGGATAATCTATGATGTAATAAATTCATATAATAGAGTAATGATAACTAGTTTATTTAAAATGAATATAAAATTAAAGGATATCATGGCTGATGAAGCTTAGGAATAGGCACCTTTTAGTGTGTGATGAGGTATAAACAAGAAGATTGAATTATATCATGGGATGTGTCTAGAATTTTCATAGGTATAGATGAAGCCAATAACACCTTAAGGGAGTATGATTTTTGGGCATGCATTATTGTTTTCACAAGAATAAAAAATTAGAATTATTTAATATATCACTTTTAGCACAATAACTAAATAAATAAATAACTAACCATTCAAAATTTCATAATAGATCATTAATATTCATTATAATCCAAATTTTTTATTCTAGAGTGATATGCAGAGGAGATAACAGATAGTGATTCCAAAAGTATGATTGTTCTAATTGAGAGTCATAGATTAATGGAATTTTGGGTTAGAAGGAGAGATAATCGTAAATTATATTTTTCCATTCCTTATTCATAATATTGATTTTCTTATTCTATTCATGATAAAAATTATGTAATATTATTTATTTAATAATATTGAATGATAAATTTTACATAGGGAAAAAATTGTCCTTATTTTATTATTTAACATTGTTAAATATTTAATTTCAAATTTATAATCTAAATTTGGTCCTATATATTATTAATTTTTTTAAATTTTAATTATTTTATAGGAATTGATATTGTTTTAAATAAAAAAATACTATTAATATTATTTTCATAAAAAATAATATTATATAACATTTTAAAATAAAAATTAAGAAATATAATATAATTATTGTATGATAATTTTATCTTATTAAAACTTATTAAATTTATTTCACTTTGCTATTATAAAATATATAGTGATGAAAATAAATAATATAATCCCCCACCGATCAAATACTCATCAATGATCATTGGAACATTTCTTAGGGATGAAGACCTAGTTAAAATTATTTATGAAAGAAAATTACATAAAAATAAAATAATAAATGATCACCTTTCTCATTAAATGTTTATTTTAATATCATATTATATGTGATAATTTCTTTTGAAGCATCTCAATTCCATTACTTTCATTAAAAACTCATAATTTATAGCACATCACAAAATAAATTTTCACCACATTTTTTGTTTCTTTTGGTTGTTTCTTGTTTAAATGAGTTTTTAATTATTTATATCACACTAATTATGTTCATAAATGTGGGTTTGAATCTATATTCCATTATATACTATAAGTATGATAAATAAATAATTACTTATCTAATGACTGGGTCAGAATTGATCACAATTTCAATAGATTACATTATGAAGAAAAAAATTCAAACAAAAAATTTATGAAAATATATTCTAAAAACGAAAAATATATATTGAATTAATAAAATATAAATTAAAAAACTAAGAGATACACATCACACTGGTTGGAAATCATTTTATAAATTTTATAATGAAAAATATCTAAATGGAATATATTATGGAGATTGTGTATAATCTCGAAGAAATCAACCCACCTAAACCTAGAAATCAATTATTTATGAATGATATATGCATATAATTATGATATATTATGATATAATTGAATATATATTATATTTGGATAAATCCATGGTATAGAAACTATGAAATTAAGATGTCTTATCAGTCCATACATCCATACTATATTTGGTTTCCTAATGAAGAATCCAAAGATATCATTCGTGAATTTTATAGTTTTTAGAAACATACACTACATGGGATGTGTAATTATGTTTTAAATAATAGAGACATTCTGTTATATTTAAAATTAACTTTTAAGATTTGATTGTAATAGTTTAGAAAAGAAATTCTCAACACTTAGGACTAGGTATTTAATTATTTTTTATAAACTTTTTCCCTAAGTGAATGACCATAAATGGAATGTACAAAATCATATTTATTTTATATGATGAGTGTGATGTTTTCTATGATTATTGAGACTAATTTAGAATTATAATGAAATAGCTTTCAAATAAAAAAATTTTAAGTCACATATTATTGGTTATATATTTCAATGGTCTCACACCATAGTATAAAAAAATTATGGATTAATCCACCAATAGTGGCTTATCCAACAAAACTATCATGGTGGTAGACAATATTTTGAAAACTAAAGGACACAAATCACTATAAAATTGTCACAAGATAATAACCATTCATAGAAACAAATAAATTAATAAAACACATGATCATGTTTCTGGAATTTCACATGATAATAAAGATAATTTATTTAAATAGAAATGTATGCTTTATGAAATATTGTGTCCCACTAGTTCCTATAGTTTTAAACAATGTAAATATTTATAAAATTCAAAAAAACAATTAATTATTTAGATATGGTTCTATGATTAATTGTAGTGGTGAAAATTTTATAGATAATTAAAATCAACGTTATAAGGACTACCAACACCTCACAAGGACTGACCGATAAGTTTATAGATTGGTTGATTCCACTATATTCCCACAATATCCCAAACCAAAACATGAAAATTAATATAAGTATAAGTTAAGTAATTTATAAGAGAATCATGGAGGACTGATGCATAATTTATTTTAGAAATAGACTCACTATAAGTTATGAATATAGATATAACTAAATACAAGTTAGCATGAAACAATTCTGAGATGCTATCTCAAATGGATTCATTATATTATAAAAGGAAAAAACATCAATAAAACAAGTTTAAAATTGTTATATGTCTTTGTGGTATAGATATATTATATGTTAAATGTAAAACATAAATGAATCTTTAAGAAAAAATCCAAGAATTAATAATAAGGCGTTGTTATAAAAGGCATAACTATGTTAGATATTACATTGAGAATGTTTAAAATAATAAAGTGAATTATTCTAAACATAATATTCTTGAAAATAATTAATTTTAAATTATTTACAGTAGGTATAAAAAAAATTAAATAAAAATCATTCATATTAAAAAAATTGATGAAAAATGAAAAATAATAATTGAATTGAAAATATTGTGGAAGAATTATAGGGCCCATCCCCTGTCTTGAAGTAAAATTCCTACCAGTACATTAACATTAATGAGCATATAAAATAATTGAGAACACAAAATACTCACCTTTATTGGGGTTTTCAATAATATCCATGTATAAATACAATACATTAATTAAATATTTATATCATAAAATATCTAACTTTTCAATGACAGTTTATTCCAACTGATAAAACCACTATGGAATTTACCTTATGGAAACTCACTAAAACGTTAGGGTATGTACATCAAAACAAATATACCATAATAAATCAATGAACTAAGTATCGTTTCTAGACCTTGTACTCTTAGAATTTGTCGTCATCTTAATAATTGTTTTGAACATGTTTATACATAAAATTTATTCCTTACTAACTATTTCAAATTAATTGTATTTAGAGAAATATAACATGACTATTTTTTAATGTAATTTAATAAACACTACCTTAATCTCCCCATTGGGAGAGTGGGTGACCTTTTGGTTGGAGCGGCGAGTCTATCTACATAATTATTTGTTAATCCTTGATTTGTAATGTGATTCCGAGGTTCATGGAATCATATGAAGGCCCATAAATGCCACAAGTGGAGTTGTTATATAATTTTCAATTGAAAATTTTAATTTCAAATATTGTAATAAAAGGTGTGATTTCAAAAAAAATTCAAAGGAAAATATATATAAGTAAAATTATGAAAGAGTTAATCATAAATAATTAAATGATACTATTAATGATCATGAAGATGAATTATTTGGAGTCATGGAATAACTATAAATAAAACCCATTATTGAGGGAAAATTTATGAAATTAATTTAGAATTAAATATAAAAATTCTTTAATGAGTAAGCTGGAGAGTTTCTAGACCACATAGATGATTTTACTAAAAAAATTCATATTATAGATCCAAATTATATTTTTAGAGGTCCATCCATTGTAGAAAATACTGTGTAGTAAGTATCGTTTTAATTCCAAATTATAATTTTCAAGGAAACCTGAATACCTTAGTCCATGTCAACAAAAAATTAAATTTTTTAGCTAAGAAACACCCCATGTGAAGCTCCAATATAAATTGTATAACCTAAAACATTTTATGGGGTGGGGATTATCCACTATCTATATTCATTTTATACAAACTATAATGTTTTCAAGAGGAATTATTTATAGGTATATTGAATGATTTATAATATTCTATAAGATACATCATTGATAACATAAAAGGTTTTATTAAATATTTTCTCATACATAGGATCAAGATGGATACTAATAAATGATATATGAGGGCCATATGGGAAAAACTAAATTATGAAATATTTTGGTAAGGATGAATTTATCAAAAATCTTAATACTGGAATTATTTATCATATCTCATGCAACACATATGTTAGATCTATTTCTGAATTTAATAAGTAGTGAGGGGTCCCAATATTCACTAGGAAGAAAAATTTAAAAAAACTAGAAAATAATGGTGACCAATTAGAGAGTCATTATTAGATATAGGAAACTAAATTCTACTACAAATAAGAATAGTTTTAAAATACCATTCATAGTTTGAATAATTCTACGGCTGGAATACCATGAATTCACCTATATTCATTAGGAATTTTATTTTTGAATAAAAGAATAGTCTATCTCGTGATGATTACAAAAAACATTCACATATTCACTTGGAAAATATTACAATAAATGAATTCCCTTTTATTATTGTTGTTCTTTGACCACTATTAAATGATGTGTTATATATATATATGTTAGAAAATAGAATTGATAATAATTGAGTAATTAATTTATTATTTTTTCACCACTATAATACAATTATATTTATGTTTACAAAATCCATGATTGGACATGAAAAAGTGTCATGAAAAAAATTCATGTTGATAATTGAATAAATATCCAATTATAGTCATTTAATATATTTTTCCTTCTAAAAAAATTTCTAGATGGGGAATAGAAGTCACCACCACTATAGTTGAGGACAATAAAAAGATACTCCCCTTATAATGTTGATAATACTAAAAACCTAACAGGTAATTATAATATTTATTTTGGATTAATTAAAATAATATCAAATATAAAAATTCTGATAATTATCTTTATATAAATAATATACCCTTTTTGTCAAAAGGGATATTTTAAGAAACTTTTGTTGTTCTAAAACAAAAAAATAAATTTTCCACAATCTTTCTGGTTCAAAAACTGAAATTACCATTTAAAATAATGTGTCTTGTTAGTGACATAGATGTTGGATTGGTATAATGGAAATGGAATGAAAAGTATTTATATGTGATATATTGATCTAGTATACAACAATGTGATAAACTATGTAATTAACCATCAACGGAGAAGATGTTTTAGTTGATGAGTATACAATTCAATAGTTTTGGTAGAACATGATTAGGTGGAATGATATAATTATCACTAATCATTAAAACAAGAAATACCTATCATTAATAAAAAAATATTAAAAAAAATTTTGTACCATTTTATTGAATCAGATTGATCTAAAAATCTAGGATAATCATTGTAATTATGATGTTATTGATGGCCATATTTCTCAGTTATGATAGTGATCAAATAAACATTAATTACAAATTCCCAGATTAAAAAAATAATCAACGATTCAACATAACAAACTATTGATTTCATATGTTTTTTTGAATTTATTAGCTTTCAGAATAATACCCATATTTATTTCCATCAAATAGAAGAGGATATTAATTTGAGAGATTAACCACTAATTATGGGATAACTCAATACTCTATATGATATTTTTAAAGGGATCCCATTGTGTTCTATTACAAATTAAAATATGGTGTCTATTTTAGTGATTATTAACACGTTTCAATGTGAAAGATACTATATAGGTTATTTAATAGCTTAATAGGTATTAGAATCAAATGTTTGATTTTATAATCTCTTTATAGACATTCAATGTAACCTAGATGGTTTTCATAACTGTTTAAGGGATATATATATTATAATAGGATACGTTCGAACTAAAATATTAATTTTTTATGTTGAATTTGATGATTTTTTGGGGGTCAGATTCATGGGAAAACATATATAATCTTATGGGAATGAGTATATATTAGTGGATATTGACTAATAATTAATGAACAAAATGTGGTGGAACATAAAAATATTTACTATAATAGTATTCTAAAATTCACCATTAATTGTTTACATGTTATTATAGCTAACTAATTCATCATTTATAATAAAACCCACATTAATAACATCAAATTATAATAATTAAGGAAAATACATGGTTGTGTGAAGAAATATAGAAATACATATCACCCTAAATTTAATGAACGAAATCAGTTTTCAAAAAATGATCCTTTTTTTATAAATTTATTGGGGGATATAAGATAGTATATTTATTAAATATTGATGAATAATAGTTTTCCTATGTAATTTATGTCATGAATCTCATATGAATATCCCCATATATATTTCTCTTTGAAAAAAACATATCACTTGGATTTGGAATTACAACATATATCCTTGATGGCATTAATAGTCATGAACATAAAATCTAGGAAAACTATTGGAAGAAAATTTCAGGAGGTAAGGGATATGGATAAAATCACAATATAATATAATAGAATTTATAAGATTTATATAGAATGAAATAATTTCATTCCATACCTAGTAATATATATAAATTATTTTGCAGAAAAATAGATGTTTTTTCATTCCAAAATTAAGATGATTCATTTAAAACATAAGTATATGTGTTATGGAAAATCTGTGATCATAATTTTATTATTTTATAGATATATTTTGAGAGTAAGTGAATAAAATATGCCATATTTTTAATTTGCAATGGATTAATCACTATTTTTATGGGTAAATGAAGGGATAAATTGTTATCTTTTTTGCTTGAAACCATTGAAGCATTTGGGTCTATCCAAGAATTTTAAACCCTAATCATCATGGGAGTCGACCTATGGGTTTTTTACATGTTTTTATCATTTTTATTTCATATAATAAAATAAAAAAATATTCTATTTGTCATGTTATTTGAAAATTGGTTCAATGAAAAACTGACCAATTATAGTGAGTGAAATTATTTCTTATATCATTAAGTGTTAATAATTACATTGAAACATCTCCTATCATATCCCATGGTCGAAAAAATAATACAACATATTTTTAATTTTACTCAAATATAGGAAATAATAATCTTAGTTATAAAAAAATAATTATTTCTAACTAAATATAGAATTAGAAATAGAAAATAATTTGAATTTTATTTACATTATATAAAAAATTGAATCATTTATTCATGAGAAAAAATTCCTGTAATCTTATTTTTTCAGTTTATAATTTATTAAAATATAGAATTGAGTAGCCACAGATCATTTTCATTTTTAAGGGAATATTTTTTGTTAAATAAATTCTAAATATTAATTAATCAAAAAATATTGAGTTTATATTAAAATATTTAAATTTTATTTCTTTCATTAAATTTAGAAAACTGATTCATACTACACTAAGAGAAGAATTAGAATATTTTTCATAAAAAAGTATAAAAAAATTTCATTACTAGAAACTGAATATGGGTTGTAATTTTCTAAATTAATCATGTATGATTTCTATACAAATTTGAGTTAAAATAGATTTGTTCAACTTTCATAAAATTATTTTTCTTTAAAATTAGTTGTGAATCAGAAATGAGATATTTTTTTAGAATCCTAAAAATAATTTCATACATTTTTTGAATTATCTAATTTAATTATGTACATTGTTTTTGAATTTTTGGAACACAAGATTGCATTAATTTTCTGTGATACTTGAATAATTTATTGAAAATTCATAATTGAATAATAATTTTGTTCATTAATTTTCTTAATTTTATCCCCCATAACGAAGTTAAATAATTATGAATAGTGTATTTATATATGTTTTTGGGAGTGACATTCAGTTGTTCAAAATTGTTTTCATTATATAAACCTAGAAACATACATTTTTTTAAAACAAATGATAGTTTTAATGTATATTTTACTCATCAGTTTTGTTATTTTTTATAATAATTGAAATTATATTAATAACTTTTGTGGTTAATATTATTCATTTATCTATGGAATCTACTATGTGACATTAATCATTTTTTCAACCTTAAAAAATTTCTTGTTAAAATTTTTGGGTATATTTTTTAATTTCATTTTCCAGATTGTATATAAAAATATAATATTTTCAATCAAGTGTTGTGATAAGGAAATCCTAATCCATATTGAGTAACTTTATAAATTTATTATATGGATTTAACAATGCTTTAAATATAATTTTTATACTTACTTATCTATATGTTTTTTCTTATCGTGACGTGATTCAAAAGTATTATTGTATTTTCACCACTCTTAAAAATTAAAATGTGGAAGTGTATTTTAATGAAAAATGATGTTTCATGACACCTTTTAAAAATATTTAAATTCAATTATATTTTTAAAAATAAATAAATTGTTTTTCTCAACTATTTCATTTAGGTGGGAATTAATACATTCATACCTATGAGAGACTATAGGTAACATTATTATTATAATAATCCTCTTGAATAACATTGAAATTTTTTTACTTTTAAGATGAATAATTTTTCACTAATTATGTCATGTTGATTTTATAGGGAAAATAATTATATTAGGTGTGTGAAAAATTTTTTTATTTTATTTTAATACTTGTTTACCATTTTTCATGACGAAAAAAATGGATTTGAAGTAATTTTTATTGTAAATTTATTAAAACATGATCATTTTTGAATGAAATTGTACATATTTGAGTAATTATTTTAATTTGGGTAATTTAGGATATAAATTTTAAAATATATTTTCATTATTTTTCATATATTTTTTGATGAAAAATATAGTTTCCACATAGGATATATTGATGCAGAAAATATTTTAAATTGGTTTTGGAAATAATTTTATAATTTGATGTTAACATTTTGAATTTTTTTAACTTTAAAAAATAATTTAATAGAATAATCTTGAAGAATTTTTTTATATATTTCAGTTTATTATGATTTCTATTTCTAAATTTAATTTTTCTTACTTTCATTCTAATTCTCACGACGTGTTGAAATCTATAAATCAATCTTTGTCAAATGGATGATAAGTAATAAAATTATTTTAGAATGTTTAAAAAGGATAAATTAATTAGATATATATTAATTTTCTCTACTTTAATTCAATATGAAACATATTTTTCAAAAATTAATCTAATTGATGTCGTTTTTTTTTAAATCTTTCCACTCACAAACTTTTCAATATAAATTTTTTCAAAAGTATCATATTTTTTATTAATCTCTGATATGTAACACTATTTGAGAATAATATGACTTAAGTAATATTTTTTTAGAATATATATTATATAAATTATTTTTACCAATGACAAATCAACTGTTTTCTATGATTAATATAGGTTTTAGTAGAGGATGACAATATATGTGATATTTTTAGTTGTAAAAAAATATATCTTTAATTCCATTATGAAATTTCAAGATGATATAGTACATGTAATTTTTTTACTATTAATCCCATAAGTATATGATATTTTTTCTTTTAATGCTCATACATAACATAAATTATAAGTGGATGGTGAATGTATAACATTTTACATTTTATAAATAGTATCAATGACTTATATATTCTACAAATTTTTCCAAATGCATTGGATATGTAGTATATTTTTTCATAATGATTTTAATATATAATATAATTGTGATTTCAAATTAAAAAATTACAATGCATAATATAATTTTTCCCTTTTAATACTTTTGAATAAAAATTTTAATATGGTATATTATAATATTTTATGATTAATGAAGGTGTAAAATAATTTAAAATTATTATCTTTCAAAAATTTATAAAAAGTAAAAAAATTGTGAGTTTAATGGGGAATAATTTGAGGAAATTGGATTTTATAAGGGGCAATGAACAAGCTGCATGATGATTAAATTAAACTATGGGATGATTTGAGATTAAAAAAGTGAGGAGATGAAGAAAACAAAAAAAGGGGTAGGTGACATTTCAGGGATTTCTTTATAATGTTACTTAAAGGAAAAATATTCATAGTGAAATATTCAATGCGGAGCAGTAAGAATAATGTATAGGAGACACTATATATGGATATTAACACGATAGATACATTCTATTCATGAAAAACCTCACTTATTAAAGGATTTATAAAATAATAATATAATAAACTAGTAGATCAAACAATTTTAAACTGATAAATTGAGAGAAGGGGCCTTGGGAGAGATAGAGTTGGAGGGATAAAGAAACCATAGTATAGAAGTGTGATTTAATTATTATTTTTTATTCATTCATATTCCCATTTAAAATCCTATTGTATTTTTTATTAAATTTTTCTATATATTATATTTATCTTATGGATGATGATTTTTATTATTTAATTAATTATTATTGTTTGAATTTTATTTATAAAATATGGTTGAATTTATTATTATTTATTAGGGTAAGATCACAAATTTATTAGTTACTTATATTTCTATTTTTTTGTTGGTTCTATCTTGTTTGGAGATGGAGAGCCTTTGTTAAAGAAAATGACATTATTTTTTGGGATCTATTCCTTTTCATATTATGATTATTAGGGTATAAATGGATTATATTTACAATGAAATCATTTCATGGTGAGTCCAGAGGCTTTAAAAGGAAAATGTGTTGGAAAAATAAATACAAGAAATTTACACATCATGTTACAGGATTACAAAATGCATATTTATTTAAGGGATTTAATAAAATAAATCAAATGAGATGGATTTTTCCGTGAAAATAACTAAAAATATTTACATGATTTGCAACTGAAATTCACAACATGTAAATTCCGAAACTGTAAATTTCAAGTGGTCGTACGGTGGAGGTTTTTCCGGAACCCATTTCAACTCTTATTTTCTAATCATAGGGTGACCCTCCTAGTAATTTTTGAGTACCAAAACCCCTTATGAAAAATCTATTCATTAAATCAATAATTTTTATATCTTTTTGGATCATTTTTTTCTTTATCTTTCATGTTTTTTAACCCTTTATGGTGAAACCCCCTTGGAAAATTGTATTGTGGGTATTGATCTTGATCATTCATGATGTAGAAACCTTATTGAAACCATACACATCTTTCTTATTTGGTGTTTCCCATTTGAACCATTTTTGAATCATCGATTAAAAGTAATTGATCTATTATCAAATTCAATAAGCATGATATTGATTATAGTAATGTGATTATATAATTTCTAGGATTTTTTATAATTTGATATTCTATATATGAATTAATTAATGTGTTCAATTAAATAAATTTTTAATATGGTATTTAATTGAAAAATTGAATCATGAAACTTTGATAATCAATTGATTATTTAATTCTGAGGACATTGAATTAAGAATCATAATAATTACTTGTTGAATAAATTTTTTTCTTGTTATGATTTTTCAATGTAATGAAAGAGATTAATTAATTTATAAATTAATTAATGTGAATAATATGATTAACAAATTCTATAATTAATTAATGTGATTAATTTAATGTTGAGTTTATTAGTGACAGTTATAGTGGTAACAATGTTGATGTTGATTAATCTAGAATGAAATTATATAGAGAAACATGTGATATTGTAGTGCATATGAATTCATGATATAAGAGTTTGGGACATTGACTGATTCTCTAAAAACCCATGTAAAATTTATTGATGAATGGTATGTGGTATAGGGACTGAGGCTTCAAATACCCATCATGTGTTAGACAACATGATATAATATTGTAGTATTGGCATTGGATACTAGATCTAATTAACTATAATAGACTAATGATATGAAATTGATAGTGGAAGTCCACTAATTAAATTAATTGTGAATTGATCATGTGGAATGGATGAAACTCCCGCACAGGACTAATTATGTATTTAGTTTTAGGTGTCCAAGTGAACCCTAAGGATTTTGTTGTAAAATAATGATTAATTGATAATGTGATAATTAGTTACTTATGCATTGTAATTATTTATTTTTACAACATCATATGTTGTTATTTGACTATATTTGATTTTGAAACAATTGGAGGTTGCCTAATAATTTGTACTCACACCCTACTCGGGCATCATGATTAGTTATCTAATTGATTTCATTGATGAATGGAAGATTAAGGTCAAGGGTACCCTACAAGATGACTGATCTTGGATAGATCAAGGTATAGGGAACAAGATGTGGTTTGGAACCCTCTTTGGAGTTGGAAATGTCTGTATTTTTAGTTTTCATTTTAGACACATCAAATTTACTACATTATGACATATTCTACATTTCATATGAATAATTTATTTTTAGATTTGCATTATCAAATATATTTTTATTTTTTATAATTATATATGCTTCCAATATTTTTTTTTTATCGTCGGGGTCTACTATTATAAAAGATGCAACAGTCTCCCCTTTGATGACTTACCAGACCCTTGATTCTAGTATACATCCTTTGGCATATAGTGAGGCGTGCCTCAGGTCATTTTTGAATACTATCGAGGCATTGTTAAGTGGCACCCTAGATAAGACATAAAAAATTTGTATAAATGTTATAGTTTTCTTTTCATTCTCATTGAATTACTATTTGGTGAAGGTATACATATGACTTGGAAGAGCCATCGATTGGTTATGATATCATGCATGGGAGTTGCAAAACCATGTGCGGGAGAAAAAACCAGTACATATGGTGGGATTGATTTTGTTGATATTTTTATTACAGGTGGATATTATTCGACCTTGGGTGTTGAACGTGTTGTGTGATGTGATAATAGTTTTTAATATTTTCCATGAATTTTCTCGTGGATTGGTATAGAAAAAGAGTTTAGTATTCATGTATCTTCCTAGACAACCAATATTATTTTTTGGAATGAATCATTTTATACATGAACAAGAAAATGGGTTTTGGTAAGTGGTTGAACATGAAGAGTTTTTACTTTCTTGTGAAAAGGAATTGAAAGCGGTTCCTTATTTGAAATTCATATTGGGAAAATAAAATTAAAATGTGAATAACTGGGTGTCAAAATGATTAAAATGATATAAAATTTATTTACCATTGTTATTATGACTTAGTTTTAGTATTGATAAGTGTAGTGAAAGTGAAATAGTTTTGACTGCATGTTGGGATTCTGGGAAAAGACATATTGTGACATATTGTTGTTTTTCCTCATACATAAATGGGTTAAATATATGAACCTTTCTACTAAAGTATATTTTTTTAATTGTATAAATATTCATTCATAATGATGCCAATTAAGATTACAGTAGAAGGAGACATATGGAGATGGTTTACCAATAGTTAAACATATAGCACTAACAATGTTGGGTGAAGAATAAGGGAAACATTTCTGATAGATCATCGCTCACATAATGAAATTAATGGAAAGAGACCCATGGCATATTATGAATAAAATGCCTAACATGTGAAATTTGTTTCAATTAAAATATCAACCAAATTTAATTTTATAATGTGTTCCTCAGGGGGG
This sequence comes from Viscum album, assembly GCA_963277665.1. Classification (NCBI taxonomy): domain Eukaryota; kingdom Viridiplantae; phylum Streptophyta; class Magnoliopsida; order Santalales; family Viscaceae; genus Viscum; species Viscum album. The sequence goes on along the minus strand of OY728162.1, from coordinate 397,154,644 downwards.
TGAATTTTTTATTGAGTCTATCAAGACTATAATTGACAATTTGAAGACATTCGCTAAGGATAGATTCATATTGACTACTTATGTACTATGAGGATTAGTGAATCAGTAGTGATATGTCTAGGTTTTGATAGGATTGGTTGATTTTATTTTATTTAATGAATTATTTGGATTTTTTATTAGAGTATATGTACCTAGAGATACTATGGAAAGAGAGTGTAACTGAGTTCATGAGGTTGACTCAAGGGAACATGACTATGATGCATTATTCAAGATGATTAATATATTTTTAGATTTTTTCTCTAGATTTGGTAGGAGATAAGGGTACTACTATAAATAGGATTATTGATGAACATAATTTTGAAATGAAGACCCATGTAAATATCTTCAATATATTGTAGTTTTCTAAAGTGGAGAATCAGGAACACATTGTTGAGTAGAAACTGAAGATGGCATTGAGTGGTGGATAGATTATCACTTCAAAATGACCAGGATGTATGACTTCTGAGAGAATGAAGCACCATTTCATGGAATTTAGCTGGAGTAGTGGGAAGAAAAGTTTTAAGTACGGGTGATCAGTTACTCGGGATCTTACCTAATCCCTTTTCCAATAGTGTGGTAGGATAGGAAATACTTCTAATCATTTTCCCCAACCACAAGTTGAGTTTTGATCTTATTGAATTATTTTTCATATGATATGGTTCTATAGGAACCTAGGGAAGAATTCTAGTGATAAAGGAGCTAGGACAAATAGGTTGTTTTAAGGAGAAATTCCATACAATATCAGTCTGGCATCTAGAGTTCTACTGGCCATGTCGAAAGAGGTGGTGGATATAGAGATTCTTGGAAACAATGCCTATATCAGTAAATTAGTATTTACTAAAGGAGCCAGACTACAAAATATGGAAGATATACATAGAAACTACATGAAAAATGAGATAATGAATTTATACTATAGGTGGAGATCATGATCAGATAAATAACTATAGATACACAATTTGGAGTGCATTCTAAAGAATTTTGTTTGTGAATGCGATGTTCTCTCATGATATGGGTGTAAAATTTTGTGTGTATTTCTATATTCAGGACATGTTGGGATTCGACCTAAACAAGGGTGTAGACTGGATAGTCATATATTGATCCAACATCAATTGATATTGGATGAGAGTGATGATTACATCTACTAAGGGTGATATTCCCATTCACAAAGGAAAATGGTATATCTAGGCTGGACGAGTGGGTATAACTACACAATAACGGGGAGATCTCACATCCCATGTTTCTAGATTTTGGTTGGATGATGAATGTGTGAAACCTGGTGATTTCTCAGCAATAGAGGAGATTTTAATGAATTTTTACCTAATTAATTCATAGTTATACAACATGATAGGGGTATTAAATTCACTAATGATCTCATTTTGGGGTTTAAGACAATATCATTTCCACTGTACAAACTGGCACTGACAGAGCTTCAAAAGCACAAGACTCCACTATAGTATTTGAAGAATAAAGGGATTATCTGAACAAGTATGTCACCATGGGGTTTAACTGTGTTGTTTTCTTATATGTATAATGGAGTTTTTTGATTGATTTCTGATTAATAAATGTTGATCAAGGTGGCTGTAAAAAACTGTTATCTTTTTCCATGTATCGAAGATCTATTTGACTAATATAGAGGATCTTTTCTATCAACAAATATTTAAATTATATCAGGCTATTAACCTCTTAGAGTTAAAACATCTAACATGTAGAGGCCTAATTTTTGGAGCAGTTATGGCCAGTATGGGTTCATCTTAATTCCATTCAGGATGAAAATTCACCATAATTGTATATGACACTGATGAACAAAATCATCCACTCGTACATGGATCATTTTGTTGCAGTGCTTGTAGATGAAACCATTGGTGAAATCTGAGACTCGTGATGATCATTTCCAACATCGTTTCATCATCCAGATTACTCCAAGAGATAATAGACTGTTTCCATGATATCTATCTATCAGTTTTGGATTTATCAGGTACACCTCTTAGGAATCAAAATCTTGAAAGAAGGTGTGTCAGTAGACCCAGATAAGGTTCATGCATGGTATCTTGGGAGAATTCCAAGAATGTTTTTGATATCCATTATTTTATAGTGTCATCTGGATAGTATCATTGATTCATGCAATAATTTTCCCATGTTTATGTGATATTATTGGGATAAAAGGAAATAATGATGTAATGGTATGAATCCTGTAAAAAATTATTTACAAGAGTTGATGAAGAATTTTATGTTGGAACAAATATTGTTCATTATTGAGCTAGGTGAAGAGTATGTGGTGTACTGGTATCCTTCCAGGATCATAAATGGATTAGTGCTGATGCAGGGAGATCTATTTTTGGTGTATGGTTCTTTATAGATGAGGATTCATGAACTGAAGTACCCTACAGAAGAGATTGAGTTAGTTTTAGTGGATTGTTGCATAAAGTGTCGGGGAAATTATTTTTCGGGCCAGATATTTACGATGTTTTCCACTCATAGGATCTTAAGATAAATATTTTTATAGTGATATTTAAACCTTTAGTGGAGCATATGGGTTGATTATATGCATTAATTTAATTTATATCTAGCATATATTACTGAAAAAGGAAACAGTGTAGCTGAAACATAGAATTAGAAAAATCTGACTTAGGTAGTTTAAAAGTCTTGTGATTAGTTGATGATGATTAAATTTCAGGCTAAGATGGGCATTGTAGTTTTGGATAGTAAGGATCACATTATTCACATATAATTTTTAATAGACATGACACTTTTGAGTTGGATCATGGAAATGATGTATAATGATATTGAACAATTTACCATGATAGAAATTTATTATGGTGAGGAGTCACCTTTCGATTGGAGAATAGGCAAGGATGAGATCATATAAGTCAATATTTGAGTTTGTGTGCCTACAAGCATCCAAGATGAGATAATGTGTGTATTTCATACCTCTATGTTGGTCATACACCCATAAGAGAAAAATATTTACTTCGACCTATGATCATATTTTTTATGGCCATACATGAAAAATGAGATTGCATGGTACATGACATGATGCATCACATGTCATAAAGTGAAGGGGTAGAATCAATGACATGTTAAATTTCTACTATTTTTGCCCATTCCAGAGTAAAAGTTTGATAATGTTTCTATGTAAATTGAGATCACTCTTTTGATGATGTATGGTGATAATGATTCTATCTGGGTAATTGTGAGTTGATTGAAAAAATTAGTGCATTTCATACATATATGGGATAATTTCTCAGTAGATCATTTGAGATACCAATTTTTTCAGGAGATAATTAGTTTTCATGTGGTTTCTAAAATATATAGTTTCATATCATGACTCATGATTTATTGCAGGCATCTGGAAGTGGTAGAAAAATGTGTTTAGTACACACGTAGTATGGTGTAGGCCTTTCACCCGCATATATATGGGAATTAAAATGAGGTTGTATATGTTCTTGGGTATATATTTTAGGCTTTTGTTAGAGAATTTGGTGAATTTTTGGATATGAACATAGGTTCAGTGGATTTTTCATATAACAACCATTATCAAGAAACTATACTGATGTCTCTATATCAGGATCTTTATGGTAGGCCATGAAGATAACCACTATGATTTATGGTGGCTGGTGGGACATAGTTTTTGTGTCCCAACCCTATGAATGATATGTCATAGTTGGTACAAATAATTTTTAGATGTGTTCCTATAGATCAAATTAGGAAAAAAGTTTCTCACTAACTGACAGATATTACGCATAGAGTTCAAAGAGGTTGATTGTGTATTCCTTTGTGTTTTACCTAGGTTGGGTCACTATAGGATACAGAGATATAGCATGTTGATGCCAATGTTTGTTGAAATTTTTTGGTTTTTAGAGAGAATATTGAAAGTGGAGTACTGATTGGAAGCTGCATAGAAATACATTGCTATACATAATATTTTAAGGTATCAAAACAACAACAGTATCACATGGACCATTCTCATGTGATCGATGTGGATGATGTTGATCTTTGGATAGATGTTTCCTTATAAGAGAATATTATATATGTATTGTATCACATTGATAAAGGTAGAAGATATAGATAATTTCTATAGTTTATGTATTTTTTACTCATGGACGCAGTCAAGTTGATACATGGGAAACAAAAGCCAACATGTGGGATCTATGGGCAAATATTTCTCACTTCGAATATTAGAGATTCCTAGAAGTGTAGCTCGATGATGATATTTTATAAGGTGGGGAGATTATAATATCCTATCTTTTTTAGGTATTATTCTATTTATGGATTATAATATCCAAATATTTTTCAAATATAGAGATCCATTGTTGGGAAAAATTACCAAATGTGTGGGGATGAATTCCTTTTTTAATTAATGGTATCCATGTATAAATGGGTTAAGTGTAAAAATAAATGAGTTCTTCATGAGTTGAGATGCTTTAAATGTAAAATTGATTGAATACTAAAAAATTAATCATCTAAACATTGTGTAATTGGATAACATATCTTGTAATTGTTCATGGGTTTCAATAAAATAAATCCAAGGTGACGGGTTTTTTGGAAAACCTCATTTAAAATATTTACATTAAGTGTAATATAACTTCAAATTGTGTAATTTCCCATAATAAAGTATTAAATTGGATACCCAAATGATTTCTAATGGAACCCACTAAATACATTATCCTCTCAAACTAGAGAGACCCTCTAGGAAATGTTGAAGTGAACACCCCCAATATGTATGTTCCATTCATGTGATCAATCCCCTATAAGTTTTAATGTTTGGGTTTCATCTTTCTCTTCCTCCATTTCCAACATACTATCATTAAACTCCAATGGAAAATTATATTTTCTGTTTTGATATTGATTAATCAGGATCTATGAACCTATTTATAAAAAATCTACATTTTTCCCCAAGGGCGTTGTCAACTAGAAATATTGTCGAATCGTTTATTAAAGATAGGTGGTCTATTATCAAATTGATTTTTTTTAAATATTTTATATGTACGTGATTGTTTAGTTTCATGTTCTCATTTAGAAATTAAAATTTTGAATATGATTTAATTAATATGGACAATTAATTAATTAAGGAATTGGGGATTTGATTAAACAATGAAATCATGGAATTTGGATAATTATTTGATGATTTAATTATAGGGATAATGAATTGAGAATCAGGATAATTAATTATTGAATTAATTATTATCATACTAAGATTTTCCAATTTGATAATTTTCATTGATTAGTTATTAAATTAATTAATGTGAAAGATTTGTTTAATTAATTATATAATTAATTTATTTAATGAATGTTATTAATTATTTATTAAATTAATTAATAAGAATTGTATTGATAGGACGATTAAGGTTGATTAATCATTGTAGAAATGAAAGTGGAGAACATGTGATATTTTAGAGCATGTGAATTAATGATATATGAGTATGGGAAAAAATTATCATTCCAAATACACATGTTAAATTTATTGAAGAATGGGGTGTGGTGGTGGGAGTAAAGCTCAAAAATGCCATGTGGTGTTAGACATAACAATCTACGCCCATGAGATTGACATTGGATCCTAGATTATTTGTAATAGTTAAATAAAATTAAAATGATAATGGAAGATGATTTATTACATGAATTCTGAATTCATATTTTGTGATGTATCAAACTCTAGAATGAGCTAAAATAGGTATTCAAATTCTAGTTTCCATAGAAACCATGGTGTTTATGTAGTAAATAATAATAATTTGATAATCTGACAAATGTTTACCTATGCATTGTAATTATTTTTTAAAACAAATGTATACAATATTATTTTACTATATTTGTTTTATACATGATTTTTATATACTACTGTATTGTTCTAATACCCTACATGGGTTTCCTAATCAGTACATTAGTAGATTTATTTAATGCAGTACAGGTTATGTGAACGTGGTCTGTGTTAGATGGATGAGTTGGGATAGAGCGTGTGTTAGGGAACAAGATTTTGTTTGAGACCGAAATGGGAATTCTCGAAATCTATATTTTAGTTTACATTATAGTCACTTGACACATTCTTCGTCATGACATGTTTTTGGTTTCATTTGGATATTTTATTTCATGCTTTGGATTATCTTGATATATTTTTATATCTTAAGACTGTATATAATACAACTATTCTTTATTGTTTATGATTGTGTCTACTGTGTTAAAATAATTTATAGTCTCCCCATTTATTATTTACAAGACTATTGATTATATTTGGAAGCCTTTGGAATATAGGGAGTTGTTCAAGAGATCATGTGGGATATCGAATCAATGAACTGATATGTGGAACCTAGGATGGGATTTTACAGTTTTCGATAATATTGATGAATTTTCAACAATCAGTAATGGGTGATATTTTTTCAAAAACATTAAAACTATTTGGAATATTTACATAAAATATCATTGAAAATTATATTTTTAAATAAATAATTGGATAATATATTAATGATATTAAATTATTGTTTTGTTATTTTCAACCACATTATACAAATATTTCATGTATGGATATAACATTGGATTTAAAAAAACATATAATTTTACCTCTAACCTATCATTGAATCTACAGAGTTTGGGGATAAATTTCAATCGATAATGCCCGAATTAAAAATATTATGAATTATCATATATAAAAAATCTTAAAATAAATTTTCCCATTTCACATAAATTTTCATTTCCTATTATACATTTATCTGTGATTTATTCATTAAAACTATCTCCCCTCAATTACATTCATTATCATTTCATTATATACTCTACATCAAAAATTATTTTCCATAAGGGGTTTTTTGGATTTTTTTCATTGAGTTTCTATTTATTATTGATAGAAATACATGAATAAATTTACTATGGGTTTCATCGTACATTCTATTATATTTGATTTATATTATAATAAATTAACATTTATAATGAATGTTTTAGTTATATCTAGAAGATGAATTAGTTTTATAATTATAAAATTATCGAATCATAAAAGAATCAATATCTATATAAAATTAATATAATAAAATATACATGTTTTTTCAAAATGCTTCTTACTTTAACTCGGAGGTGATTAATTGATTATGTGTCTTCAATATAATATACTATTATACATGAGGCATTTTTCTTGGTATATTTATTAGATAATATATTTTTTATTTTAATAACCATCCAATCATCTTTATCCCAATTCTAAAATCCAATGTCCTCATTTCAATATCCCACATTGAAACACGGAACAAACCAATATTCTAATAATCCATTTCACTATATTACACATAAATATACATATAACATTCAATTAAATTTAGATGTGAGACACCCACTAGCTTACTAATCCAATGGTAATTTGGTTAGTAATTCCCATCATTATGGATATATTTATACTGATTTGATAACTCCTGAATTTGAATACATATAAATAAAATATTTAGGAAAATATGATTGTTCAAAAATTCTCTACGGCTTCTCATTTAATATTGAATTTATAAATTCAACCACACTATTCTTTTTTTCAAGGAACTATCTTTTCAACCCCATTCTAATTATTCAAATAAAATATATATAATTCATTACAACTGTGTTAACCACTGTTGTCAAACACCATGATTTTCAGCATTATATTAATCATATTCTCCACAATGTCTCTCTATATACTAAACATTTTGATGACTGAATAATTTTTCATAAAAAATAGAACCCATTATTATTATATATAATCATCATTTAATGTAATATAGTATTTACAACCAATATGAAAATATACCAATGTTTGTCTGTATATATTTATATGTAGAATAATCATATTTCAGATCATGGGTGTATATCATTGTATAAAAAAAATATTACATAAATTATAAGGATACTATTTAAACATGATATATAATTTTTTTGTTTTTGTTTTTTAAATGAACCATGATTTTGGAATACATTTTTCTCTAAATAAATACTATTTTAAACTAAAACTACTACAAAACTAGCCTTTTATGGTGATGGAAATTGATAACACTGTAAAAAAACAATGATAAATGGAATCTTAATCAGTGATAAAGAAATTTATGATAAATGAAACCTTTTATCAATGATTTTATGTTAGTAGTGATAATTGGAACCATTATATGTGCTTTATTTTTAGCACTGATTAAGGGTACCCTTTATTTGTGCATTTTTGTTAGCCATGATAAATGGTACCCTTTATCAGCACATTATTTATATAACTAATAATGATACATTTTATCAGTGCTTTTAGTGCTTGTAAAGGCCCAAATAAATGAAATAAAATAATTCTCCAAAAAAATAAAAATTGTGTTTATTAAAAAATGTATTGATTAAAACATTATTGATAAAACTGAAGAATTTGATTATGAATTATTAAATATTAAAAAAATTATTAAATAATTATAATAATTAATGTTATTAAATTATATATTTTAAATATATAGATATATATTAATGTATATAAATAATATTTATATATTATGAATTAGTTATAACCTTTGGAATAAATAGTCATATATTTTGTGAATAATGGTATATAATTAAAAATTATTAAGAATTAATAAAACTGACAAATTTCTCAGTTTAATAGACATATAAATGAATGTTTTATGTTGTTTTTAAATTTAACATAGATCAGATGTCTTTCATATTTATTTCACATATATTTAATTAAAAAATTAATATATACAATGCGGACACACAAAACATTTCCATTTTTTCAAAGTTATTAAGATGTACTTATTTTTAAATTTTTCAATTTCACTCATTTTTATCATATAAGAATACATTCACTCAAAATTAGATATAAATATTTTATTTCCAAAAATATTTTGATAATTTTAAATAAATAATTATAAATTTATAATTATTATATTAAAAATTTATATAATTTCTAAATTATTATTTAAATATATATATTAAGTGTATATATATATTTATATAAAATTATAAATTGTTTATCAATACCATGAAAACCGTTGATAAAATAAATTTTTATCTATGATAAAACATTTTCGATAATAAATATAGATTTTATCAGCACTCTTTTAGCGCTTATAATGGCATAACTTTATCAGTGCAAAAAAACAAAAACAATTTCCTTTTATCTCCTCTTATTACAAAAGCAATGATACATGGACTCATTGTGGACCCTAATTTCTAAGCACTGATAAAATATTCCTGATCAATTTAAAAAATCTTAAACATTTTTTATCCTATCATGATATCGAATTCTTTTTGTGGAATCCAGCGAGGTAGGCCGAGTGAATTCCTTTGTTTATTTTTCAATTCAATTTTTTTCTTCATCAAAAATATCATGAGTTTTTTTATTATACTCCTTGTGTTCTATTTTTCTTTTATATTATAAACTAAATAAATTATTTAGATTATGAAAAAAAAAATTGTTTTTGTGGGTAAGATAATTTCACCGTGAGAGTGTTTTTTGTTTTATAGATCTGTATACAAATAAATAAATGTTGAATAAAATAATATATTTTTTCCTATATATTATTGAATAATTTTTTTGGTATTAAACAACATGAGAAGGAATGATGTCAAAATATACCTAAAGGGAATGTAAATTTTTGGAATAATTGGATGCATCCATTTTTGTAGCAACATTGTTCCATTGCAAAGTATCATAGTAATATATAATTAGCATTAAAACACTATAGAAATTTTTTTTCCATTATTTATTCCAATGTAAATTATCAAATAAAGTTATTTATATGGCTTCAGTGTTTACTTAGAGGCTACAAAAAATTAATCCTTAAAGTCTCTAAATAATATAAAGGGTGACAAAGAAATCTAGAATAATCCAATAGATCAATTTGATGTGGGATTATTTAAATAGGAGTTAATCTATTGAATTAAAATTTAAATTTTCTGTTCATAGAGAATTTGAAACTAATTTAATTAATATGGTGAATAAAAACAAATAGTAATTAGGGAATAGTTTCTTGAAATTGGTAATGTTTAATAGAGGAAGAGTATTTATGGATCATTCTGAAGATCTAGCCATTAATTTCTGTTAATGAAATCTATAATTTTTTTGGAACCACTAAGTGTTTATTTTATGATGTTTTAAGATATTAATAAAAATATATAATTGAGTCACATTAATAAGTGATGATGTTTCTTTAGTTGTGGAAAATATAAAAGTTTCATTTATTCAACCCTCTTCAATAATATTTGGTTGAAATTAATTCATATATATATATAATTACATATATCTAATTTATATGTATATATATATAATTTCACATTCATGGGGAGTAAATGATATAAAATTAAAATCCAACTCCACACTAATAGTGAATAGCTTAGTGAGACTCAAACCTGATTCCTCTCCCAGACCCTGCAGAGCCACTACTAACCGATGGGTAGATCTATTGTGACAACCTCTCTATAATCCTAGGGATTGTTATGTGTGGTGATATAATTTCTCAAGAGCCTTGATATGTTTTCAAATAATTGATATACCATTAATTATAAATTTAATAATTCCTTAGGTTTCAACATCAGTTGTTCCCATTTATATAATATTTGTTATCAAATTCAACATATTAGAAATTATTAAAAAAAATTCTTCATAATGTTCCCACATATCATTAATAAAAACTATCAACCTCATTAACTTCATCTCCAAAACGTATATTATTTTAATTTTTTCAATGACACTCACCCCTATATATTTAATGTCTCTTGTACAACTCTGAGCATTATTTATCCCCTGGGTGACTATATATTTGAGTATTTAAAAAACATAGTTTCATGTACAAAAGAGAGAAAGGATGGGTCAAACTATAATATTAAATGTTAAATATCTAAAATATGTGGTGATAAGGTTGACTTTTCTATAACGTTTACCTTTTAATGGATTAAAAGGATTACACCAATGATAGTGGATTAATTTTTTTATTTTATATAATTTCCCATTTTCTTTAACATAAAAAATTTCTCTAAAACAATCAAATGATGAGTGTCCCTTATAATAATATTGTACTACTTTCATCATTGATAATGAATAGATTATTTTTATTTATTTATATATTGTATAAAATTAATATTTTATGAACCCAAAAGGATAGATGTAACCGAAAATTGATTCATGTTAATCTCTTGAAAAAAGAAGATGATGATACAGTTAATGAGTTCATTATGTATGAAATCGATCATGAATAAGTCCCTTATAAAATCATCATTCTATGATTAAGTTGTTGTTATTCAAGAAATAATTGTTTGAAGGTGTTTTAAGAAAATTTTTATTGTCATATAGTAGATAAAATATATAACTGTTGGATTAAACATTAGAAAAAATGAACTTGGAAATTGATTGGGATGATACTATGGTTTATGAATCATTTCATATAAAACCATTATAAAAATGGGGTTGATATCATGTAATAAATGAGTATGGAAATTAGAGATTTCATTCATTATTTTCCAATGTTCTATAAGGAGTTAAATATATATTACACGAAACCATTTTATATTGGTTGTCCTAAATACACAACATTGTCACTTTTATTTATGTTATATACATTGAATGTTGGAAGCAGATGAAGTGACCCCAGATTTATAGAACTACATGATATAATTAAATATAAGCTAAGAGATGAAAATAAACTAACATACTAAACATATGATGCTAAATGAATGTTAAATTATTCGTGAAGGATCTCAGAAATATATATTCTTGTCTAAATTTCTGCATATTGTTTTATAGGGACCATAAATCACACATAAAATTCCCTACATATGGCTCATAAAAATATAAGATAAATTAATCTAGTCATTAAAAAATTTTATGGTACATTCGAATCATTCAATGGTTTATAAGTCTTTATGGATGTCATGAAACCACAAGACAATAATAATGGAATTTAAATACAATAATTAAAAATGGGAACCTACATCATTCATTAGATGCTTTTGTTCATGTTGGGATACTATGTCCATCTTTTATATAATTCTAAAAAAATTCAACAAAATTCTTATTCCTAAATACTTTTTCACCCCTATAGAGGTTCATTTATCACTTTAATTCATGTTTCATCCTCTATATTTTAAAAAAGATCAATGACTCTACCTCTTCTCAATCATAGAGGTAATCATGATTTTTTAAAAATAAAATAATATTCTATATAATTAATTTATTTTATTCATATTTATATTGAATTTATTTTCATTTAGTATTACTCATTTAATTATTATTTTATATATGTGGATTCATTTTTCTGTTGGGGTGATCTTTGAATCTTTCATCCCATTCTCCACAAAAACATCTAAAAAATTATTCTCCATCAAATACTTTTACCCATATAGTGTTAAAATTTATCACATTCCCTCATGTTCCCTCAATTTTTTAATAACCTAATTTATCTTAATATTTGAAAAATAAGATAATTTTCTAAATATTTAGTGTAATATTTAATATTTATGTCATTTTTATTTCTTTTTTATTACTCGTAATAATTGTCCATTTTACAGGTGGATTTTTTTTCAAGATGATATATTTTTTCGAAGCGACTCTTGATGTGTAGAATTCTAAAAAAAACGTTAATGGGGGATTTTTGAGCTTTTGGGATGTGTAGGAACCATCCGCATATGAATCTAACAAATGATGTGACTAGTATTACTCCATGTACTTATATATATTTAATATTTATATTAGTTTTAGTAAAAAAGTCAAATAAAACTCTCCAAACAATGATAAAATATTTATATTGTTTTGATACATTAATATAATGATCTATAAGTCATTTTTTCAAATGTAATAATCAGACACACCTCAGTACGATACACTATGTTCCTGATATGACTTAATGTGTCTCTTAACAATTTGAAATCAAAAATTTACATTAAAAGATGTCGCTGCCTAAAAATTGAGAAAACTCACTCGTATTTTCTTAATAATTTAGCTAATCCATTAATTATAAATTTGTGGCATGTAAGAATCAATATCACATTAATCTAATTATCAAATATATCCATATGTGTCAAAGTGTGTGGTTCATGTTTAAAATGAAATAATAGTGAAAAGGCATGTGACATATTAAAAACCAAGAAAAAACATTCAGATTGTTTATATACTGTTAATCAATCATTCATACATGATTTCAAACATGTAGAAATCATATACACCATAATCATATGCATTGTGTAACTGTTATGACTATATGTGCATCTTTATTTACAATTGGCACCAATTTTAGAAAAAATAAATAAACATATCTATTCCACATTGAAAAAACATCATATAGTTTTGATACGTTATAAAAATAATCTATACGTAATTTGAGGCTTGCATGAATCATCCACACCTCAATCTGACACACATTATGACAATTATGACTCCAAGTGCATGTTATTATTTGAAATTAGAATCAATTTTTAAAAAAATACATACTAACCCACTAAAAACTAGTAAACAGAATTCATGATGTTTAAATACTTTAGTAAAATGATCCTTATGATATTCATGATTTAAATGAATCATCCACCCCTCAATTTGATACACAATGTTATAATTATGAGTCAAAGTGTGTGTTTCAAATTTAAAATGGCATTTTATTTAAAATAAATATAAGTGTTTTAATAAAAACTAAATGTCCAAATTATGATTGTTTTGATAAATTATGATAGAGATAAATATGTGATTTGGGACATGTTGGAATTATTCTCACTGCAATCCGACATGATGTGTGACTAGTTTGACTCAAAGTGTGACTCTTTATATAAAAGTATCATCAATTTTAGTAAAATAGATAAATGTCTTTCTCAAAACTGAGAAAAAAATCATACACCTTTTATACCATAAAAAATTAAACATAATTCATTTTTAGGTGTATGAACCAACCACACATTAATCTGATACAGAATATTCTTGGTATGACTCAAAGTGTCCATTATCATTTTAAAATCAATATTTTTATCAGAAAAGTGTCACCCACTAAAACCCATAAAATATGATTGGATTTTCATGATAAGTTACCAAAATTATTCATAATTAATTTCTTATGGGTAATAATATATTTAATGTCAAATAGATACATGATGTTATTAGAATGAGTCAAAAGTACATGTTTCCCGTTTAAAATTAATTTTTTTGTAATAAACACAACCGACATACTCAAAATAGAAAAAACACGTTTTGATTGTATTGATACTTTAGGAAAGTAATCCAAAATTCATTTTAGACATTTTGGGATTAGAAAAACCTCAAACTAGTGCATAGTGTTACCAGTATGACTGTATGTGTGCCTTTTATTTTAAATTGTCTTTATTTTTTTTGAAAAATTAACACTTTATGTGAATTTATTTCTCCAATTTATTATTAACATAAGAAATAATTTCATAAAGAGGTCAATTATTTTTCTCAATTTTGGGTGTTTTTTCATTCGGAAATTTCATGAATCAGTTTAGGATAGATATATAAACAAACACTAATGTATTTGAATTTATGTAATAATTTTTATTTATATTATTTTTTAAACCAATGTCTGAAATATCTAAAATATAGTGTCTATTTTTTCTTTAGTCCTGTTAATTTTATTTATTTAATCATAATTTGGGACATTATTTTTTTCATATCAGGTGTTTTGGTTTATTGTAACTACACATTATAGTGGTAATGAAGTGTTCTATTTCAACACGCTATAGTATGACCCAATATCAAAGTTTTTATAAGTGCAGATAAAGGTATACCTTATCATTTCTTATATAATAACGCATAAAAGATCACATATCAATGCTTTTGATAACAGTGATAAATGGCACCCTTAGTAAAAAATAAATTAATGTGTTGTTAAAGGTCTCATTTGTCTGTGCTTTTTGGCACTGATAAATAACCCCTTTTAACAGCGTTTTTTATCCCTGATAAAATACTAGGGATTTTAACCTCATACATGATGTCAACTCTTTTCATGCACTAATAAAGGAAACTTCTAGCACTGTTAAAGGGTATTTTTGAAGTAGTGTGTCTGTTTCACTTGAAATAGAAAAATAAAATGATCCAAAACATATTTGATAAAAATTATTATGAAAATATTTTGAATAATAAAACTAATTTTTATTAAAATGTTTTTACTAAAATCAATTTTCATTCTCTTAGAGGATATAAAATCAATGTTATTTATTAATAAAGATCACTATTATTTTTGAAATTTCGATTTTTTAATGCTTTTAAGGTATTTATATTAAGAAATTATATTTACAAAACTTCAATAATTATGATATTTATGTTTTTTTGGTTCATTAATTTTTTTATTGAGGTTAAATAATATGAAAAACACATAAAAATAAATTTTCAATAAAATTATTTCTTTTCAAATATTGGAGATTTAATTTAAAAATAAGGTCCTAAATTATAAATTATTATTTTAATAAACCCTATTCCATTTTTTATTTTCAAATGTTCATAGTATATTAATATTAATTTTTTACATTTTTCTTAAAAGTTTTTTTATAAGAATAGTTCACAAAATAATTCTCTTCAAAACCCAATCATAATTGACCATATATATCACATATTGATTCACTATTCAAATCCACCCTTACAACATTGTTTTAAAAATGTTTTGTAATGAATATCATAAATATAATTATATATTTATGTTTTTGTTTTAATCAATTAAATAATTTTATATCACTGTTTAATTGGGAAGTTTTACTTGTTTTGGTTGTTACATTATAGGAGGAGTGATTTGGAGAGCTCATGATGGAATTCAATCAAAATGGGCCAAACTGCACGAGAGCCCAAGCATGCATGTAGAAAATTATTTGTACTGTAGATAAGTTGTGTATCCAATTGGGAGAAAAATGGGATTATGAGTGAAAAAATTGTGGTATATATTTATCTAGAATTTCATGAAGCTCAATTCTTCCATTTGGAGGCCCATAATAGGCCCATAATGTGATGAAATTCTGGGTCGGCTAGATTGATCCACCCTTCTGTATTTGGGACATAGCTCGGGTCTCAACAATAAAATTGGGTTGATTCCACGTCGCCTGGACAAAAAATTAAAATCCCCATATCTCCAACTAATTTCATGCCATTTACATGCATTTTTTTCTATCAACCATCTAGATGAAAATGGTGTAAGAAATCATCCTCGAATAGTCACCTAGACCTTTAGATATATGACAAATTTATGTGAAAATATGGAAAAAAAATTCCTATAATATCACTCATCCCACTCATTATCTGTTTGGCATGACTAGAGGTGAAGGTGACGCAAATTGGAGAGCTTGATTCCCCCATTTTATTTCTTTTCTACCTCATGTACTTCTAAACGTTTTATTGATCAATTTGTATATTGTCATTTGTTACAATCTCATGCTCCACACTTGTAATTATTAAAAGGTAATTATTATTTTTTATTTTCTGTGAATTCTTCTTAATATATACTGTAACATCCCAGGTAAATAAAGAATAATATATTTTAATATTTATTTATATTTGTGAATTAAATATTAATTTTAGCTTAAAGGGGTAACTATGTTCGATAGCGTACTCGATACGCACCAATGGGTTTCATTGAATCTTACGTTGCACACTAGTAATATAATATTATTATTTTAAATGGTAGTTAACTCCTAGTTGTTGTATTTGAGGGAATGAACAAAACTAACTATTATATTATTATAAATGTATTTATATTTATCTAATAAACGTTAAAGTCTTAATATTTTAATGAATCTAATTTTAAGCATAATTTACATTAAAAGGCCAATTTACCGCCTTTTAATGGTGAACCCTTTTTAAATATAGTTTTGGTAACTTTAATACATTATATATGACCAAATAAAATTCTACTTTAGAATTAGGACATCAGAATTTACTTTGGGTAATTTTTTGGTTTTTTTCTAATAATGTTTATTTTTTTAGGAATACTGAAATTATTGTATTTTAATTCAAAACATTGTTTTAATATATTTTATTTATATGGTTAGATTATCTTTTTAATTGGTTTTAAAGTGAAATTGAAATATTTGTTTACCATTTAATCCAATTTTGGTCATTGGAATTAATTTCACTTTGAAATTGGACATAAATAAGTATCAATCTTTTGATAGTTTTTAATTCTTAAAAACATCCCCTTTGTTTTGACAGAGGGAATTAATTTTAAATTAATTTTTGACACATCTATATTTTGATTTTGGAAACATTGATTCCATATTCGGAATCCGGAGGCCCAAATTGTGTAAATAGGTACCTTTTATTTTTAGACATTTTAAATATTTACTTTAGTAAATATTTTATTTATCGTGGTTAACGGTTAATCAGGTAAATAAGGCTAAAAAATAATATTATAATATTATTAAATTACCCTTAAACGTGTCATAATATTATTGGATGAGTCATTTCCGACCATGAGCATATGTTGGTCGATTTTGGGACCCCATTGAGCCACTTGGGAGTGATAATGACAATTTAGATTAATTAATTTAATGTAAAGACACAAGTGACATTAACAAAAATCTTTTAGTAATTAATTTTTATATGGTGTTATATAAGTCCTATTTTATACTATAAATATTAATTAGAAATATAAAAAGATTTCCTACATAATTTAATTTTTTTATAAGTTTTATACATCAAATAAACTAAATTATTTATGACCAATAATGATGCATTTTTTACATCATTAATATATGATTTAAATAAATAAGATTATAATAATTAAAATATTATCCAAAACATGTACAATTCTTAATGGATGATTTTATTTCGAATTTGAGTCATCTTATCTTAGACCTCAATTATTTGTGGACCATTATAAACTGAATATAATTTTATAATAAAATAATATTTTCAAACATTCCTAAAGAGACCCTCTTCTCTCTTATAAAAAAAGACCACTTCTAACCAATTTCTCAAACCTCTCAAGACATTTGGATCGTCCAAAATCTTCCCAATTAATATCCCTATATATCTATCCTCCTCATATAAGCCTTACCTTAGGCAGATGTCACTTAAAAAGTTCTTTGCATCAAACCAAAGTGAGTTACCCAAATTATGGGTAACAGTTTCTCTTAATTTTTTTATTTTGCTTCTCCAACCCCTAAACTATTTTTATTTCCTTTCATTTCTAACAACACCAGTATCCTCAATATACTTGGATGTTTTTATGATAAGCATTTGAACTATACCTACACACACCTCCATCTAATGGATGAAGAACATAATGCTTCTGTGGATGGAAAACTAACGCCTCACGAAACGATGATTGATCAATTACATCTTACCGCATCTCATGGTGGACATTATGATGGAACTTTATTTATATATGATATATATTATATTTATTATTTCCTTATTCTTTTTTACTTTCCATTTATATCATGACTTTATGGTTTCCATAGTGGGTACATACGATAATCTCATTTGAGGAAGTGCGGACTACCACCCACTCAAAGTGATGTGACTCTTTAATTCCCTATGTGGCATGTATAAAGGATAGAGTTAATGATATTATATATGATATTATACTAGATTTATAATAAACCTATGTATCATTATGTTTTAATTCCATTAAAATATGAAATAGAAATGAAAGTAGCGTTAATGCGTACGTACAACTTACTGTCTCCCTGAACAGTGCCTTCCATTTCGTACCTTCAAATGTTATTTACTATTATAAATACATGTATATACTGGATATAAATGATATATATTATCTATAAAATCAATAATACCATTCTGGATATAATTTACTATTGACCACATGGACAACTTGTAAATATAAGGTGTTCATTTTTGACCTAAGTACCAAATATCGACAAAATGAACATTATTAACTAAAATGATTACATAATGATTGTAACATATTAATAAGTGATATGAAAGGAATAATAAACATGAAAAAGGTTCTTAAGAAAGTAAAAATTAACTTTACTTTATTATTCAAGAGTTTAAAGAATGAATGTGTCAAGTCGGACACGAGGTAAGGGACTTCGTCTCAATCTCTTTTCATTGAGGAATTTTTAGTTTTATACAGGACTTTATTTTATACGGTGTATAAACCCCTTTGAAATTTATTTTATTACAAGGGGATATTTTTATATGAAGTGTTTTAATAAATTAAAAAATGTAATGTTTTCTAAATCTAAGCGGTGACAGTGACCTTTCTGCCACAGTGAGTATTATTTGATCTTTGGATTCCTTAACAAGCCAGAATGTTTTTAAAAGGAAAAAATAAAATCCATATACTCTTTTTTTGTATTTTGGTATTGAAATTAATTTTTACAATGGATTTATTATTTAAATATCTTGAAATGATATTTTCTTATTTCAATATAGAAATTTTATGTTTCCTTTATGCTTATGTTATGTGTTATGATCATGTTATGGTTTTTGGGAATTATTTATGTATATGGGTGGTTCTGTGATAAACCTAGGGCAGGGGAGCCTGAGATAGCTCTCCAATGCATTGGGTAACGTGACGAAGGTAAACATGAATGTTTCTATTAAGGGTTTTAGGGAATATATTGTGATGGGTATTCCAATGTAACTCCCTATGTAGCTGTGATAGCTACAATGTAAGTATGATATGGATGCCACAAGTTTCCTTTATGATTTGTGATTTCTATGTTTTTTTCATAAATCTTATGATTTCACGAGGTAAGTAAAATATTTCATGTTTTGAATGAATTTATGAACAAATGTTTTCATTCTGTGATTTATATCCCTTACTGAGATTTTTATGCTCATCCCATGTTTGAAATGTTTTCACAGGACATAAAGATGAATAGGGTCAAGGATGGGATCAAGGAAAAGTCATGTTGTCTAAAAAATGGATCTAGGCATGACTCTTTTTTTAAGAGTTCATGTTTTTTAAAAAAATGGAAATTGTGTAGAAAAGTATAATTTGTAATTTTTGAGATGTAATGTAATTATTATGCCTAATTCTCTAAAACTCTAAACCAGAAATGATCCTCAATGTGAATTATCCATTTAATTAATTATTATGTAATGTTTAAGGCATGTTCTTTATAGTTGGTATCAGAGGTCGGTTTAGATAACATTAGGAGTTAGGATATTGTTAAATTAATATCCATAAATTAATTTATGTTAATATTGATATCACATAGCATTTAAAGATTACCATATTGTTTCGCCTAAGATATTTCATTGTTTAGAATGGTTTTACGTAGAGGAAATAGGGAAGCTATATTGGGACGACATCTAGAGGAAGACAAACTTCCAAACCATCAACCTGAGATGGTCAAAATCGGAACTGAACAATTTTTTGCAGTGACGGGATAGTTGACTCAGGATATAAATGGTGGTGGTATCCATGTACGAGATCAGCCAGATCAACCACAGAGGAACATGTCCATAGTGGAGAATTTCTTGAGGAAACATCCCCCATCAGTCAGAGGATCATCTGATCTGGTGATAGATGAAGGGTGGATTAAAGCACTAGAATAGATTTTCAATGTAATGGGTTGTTCAGAACATCAAAAGGTTTGTCTCGTTGTTTACCGTTTTGAAGGAGAAGATGTCCAGTGGTGGTCGATGGTGAAAAATATCAGGGATAGTGAGGAGATTGATGCTCATGATTGGGATGAATTCAAAGGTATGTTTCTGGAGAATTATTTTCCTAAGGTGGTTCGTCTTAGGATGGAAAACAATTTCTAGAATTGAGGCAGGAGGATGACTCAATGGCTGCTTATGAAGAAAAAATTCACTCGACTAGCAAGGTATACTTCAAATTACATACAAGATCTTCATAGTAAAATCAACCATTTTTACTCAGGATTAGAGCCAAATTATCGATGGGAATTAGCTTCTCATGAGTTCAAAAGTTATAAAAATCTTGTTTGTTGTGAAGAGAAGGTGGAAATAGAGTTTGATGATGATCATGTATTCTTTGAAAAACAACAAAATAAGAGGTCGAGGTGGTAGTAGAAAGGGAATAACTCTTCAAAAAATTTGGATGGTAAGAAACTTAAGTTTACAGTTTGTCAAAATTGTGGTAAAAAGCATGCTGGGGAATGTCTTTTGAATTCTGGTAAGTGCTACTGATGTGGTAAAATGGGACATAAGGCACGTAATTGCACTGAAAATGATCAGGGTAATGGTAAGAGAAAATATGATTTACAATCAGTAAAATGTTTTAAGTGCAATGAAATGGGTCATTATGAAAATGAATGTCCGACAAAGAACTCGAGTGATGGGAAGCAGTCAGACTACAAGCAGAAACGAGTGGTGAAATCCTTTGCAACTACTTTAGTAGATGTTGGGTAATCAAACGAAGTAGTACAGGTACATTGTTTGTTTGTTCAAATTATGCAAATGTGTTGTTTGATTCAGGGTCTACACATTCATTCATTTCTGAAAAGTTTTCTAGTAAATTGGGAATTTCATCTCATGATACGAATACTAAACATACGGTAAAAATACCTGGAGGAAATGTTGAGACAAAAATACAACATAAGAACATTCATGTCCTTGTGTGTGGAAATAATATACCTGCAAACCTTATTGTTTTTTATCTAGTAGAGTTTGATGTTATATTGGGCATTGATTGGCTTTCTGTTTATCATGCAAAGATTGACTGCAGAGCTAAAGAGGTTTCTTTTCAAAATGATTTTTAGTTTCTGTACAATAATGAACCCTTGCTTTTGATAACATATCAGGAATTTGAAAAAATGGTAAAATATGGAAATGAATGTTACCTTGCACATATTGTTGAAAACAAAGTAACTGTTCAGATTAATGATCTGCCAGTGGTAAATTAGTACCTTGATGTTTTTTCTGATGAGTTGTCTGGTATTATACCTAATCAATAAGTTGAATTTACTATTGACTTAGTTCCTGATGGTAATCCAATTTCAAAACCCCCTTATCGAATGAATCGAATTTAACTTTTAGAGTTAATGAATCAATTACACTAGTTATTAGATAATGGTTTCATTCAACTTAGCACGTCACCATGGGCTGCTCTTATCTTGTTTGTTAAAAAGAAAGATGGATCAATGAGACTTTTAATTGATTATAGAGCATTGAATAACATCACTGTTAAGAATAAGTATCCTTTGCCTCATATCGATGATTTGTTTGATCAGCTCCAAGGAGCTCAGTATTTCTCAAAGATTGACTTTAGGTCGGGGTACCATCAGTTTAAAGTAAAGGAAGTAGACGTTCTAAAGACCGCATTTCTTACTAGATATGGACATTATGAATTTGTAGTTATGCCTTTTGGGTTAACCAATGCACCTGCTGTATTCATGGATCTTATGAATATAATTTTCCGTGAGTTCTTGGATAAGTTTTTGGTTGTGTTCATTGATGATATTTTGATTTATTCCAAAAGTAAAGAGGAACATGAAAGTCATTTAAGGTTTGTCTTGAAAACCATAAAAGAAATGAAACTATTTGGGAAATTTTAGAAAATTTGAGTTTTTGTTACAACAAATTTCATTCCTTGGTCACATTATTTCAAAAAATGGCATAACTATTGATCCTGCTAAAATGAAATTTTTTGAAGAATGGCGAAGACCCAGAAATATAACTGAGATTCGTAGATTTTGTGGTTTGGCTGGTTATTACTGGAGTTTTGTTGAAAATCTTTCACGGTTCTCTAGACCAATGACTAAGTTAACACGAAAAGGTGTTAAGTTCATCTGGAAAAAATAATGTGATGATTGTTTTTAGGAAATGAAAATAAGATTGGTTAATGCTATAGTTTTGGAACTGCCTTCCAGAAATGGTGGTTTGTTATCTACAGTGATGCTTCATTGAAAGGACTGGGTTGCATCCTAATGCAAAATGATCAGGTAATTTCTTACGCATCATGTCAGTTGAAACCACATGAGTTAAATTACCCTACACATGATTTTGAATTAGCTACTGTTGTTTTGGATTTAAAAATTTGGAGGCATCATTTGTATGATGTGAAATGTGAAAAATATATTGATCACAAAAGTTTAATGTATATATTCACTCATAATTAATTGAACATGAGACAGAGGAGATGGCTAGAATTAATCAAGGATTATGATTGCATGAACCATTACCATCTGGGAAAAGCAAATAAAGTAGCTGATTCTTTGAGTCTGAAAAGTAATGTCTCATTAGCCATGATAAGTTTGGAACAAGATCCTTTGGTTTTTGATTTGATGAAATTTGGAATAGAAGTTGTTGGTGCAAGAAATTCTTCTATTTTGTTTCAGGTGTCGGTGAGATCATCTCTATCAGAAAGAATAATGAAAGCAAAGAAGGAAGACAGTGAGTTGTAGAAAATGGTAGAGATGGTTCATAAGGGTTATTTACCTAAATTTAATATTGATAATGATTGTGTTTTGAGGTTTGGAAAAATAATTTGTGTTATTTGTGATTTACAGTTGAAGAATGAGTTGTTATGTGAAGCTCATTGTTCTCCGTTTTCAGTTCACCATGGCAGTACTAAGATGTACATAGATCGTCGGGACTATTACTGGTGGGATGGAATGAAAATAGATATTTCTAATTTTACTATGAAGTGTTTGACTTTTCAGTAGGTTAAAGCAGAGCGACAATTTCTGAATGGAATGCCTCAGCCTCTATCGGTGCTAGAGTGGAAATGGGAAAATATATCCATGGAATTTGTGTGGGATTACCAAATACATCTCGAGGTAATAATGCAATCTCGGTTATAGCTGATCGATTGACTAGATCTCCTCATTTCATTCCTATTAAGGATAGTTTGTCTCTAAATCAACTTGCTCGGTTGTATGTTAAAGTGATAGTCAGGTTGCATAGAGTTACCCTCTCCATTTTATTTGATCGTGATCCCAGGTTCACTTCTAACTTTTGGAAAGTCCTTCAGAAGTCATTGGGCACTGAATTAAAGTTTAGTATAGCTTTTAATCCTCAATCAGATGGGAAGTTAGAACGAACAATTCATACCTTGGAGGATATGTAATGTGCTTGCTCGATGGACTGCCAGGGAAGTTGGGACCAACATCTTTCTTTGGATGAATGTTTTATAATAACAGTTTTCATTCCAGTATACAGATGGCTCCATTTGAGTAATTTTATGGAAACCGTTGTCAAAATCCAACTTTATGGGATGAAGTTGGTGAAAGAAATCTCATGGGACCAGAATTTGATGAAGAGATGGAAGAGAAAGTTCAGTTGATTCAGAAGCACATGATAACAGCTCATAGCAGACAAAAAAGTTATACATGTAACCGGAGGAAGGATCTATCTTTTGAGGCAGGTGATCATGTCTTTCTCAAAGATTCTACTAGGAAAATGTGATGTCTTTTTGTAAGAAGGGAATGTTGAGTCCAAGGTTCATTGGTCCTTATGAAATTCTAGAGAAATTTTGATCAGTTGCGTAAAAATTAGCTTTACCTCCAGGTTTATCCAAGGTACACAATGTTTTTCATGTTTCGATGTTGAGAAAGTATATGCCAGATCCCTCGCATGTTTTGAGCCCAAAGGTAGTTTAGTTGGAAGAGAATATCTCTTATGAAGAACAACCAGTCTAGAATCTTTACCATAGAAAGAATGTGTTGTTGAATAAGGTAATTCACCAGGTAACCGTTTTTTTATGGAAAAACCATATAGTTGAAGTGGCAACATGGGAATCCAAAAAATCTATGAGGGATAAATACCCCCACTTATTTGGATAAGTGGATGAAAATTGTGACGAAACAATTTACAAAAGGGGTTAAGGACGTAACATCCCAGGTAAATGAAGAATAAGATATTTTTATATTTATTAATATTTGTGAATTAAATATTAATTTTAGCTTAAAGGGGTTGCTATGTTCGATAGTGTACCCGATACTCAACAACGGGTTTCTTTGAAATATTATGTTGCACACTAATAATATAATATTATTATTTTAAATGGTAGTTAAATCCTAGTCATTGTATTGGTGTGAATGAGAAAAACTAAATATAATATGATTATATATGTATTTATGTTTATCCATTAATAGTTAAAGTCTTAATATATGAATGAATCGAATTTTAAGCATAATTTACATTAAAATGCTGATTTACCGCCTTTTAATGGAAACCATTTTTAAATCTAGTTTTGGTCACTTTAATACATTGTATATGACCAAATAAAATCCTTCTATAAAATGAGGACATCAGAATTTTCTTTGGGTAATTCTTTGTTATTTTTCCGATAAAGTTCATTTTTTATGGAATAGTGAAAAGATTGTATTTTAATTCAAAACAATTTTTTAATATGATTTATTTATATGGTTAGATTATCATTTTATTTGTTTTTAAAGTGAAATTGAAATATATTTTTACCATTTAATCCAACTTTTTTCATTGGAATTAATTTCACTTTGAAATTGGACCTAAATAAGTATCAATCTTTTAGTTTTTAATTCTTAAAAACACGCTCTTTGTTTTGAGAACGGGAATTAATATTAAATTAATTTCTGCCACTTCTGTGTTTTGATTTTGGAAGAAATGGATTCCATATTTTGAATAAGGAGGCCCAGATTGTGTAAATATGTAACTATTATTTTTATACTTTCTCAATATTTACATCAGTAAATATATTATTTATCATGGTTAAAGGGTAAATCAGGAAAATAAGGGTAAAAAAATAATATTATAATAATATTAAATTACCCTTAAAGGTATCCTAATCCTATTGGATGAGTCATGTCTGACAATGGTCATCCTGGGGTTGATTTTGGGACCCCATTGATCCACATGGGAGTGATAATTACAATTTACATTAATTAATTTAATGTGAAGGAAAAAAGTGACATTAACAAAAATCTTTTAGTAATTAATTTTTATATGGTGTTATATAAGTCCTCTTTCAGTCTGTAAATATTCATTGGAAATATAAAAATATTTACTATATCATGATATTTTTTTTAATTTTTAATCATCATATAAATTAAATTATTTATGGCACAATAATGATACAGTTTTTACCTCTTTAATAAATGATTTAAATAAATCAGATTATAATGATTAAAATATTATCCAAAACATGTACAATTCTGATTTGATGATTTTATTTCAAATTTGAGTCATCTTATATTCGACCTAAATTATTTTTGGACCATTATAAATTGAATATATGTTTATAATAAAATAAAATTTTCAAACATTCCTAAAGATCCCCTCCTCTCCCTTATAAAAAGAGACAACTTCGAACCAATTTCTCACACCTCAGAAGCCATTTGGCTCGTCCAACCTCTTCCCAATTAAGCTCCCTACATCCCTCTCCTCCTCCTAGAAGCATTAACGTAGTAAGAAGGCACTTAAGAAGTCTTTTGGTTCAAACAAAAGAGAGTTACCCAAATTAAAGGTAACGATTTCCCGTAAATTGTTTTCTTTTATTTTTCTTCTCCAACCCCTAAAATCATTTTATTTCCTTTAATTTGTAACAACAAAAGTATCTTCAATATACCAGGATTTTTTTATGATAATTATTTGAACTACACTTACACACACCTCCATCTAATGGATGAATAACATAATGTTTCTGTGGATGGAAAACTAAGGCCTCACGAAACGAATATTGTTCAATTAAATCTTACCGCCTCTCATGGTGGCCATTATGATGGAACTGTATTTATATATGATATATATTATGATTATGATTTCATTAGGCTTCTGTAAATTCCATTTATATCAAGCCTTTATGGTTTCCATAGTGGTTAAATACGATAATCTCATTTGAGGAAGTGCAGACTACTGCCACCTCAAAGTGATGTGACTCGTTAATACCATATGTGGGATGTATAAAGGATAGAGTTAATTATATTATATAAGATATTATACTGGAATTATAATATACCTATGTATCATTATGTTTTAATGCCATTATAATAATAAATAGAAATTAAAGTAGTGTTCATGCGTATGTACGGCTTACCATCTCCATGAACGATGCATTTCATTTCGTACCTCCAAGTGTTATGTACTGTTATAAATAAATTTATAAAATAGATATATATTATATATATGATATCTAATATCATGAATACCATTCTGGATATAATGGACTATTTACCACATGGACAACTTGTAAATATAAGGTGTTCATTTTTTACCCAAGTACCAAATATCGACAAAATGAACATTATTAACTAAAATGATTACATAATGTTTATAACATAGTAATAAGTGATATGAAAGGACAAATAAACTTGATAAAGGTTCATAAGCAATAGAAATTAACTTTACTATATTATTCAGGATATTAATGAATGAACGGTTCAAGTCGGACACGAGGTAAGGGACTTCGTCTCAATCTCTTTTCATTGAGGCATTTTTAGTTTTATACACGACTTTATTTTATACAGTGTATAAACCCTTTGATTTTTCATTTTATTCAAAGGGGATCATTTTATATGAAGTTTATTACTAAATGGAAAAAACGAATGTTTTTTTAATGTAAGCGGTGACAACGACCATTCCACCACCGCAAGTATTATTTTATCTTTGGCTTCCTTATCAATCTGGAAGGCTTTTAAAAGGAAAAATAAATACTATATACTCTTTTTATGTATTTTGGTATTGAAAATGATTTTGACAATGGATTTATTATTTCAATATCATGAAATCAAATTTCATTATTGAAATTTGGAAATTTTATCTTTCTTTTATGCTTATGTTATGTGTTATGATCATGTTATGGTTTTTGGGAATTATTTACGTATATGGGTGGTTCCGTGATAAACCTAGGCTGGGTGAGCCTGAGATTTCTCTCCAATGCATTGTGTAACGTGACAGAGGTAAATGTGAATGTTTCTCCTAAGAGATTTAGGGAATATACTTTGATGGGTATTCCAATGTAGCTCCCTATGTAGCTTTGATAGCTACAATGTAAGTATGATATGGATGACACAAGTTACCTTATGATTTGTGATTTCTATTTTTTTCATAAATATTATGATTTCACGAGGTAAGTAAAAGATTTCACGTTTTGAATGCATTTATGAACAATTGCCTTCATTCTTTTATTTATAACCCTTACTGATGTTTTTATGCTCATCCCAAATTGGAAATGTTTTCACAAGATTTAAAGATGAATAGGTTCAAGGATGGGATTAAGGAAAAGTCATGTTGTCTAAAACATGGATCTAAACATGAGACTTTTTTTAACATTTCATGTTTTGTAAAAAAATGGAAACTGTGTAGAAAGGTCTACATTGTAATTTTTGAGATGTAATGTAATTGTTATGCCTAATTCTCAAAAACTCTAAACCAGAAAAGATCTTCAATGTGAATTATCCATTTAATTCAATATTATGTAATGTTTAAGGCCAGATCTTTATAGTTGGTCTCAGAGGTCATTTTAGATAACTTTAGGAGTTAGGATATTGATAAATTAATATCCTTAAAGTAATTCATGTTAATATTGATATCACATAGCATTTACAGATTACCATGTTGCTTCGCCTATGATGTTTCTTTGTTTAGAATGGTTTTCTACAGAGGAAACAAGGCAGCTATGTAGGGAAGACATCAGGTGGAAGACGAACATCCAAATCAGCAACCTGAGATTGTCAGAATCGGAACTGAACAGTTTTTTTGCTGTGATGGAACAGATGACTCGGGCTATAAATAGTGGTGGTATCCATTTATTAGATCAGCTAGATCAACCACAGAGGATCATGTCATTAGTGGAGCATTTCATGAGGAAACATCCCCTATTAGTCAGAGGATCATCTGATCTAGTGCTAGATGAAGGGTGGATTAAAGCACTGGAAAAGATTTTTGATGTCATGGGTTTTTCAGAACATCAAAATTTCAGTCTCTTTGTTTACCATTTTTAAGGAGAAGTTGATCAGTGGTGGTCTATGGTGAAAAATATCAGGGATAGTGAGGAGATTGATGCTATTCATTGTGATGAATTCAAAGGTATGTTTCTGGATAAATATTTTCATAAGTTGGTTTATCTTAGGATGGAAAAAGAATTTATGGAATTGTGGCAGGATGATGACTCAGTGGCTACA
This sequence comes from Viscum album, assembly GCA_963277665.1. Classification (NCBI taxonomy): domain Eukaryota; kingdom Viridiplantae; phylum Streptophyta; class Magnoliopsida; order Santalales; family Viscaceae; genus Viscum; species Viscum album. Next base: position 397,125,673 of record OY728162.1, on the reverse strand, counting down.
TATGAAGAAAAATTCACTCGACTGGATAGGTATGCTCCAACTTTTATACGAGATCTTGATAGTAAAATCAACAATTTTTACTTAGGATTAAAGCCAATGTACTGAAGGGAATTAGATTCTTTTGCGTTCAAAAGTAATGAAATGCTTTTTCATTGGGAGAAGAAGGTGGAAATGGAGTTTTCTATTGATCATGTATTCTTTGACAAACAACAAAATAAGAGGTCGAGGTGGTAGGCGAAGGGGAATAACTCTTCAAAAAAGTATGATGGAAAGAAACATAAGTTTACAGTTTGTGGAAATTGTGGTAAAAATAATGATGGGGAATGTCTTTTGAATTCTGATAAGTACTACCGATGTTTTAAAATGGGACATAAGGCTCATAATTGCACTGAAAAATATCAGGGTAATGGTAAGACAAAATCTGATTTACAATCAGTAAAATGTTTTATGTGAAATGAAATGGGTCATTATGCAACTGAGTGTCCGACAAAGAGCTTGAGTAATGGAAAGTAGTCAGACTACAAGCAGAAAGGGGTGGCGAAATCCTTTGCAACTACTTCAGTAGATGTTGGGAAATCAAATGAAGTAGTATTAGGTACATTGTTTGTTTTTTCAAATTATGCCAATGTTTTGTTTGATTCAGTGTCTACACCTTCATTCATTTCTGAAAATATTTCTAGTAAATTAGGAATTCCATCTCATGATATAAATACTGAACATATGGTAAACACACCTAGAGGAAATGTTGAGACAAAAAAGAAAACATAAGAACATACATATCCTTGTGTGTGGAAAGAATCTACCTGTAAACCTTATTGTTTTTCTCTAGTAGAGTTTGATGTTATATTGGGCATGGATTGTCATTCTGTTTATCATGCTATGATTGACTACAGAGCTAAAGAGGTTTCTTTTCAGAATGATTTTCAGTTTGTGTATAAGAATGAACCCTTGATTTTTATAACATATTAGGAAGTCGAACAACTGGTAAAATATGGAAATGAATTTTACCTTGAACATATTATTGAAAATAAAAGAACTGTTTAGATTAATTATGTTCCAGTGGTAAATGAGTACCTTGATGTTTTTCCCGATGATTTTCCTAGTATTATACCTGATCAGGTAGTTGAATTTACTATTGACTTAGATCCTGATGCTAATCCAATTTCAAAACCCCCTTATCGAATGACTCAAATTTAACTTTTAGAGTTAAAGAAGCAATTGCAAGAGTTATTAGATAAAGGTTTCATTCGACCTAGCAGGTCACCATGGGGTGCTCATGTATTTTTTGTTAAAAATAAAGATAGATCCATGAGACATTGCATTGATTATAGAGCATTGAATAACATCACTGTTAAGAATAAGTATCCTTTCCCCCATATCGATGATTTGTTTGATCAGCTTCAGGGAGCTCAGTATATCTCGAAGATTGACTTGAGGTCGGGGTACCATCAGTTGAAAGTAAAGGAAGAAGATGATCCACTGACCGCATTTCGTACTAGATATGGCCATTATGAATTTGTAGTTATGACTTTTGGGTTAACCAATGCACCTGCTGTATTCATGGATCTTATGAATAAAATTTTCCGTGAGTTCTTGGATAAGTTTGTGGTTGTGTTTATTGATGATATTTTGGTTTATTCCAAAAGTAAATAAGAACGTGAAATCCATTTAAAAGTTGTATTGAAAAACATTAAAGAAAAGAAACTATTTTGGAAATTCAGAAAATGTGAGTTTTGGTTACAAAAAATTTCTTTCCTTGGTCACATTGTTTCAAAAAATGGCATAACTGTTGATCCTACTAAAATGAATGTTGTTGAAGAATGGCCAAGACCCACAAATATAATCAAGATTCGTAGTTTTCATGGTTTGGCAGGTTATTACCGGAGGTTTGTTGAAAATTTTTCAAGGTTATCTTGTCCCATAACTAGGTTAACTCGAAAAGGTTTTAAGATCATCTGGACAGAAGAATGTGATGATTGTTTTCCGGAATTGAAAAGAAGATTGATGATTGCTCTAGTTTTGGCACTGCCTTCCAGAAATGGTGGGTTTTTTATCTACAGTGATGCTTCATTGAAAGGATTGCGTTTCATCCTAATACAAAATGATAAGGTAATTTCTTATGTTTCACGTCAGTTGAAACCACATGAGTTAGATTACCCTACGCATGATTTTTAATTAGTTGCTGTTGTTTTTTCTTTACAAATTTGGAGGAATCATTTGTATGGAGTGAAGTGTGAAATATATGTTGATCACAAAAGTTTAATGTATATATTCACTCAGAAAGAATTGAACATGAGATAGAGGAGATGTCTAGAATTAATCAAGGATTATGATTTCATGATCCATTACCATCCGAGAAGAGCAAATAAAGAGGCCGATGCTTTGAGTCGGAAAAGTAATGTCTCATTAGCCATGAAACATTTGGAACAAGATCCTTTGGATTTTGATTTGTGAAATTTCGCATAGAAGTTGTTGGTGCAAGAAATTCTTCTATTTTGTTTCAGGTGTTAGTGAGATCATCTCTCTCAGACAGAATAAAGAAAGCGTAGAACGAAGATAGTGAGTTGCAGAAAAAGGTAGAGTTGGTTCACAAGGGTAAGTTGCCTGAATTTAACATTGATAATGATTGTGTATTGAGGTATGAAAAGAGATTTTGTGTTCCTTGTGATTCATAGTAGAAGAATGAGTTGTTATGTGAAGCATATATTTCTCGGTTTTTAGTTCATTTTGGTAGTACTAAGATGTACAGAGATCGTCGGGAGTATTACTGGTGGGATGGAATGAATAGAGATATTGCTGATTTTACTGTGAAGTGTTTGACTTGTCAATTGGTTAAAGCATATCGATAGTTACCGAATGGAATGCTTCAGCCTCTACCCGTTCCAGATTGGAAATGGGAAAATATATCCATGGACTTTGTTGTGGGATTACTAAAGACATCTCGAGGTAATAATGCAATCTGGGTTATATTTGACCAATTGACAATATCTTCTAATTTCCTTTCTATTAGAGATATATTGTCTCTAGATCAACTTTCACGGTTGTATGTTAAAGTGATAGTCAGGTTGCGTGGAGTTCCCCTCTCCATTGTATCTGATCGTGATCCCAGGTTCACTTCTAACTTTTGGAAAGGCCTTCAGAAGTCATATGGTACTGAATTAATGTTTAGTACAACTTTTCATCCTCAGTCAGATGGGAAGTTAGAACAAACAATTCAGACCTTTGAGGATATGTTACGTGCTTTCTCTATTGACTACAAGGGAAGTTGGGACCAACATCTTTCTTTGGTTGAATTTTCTTATAATAACAGTTTTCATTCCAGTATACATATGGCTCCATTTGAGGCATTGTATGGAAATCGTTGTCGAACTACAGCTTTTTGGGATGAAGTTGGTGAAAGAAAGCTCATTGGACCAGAATTGGTAGAAGAGATGGCAGAGAAAGTTCAGTTGATTAAGAAGCACATGAGAACAGCACAGAGCAGACCGAAAAGTTATGTAGATAACTGGAGGAAGGATCTTTCTTTTGAGGCAGGTGATCATGTCTTTTTCAAATTTTATCCTTGGAAAAGTGTGATGCATTTTAGTAAGAAGGTAAAGTTGAGTCCAAGGTTCATTAGACCTTATGAAATTCTGGAGAAATTTGGATCAGTTGCGTACAAAGTAGCTTTACCTCCAAGTTTATCCAAGGTACACAATGTTTTTCATGTTTTGATGTGGAGAAAGTATATGCCAGATCCCTCTCATGTTTTGTGAAAATAGATAGTTCAGTTGAAGAGAATATCTCTTATTAAGAACAACTTGTCTAAGTTCTTGACCATAGAGAGAAAGTTTTGTGGAATAAGGTAATTGACTAGGTAAAGGTTTTTTGGAAAAACCATATGGTTAAAGAGGTAATAGGGGAATCCAAAAATGCTATGAGGGATAAATACCCCCACTTATTTTGATAAGTGGATAAAAATTGGGAGGACACAATTTCCAAAAGGGTGGAAGGAAGTAACATCCCAGGTAAATGAAGAATAAGAGATTTTCATATTTATTAATATTTTTTAATTAAATATTAATTTTATCTTGATGTATTTTCTATGATCGATAGCGTACCCGATACGCAACAACAGGTTTCTTTGGAATCTTACATTGCACACTAATAATATAATATTATTATTTTAAATGGTAGTTAACTCCTAGCCGTTTTATTAGCGGGAATGAACAAAACTAACTTTAATATGATTATACATGTATTTATATATATCCAATAAAAGGTAAAGGCTTAATATATGAATGAATATAATTTTAAGCACAATTTACATTAAAAGGATGATTTACAGCCTTTTAATGGAGAACCCTTTTTAAATCTATTTTTGGTCACATTAATACATTATATATGACCAAATAAAATACTTATTTAGAATAATGTCATTAGAATTTACTTTGGTTAATTTTTTGGTATTTTTCTAATAATGTTCAATTTTTTAAGGAATAGTGAAAATATTGTATTTGAATTCAAAACAAAGTTTTAATCTCATTCATTTATATGGTTATATTACCTTTTTAATTGTTTTTAATGTGAAATTGAAATATATTTTTCCAATTTAATCCAATGTTGGTCATTGTAACTAATTTCACTTTGAAAATAGACATAAATAAGTATCAATCTTTTGATAGTTTTTAATTCTTAAAAACACGCTCTTTGTTTTGACAGCGAGATTTAATTTTAAATTAATTTCTGCCACTTCTGTTTTTTTTATTTTGGAAAAAATGGATTCCATATTTGGAATTTGGAGTCCCAAATTGGGTAAATTGGTATATTTTATTTTTAGACATTTTAAATATTTACTTCAGTAAATATTTTATTTACCGTTGTTAAAGGGTAAATCAGGTAAATAAGGGTAAAACAATAATATTATAATAATATGAATTTAACCTTAAACATGTTCTCATCCTATTGCAGGAGTCATGTCTGACAATGGTCATCTTTGGGTCGATTTTGGGACCCCATTGATCTACTTGGGAGTGATAATGACAATTTATATTAATTAATTTAATGTGGAGACAAAAGTGACATTAACAAAAAAGTTCTCGTAATTAATATTTATATGTTGTTATATAAGTCCTCGTTTTGACTATAAATATTCTTTGGAAAGATAAAAAGATTTCATAAGTAATTTTATTTGTTTTATAATTTTTAGACATCATATAAATTAAATTATTTATGACACAATAATGATACAGTTTTTACCTCATTAATAAATCATTTAAATAAATATGATTATAATGATTAAAATATTATCCAAAATATGTCCAATTATGATTGGATGATTTTATTTCGAATATTAGTCATCTTATATTCTTCCTCAATTATTTTTGGACCATTATAACCAGAATATATGTTTTTAATAAAATAATATTTTCAAACATTCCTAAAGAGCCCCCTCCTCTCCCTTATAAAAAGAGACCACTTCTAACCAATTACTTAGACATATAAAGCCATTTGGCTCGTCCAAACTCTGCCCAATTAAGCTCCCTACATACCTCTACTCTTTTTAGAAGCCTTAACTTAGGAATAAGGCACTTAATAAGTCCTTCGGTTCAAACCAAAGTTAGTTACCCAAATTAAAGGCAACAGTTTCTCTTAAATTGTTTTCTTTTATTTTGCTTTTCCAAACCCTAAACTCTTTTTATTTCCTTTATTTTGTAACAAAAACAGTATCCTCAATATACCAGGATGTTGTTATGATATGTATTTGAACTACACTTACACACACCTCAATCTAATGGATGAAGAGCATAATGTTTCTGTGGATGGAAAACTAATACCTCATGAAATGATGATTGTTCAATTACGTCTTACCGCCTCTCATGGTGGCCATTATGATGGAACTGTATTTATATATGATATATATAATTTATATAATTTCCTTATGCTTCTTTAATTTCCATTTATAACAAGCCTTTATGGTTTCCGTAGTGGGTAAATACGATAATATCATTTGAGGAAGTGCGGACTACCGCCCCCTCAAAGTGATGTGACTCGTTAATGCCCTATGTGGGATGTATAAAAGATAGATTTAATGATATTATATATGAAATTATACTGGAATTATAATATACCTACGTATCATTATTTTTTCAATCCATTAAAATAAGGAATATAAATGAAAGTAGCGTTCATGCGTACGTACGAGTTACCGTCTCCATGAACAGTGCATTTCATTTCGTACCTCCAAATGTTATGTACTATTATAAATACATGCATATAATAGATATATATGATATATATGATATCTAAAATTATGAATACCATTCTGGATATAATATACTATTGAACAGATGGACAACTTTTCAATATAAGGTGTTCATTTTTTACCCAAGTACCAAATATCAACAAAATGATCAGTATTAACTAAAATGATTACATAATGTTTATAAAATAGTAATAAGTGATATTAAAGGACTAATAAACTTGAAAAAGGTTATCAAGAAAGTATAAATTAACTTTACTGTATTATTCAGGAGATTAAAGAACGGACGGGTCAAGTCGGACACAAGGTAAGGGACTTCGTCTCAATCTCTTTTCATTGAGGCATTTTTAGTTTTATACACGACTTTATTTTATACGGTGTATAAACCCCTTTGACTTTTAATTTTATTCAAATGGAATCTTTTTATATGAAGTGGTTTACTAAATGACAAACATGATTTTTTTAAAGTAAGCGGTGACAACGACCTTTCTGCTGCCGCGAGTATAATTTGATGTTTGGCTTCCTTAACAAGCCAAAATGTTTTTAAAAGGAAAAATAAATACCATATTCTCTTTTTATGTATTTTGGTATTGAAAATGATTTTGACAATGGATTTATTATTTCAATATCATGAAATGAAATTTTATTATTGCAATGTGGAAATTTTATCTTTCCTTTATGCTTATGTTATGTGTTAGGATCATGTTATGGTTTTTGGGCATTATTTACATATACGGGTGGTTCCGTGATAAACCTAGGGTGGGTGAGCCCGAGATAGCTCTCCAATCCCTTGGGTAACATGATGGAGAAAAACATGAATTGTTCTCCTAAGAGATTTATGGAATATACTGTGATGGGTATTCTAATGTAACTCCCTATGTAGCTGTGATAGCTACAATGTAAGTATGATATGGATTCCACAAGTTACCTTTATGATTTGTGATTTCTATGGTTCTTTCATAAATCTTATGATTTCACGAGGTAAGTAAAAGATTTCTTGTTTTGAATGCATTTATGAACAAATATTTTCATTCTATGATTTATAACCCTTACTGAGCTTTTTTATGCTCATCCCATGATTGAAATGTTTTCACAGGATTAAAAGATGAATAGTGTAAAGGATGTGATCAATGAAAAGTCATGTTGTCTAAAAAATGGATCTAAACATGTCTCTTTTTTTAACAGTTCATGTTTTGTTTAAAAATGGAAACTGTGTAGAAATGTCTACTTTGTAATTTTTGAGATGCAATGTAATTGTTATACCTAATTCTCTAAAACTCTAAACCATAAAAGATCCTTAATGTGAATTATCAATTTAATTCAATATTATGTAATGTTTAAGGTCGGGTCTTTATATCTACTTTCTATGTTTTTTTATTCTAGTATTATCAAATAAAAATCAAAGGAACAAGAATCTATATGCTTCCATACATAATGCGGATCTTGTGATGGTTTGAGTGCGGTTGCCTCCTTTCTCACCCCTCCCTTTCATGAGTGTGAAAATGGATTGCGTCAGATGATAAAATATAGGAGCTTGAATCTATGAATATGAATGTTCTTTTCTTGTGTAATATTTTTATCATTGAAACAATTTTTTCATCTTATCACTTTGTTGATGTGATTCCTTGATTGAGTCATGTTTTTACATTGATTCATATTGGTTGATTCTGAGCATTTTATGATAGTCAATATCGTTGATTGATCAAATTCATGGTGTTAACCTAGTAAGAACTCACATTCAATTACTATTTTTAGTGTTCATAATATCAAGGAATCAATTATCCTTCTTTTTCTATTGAGAGCGATGACAGAATGAGCATCAAGGGACAGTTGCTCGAGTTGACCACGATTTCTCCAACCAGTTTTTCTTAGTAGTATTATACTTCCAATTTATGTTCTTAAAGAAACAAACCCCATGTTTTATAAAACCTCATCCCCCATTTAGTTTCTTAATCAGAACCTCATTTTGTAATTAATGATCTAAATCTCCTTCGAGAGATGACCTATGCTTGCTGCTAAACTGCATAAATTCTAGTAAAAAATAAACATCTAATTTGATATAATGGACAGTGCGATGACTGGAGTTCAAATTCATGTTTTGAGTGTTGTGTGGATTCAGAAAAGTGTATATTTTGTGGTTTAATTAATGAGGGTGTCCATTCTAAGGTACACTTGATAGTTGAGGATTCTGCAAATCTCATTTCAATATATTCTCTATCTTTAGATAATAAAAATGAGCAGATAGACTGTTTAATAGACATCACTAAACATAAATCACGCCCTTCAATCCAGAAACCACCGATTTTGGAATGTAGGAAGCATCCTTCTAATTTTAAATATTCATATCTTGAGGGTATTGAACAATTTTTCATCATTATTGCTAATAAACTTTTCCCACAAAAGGAATCCAAACTGCTCAACCTTTTGTGATTGTGTAAAAAGGAAATATTATGGACATTAGATCATATTCCTGAAATTACACCATCTATTTGTATGCACCAAATACTTTTGGATGATGAGGCTAAGCTCATAAGACAATCTCAATGCTGGTTGAATCCCACTCTCATTGAAGTGGTAAAATTGTAAGTCAGTAAATTACATTCGGTGGGGATCATTTATCCTAAATATGATAGTAAATGGGTTACCCAAGTGCAAATTGTGCCCAAAAAACATGAATAACATCTTTTTCAAATAAAATTAGTGAATTTCTTCCAACACATGTGAAAAATAGTTGGCGAGTCTGTATTGACTACCATTGATGGAATCAATGAATGCAAGAAGTTCAACATTCCTCTACCCTTCATTGACCAAATGTTAGAACAATTGGGTGGTAATTCCCATTATTGTTTCCTCGATGGCTATTCGTTTTATTTCCAAATCCATATAGCCCCAGAAGATCAATAAAATACAACATTTACTTGTCCATTCGGCACATTTTCATAGAGAATGAAGCCATTCTGTCTATGTAATTCTCCTGGTACATTTATGCGATGTATGTTTTGTATTTTTTCAATTTACATTGAGAGTTTTATGGTTATATTAATGGATGATTTCAAGGTATATGGTTTGTCTTCTCTGGAATTATTGGAACACATAGCTTCTGTCCTCCACTGCTGCATTGAAAAAGATCTGGTTTTAAATTATGATAAATGCCATTTTATGGTTGAGAGGGGGATCGTTCTTGGGCATGTAATTTAAAATATGGTAATTATAGTTGATAAATATAAAATAGAATTAATTTCATCCCTTTAATTACAAAAATGTGTTTGTGAGGTGTGATAATTCTTGGGACATACTGGTTTTTACTACTGATTCATTAAATATTTTGTAAGATTGAACTTACATTGTCCTGATTATTGCAAAAGTATTCAGAGTTTTAGTTTGATAAAAATAGTGGGGATGCATTAAATTAACTAAAAAGAGTCTCAAATCATCTCCCATAATCCAACCACCCAGGCAGAGACTCCCCTTAGAGCTTATGTGTGATTCTTCTAACATTTCAGTTGGGGAAGTTTTATCACCAAGGGTTACAAAGGATCCTCATGTTATTGTGTAAGCTTCATGTGCCCTTTATCCTACCCAGGTACACTAAAACAGCACTAAAAAAGAATTCCTTTCTATGTTTTTTGGTTTGGAAAAATTTTGTTCATATCTTCTTGGGTGAAAATCAATTCGATTTTCTGACCATGCATCCCTTTGATTCCTCTTATTGAAACTTGAAGATATGCCCCGCCTCATAAGGTGGATTCTCCTCCTCCAAGAGTTTGACCTTGATATTAGAGATAATAGGGGATTTGAACATGTTTATTTGACCACATTAGTATGATTTCTCCACCACTCGACCACCAGGATGACTCATCCATCCCCATTCGATAATTATTTCTTCATGAGAACCTTTGGGATGTTGTAGAACATACCTTGTGGTATGCATAAATTCCGAATTTTCTAGAAACTTCTAGGGTCCCCACAGATTTCATCACATCCCAAGCCCAGAGACATAAACATGATTTTCGATGGTACATTTGGGATGACCATTATTTTTGGAGAATATTTGGTGACCAAGTAGTTAGTTAGTGTTTCTCGGACCATGATTTAACCTCTGTTTTGACATTTGGTAACACTATGTCTTGTGGGGACCACAGTGGCTCCCAATGAACAACTCGAATGGTCCTTGACTCATGACATTATTTTCCAACATTGTTAAGGTATTAAAATTGATTTTTTATTTCATGTAGTCATTATCAATTAACAGGGGATATCTCCAAGATGAATGAAATGTCCCAACATCCCATGTTATTCAATGAAATCCTTCATGCATGGGAGATTGAATTCATGGGTCCTTTTCTAAATTCATTTGGAATCATGTAAATCTTTTTATATGTGTACTAAATTTCTTAATTCTTGGAAACAAAGGATACTAGTACTGATGACTCCCGATTTGTTGTTGATTTTGGGTGGTCCTAGTTTTTTAGTCAGTTTGGTTTGCTGATATTCATCGTTTGTGATAAGGGATGCCATTTTTGAAATTGTAACGTGAAAAATTTGATTTTTAAAGTTGTGGTTGATCATAAAGTCTCTACTACATATCACCAAAAATCTAATGGAAAAGAAGAAATATCAAATTCTGAAGTTAAGAGAATATTTTATAAAATAGTACAACCCAATAGAATTGATTAGAGTTTGTGCTTGGATGATGCACTTTTGGAGTACTGTAAATCTTTTAAAACCCCAACCAGGATGTTAACAAACAAAATTGTGATTAGAATTGCTTTTTAGATCTTATTGGAGGTATAACACCATGCATATTGGGCAATTATACAATGTAATATGAGTCTTTTAGATGCAGTGGATCAATGAATGCTATAGATTCAAGAGTTATACAAAATTCTATGTGATGCATATGAGAACTCCCAGATCTGTAAAGAGAATGCAAAGGATATCCATGATAGCATGATTCATCAATATAAGATACATATTTGTGAGAAGGTTCTCATGTACAATTCTAACATAAAGCTCTACCTAGGTAAGATTCGTTCCCGATGTCTTTACCCTTATTCAATTACTAATTTTTACCCTTTTGGTAAAATATATATTTTGCACGAGCAGTATGGATGAAGTCTTAACATCAGTGGGAAGTGACTTAAACACTTCTATTAGTATATTCCAAATAATCTGGTGGAGTATATCCACCTTCAAGAAGGAACATAGCAGTAAAACACACCAAGTTTTATCCTCCTTTCAAACATACTCAATTATTTCAGTGAGGACACTACACATTCTAGGTGTGGGGGTGCATACATTCTTGGGATCCTTAGGAATTTCACCATATCTCGTTATTCTTCTATTTTCCACTTATTTATGGTATTTTCACATTTCCTTATCTTTATGGGAACATTTGGATTTTCATCATCTTTATTATTTCTTTTCTTCTTCTCCTTGTTTATGGTATTTTTACGCCCCCCTATAGTAACCATATCATGGATCTTACTGAAAATATATTTTAAAAATTTTCATTCCTTGTTGTTTTAATATTTGATGAAACCTATCTCTATTACTGAATAAATATTTGTATGAATTGAGCACCAGGGAGTGAATTTTATTGAATTTGTTTTTTTGTCAATGATATCAATTATTGTATCCATGTGAATCCTTTGAAATGATTGATTCCCCATGTGTGAGTAGTTTTTGGGAAAACATTGTCAGTAATATCTCAACACATTTTTTCAGTACACCAAAAAAGTGTTAATATTTCTTACTTACTAGAAGGTAAAAATAATTTATCTTAATATTTTCATCTTAAAATGATATTTACATACATTCGTTCCGTATATGATCTGTTTCCTTACTGTACCTGATTGACCTATGTGTGTGTATTGAGCGTCCGACTATTTCACACCCTCAAAACAATTTGGCTTCTATCTTGGGTAGGTCAAAAACAATATCTCCTCAACCTTTTATCTTGTTATAACTATTACAATTAGTGTCTTTAAGAGATCAAACAATGGTTGAGAGATAATTTTGAAATTTCTTCCAAATGAATCTTCTAAAAATAAAAAAACAAAAATAAATGAGTGAATTGATGAAATGTGAAACATATAGGGTTATCTTGGTCGGGAACATAGGATTCGACTTCTGGGAGTTCTTAGTTGATTGTGTCTTGTAATATGATTGCAAAGGATGTAAGGAAGGTTCAGTGGAAAAAATATCTTAAGCTGAAACATGTTAAAATAACTGATATTTATTGGATAGAATGTGGAATGAATTAAATGGAATGGTTTTCACACACACACACACACACACGAAGATTTGGTGGCATGGATGAATTTTTAATTCCATGGTCAATTTGGTGTCATGAATCTCTTTGAATTTTATTGTATATGATTTATGAGACAACTTTTTCCATTTTCACTTGGAAGAACTCCTTGGTGTGGTTTGCGCATTGATCCCATTACATTAATGAATTTTAATTTCATAAAATATTATTACTTCATGACATTGAGAATATATACATGCATTATTTTTTTTGATATGTGAATTTTCCAAGGAGATTAATTGTTTATGTTTGGGGGTGTGATTTCATAACAATTCAATATTCAAATCCACCATTACACTGTTGTTTTAAACTGGGTTTTTAATGAATATTACAAATATAATAATAAATTGAAAATTATGTTTTAATAAATCAATTAATGTTTATCAAAGCTTAATAGGGAAAGTTTAGTTGTTTTGGTGTTTACATTGTATGAGGAGGTGATTTGGAGAGCTCGTGATGGAATACATGAAAAATGGGCCAAACTGCGCAAGAGACCATGAATGTATGTGGAAAATTATTTTTACTATAGATACTCCATGAATCCAATTTGGTTAAAAATGGGTGTATGAGTGCAAGATATTTAGGGAAACAGTTTTCTAGAATATCATGAACCCCAATTAATCCATTTCGTGGCCCAAATTATGTCCACAAGATGATGAAATTCTAGGCAGGCCATATTGGACCACCCTTATGTATTTGGGCCGTAACTCGGGCCTTAGATATCTAATTTTGCATATTCCACCTCCCATGGACCAAAAACTCAAAGACCCAACTCTAAAACTAATTTCAATTCATTTTGACACGTTTGTTCAGTCAAACATATGGATAAAGATGGAATAAAATATAATTCTTGAATAGCCACCTTTCCATTTAGATACTTTCCCACTTTTTTTGAAATATTGATGTACATTTCCCATAATATCACGCATCCACCTCATTATCTATGTGGAATTACCAAGTGTGAAGGTTTTTCTAATTGAATATCCCTAAGGACCCATTTTATTTCTCTTCTCCCACATATACTTCTAAACCTTTTAGTGATCAATTTAGGGGGTTTCCATTGTTGTAATCACGAGCTCCACACTTGTAATCATCATAACATAAATTATTTCCAGGTTTGTTGTCAATTTCTCTTCATTTATACCTTCTAGATTTGTGTTTATTATTTTATGATATATACAACTAAATTTAACAAGACTACACATGATTAAATGTGTAACATCGATCTTGTGATGATTTGAGTGTAGTTCCCTCATTTCTCACCTCTCCCTGTCAAGATTGTGAAAATAGATTGTGTTGGTTGATAAAATCTAGGAGTATTAAAATATGAAAATACATGTTCTTTTATTGTTGAATATTTTGATATTTGATGGAAATCTTGTCATCTCATCATTTTGTTAATGTGATGCCTTGATTGAGTTCTTTTTTTACACAGTTGCATGTTTGTTTATTTTGAGAAGTTGTTGATAATCAATAACATTGATCAATAAAATCCTAGGTGGTAACCAAGTAAGAACTCATATACCATTTATAGTTTCAAAATATATTCAATCAAGTAATCAATGATCCTCTTCTTTCCATTGAGAGCAATAATGGAATGAGCATCATGGGACACTTAACCAGATTGATCACAATTTCTCCAACTGGTTTTTCTTAGTAGTAATATAAATTCAATTTCAGTTCTTAAAGAAAAAAAACCCATTTTTTATAATACCCCATACCCTATTATTTTAATAATCATAACCTCCTTTTTTAATTAATGATCTAATTCTCCATCAAGATATGACCTAGTGTTGTTGTTATACTGCAAAAATTCTAGTTAGAAATAAACTTCTAATTCGATACGCTTGACAACATGATCACCTATATTGATTTATGAAATTATGGAACATTTTTTATAATAAAATATTTACTTAATAATAAAATTAATGTTTTATAATATTGTATTTAATTTGGAAAAACAAATTTTTACATTTTTTGACACAAGTATAATTATCTTAAAAAACAATTATTTTAATCTATTTAATTTCATTAAATATTCCCATGGTGAAATTAGGTTTTAGATAACCTTGAATTTAAACTAAATCATATCTTTGTTTAAAATTTATTTTTCATACATATAATTTATATATGATAAAATGGAATTCATATTTTAAAAAAGAATAAAAATTATGTAATAAATTTCAAATAACTACTTTTATAATGAAGATCCTTTATGATGTTTCCCTAATAATGTTTTCTATTTGTTGATAAAATTATTTTTTTATTATTTTTTTTTGGTAATAGGTAAATGAAATATTAATAGTGTTTGATAATTATATTTTTATTTTGAAGTTTCAGGAGGATGTTGGATGTTTTTATGAAAATTTATAACTAAATCAAATAATAATATATAGTTAATTCAATGTTCCTAATATTAAAAAAATATTATGATAGATGTTTTTTAAATATTAGAGGGTTGAGACTGCATATGAATGTTCACCAAAATATAATAATATAAAAAAATTGTATGATGAATGTAGATGTGTTATTAGACAAACAATAACTGATAAAGACCAGTAGAAAAACATTCTAGATATGAAATTTCCATTAAATATATATACTATGTTATGATCAAATTAGAAAAAATGGTAGAAAACAAAATTATGTGAATTTAATTTTTGAATTTAAAATTGGATAAATTTATATATTGATTGACGTAAAATGTTATAGTAAATCCATCTAGGGCACCATAAATATGTCTAGAGAAGATAAAACAATATACTCAACAATATTTATTTGGTCAAAAGAATCATATAGATGAAGATGAGTATCTATGTTGATAGTTTTTACGAGGATTGAAGAGTAGAGTCTTATTACATACTGGGTATAGTTAAATATTATAATGATATAATGTAAATATATGAATAAATTTTATTGGATAAACATTTATTAAATAATTGAGACATATATGTTTTTGGATTTTAAAAGTTTATTTTCTCCGAGAAGGAATAAACATGGTATGTATAAAGTTTAATTTGGGGTAATGAAACTGGATGAAGAAATAATGATATATTGGACCTACTTTTCTAATGAAGGGCATTAGTCAAAGTGAATATTTGGAAGTATGATTTATAAATTTTGAACTCGATGTATATATGATCATATTAACATCCACCAAAAAATTAACATATCTTCATAAATCCAGGTAAATACATCAAAAATGATGATGTTTTACATTTACAAATTGGTTTGTTATAAATCTATGTTTTAAGATGTTTGAGTGAGTTCAATAATAAATAATGTAGTGGACTTATTGAGAATGTGGATTCATTATATGAATCATGATTTTTCTATAATTTTTATAAATATTATAGAAGTGTTGAGATAAATCTAGTGCACTTGAGAATATGAGTGAATAATTTATTTCTTTAATTATAGTTAGTGTTAATGTGAAATTGGATTCCTCTTATTACTACTTTGAGAGATATTATAAATATATATGAAAGTACAATATGAAAATCTGATGATGAATCTATGAAAATGTATGATATGGTGACACTTAATTTTATTATTTATAGTATTATATTCCGACCAATGATCTCGTAGATGATGAAGATAAGTAACAGATAAAGTTATTGTGAATAGGACGAAAAAAATATTATATTCAGTTTGGTGAATTGAAATTGGGAGAATCAAACAATCGTTATGAGAAGTGTTTGGATGGATCATGGTTATCTTAATAATACATATATGAGGTTATAAATTAGAAATATATTTATTTGGTAAACCAAATATAATTTCAGCAAATATTGAAAAGTTTGAACTAGGTGAACTATTTCCAAGAATTATAATTTTATATATTTTTTATGACAAAAGAATTGGGAGAAGATATACAATATTTCTCATAATTTATTGTGGATCAGTTTTATAATAAAAACTATCAGACTTATAGCGGTAAGTATAATCATATACAGCAAGAGATAAAATTATTCTGATGATATTTGAATAATTTATATTTTACATTTGTATTATAGTGAGTTTCATATACTGCAGGAGTCGCCATCTCAAGGATTTATGTTCTCACATTGATTTTTAACCATATAAATATTATGTGTTATGCTTAAATTATTATCATCACATGCTTGTTATTTTATATGAATGTTTATAAGGATAAAACTCTCAAATGTTTCATTTTTTATTTACATAATGATTGAAATTTGTAAAAAGTCAACCACTGATCAACTACCCTTTCACTATGGTTCCATTATGCCTAAGAAACCTCAATTAGTATTATATAGATCATTCTATTGTGGAAATTTTATCGTGGATAAAAACTATTTTGTAATGAGTAATGGTATTCCTATATTTGATTAAAAATAATCTTTTTGTGGAAATATAGTGATACATATATCCTATCGCTTCTACGAGAATCTATTAATACAGAAATAATTGGGTTTCCACCAATTTTGAGAAATTCCACTAAAATGATTTTTTACAAGAGAAACATTGATGTTTTTGGGAAAGAAAAAAATGAATCCAATTATATTTTAAAAAATATTAGCAATAGTTATGGGTCACATAAAAATGAATAACACATGGAAAAAAACTCAAACGGTATATTTAAGTGTGAACCCCTTGTTAAAGAGACAATGCAAAAAATTTGGTGATGTATTTTTGAAGATATCAGATTGAGAGATAAAGAATTGTTGATTAGTAATTTTCAATAGTAAATTATGATGGTAACAATATAAAATAATTTTGATATGTCATTGAAGATACTACTATTGTAAAGAAACACATGAAAACTTCTATGAAAGGTTGGACACTAAAATACCATCTTTATAAAATAGTGATGTATTCACTTGTTTAATTGCATTACAACTATGGTTATTATGACATAAATAATGATCATACATTCAAAAATATGATCGGAGATAACATTTACATTGATTCAATTAGAATGCAGAAAATCCATGAAACCAATATTGTTTCCCACCATGATTCTATTGATTATGAATGTAAAAAAATTAATTCAAATGCCATGTAAAATAAACCTAAAAATTAATGGAGTTGTAATGGAATTTTTGGATTAAATCTACCACTATAATATTTTTAGTGTAGAGAAATATGAAATTTTTCTATAAATGGTGCCAAAAAAAGATATGGATAATATTAAGATCATTATTTATAAAAAAATTGTGGGATTATCTAATACAAAACATCTAAGGAAGAGAATGCATTCACTGATGGTATGAAAAATATTTTGAGAAACTAAAGATGTAAAATGATAAAAAAATATTAATATAAATCTACAAATAAAAATTCATCAAAAGCTGATTATTAAATAAAACGAATTACTATTTTGAAATGATGACAAAAATGAAGATTCATCAAACTATAAAGAAGTAGATTGATGTGATATAACATACATGAAATATTAATTTATATCATAACATTTTGTATGTCTTGAATAGAACAAAAAATAGAATAAAATAATAATGATAACGAAATAAAATGGGAATAATACTGAAATAAGGGATCATTTTATTTAATAGGATAATGTTTATATCTAGGTTCTCATAAATCAAATATTATGGGTTATAAAATAAGGAAAAATGGTGGAAGATATTGATAATAGTATTAATTCTAATAAAGATAATGATTTAAAAACTCAATAAAAACATATTGAGGATGATTTACTATAATAAATATAAATAAAAATTAGAATAATGATTTAGAGATGAAGGAATGATCGTCTAGAACTCCAGATAAATCTCACCCAATGATCAAGTACAATCTTTAGCTGATAAATTTTAAACAAGACCATATTCTTCTAACTATAAAAGTGATATTAAAAATTATGGAAACAATATTTGGAGAAATAATTTTGAAAATATACCACATCAACAAACGTCTAAATTAACATCTATAAGAGTGTTTCCCCTTGCCGAGAGGAAAGAAAAATAAAAACATGTTGAGAAACTAGGAAAATAGATTACATGGAAATGTAAAATTTCAATTGTAGTCAACTATTAAGTAGATATTTTCTGTACTATAATATTTTTGGTCACAAAGAAGATAATTTTTTTCAAAACATGTCTCAACTAATATAAATGAATGAATTTAGGGGAATTAATATCCTATGAATATATTAAAATTTTCTTAATATTCATAATAATTAAAAGAAAATTACACTAGATGATAGTATGTTTTAGATGATAAATTATCTTACATAAATGCGTGATGTTTTAATGATGTTAGTAACTAGTTTTCTATGATGAATAATTATTGAATACCCTTGTGGGACATTTTTTTATACTATAATGTAGTAGAAATACTGAAAAAAGTAAATAAAAGGGTATTTGTTTTTGAGATAGCACTGAAATCATGTTAAAAGAAAAAAAATTTGATTCATGATTGTCGTTATATCAAAGATATGATGGGTGATATAAAAATATTGAAAAATATCTAAAAATGAATGAGGATAAGTTATCATCGAAAATGATAGTTTAATAAAATTAGAGTATTTTTGACCACTGATATTGAAGATGAAAAACATAAATCTGAGGTACTAATATATTTGGATGGGATTAATTACTATGATGTAATTTTATGATGATGTTAATGATGTTATATTTAATAAATACTCATGTATAATGAGGTTTTTAGAGGATGGAAAGTATATAATGAATGGGGAATGAACAAATATTAATCACTTTTATAGTAGTGAACTTTTTGATTCATGTTACTTAAGTGAAAAAGATGAAAACATGTTGCACCTTTATAGACTAAGGCATATTGTAAAAAATGTATAAAATAGATTTCCTAAGTAGATTCTATAAGAATCATTCAAATATTTTAATTGAAATAATATTATGTTTGTACAACATGTCATAAAGAGAATATGTATGGTAAAACTTGTCGGAATGTTGAAATTAAATCTACCAAAAAACCGATGATTATTAAATAAGATTATTGTGGGATTATAAGACCTAAATTAGTGAAATTTATGTTTATAAATATATCAAATTCAGTGATGATTTTAATAGGATTTTAAAAATTATGATAATGAATTAGAAATCAGAATCTGTGGAAATGAGTATATTTTTTAAAAGAAAAATTTAGACGGAGTAGGTGGTCATTTTCGGAAACCAAGAAACTATAATAGAAATATGTAAACATGTATTCCATTGGAATCATAAACATTTAAATATGTAAAAAATATCTGTTTTTTACTACATAAACCCCTAAAAATGGAGTTCAATTAAGGAAACATGTTTTTTGATGGAAATTAATAGAAGCCTGCTTGTTTAGTATAATATATCAATTTTTTTCTAGAAAAAAGTCATTAATAATACTATACATATACAAAGAATGGGTTTCATATTGATTAATTACAATATGAAATAATACAAAATGATGATATTAAAAAAAAGTAAAATATTTCATGGTTTTTAAAAGCCACATTCTACTAAAGATCAAAAATATGGATGAGGAAAAATTTGATGAAAATTATGAGTAAAGAATTCTTATGGTATATTAATACAATATAATAAGTTAAAAATATTGTAAAAAAATGTTTACTAAATTTTGGGAGAACTTCTTTTAGATCTTTATAAGTATGGAAAAAAATACTATCATGGGTTGATTAATATTTTTTATAAAAAATTACATAATTACTAGATATTATTAGATATTTTAAAATCAATCCATGTGGGTGAAGTGACCATGAAAATTATTTTATGTTAAAGAATAATAATGAACACAAACAAAGATATTTTTCTGTTTCAGATCTAAATAAATTATCCCACTCATCAATCTATTCAACTCTTTGTAGCGAATGGTACCCCCTAAACCCCACATTTAATGTTGTGATAAACTATTATAGACTCTTCCTTTTACAACACACAGAGGTACAATCCAGTAATTACTACAGCAGACTACCCTTGTTTATTTCCCTAACTATTTTTCAATAGTCATAACTCAAGCCCTACATTTGGGTGGTATAATGACAATAGAATAAGAAAACATAATTTTAAATGATTTTTTTTAAACTAGACATATAAGACATACAAAAATAATATTAAATAATTAAGCAATTTAATAAAAAAAATGAATAGGAAAAAATGATATGATTGGTTATGATTTATGTTGGACAAGATTATGGGTCACTTGAAGGAAACTATATAGAAAATATAGTAGTTATTTTAATGAAATAAAATAGTTGAAGTCACATATAATCATGAAAATTTTTTAGATTAGTATTTATTTGTGAAGTGTCACACAATTATCAATGTATGGGTATGTCTAATGCTTTAACATGATCTGCACAACCCATTTTATATTAGTCCCATTGAACTGTTATTTTTAAACATTTAAACAGAATATAAAAAGACTGCATCTATATTCCCTCACTGCATAACACTTTTTTAAGAATAGTAGAAATAATTCTATTACTTGCTGGTTATACATAAACATGGTGAATTATGAAAACAATATGACTATAAAATCACATGAAATTTTAATCAAAACAATTATTGTAACTAGTAACACACTTGTGATCAAATTATAATTGAAAAACAAATTTAATTAATTTACTGAAATAACTATTTCAGTCATGCAGAAAGTATGAATTAAAATAGAGTTTCATATCAAATGTTAATCTAGTTGTATAATGACATTTAAAAACGTTTTAACACATAAAAAAATTACATCAATCTTTAAAATATAATTCTAACATAGAAATACTGAAATTTAGGAAAAATGAATTTTGAAAAAGAAAATTTATCTATGTATATTTATTTACTGGTGGATGACCAACAGAGACTTATTTGATATACCATTTCATTAATCCAATAGTGAATCAACTAACCTACCATTACAATAATACAATAATGATTCATTTTATATACCATTGGGAGTTTATGAAAAACTAAATAGGGTTTGATAAATCTAACTACATCATGATTATCTTTAGCCCAAATGGAAATATCAAAAACAATAAAAAATTTACTCACTATTTTAAGTCCAACAATGACTTAATCCCCTACAATTTGGTGATTTACTAACTCAAGGATTTATAAATCACATGTTCATTCGAAATAGTGACTCATTCCAACAATGACTTATTCTAACCGTGTATTTTTTCAACTCTGATTAGTTTCAATGGTTACTCATTCCAATAGTGATTCATTCTAATGGTGACTCATTCTAATGGTGGTTTGTTCCAACAGGGATTCAATTGCATTGTTCCTCATTTCAATGGTCACTTATTTCAATGGTGACTTGTTCTAATAGTGACTCATTCAAACAGTGTCTCATTTCAATACTTACTCATTTCAAAGGTGGCTTTTTTCCAGATTTTCAAAACAAATTATTTAATATTTCAAGGAACAAAAATTTAATGTAATTTATCAAAAAAAAATTAAAGTAGAAAAAATTAATTTAAAACATTAACATAATTTCTAATCCCAACATATTATGATGTGAATTATATTTTAACTCCTACAACCTTAAAAAATTATGTTGAAATTTTTTGGGATTATAATTTAGAGACTTCAAAAGAAAATAACAAAAGAGAAGACAAAATTGAGCCGAAACAGGTGATTGATGATTTAAAATATTTTCCTTCTATGGAAAGTAAAAAAAATATAAAATTTTAAACTCTAAAAAAATTGTTTTAGTATGAGAATATTTTAGGGACTATAAATTTGCAGTTCAATGGTAAATAAATATGATTTTAGAAAACAAGAGAACACATATCACAATGTTTGAATCAAAATTAATTTCTGAGTTTATAAAATACAAATAAAGGCATGATGCTATAAATGATGTGTAAGATCATATTTAGAATAATGACACCTGGGATATTTTTCCATGCCTAGTAGGAAATAACCTAATTTGGAAAAATTTTGATTATATAAACAAGTTGAATAAACCTAGGGATGTTTCTAAAAATAAATAATTACTTGTTTATAATGGATACTCATAGGTAGATGTCTTGGATTTTGATGAAAAAATTTCTCCTTTTACAAGATTATAAACCATAATAATGTTCTTATTATTTTTTTATCCTAATTTTTAATATTTTTTTCAAATTTATAACAATTAAAAATCCTTAAATAGTTATATGTTGGATTTTTATTTTGAAAATCATTATGGGTAACATCTTGATAAAAATTGAGCCAATTTTTGAAAGTTGAAAAAGGATTTTTTTGGCTTGAAATAGCACCAAAATTTATAGTACACAAAACATGTTATTTTATTTAAAATTTTAAATTTTTCTAATTGGTATTTTGGTAGTAACTTATTTGTTAAGGATTTGATATCGCGTACTCTAATTATTTTTTTTTATGATGAATTAATAATTTTTAAATTTTATAGAAAAAATTCACGTAATGTTTTCCCTAATGAGATGAATAAATATATTTAAATTTCAATTCATGGAGAAATTATCTTTTTCTTGAGATTAAAAGTGTAACATATGGAACTATATATCTTTATATAATAAGTGAATTCTAATGATGGTTCATTAAAAATATTTTAATCATAAAAACACAATTTATCTATAATATTATTTCTATTGGAATGAATATTAGTAAATATAGTGATAGGAAATATTTAAATTTGAATAGTTTCAAAGACATTACAAAATGTTTTCTCTGTTATACAGCTCAGTGCTTGACATCACTTGTGTTGTTACATTGTGTGAAAGATATAATGGTTATAAAAAAGAATGAAATATTTTAAAAAGAAAAGAGAAATTTGAGATTTGTTAATGGAACTTCATCCCATGGGATATTATTTAAATGTAATTGTGATATAATGAAACATAGATATACAGATACTGATTTGGTTCAAGATTTCAATGATAGAAAATCAACATGCGGAGGAACATTTTTCTTTATGAAATATTGTATAATATTGCATAGTAATAAATAGAGTTCATTAACCTTTTTCACAATACGATTAGAAATTCATTTCCACTATAAAATATTATATATAATTGATTGGAATGAACATTTTTTGGGGAATTTGACAGTGACTATTCACACATCATTGAATATTTATTGATAATAAAAGTGAAATTAATCATTCCAAATATCTTGCATAATAATCAAGATAAAAAACATTTATATCACATATAAATTCATTAAATAAAAAGTTTCTTTGCTGAGTTTTTATGATAGATTATGTTTCCACAATGTATCAAATTGTATATATTTTCAAAAAACCCATAGAAAAATAATGGGGTATGAAATTTAATATGAAACATAATGTTTATCCAAGACAAAACAATTCCTAAAGCTCTAATGAATGTATAAGGCCCCATCCATAATCATTATATAATTTTGAGACTGATCAATAATATACATTTCTCACATTGAGGATCATTACAGGTTTAGATTTTTAGAGAATTTGTCCATAACTATTGCATTAAATATAAAATATTTCATAGTAGACACTTAAACTCTGTCCATTATTTTCACAATAGTAAAAAACATTAAATTAACCATGATGTCTATTCATGAAATAAATATTCATGAATTAATCCTTTATATTATCCATCCTCATACCCTTTTAAAAACATTTCAAAAACATTGGTTGAGCATAAAAAAGATATTTAAGAGATATAAAATATGGAATAAAATAGTTAGTCCATGATATTTAAGAACAATGAAAATATTTTTACAAAATCATACCTTTCAACCATAATACATAACATCTTAGTTTACATAATTTAATTATATGAATCCTACATAACATCTTATAAATCATAGAGAAAAAAATATTTAACATACCACATGAACTCAAATGATTTTTGAATCACTCATAGAAATCATAAATCATACTTTTAAATTTTGGAATACAAAACATACTTACATTATAGAATTAAAAAAACATAGGGATTATCCACGGTGGATACATTTGGAATACCAATCATAGTATATTACCTAAATAACATAAGAAAAACCTTAATTTTTAACTCTATCATGTTACCCAATGCATTGGAGAGTTATTACAGGCTCACCCATCCTAGGTTTATCATTGAAAAACCCGTATTTGATTTATCACATAACCACCTGTCAAATTTCGAAGTACCATTACATAATAATAACACATAAAAGATTGAAATTATCAATATCTTAGACAACATTTAATCTAAATAAATTCTAGATATTGAAATAAGATATCTATTTCTAAAAATATTTTAAACATTGAATTAAGATAATTTTGAATCAAAGTGTCCCATAAAAAATCAAACCATTTGAAATAAATAATCATTTTAAAATAATCGTGTCCTTAAAAATAAATTCATACAACCCATTTTGAAATCATAGAAGTGAAATACAAGTATTTAAATGAATAAATCGTTAATTCATTTAAAATGATGTTTTAGTTAATGATTTTCTTGCCACATGAGAATTAGTTGAATAAAAATAATTAGAGAATAAAATTATAGAAAACAGTAAATATCTTAAAAATATAAAAATTCATGATATAACGTGTCAATTGGTTTTATGTATGCCTTATTGGATAATAATGGTGAATAACATCATGATATTACCCAATGAGTGGATATTGAGACGAAATAACGTACAAAGACTATATCATCGGATTATAGATAAATCAATGACATAATTATGTGTGAAAAATATAAATACTCTCAATATAAGTGGATATTTGGTGAAAAAAATCAGATATCATTCACACATATTCATGGAAAAAATAAACCAATGACATGTATATTTAACTCATTGAAATGATATTTAGTTAAGATTCCCCTTACAAAATTTTGTAGAAATGATGTAACAATTTATCAAATGGGTTTATTGTGTGTAGAAAAATAATATCCATGAACATGGAATAGGAAATTACATAATAAATAACTAGGGATTCCACACAAAATCTTGGCATAATATAATCAATGATGTATGCGTAAAATCCAATTAGTAAAATTTGAATTTCGAGATTCCCATACAAAGATCATTTTATTAATAAAATATATTTATTATTTTAATTCACTATAAATAAACATGATTCAATCATAAATACTATATAATATATCAATATTAATTTATTACGTAATCATAGAATGAAATAATCAAAAAGTAGAAGATCAACCCAAAGAATGAAATTGGGTTAAGAAGGTCACTTACCTTGAGTCTGACATGTCGAGTTCAATCATATATTTAATAAATAATAAATATAGGTTAATTTATAACTGAATTTAAACCTTTTATATTTTATTATTAATTTCATATCACTTATTACCATGTTATAACAATTAGTTAATTATTTTAGTTCATATCCGATGTTTTCGTCAATGTTCGGTACTTAAGTCGAAAATGAACTAGTTTAGTGTAAATTGTCCACATGTCAAAATTACATAATATCTATAATATTTTTCTTTATTTAAATATCATATAAATCTATTATGTATGTATTAATTATATCCCTAACATTTGGTGAAAATAAATGTAAGGCATTGTTTTTGGAGAAGGTGGGTCATAGGTACTCATGAACGGAACATTCATTTAATTTTCATATTAAAGAAGTGAAAACTATATGATACAGAACTATATTATAATTATAAAATAATATATATGTGTGTATATGTTACATGTGTTTATTAATTCCATCTGTTACACATTCCATGAATGGCATGAACTAGTCATGTCACTTTGAGAGGGCGGTAGTGTGCACATCCTCAAATGATATTTTTATATTTACACATTATGGAAAGAATAATGGTATGCGGTAAATAAGAAATTAATGGAAAATAGAGACTATATAAATATTGTATATATTATAAATAAATAATTTTCCATCAGACTGGCCACAATGATTGGTGGTGGGAGAAAATTGAACAATCCTTATTTCGTGAGGCAGTAGTTCGCCGTACAGGGAAACAGTATGTTGAAATCCATTAGATGGAGGTGCGTGTAAGTGTAGTTTGACATCATCCCATAAAAACATATTATTATATTGAGGATACTGGTTTTTAATGTAATCAATGAATATGAATATCATAGGAAGTGGAGAAGGAAAATAATAGAAATGATCTTGTGAGAAGACGTTAACTCTAAATAAGGTAACTTCTTTCTATTTGAGCCCAATGGATTTATATATTTTATTTCATCAAAGGGTAAGGATTCTAAGAGTAATAGATAAATTTTTATAGAATAAGTGAGTAGATAATGGGAAAGGCAAGGGTCTTGGGAGGTGTGATTAAGTTGGAATAGGTGGTGGATTTTTATAAGAAGGGGGAGAGGAACTTTAAAAATGTCTTCATATATTAATTTTTTATTAATTCAATTTCGTATTAAAATGTAACCAAATTCATTTATTTAAAATATAATATGAATTGGGGTTGAAAAACAATAAAAAATAGGTTTTAGACTAGTTTCGTTCACATATTTAACCTTATCTTTTGGCATTAACCCATATTTGATAACATCAACTATTACCATGCCTTCTTGGATTTTCATATTATAAGATTACTATAGTTGATATAAAATTACAAGAGAACCACAATTGGATCATTTCAAACATTTATAACATTATATAATTCAATTTTATGAAAACTAGAATTTTTTGGACTTTTAAATCATTTAATAATATGGTATTTGTTTAAAAACACATTTATATATGTCAATTTTGACACTATTTAGTAGTTGATTTTTAATGTAATAACAAATTGATTCCTTCAAAACAAATATATAAAATAAAATAAAATATATCCATATATTCAATAAAATATATGTGATTTCATAAAAATAATCAAATATTATTTCTTTTTATATTTAAAATATCATTTATTAGAATCATTCCTTAATAAGGTAATCACAACATCATCATTCTATTAGAAACAAATATATTTATTTAATGTCTAAAAATACTAAATAAAACACCATGATGTAAGACATATTTTTATATTTCTAATTTAATATTTATATTATTATATATCATTTATATAACCCTATATTTAAATGGATTTAGTAATAGATACATGTTTATGTTGTACTTCCTTTTATATTACATTTAATATAATAAAATGTGATTTTCACTACCTAGTGGCTCCCACATTGCAAAAGTACAACCTCTACATCCTCATGGTTGTAAATATATCATCCAATATGTTTATGACACGTTTTATGGTAGTTTTATATTATTTTAATATTATATTTTCATCTTTATTTAATTTATTTATCATTTAACCATAGTAAATAAATAAATAAATATTGAAGCAACATTTCATAATGTGATAAAGTAAAATAAAATATATTATCACAATTTGGACCTTCTGATTCAAAAATAATGAATCCATTTTTTTAATAATAAACATTTAAATTATTGTAATTAATTTAAAATTAATTCTTATTTTATGAACAAGAAATCATGTTCTTAAGAATTAAATACAATCCAATGATTGAACTGTGTTTATGTCGTATTTCAATGTAAAATTACGTATAATTTAAAAAATTTGATTAGTTAATAAAAATATATTCCATTAATACATTAAAACAATTAGAATATAATATTTAACAATATAAATTACCTATGTGTAAAATTTTGTTTTAAATTCAAATTTAGTTAATTTTTACTATTCACCAAAACATGATAGTTATCATAAAAAATGAAAAATTCACCCAAAGTAAATATTGATTTCCCACTTCTAAATTAGATTTCTATTTTTTCAAATAAAATATATAAATTTATAAATAAATAACTTCAAAAAGGGTTCTCCTTTAAAAGGAGATAACATTGTATTTTTTAAAAAATGCATCTTTTATACGATAAATTGAATTTTATATTATATCATACCTAGAAAACATATAATATGAAATTAAAAAAATACTCTAAATATGAAACATATAGTTTTCATTAAATAAATATCCATAAAAAGTGATATTATTTAACAAACAATATTTCTCTCTTTTAAAATATGCTTTCATTAAAACACGTCCTTTATATTCAATTGATTTTTATTTCCATTACTAATAAATTTGGTAATAAATAAATCATTATTTAAAAATGGTTAATCCATTTTTTCATAAGTCAGTTGATATTGTTCGTTATCTCCATTCTAATTTCTATGTCATTATAGTAACATTTACATAATAATATTTAGTTATTCGTTTAAGCTCAATGTAGTGTATCATGTATGCTATTGAACGTAGTATTTCCTTATTAAAACATGGGATGTTACATCATCCCCCCATTTTGGAAATTTCATCCTCATAATTTTAAAACTTAGTTTGTTAACTTCATTAAAAAATCCCATATTGGAAAAAGTGTTAATGAAACTACTACTTTATATGAATGAAAGGTAATTAAAACGGTCAGTGGAGAAAACACATACTAGGGTTCCATGTTGGAAGACATATATATAGAAGAAAATCTATGTGTCAAGTTTTGATGTGTAGAGATAGAAAACCCAAACATGAGAAATTAAATAATTTTAAAACCATTAACATGGTATGGGTCAAAAGGTCGTTGATTTCCCAGTATGAAAGGTAAATAGACAACGTTTTTATTTTGAGGTTCTTTTTCATAATGTTGAGGAATTTGTATTTGAGTTTGACTAAG
This sequence comes from Viscum album, assembly GCA_963277665.1. Classification (NCBI taxonomy): domain Eukaryota; kingdom Viridiplantae; phylum Streptophyta; class Magnoliopsida; order Santalales; family Viscaceae; genus Viscum; species Viscum album. The sequence goes on along the minus strand of OY728162.1, from coordinate 397,096,544 downwards.
AACATAAGGAAGCAAACTTACTTTTCAAGTAATGTTTCATATATTAATAAATATCTATCGCAATATTATATTTTTTAAAAATTATTATTATTAATGATGACTTGGTCACACCTGAAGTGACAAAATCAAATTCTTGATAATAACATAATCCTCAAAAGATGAACCATGTATTTCCCTTTTCTTTAGACATTTACCAAAACCAAAATGATTTGTAAAAGAACAGATAATATCCTGAAAATAATAATCCTTTAAAATTTAAATAATACACTTAATCTCTATAATTATACAAATAATACCCCGAATTTCAACCGAGATCATTCAACAAATAATTTAATATATAATTCCTCAAAAAGAATAATCATATCTAATATTTACACAAACAAATTCAAGAAGTATTTGATCACATAATCATCTATAATAAATCTTAACATTTATCATTAAATATCATCAACTACACTTAAAGTATCATACATTAAAGTAATTATACTAAACACATATTCTCCAAAATATGTTAATCAATTAAATAAATAACCAAAATAACCATAATTCCACAATAAAAACATAGAATATTCAAATATAAAATTCAACCATTACTCCTAAAATAAAATCCAACAGTATTATATATTCATTTAATATATAAGGTTCCCAAAATGGAAAATGTCTTCTAAAACAACATTTATAACATAATAACCAAATCATTTTCCTATACTAATGATATACATTTGATAAAAAATAATTTCGTAAAATAAATTTATTCTTCATCCAAAGAATCATTTAAATAAAAATAATAAGTAATACTAACTTGGGACTTCACGTAGGCTAGTGGTTGCTGATTCATCCCTGTCGACCATCAATTCTGGATCTGATTCATGCAGCCTTTCCAAGCACAATGGGTTGTCACCCATCTTACGGGTTGTACCTTTAATAAAAACACAAAAATAACGCTAAAACGTTTTCGCATCAATGTTTTTCTTAAACCTCTATTTTTAATTACATCTCATACAGTCTTCAATAACATAATTCATTAAATCATATATATATTGAAATTTTTTTATTTCACCTCTATAAGAATAAAGAAAATTATTCCCAAAAAATAACCTCATACCCTAATCATGGTGTCCAATTGGTGTCATCATTATTTTTTCATATAGATTTAAGGCCCATGCATTACATCTATCATTTAGAGATCCTTCAAAATAATTTTATTCCATTATCCAAAGACACCTTGAACAACTTAGGAAATATGGGTTTTCAATAAAAATAGACTTGTAAAATAATCATGTCCCACATATAGATTCAAAACATATGACAAAACGGGATTTTTATAAAACAATAAGACAAATTTGGAGTTGAAAAAATAGATAAATTGTCCTTCTAAGATACTATTAGAATGTTTTAAAAGACTATATTTAAAAATAAAATGTTAATAAGTTTGACATAGGTCTCCTTATTCAACAGCCTTTCCAAATCATTATATTCTTCCAAATATTATGATAAGGTAAAATATTTGAAAATGATTTGAAAATATTTACCTTTCATGAAAATATTAGAATATTGAAAAAATACTATTTTATTTCTATAAAATCCATGATTCATGATGGAATTTATGTATAATGCAGGTGTTTGATATCACAAAAAATTTGTGTCATTTGAGTTTTCTGTTATAATTTGTTATAGAATCATCCAAACATGACTTTGAAAAAATTATTTGAAGAAAGTCCTCTAGAAGAGAGGAATGTTGATTGAGATCATCCTCCATCCATTTGTAACTAACATTCCATGATCTAAAAATGTTATATAACATGGATTTAACCAATGTAATAGACATGAAATTTTACTAAGTGTTTAATGAAAAATCCAAATCCAGAATGTGATACAAACCATTCCATTGATACCAACTATAATTCCCCATCCATAAACATTAAACATTTATTCTATTAATCAAAAATTTACTTTCTTTCACATTATTGACCTTTTTGGGTTAAGATATTTTTATAATTAGGCGATAATTGTTACATCACATTTGTATTATTATAATGTAGACACTTCTACTCTGTAAATATTTTCACAATAATAAAACTCTATAAATAAAACATGAATTGAATTCTTGATAAAAGTATTCTTGAATTCTACCTTTCTCTTATGATTCATTACAAACTGTGTTTTTTTTTCAAAAACATGGTATGGGGATAAATAGATCAGCATGGAATATAAAAAAATGAATAAAACCATCAGTCCATGATAATTTAAACCCATGAAAACATTTTAAAAAGAATACTTTTCACAGATAAAACATAATCTTCTTATAATACATCAAGTAATAATAATATTCCAATAACACTTTATAGAAATCATAAATTAAAAATTATTTAGCATACCTCATGAAATCATAAGATTTATGAATAACACATAGAAAACATAAATTATTATGGTAAATTGTGGTATCGATAACATTCTTTCATTATTGCTTTTAAAACCACATTGGGAGTAACATTTATGGTTACGTTTGTAATACCCATCATAGTATATTCCCTAAATCTCATTGGATAATCCTTAACATTTACCTCCCTCACATTACACAATGAATTAGAGAGCCATCACTGGATCATCCACCCTAGGATTATTAGGGAACCACCAGTATATGGTTTATCACGTAACCAACTGTCATATTTCCAAGTATTATTTCATATTCACAACACATAGTATATTGAAATTTTTAAAATTTCACAAATCGAACACAAGAAATAAATTGAAGATATTGAAATATTTAATCCATTTCCAACACTATTTATAACATTTAATAAAGAGAAAATTCAATAAAAGTGTCACATAGCATGTTGAAACTTTTAAAATAAATACTAAATTTAAACAATTCATGTCCATATAAATAAATTATAAAAAATAAGTTAGAAATCATATACATGAAATTGAATGTTTTAAATGAATAAATCTTTAAAAAATTTAAAAATATGTTTTAGTTAAAGAGACCCTTGAAACATGAGAAACACTCAAATAAAAATCATTAAGGAATAAAAATAATCAAAAAATTAAATATCATGATAATAAACTAATTCATGATATATTTTGTCAAAAGGGGTTTATATACACCTTATAGGATAATAATGGTGCATTTCATCAAGATATGCCTCATTTAATGGATATTGATGTGAAATAACTTACAAAGATCGTACACTTAGATAAAGAATAAATCAATATAATTATGTGTAAAAATTATGAATAAACACAATATAAGTGGATATATAGTGTATAACAATCAGATGTCATTCACACATATTCTTGAAAAAACAACACAAATGACATGGATATTTAACTCAATGACATGATATTGAGATAATATTTCCCTTAAAATGTTTGTATAAATGACCTAAGAATTAATGAAATGGGTTTATTATGTGTATAGTATATATATCCATTCAATGGGAAATAAAAATTACAACATCAATTAATAGGTATTCCACACAAATTCATGGAATAATATAATACACTAAGTATGGGTAAAATCCAATTCCTAGAAATTGATTTCAAAAATTCCCTTATATATATCATTTTATTAATGAAATATATTGATTATGTTTATTTACTATAAATTGACAAAAATTATGTATAAATACTAGATAAAATATTAAAATTAATTTCTCAAGTAATCATAGAATGACATATTCAAGAAGTATAAGATCAACCAAATGAATTGAAATTGGTTTAAGAAGTTACTTAACATTGAGTCTGAATTATCTTGTTCGATCTATAATTACATGAATAATAAAATTACACGAAAATATAATTTATTTAAAAAAAATTAATTTATATTATTCAATTTATATCACTTATTACCATGTTATAATAATTTTTTATTTAATTGAGTTCATATCGAATTTTTTGTCGATGTTCAGTACTTGAGTAAAAAAAAATTTTGATATAAATTGTCCATGTGGTAGAAATTAAATTATCTAAAAAATATTATTTATGATATAGTAATATAATTAATCTAGTATATATGTATTCATAATATCCATAACATCTTGATATAAAAATGAAACGCACCATTCATAGAGACGGTAGGTCATACGTACGCATGAATGCTACATTCATTTCAATATCATATTAATGTAGCGAAAACTATATAATGGATAGGTATATTATATTACATTATAATAACTATGTTACATATATTACATAAGTTCATTAACTATATACTTTATACATTCTATGTATAGCATGAATGAGTCATATCACTTTGAGGGGGTGATAGTCTGCATTAACATAAAAGAAACTATATTATTTTTTACATTATGAATAGAATAATGTTATGATATAAATATAAAATTACAGAATAATAGAAACAATATAAATATTATTTAAATCATATATAAATACGGTTCCTTTATAATGGCCACCATGATAGGTGTTAGGGGAAAATTGAACAATCATTGTTTCATGAGATAGTAGTTCACCGTACATAGAAACAATATATATGAATCCATTATATGTAGGTGTGTGTGAGTTTAAAATGCATAGTAATATTAAAAACAACCTAGTAAATTGATTATGTTGGTGTTATTTTGTAATCAATGAATAAGTAGATTATAGTGAGTGTAGAAGGAAAATAAAGGAATGAAACTCGAGAGAAGACGTTACCACTAGATAATGTATCTTATTTTTATTTGAGAGAAAATTATTTATTGAATTTCATTATACCCAAGGTAATGATTCTAAGAGTGATTTTTTATCTTACGTGATTAGAGTTTAGATGAGCGAAGGGGCTTGGGAGGTGTGATTAAGTGGGTAGATGTGGGGCACTTTTATAAGAGGGAGGAGGGGTGCTTTGGGAATTTCCTGAAATATTAATTTATTATAAATTCAATTTTTATATCAAATGGACCCAAACTCATTTATTTCAAAGATAAAATGTTTTGGGTATAAAATAATCTCATCCAATATGTTTTATAAATTTTATGTCAAAAATTTATCCTTATCTATTGGCTTTAACCAGTAGTTTAAAACCACGACTCTTACCATGTCTTCTTGCATTTTCATTATATATGGTAAATATAGTAACCATAAAATTCCAATAATCCTCAATTGGATCATTAATTAAATTTATAACATTGTGTAATTTAGTTAAATACTATAATATCTTAAATATTATTCTATTATTTAGTAAAATATTTTTTTTAAAACACATTTATGTCAATTTTGACACTATTTAGAAATTGATTTTGGTCAATGTAAGAAAAAATTATTAGTTCAAAAGAAATTAATTAAATCAAATATAATATGTCAATATAACAAATAAAATTCATTTATCGCATCTAAATAAATATATTACATTTATTTTTATATTTATAATATCATTTATTTGAATCATTAATTAATAAGGCAATCAATGCCTCATCATTGTGACATTTTTGAATGTATTTATTCAAAGTTTAAAAATAATAAATGAAATAAAATGATGTAGGGAATATTTTTATATTTATAATAACTATATATAGTCATATATATCATCTATATAACCCTATATCTATATTTACTTATTAAAATAAACATGTTAATGTTATATTACCCATTACGTTAAATAAAATATTATAAAAGGTCATTTTCACACCCATGTGGAACCCAAATGCCCATTGTTCTGTCTAAGGATGATCATTGTTGAAAATATATAATCCAAAATGATTATTTTTCTTTTTGGGATGTTTTATATTATTATTATATTATTTTATTCATTTATTTACATGATTTAACCTTTACCATGGTAATTATAAAAATAATTACTAAAGATACTATTCATGATGTCCAAAAATAAAATAAAACTATTTTCATAATTTGGAACATTTAATTCTAAATATGGAATACATTTTTTTTGAAATTAAAAACTTTCAAATTTTAGTAATTATTTTAAAATTAATTCCAATTTCCAAAATAAGAATGCGAGTGTTTAAAAAGTTAAAAAATATCAAATGGTTGACAAGTGTTTATGTCATATTTCCATGTAAAATGAATTCTAATGACCAAAATTGAATTAAATGAGAAACATCTATTCTATTTGTGCATTAAAACCATTAAATAAGATTATTTATCCATATAAATAATCTCAATGGATGAAATATGTAATTAATGAAAATTTAAAATATTTTTACTACTCATCAAATCAAGATTGTTATCAATGAAATATAAAAAATTAATACAATGAAAAATTTTATGCCTTTTTTCTAAAGAAGATGTCTATTATATCAAATATAACATATAATGTTATAAAAAACTACATTAATAATGGGTTATCCATCAAAATTTGGTAAAACATTATTTTTTGAAAAATACATATTTTATAAAAAATTTAAATCAGATCTTATATCATGTCTAGAAAACATGTAAGATGAATTTAAAACATTCCAGTTAATTTATAACATATATTTTTCATTAAAAATCCATAAAGAGTGATATGATTTTACAAACACAATTATTCTATTTTTACGTAGGTTTTCCTAAAAACACATCATTTATATTAAATTGGTTTTTATTTCCATTTCTAATAAATTTGGTAACCATTGAAACATTATTTAAACATGTATAAAAAATATTTTCATAATTCAATTGATACTATTTATTCCCACCATTCCAATGGCTATGTTATAATGGTACCATTTTATTAATAATATTTTTTTGTTCAATTATGCTCAATATAGCATATAATATATGTTATTGAATATAGTGTTTCTTTCATAATACATGGGATGTTATAGTATGTTCCCACAAAGAATTGGGATTTTTATAAAAAGGTTTTGCGTATATAAAAAATTATCCTAAAATGAGGTTTGTAAATTTTATCCTAAATGTGGGATGGTAAATATATATCATTAAAAAATATATATGGAGATTTGGTTGACATAAAATTGGGGATTGAAATAGAAGGAGTGAGTTAAAATTAAAGAGTGAAAAAGTGAAAATGATTTTATTTTAACGTAGTCAAAAAAATACATTCATCAAATGAGTTAATTCATTAAAAATTACTTTTTCTAGTAGTGTTTTGTTAGTACACTCTCTATGAAAATGATTATGTTTTTGTAAAATGAGAGAAACAAATTGTTACAAAAAATGATGGGTTTTTATAATTTTCAGAGGTTAAACAAATTATTTATCAATACTTTAATGTTTTAATCAAATAAAATGGGGTAGATTAATGTATCTTTTTAATTTTTTAGTAAAATAATATTTATATTTTTAATAGTATATTTTTCATTGATGTTTTTATAAATTGATAAAATAATTATTTTTTATGTTATTTGAGATTTTTTTGTTACGAGGAACTGGTGGAGGTTAAAATAATGTTAATAAAATATATAACTGAATCAAATGATCCAATGATTTTCATTTTAAAGTCATAATTTCATGAAAATATCATGATCCAAGAGTATTTATAAAGGGGATGTAAGAGTGATTAGATGTTGATCCAACAAACAGAATAATCCTGAGAATGTTTTTTGAGGAGAATGATGATATGTCAATATACGAAATTTAGCTGATGAAGGACACCATATAAAAATTCTAGATTAACAATTTTATTAATATTCATTTCTTGAGTTTTGTACAGATTATCATAAATTATAGAAAATGAAAATTTGAGTAGTTTGTTTATGATTATAAATAAAAAAGGGAGTTCTCAAAATTTTATTTTTGTTAAACTATTAGATTAAATCCATGTAGGCCACCATATAAGTAATTTTTTACGTTACTAAGTCATTATGATTTGAAACCCTTATAGTATACCATAATCGATCTGTAAATTTAAATATAAAGAATATGATGTGTTTCTAGATAGGTTTTTTTTCTAATGATTAAATAGAAGAGTGTTTTTACACGATGAGATATGATTTAAGAAGAAAAGATATTATTTTAATCTATGAATAAATATTAGTAGACAAGAATATTTTAGACATATGAAAATTAGTTGATTTTTTTATTATCAGATGACTTTTTTGAGAATGATAAAACAATATTATTATAATGATTTACTTAATTAAAAGTTACAAAATGAGGAAACAAAAATACATAAAATAGACTATTATTATTTAATAAATAAGTTTATGAGAATCCAAGGAATAATGATCAAACAAAAAGAGTAGAATAAATATTTCATTAGGCAAACATCTAACAGACACATATTTGGGACAATCGTAAAAATCATTGAAAATACCTCAATAATGAAGATGTTTTTATAATTTCAAAGTTCTTTGTCATAGTATTATGATATAAAATGTTTAAATGAGTTCCTCAACACAAAAAGTTAAGGAATATTGGTGAATATGTGTGTCATTAAGAAATAATGAATTTCAAAGAATGCATCTTAATTTTTCAGATGTCTTAAGAATCATTGTATTAATTTTATAATAATAAAGAGTAATTTATTTTATTATTTCAATGAGTGGGAATGTAAAATTGGTTTCCCACACATAAAAAATTTATAAAACCTATAAATGGAGATTCAATTATAGTATAAATAGTAGTTGAGCACACTCTTAATGCCTATCAAAATGGCACTGCTATTTTTTGATAGTCTAAGATTCTAACTAATTCTTTATGTCATATTGAAGGGATGTTCTAGGAATAGTTCCATTGACGAGGAATTATTCCCTATTAATTTCAGTTTAAAAAAAACCATATTGGTATAATTAGATCTTATTTTCAAGAAGAGTATTGAGGAACAATGGTTTGGACATTTAAATGGATATTAGGTTAAAAATTGATTTTAGTTGTAGTGATTCACAACTTATGGACTTTATTATTGATATTTAAAATGTTGAAATAGATTAAAACTATTATATGGATATAAATTGACATATATTTATAGATATACATTTTCAGAGCTAATTTATAATGTCGATCATTTTTTTGTTTCTTAGTTTTTTTATAAAAAACTTATAAACTGGTTAGATTCAGTATAAACCTAAATTTAAGGAGATAAAAGGAGTCCCACTAGATTTGACTAATTTTTTTTTATATATTTACATTATAGTGAATTCCATATACAGATGGGTGCCATTGTGGTTATGATGTTCATTCTCACAATGATGTAAAACCATGTAAATCTAGTAAACCTTGTTTATTGGCTTATCATTCCATTCTTTTGAAATTGTTACAAAACACGATAAAAATGAAACTCTAACAAGATTAATGGTTTATATTTATAATTTATTATTGTATTAAAAAGGAAACAAATGATTCAAATACCCCTTCTCAATGGTTGGAACAATCTAAAAGAACTTCATGTATAAATTAGTTACCATTATAAAAACCAAAAATTGTAAAAGTGAGAAATAAAATAGTAATACCTAAAAACCTATTATAACATGTTTTAAAATTAATGGTTGAGTTATTTTAGACCATACATCATCCCCAAATCATTAATTTTACACTTTATCTAAACCTTCCAAGTGAAACATAAACACTATATATATAAAATGTATGATTTAAAAAAAATTCCTTCACCAATAAAAGAATATCACCTCAACCAAAATTCACCACTAATTCAAAAGAGCGTGCTTGACTGAAAATATTTTATAGTATATTATCAAATACATGATCCCATACTAAAGTATTTGTATTTCTAAATTTCAAATAAAATGAGGCATCCTAGACCTAAACTCCAAGATTAGTTGATTAAAAAACATTCTTTATACCCTTGAATTTACATAAAATTTGGGGACCCATGTAAAACCTATCAGTATTTTACATCATTTCTATAGATAACCCAAAATAATATACATGTATAATACAAAAAAAATTATGAATATTCATCACATTATATAATTAATTGACCAAGGATCATAATATTTTCATGTCTTTTGGAAACATTGAAAAAAAATTCTATCCTAGTGAAAAATCTTCAACATACCCTTTAATTCTCTTCCCCATTAGTACTATAACATCGAACATTTATTCATAATATTTTTAAAGAATAAATAAGAAAGTGGTGATCTCTGATGATCGGTAAGGGTGATCATAGAAAATATATAATCCTAAAATGAACATAAGTGTATGAGGAGATGATCACAATGACAGAAGATCGTACATTTTCATATAAATGATGATTAAATTGAATCATAAAATAAAAATTTTATCTCCATAATAAATGAATCATAAGAGAATCAAGATTACAATTCATGAATGCGTAACATATTAATATAAAATATAATTTGTGGGAAAAACATAAGCATATAAAATTATTTCAAGATTATTTAAGGAATCATAGCCAATCCCATCTCAGTTGAATGATTTCACTCCCCATACCATTTTGGAAGTAATATTTCACTACCATGACCATATTAGTAGTCAAGATTCAATCCAGAGACTATCTTAGAGGTAAAATCCCTTTACAAAACAATGGTCACTCCATGTTCCAGTAATTCCTATCTCGTGAGATATATATATCATTATACAGTGTGTTAGATGGAGATATAGGTTCCACCCATATAATAATGAAATCTTGAATATGTGTTCCACATAATAATAAACAATCATATCATTACCCACAAAATGAAATGGATATCATAAAATTGTAATCAGATAATAAACTAATGAAAAAATGATAGGTTTAATAATAATTTCATCAAAGAATAATCTATAAAAGACATCAGATTCGTAATCACGTAACTCATGAAAGAGGAATGGGTATTATAAAAATAATTCTATAAAAATAAAATTCTTTTAGAGAATGTATATGAATGGAAACCTTATATAATATCCACATGGAAGGAATGAGTGAATTCAATAGAAATATACATAAATGAAAAATAATTTTGAAAAATATTTAAAAAAAATTTCGTTATGAAAATATCATTTATTCATTGGAAAATGTATTTTAAAAAATAAATCCTTTTGAAAACCATTTTATTATGAAAAATAACCTCCTTACTTATAAATTAAGATGGATAAATGTTGAAAATATTTTCCCTTCAGAACATATAAATGATGCTTTAAAAAACTATGAAAACATTTTCCTTTGAAAAATTATAATATAATAATGCAAGCATTTAGAAAACCACTTTCATTGAAATATTAGAAAATAATATTTAAAAAAAATTAAAAAAACTTTTTCATTGAAAACATATAAATGAATCGTGAAGACAGTTCAAAAATAACATTCTTTGAAAACATATAATAGAATCTATAAAATATTTTGAAAAACTATATATTTTATAATATTTAGAATAAGATTGAAATCCTTTAGAAATTATATTTCATAAAAAATATCTATGAAAAAATATAAATGAATCATTTAATTTCAATTAAAACACATCTGAAACATTATTTTTTTAAAACATTTTATAAAACATAATTTTTATGGACATAAATTTTAATACCAAAGAGAGAGATAAAGATAGATCTTCTTAAAAACATTCATATGTATCTTAATAAACAATGATTTTCAAATGATACTAATATATTAAGATATTATGAATAACCAAATGGGAATATAATTTTTGTGAGTTTCAGAGATATAGGTCATAATATTTCATTGAAGGAATCATAATCATAAACAAGCCTGATAAATGATAATATTTATTCAATAAAATCATACCACATGTTAACATTGAATCATCAATACCATGTAAGATTTTCAAATTAAATTATAAATAATATATCATGTAAATAAGTTTATTCATGATATAAAATTTCATGTTTATAAAACTATTATAATAATATAGGTTTATAAAATGGAAATGGTCTCAATGAATGATAGTTGAGGCAAAATTACATTAATGTTTTGGTGACTTTTTAAACAAAAAAACCATGAAATAAAGTTCATAAACATTTATTTAAATAACCAAAATATTATTTATAGGAATCAAAGAATACATAAATGGGAATTATACATGCAATATATAATAAATATAAGGCTAACAAAGTTTTTGTCTCATCGAACATACAAGTTAGATGAGAAAACCCTTAAATGTGAAAATTTATAATTGTGATCTATTTGAAATAATAACATAAATTAGTTTTTATAATTTAAATTAATAAATTAAATTAATTATATAACATTTAATATCAAATTATATACACCTAAAAATGTCAGTAGTGAATATGGAATGTATCTCTTAGAAATAAAAAGTGAGATGTAATTCCCTTACCTTGTGTCTTGAATTCAAATTAAAACCTCATGTATAATATATATAAATTTACTATATGTATACAATATAACTATATTATTATATCTAATAAAATATTTATTTTTTTATAACTTCATATTACCTATTTATAAACAATCCATTTAATAATACATTTCTGCTAATATCTGTATTGTCTTTCGTATATGTTTTGGATTGTTATTATTAATAATTTTACATAGATCATGATTTATTTATTTGAAAAATGTATAAAATGTATAAATATACTATATATTTAGTATATATATATATATTTATAATAATCTATAATATATATTTATATATATATGGAATGTAATACACCATTTCTAGAGACAGTTGTCCATACATACAAATGAACATTGTTTTGTTTTATTGTATTATTGAAAGAAAGAAAGTAATTTAAATATATGTATAAATATATAATATGATTAAATTACAATTATTATTTCATATATTAAAAAAACACAAAACTGTTTCTTAATACATAACATTTAATGAGTGAACGAATCACATTACTTTGAGGAGTTGGTAATCCACACCTCTAAAATAGAAGTTATCATATTTACAGAAAATGGAAAGCATAATTAACTGATTTATATAATATTTATAGAATCATAAAAAACAATATATATCATATATATCATATGTAAAAATATTTTCTATCATAATTACCTAACATGAGACATGGTAATGGAAAATTAAACAATATATTTTTAGGAGTAGTAGTTCACCATACACAATAATGGTATGTTCATTACCCTAGTTCCAAAAGGATGCATGGTGGCTGTACATTCTTTAGATCCCCTTGATAAAGCGCGTCTAAATAAAAACTATATATATATATGAATAATATATATATATATATATATTATTTTTACTTATTTCTTCCACCAATATGAACCAATAATATAGGAACATAAGGGGCCATATAGCTATAATACTAGGTACCAACCAGACCGAGGCCTAAGTCAAATATCAATGACAAGTATAAAAATTCTATAGGCTCAATATCTATGGTGTCTTCCATATATCACATAATTAGTGGGATATTACATTATTATCACTCTATATGGTGAGTGGGTTATCATGCTCACAATAAATAAAAAGAACAGGGAACATCATTCCCACCATCCAAATATGTTAGTTTTGTGAAAAATCATTCTCAACACTGAATGTAAGGGAGTGTGATATCGTTATGCTCAAAATATCCCCTAAAATGGAACCATATAAAATTTCATGGTGTAACAATATATAAGAATAAAGTAAGACAATAAGAATTATCTCTCATCTATCATGTTAGTCATGTTATAATACATACGATGACTCATAATTCTCTACAGGTATTTGATAGAACATTGAATAAGGTTTGGTATTACCTCCATTCATAAGTCATTACATATAATCATTTTTTATTTAATGAATGGAAACCATTATTCACAAGACACTTCATGAAATTTCATCCCATTAAATTTTATAAAGCATTTAATTTTTATTTGTACATTAAAATGGGTCTTATAGATATTGAAATGTTCGTTAGTTCAAATTACTACATGGTAAATTCAATGTATATGAAGCCCAAGCACTTAGGTGGTGCCTTTTGATCCTTTAAACAACTGAAAATAGGAAAAATCAATAATTAGACCAATTTGAATGGATTGGAGGTGATATGGTATTATATCCATTTAATTATAAAATGGATATTATAATCAGTACACCCAAGGGGTTATAATAACTGAGGCCCACATCCTTTATAAAACATAACCAAGATCAAGGGGAGAATATCTTGATATGTTGATCAGTTTTATATGATGAAATCAATATATGTATGTCACATGGAAAGAAGTTATTTTCATCACAATGAAATAACTATGTGATATCCAATGTGATAGGGAAAATGACGAGACCACCTACCTCAAGGTAGTAGAAGACTCCTCACTCAATATCATCCTCGGATTCGTGGTTGGTTTGGATTAATTGATGAAACCGTCCAATTACCTGAAAAAAGGAACCTAAATAGTGAAATCATTCCAAGGTTAACGTTATATTAGAAGGGAATGTTCTCAAGTTATACCCCCAAAGGATTCTAATGCCTTCGATGTGTCTTGAATCATACATCATATATGGGAGATACTTTGATTCCTTGGTTGATAAAGGATGAGAGCTATTGGATTGAAATTCCTGAACCATCCACTAGAGGATAAGGGTAGAAAACTCAAAATAAATTATTGTTAAAGATTACATGTGGGAAAATAGAATTAAAACACCAAAAAATAGGGGCATTCTTTTTGGATGCACGGTTAGCCAAACCTTGCACCAACTGTGTGCCATTCACTATTTCAAAGTGGAAATCTACACGGTTTGTCACAAAATTTATTTAACAATGTGAAAATGTTGAAAATATTATCTATCCCAAAGTCCTACATAACTACATGGCCTTGGGAGTTGGGTTTAATGGTTGTAGAAAAAATATATAGCCCCAAGGTTGTAACAACCCGAGATTTTATGAGAATTATTCTATTTAATTTCATTGATGTCTTGTGTTGTATATTACACCAAAATTAGATTGTGCTATATGCAACACCATACTAGCTTGCAGTATACTTAACAATATTATTGGATCATGTTACACAAAATTTAAAGTTTGTTTGATAGTAGTTATTCTACGCAACATTGAGTGTATATATATATATAAATTCAACTAATAAATTTAATATGGTCGGATTCTGTTATAAGCAACAAAAAATGAGTCTTACACTACAAGAAACCCTGACTTGGCTTGCTTTACATGCAATCGCGACCTTCCATGATAGCGTGTGTTGTACGCAATACCGGGTTTTACTAAACAACGATATGTTATTAAAATATTATATAATCTAGCATTAGGAATAGTAATACCCACTTTATGAAATTTTATAAATTTTATATTTCAAAATGGACTTCATTTTTGGATTCAGAATATCGAAATTAGACTAGGGTGAATTTTTGGTATTTTTCTGAAAACTTTTAATTTTTGATGAATAGTGAAAACATTGGGTTACTATTTAAAAACTGACTTTTTATATAAATATTTATTTATTTTATTTATATTTATTTTAGGTTAAAATTGATAAATAATACCTATATGAGTTCAATGTAATTATTTAGAGTGGTTTATAATAATTTTAGACATATAAAAATTTTATAGAACGTTTCACCGTCTTTTACCCACCTCCTAGGAGAGTTTGAAAATTTACATAAAACCTAATTTTACCGCTTCTGTGAGTGTAATTTCAAAAATCTGAGAGACATTGTTAATATCAAGGAGTAAAATGTGGTTCAATAAGATAAAAATAATTTTTGGTGAATTGTAACTTTTTACTTTTTTTACCATAGTTAAAAGTGAATAGGGTAATTAAGGGTAAAAATGATATTATTATTACACTAAAACATGTCATAATTATATTGTATGAGTGTAATTGGACCAAAAAATATCAATGGAATAAAATATTACCCTTTAGGTCCACTTGGATTAGATTAGGACACTTATTATTATTTTATTTAATGAAGAGTTAAAATAGTTAAAATCAATGTTTAATAACTGAAAAAAATTTAATATAAGATTATACATAAGATAAATTAGACTATAAATATTTATTAGAAATATAAAAATAATTCCTAAATAATGGTATTTTAATTATAATTTTTAGACATTAAATAATTAAATTTATTTATGACACAATGATGATGCAGTAACTACCTTATTAATAAAATATTAACGTAATTGATGTTATAAATACCCAGATAAATGTAATTTTAGTCTTTTTTTGAATTCCAATAATTTTATAGGTTAATATGGAATTTTAGTATTTATTTAATTAACTCATTTCGAACTAATCATGTTGTTATGATTTTCACAAAAATCATGTACCGAATAGTGTCCAAATAGACATAAAATAGTTTTTAAAAATAATATTATATTATTAATTGTTATTTTATTCCTAAAAATATACGGTTTGGCCAAATAACTTATATAATGATATATATATTAATAATTAACCACTTGGGGTTCTTGTGTCTTGTAATAGTACATTTATTAACCATATAATGTAAGAAAAAAAGACATAGTGAAAGTTAAATTATTTAACTTAGAGTTAAATCTAAATGATAAGGATAAAATAGTAACCTAAACATGTCAAAAACCTAATGGTTGAGAGGATTTAGACCCATACCCACCTTATCTTTGAAATAAATCAATTTTGAGTTATTTAAAACCGAATATGACTTTATTATTAAATAATTATTTAAGTTTTTTCCAAGGTGCCCCTCTCCTCCCTTATAAAAAGGGCACCCCTTCCCTCTTCTCTTCACTCCCTTGTGAGCATTGAAGCTCAAAAAACCCCTTCCAATTCCTATTCTCAACCTATCTATTTATACCATATAGGTTCTGGTATTCTCAAAATACCAACTCTAGTGCCCTTAGAAGAATTTTAAAAGAGGTGTGTCGAGGAAGAGGTAATCTATTCTACCGACTCTTTAAAGCTTCTTCCTTCTTCTACTTCCTATTCTTTAGTGGTTTCATTATAAAGTAATAACATCGGTATTAAATATATATTTATATGCTATTATAAATATTAAACATCCCTATTTCACATTCTATCCATCCTACAGAAAACAAAAGCATCGCACGTTCATACGTGTAGAATACCGTCTCCACACCGTGGTGTAATCTGTTTTTTCACCACCACCCTAATAGGATGGTTATAATGGTGTAAAGAATAAATATATATGATTATTATAACATAATAATTTTTCTAACATATTATATCATCCACTCCAATTCCATTCAATAAATATTCGAATGATATCATTGCTCGTGCGTACGTACGGATTACCGTCTCCACGACGCGATGAGATTCATTTTCCATGTTAACAATTAAAGAATGATTATAAAGTATATATATAATATGTAATCATGAAATATATGAAAACATAATTCTACTGGATTTATGTATATATATATATCATCTGCTTAATTCCATTCAATTCTATAAGGAAAGGAAAACAACGTGCATGCGTACGTACGACCTACCGTCTCGATGAACGGTGTATTTCATTTCATTTATCTATCTATTATATATATATATATTTATACTGAATATATATTATATATAAATCATGATTTCCATTATGGAAGTAATTAAATCATGATATAACAAATAATAATATCAATAACAACAATTCCAAACAAGTACGATAAATAAAACGATTTTACCCAAAATGATGCTTTAACAAGGAATTTTCAAAGGAACGGGTAATATAAAGTCATAAGTGAACCATATATGATATAATAACAATGAATATTAATCTTTAATATGTAAATGACATTATTCAAATCAGTATACAGGAGGTTCGGATACGTATGAAACATATCGGACCTAAGGTAAGGGATAACTATTCCAATCTCTCTCTTATCCGAGATTGTTTATTCGTAAGTATTTACTGGGGTATTTGTTATCATATGTGTCCCTATTTTCTAAAACTGTTTTCATGTATGTTGAATGGCCTTTTTACACATTTTTTAATTTTACCACATTTTATGAAAAGAATCTTATTTTTTTACCACATGAGGAACTTTTTGACTTTTCTGACAAAAGTATGAGGATAATGTTATTTTTAACTTATACGGCGTGAACGGATTTTTACGGTTTCATAACGCCTCATTTTAATGAAGCATCCTCTACAAGATTGCATGATTATTTAAAAAAAAAACCCCTTTCTTTTTAAATTTCATTAAATTTTGTGAAAAGAAATTGATTTTGAAGAAGAGAGGATATTTTCCTCAAGAATTCATTTCAAGTGTTTTATCAAAACCATTTTCAATCTGAGATGAAATTATTTCCTATATGTATGTTTCAAGTGTAATTTCTTATGATTTAAATGGTTTCACTTTTCTTATGATGAAATGATACCCATTTCTTTTGTATGGATTATGTTATGATGGGATGATGTTTATGAAACCCATTTTATACATTGGGTAATGATGAATGATTTATGTTCATGTTGTGGAACAAGTAAGAATGATTTCATTATGAGATGGGTGGGACCTATATCTCCCTCCAATGAATTGGGTAAAGAATTATATCTCATGAGACAGGCATGGCTAGTATGGTAAGTTAATTCGGTTCAGTGTTACAGGACTAAATCGAGGAGTGAACTCAATTCAGAAAGGGACTTTGTCCATTAAGATGGTATTTGCAGCAATGTCTTGGATACTATGGAAATCATATAAGGTGCTTAATTTTTTTCAACAATTAGAAGTTTTATTTACAAGATATTTTATCATGATTGATGTTCCATTATGATCTATGCCTTACATACTTCCATGTTTTATGTCATTTCTCTAGAATTCGTTGTTTAAACATTATGTTCATGTTTTTATGTTCAAATGTGTATGGTTTGTTTTATTTTCTCCATGCATACCCTTACTGAGAATTTGATCTCAACCTTTATATGTTTTCTTTTCCCCAAGATATAAATAAAGGTTTTAGGTAAGAAAAAAAAAAGAAAGATCTTTATGGGAGATGTTGAAGATCTTTCACCAAGATTAGAAGTTTATTTTCCATGTTTCCAAAGACACTAAACTATTGCGGTCCTTTGGTGTCTATTTTTGTTATGTATTAAGTATTCCGAAAAAGTAATGTATTTTCCATGTACGTCATGATTTGGGTCTCTAATGTTTGTATAAAAGGAAAAGAATGTAGGAATGTATCTGATCCTTTGGAACTCTCACATGTGAGCATTGGACGAAGCATGGCTCTCCGCCCAAGGGCTTCACAAGGAAATGGCTACCACTGGGGAGGTGGTGTGTCCTGCCCAGGGGGAGTAGCTGCTCTTGGAGTTCCCTGATAGGTATCAATTATAGTCCCCTTGAAGTAATTCTAGACCGTTATAGTTGGAATCAGTGGTCGGTTTAGTCAACCTTTGGAAACTATGATATGAGTACTTTATTGATATATCTGGTGATATTTCTAAGGTATGTCTAAGGATGTCCCTAAGGTTAAGTATACATATAGGTTAGAGTCCTAGAATTATGTTGACGATCCTGAATATCCTACGGGGAACTTAAGGTGTCATGGAATGAAGAATTTTTTACATGTTAGATATCCCATATGTGACTTTTCATGATTATGTGGTTCCTCGTTATTTTAACGGTTTCTTAAACTACAGTTTCTAGTCATAGTCATTGGATTGAACGAGAAAGAATTTAGCTGAAATTGATTCCAATGGGAAAATTTGTGACAATGATCAACGAAATTTTGTAATGCCTGGAGAGAAAGATATTATGATTATGCAGAATCAGTCATCTTGATATATGATTTTCAAGGTGAACTTTAGTTGTATTCCTAAGTCATCAAATAAGAGGAAGATGGAATTTTATGCATGTTCGCATGGTAAGGAGAATAGAGAAAAGAAGATTGAGATTTCTAAAGAAGCGAAGAATAATCTTGAGAAATACCCCAAATGGAGGGGAAGATGTTATCTATGTGGAGAAAAGGGTCATAGAGTGATAGACTATTATGGAGTCCAATGTCTTATCTATGGATAACGTAGGCATTACCCAACTCAATGCTCGGACCTAAGAGGTTACTTTTAAATCAAGGAAGGACTTATTACATGGAAATCATTTAATATTATGCATTAAAGTGTTTATGTATTGGTATTCATGAATAATGTTGTCGAGATACATTTATGGTATATTGGAATATCTATGTATTGGTCCATTGTGGTTTTCCATAAGAATATGTCATCGGTAACCAAGAAAAGTGATTCAAATATTTTGGAAGGAATTTGATATCCACATAATGAAGGGATAAGGAGAAAATTAAATGTCTGATAGTATTCATGAACTCATGGATGATATAAGGACATGTTTATATCATGATTTGAGTATATATAGTTTTTGGATTTGGGAAAGAGTTAAATTTTGACAACATTCATGTTTTCACTAAGGTTCAATGGGTATTCATTTTTCAAGAGAATACATGATTAAGGTATTCACATGATTGGAATGTGACCAACAAGATATATGAGGGATAAATGATGGTATTCACGTGCTTGCTAGTTATCTTTCAATTTATACTATGAGTTAGGAAAGATGTAATTTCGATAAGCCTAAATATTAGAATGGATTATGTTGAACATAAGTTAGTATTGTTTAATGATAGAAATTTTTTCAATATTATTGATAGAATGATATAATAGTGTATTTTAAGAAAAGGGATAACCTGCAGAATGGGTGAAAACCCGTCGTTTCAGACAGGGTTGTGGGAATCGAACCCACAACCGAAGTGCGACATGCCTTTATCACCTACCACTTGCCTACATGAAGTACATGGATAGTATAAACTAGTTTTATTTTATTAAGAGGTATGATAGATGAATTATATGTCCATTTTTGGAACCATATATGATTAATCTCACCATAAGATGGTCTTATGAATATAAATTCTGCTAATCCTATGATTGAGACACATGGAATGACCTATCATTCTATCGCATGATCTGCTAACACTTCAAGAAAGACAAATTCAACTTCATTTCTATAAGAGATGAAGTGGAAATTGTTCGAGGCACGAGAAACGTTGATATTGTACCAAATTCAAGTAATAATCTCATTTAATTCAAAAATTCTTAATCTTTAGTGAAATGATCTTGAAAACCAAAAATGTTGTCTTAGTGCTCTCATATATGATGAATCATATGGTACATTAGATCATCACAATTTTATGGATTTGTGACTGTTGGATTTTTCATAGCCCTGTTCTCTACAACTCTTCATCAGACATGATGGTTATATTTTTCTTCCATATCCATATTTTCACCTATGTTCTCCTATGTGGAAACCCATTGATTAGCTATTTGGGTAACTGTTATGTTTCATACATTAGTTTTTAAAGAGAAGTATTGGTATTCATTTTTATAATGTGGGTTTCTATTAAAACATTCGAGTAGTAAACCATTTATAACCCCGGCAAATTTTGAGGGTGAAATTAATTTTAAGGGGGGTAGAATGTAACAACGTGATATTTTATGAGAATTATTCTTTTTAATTTCATTGATGTCTTGTGTTGTACGCTAAACCAAAATTAGCTTTCACTATACGCGACACCATTTTAGCTTGTAGTATACACAACACTCTTCTTGGATCGTGTTACACACAATTCATAGTTTGTTTGATAGTAGTTATTCTAAGCAACATTTAGTTTATATATATATATATAAATTCAATGAATAAATGAAATATGTTTAGATTCTGTTATACGCAATAACAAAGGAGTCTTGCACTGCACGCAAACCTGACGTGGCTTGCTTTACACGCAATCGCGACCTTCCACGATAGCATGTGTTGTACAGAATATCGATTTTCACTAAACAACAATATTTTATTAAAATATTATATAAACTAGAGTTATGAATAGTAATACCCACTTTTTTAAAGTTTATAAATTTTATCTTTCAAAATGAACTTTATTTTTGGATTCTTAATATCGAAATTAGCCTAGGGTGAATTTTTGGTATTTTTCTGAAAACTATTAATTTTTGATGAATAGTGAAAACACTAGGTTACTATTTGAAAACCGACTTTTTATATAAATAATGATTTATTTTATTTAAATTTATTTTCGGTTAAAATTGATACATAATACCTATATATGTTCAATGTAATTCATTGGAGTCGTTTATAATAATTTTAAACATATAAAAATTTTATTGAAGTTTTCACCGTCTTTTACCCACCTCCTAGTAGAGTTTGAAAATTTACATAAAACATAATATTATCGATTTTGTGAGTGGAATTTCAAAAATCCGAGACACACATATAATATCAAAGAGAAAATGTGGTTCAATAAGATAAAAATAATTTTTGGGAAATAGTAACTTTTTACTTTTTTACCACTGTTAAAAGTAAATAGGGTAATTAAGGGTAAATATGATATTATTATCACCCTAAAACATGTCGTAATTATATTGGATGAGTTTAATTAGACCAAAACAAAATCTTAAGAATAATATATTACCCTTTAGGTCCACTTGTATTAGATTTGGACACTTATTATTATTTTATACAAAGAAGAGTTAAAATAGTTAAAATCAATGTTTAATAACTAAAACATTTTTAATATAGGGTTATATATAAGATAAATTAGACTATAAATATTTATTATAAATATAAAAATATTTCATACATAATGGTATTTTATTTATAATTTTTAGATATTAAATAATTTAATTTATTTATTACACAATGATATTGCAGTAGTTACCTTATTAATAAAATATTTACATAATTGATGTTATAAATACCCAAATAAATTTCTTTTGAGTCTTTTTATGAATTCAACTGATTTTATAGGTCAATATGATATGTTAATGTTGATTTAATTAATTTTTTTTTAACTAATCATGCTGTTATGATTTTCACAAAAATCAAGTACCAAATAGTGTCAAAATTGATATAAAATAGTTTTTAAAAAAATATATTATATTATTAATTGTTATTTTATTCTTAAAATTCTAAGGCTCGGCCAAATGACTTAGATAAGGTTATATATATTAATAATTAACCACTTTGGGTTCATTTTTCTTGTTATAGAAAGTTTAGTAACCATATAGTGTAAGAAAACAAAAAGACACAGTAAAAGTTAAATTATTTATCTTAGAGTAAAATCTAAATGATAAGGATAAAATAGTAACCTAAACATGTATAAAACCTATTTTTTGAGAGGGGATCGACCCATCCATACCTTATATTACAAATAAATTAATTTTTAGCTATTAATAAAAGAATATAACTTTATTATAAAATAATATTTTATGTTTTCCCAAAGGTGCCCCTCTCCTCCCGTATAAAAAGGACACCCCTTCCATCTTCTCTTCACACCATTTTGTGCCTTGAAGCATGGCCAACCCCTACCAATTCCTCTTTTCAACCTCTATATTTATATCATAGAGGCTCTGGTATTATCAAAATACCATCTCTAGTGCCCTAAGAATAACTTTAAAGGAGGTGCGTCGAGGAAGATGTAATCTCTTCTACCGGCTCTTTAAAGATTCTTTATTATTATACTTCTTCTTATTTAGTTGTTTCATTATAAAGTAATAACATCAGTACTTATTATATAATGATATGTAATTATAAATATGAAATAACCCCATTTCACCAATTATCCATCCTACGAAAATGAAATCACCGCGCGTGCGTACGTACATAATACCATCTCCACACTGTGGTGTAATCTTTTTTTTCCACCACCACCATACTTGGATGGGTATAATGGTGTAAATAATAAATATATAAGATTATTATAACATCATAATGATTCTTGGATATTATATCATCCACTCCAATTCCATTCAATAAAAATGGGAACGATATCATCGCTCGTGCGTACGTACGGATTACCGTCTCCACGATGCGATAAGATTCATTTTCCATGTTAACAATTCAAGAATGATTATAAAGTATATATATAATAAGTAATCATGAAATATATGACATAATAATGATACTGTATTTATGTATATATATATCTTTGTCATCTACTTAATTCCATTCAAGTCAATAAGGAATGGAAAACAGCGTTCATGCATACGTACGTCATAACGTCTCCATGAACGGTGTATTTAATTTCATTTATCTATCTATTATATATATATATACTGAATATATATGATATATAAATAATTATTTAAATTATATAAGTAATTAAATCATGAAATAAGTAATAATAAGATCACGAACAACAATTCCAAACAAGTACGATAAATAAAACAATTTTACCCAAAACGCTGCTTTAACATGGAATTTACAAAAGAACGGGTAATATAAAGTCATAAGTGAACCATATATTATATAATAACAATCAATATTATTTTTAACAAGTAAATGACATTATTTAAATCATTATACAAGAGTTTTAGATATGTACGAAGCATATCGGACCTAAGGTAAGGGATAACTATCCCAATCTCGCTCTTTTTCGAGATTGTTTATTCGTAAGTATTTACTGGGGTTTTTGTTGTCATCCATGTCCCCATTTTCTAAAAATGTTTTCATGTATATTTAATGGAATTTTTTTCCATTTGTTAATTTTACCACATGTTATGAAAGGAATCTTACTTTTTTTACCACACGATGAACTTTTTGACTTTTCCGACAAAAGTACGAGGAAAATGTTATTTTGAACTTATATGGCGTGAACGGATTTTTACGGTTTTATAACGCCTCATTTTCATGAATCTTCCTCTACAAGATTGCAAGATTTTATTCAACAAAACACTTTTCTTTTAAAATTTCATGTAATTTTATAAAAAGAAAATTATTTTTAAGAAGAAAGGATATTTTCTTCAAGAATTAATTTCAAGTGTTTTATCAAAATCATGTTCCATCTGAGATGAAATTTTTTCATATATGTATGTTTCAAATGTAATTTCTCTATGATTTACATGGTTTCACTTTTATTATGATGAAATTATATCCATTTCTATTGTATGGATTATGTTATGATTGGATGGTGTTTATGAAACCCATTTTATACTTTGGGTAATGATGAATGATTTATGTTCATGTTGTGGCACAGGTAAGAATGATTTCATTATGAGATGGGTGGAGCCTATATATCCCTACAATGAATTGGGTAAAGACTTATATCTCATGAGATAGACATGTCTAGAATGGTATGTTAATCGAGTTCAGTGTTGGAGGACTGAAATGAGGAGTGAACTCAATTCAGAAAGTGACTTTCTTCACTAAGATTGTCTTGGCAGCAATGTCTTGGTTACTATGGAAATCATATCATGTTCTTGATGTTTTTCCCCAAATAAAAGTTTTATTTCCAAGATATTTTATCAGTATTGATGTTCCATTATCATCAATGCCTTACGTACTTCCATGTTTTATGCCATTGCTCAATATTTTGTTGTTTAAACATTATGTTCATGTTTTTATATTTAAATGTATATGGTTGGTTTTATTTTCTCCATGTTTACCCTTACTGAGCATTTGAGGTCACCCTTTATATGTCTTATTTTTCCCAGGATATAAGGAATGGTTTTAGGTAAGAAAAAAAAGGAAGTTCTTTATGAGAGATTTTGAATATCTTTCACCAAGATTAGAAGATTATATTCTGAGTTTCCAAAGACACTAAACTATTATGGTCCTTTGGTATCTGTTTTTGTTATGTATAAATTATTCCAAAAAAGTAATGTAATGTCCATGTACGTCTATCTATGGGTCTCTACAGTTGGTATCAAAGGCAAAGGATGTAGGAACGTATCTGATCCTTGGAAACTCTCACATGTGAGCATTGGACGAAGCATGGCTCTCTACCCAATGGATTAATGAGGAAATGTCTACCACTAGGGATGGTGGTGTGCCCCACCCAGGGGGTGTAGCCGCCCATGTAGTGCCCTGATATGTATCAATTGTAGTTCACTGGAAGAAATTCCAGACTGTTATAGTTGGTATCAGAGGTCAGTTTAGTCAACCTTTGGAAACATGGATGTGAGAACTTTATTGAGATCCTTGGAGATATTTATAAGGTATGTATAGGGATGTCTCTAATGTTAAGTATACGTATAGGTTAGAGTCCTAGAATTATGTTGATGATCATGAATAACCTACGGTGAACTTAAGGTGTCATGGATTAAAGAATTTTTGATATGTTAGAAATCCCATAAGTGACTTTTTTTGATTATGTGGTTACTCGTTGTTTTAAATGTTTCTTACACTATGGTTTCTGGTTTTAGTCAATGTAGGGAACGAGAAGGAATTTTGTTATCATTGATTCTAATGGATAAATTGGTGACTATGATCAACGAAATTTTGTAATGCCTGGAGAGAATGATATTGTGATTATGTCAAATTATTCATCTCGATATATGATTAACAAAGTGAACATTAGTTGTATTCATAAGTCATCAAATAAAAGGATGATGGAATTTTATGCATGTTCGCATGGTGAGAAGCATAGAGAAATTAAGATTTATATTTATAAAGAAGGGAAGCCAAATCTTGAAGAATACCTCAAATAAAGGGGAATATGTTATCTATGTGGAGAAAAGGGTCATAGAGGTATAGACTGTTATGGAGTCCAATGTCTTATCTGTGGAGAACATGGGCATTACACAACTAAATGACCGGACCTAAGAGGTTACTTCTAAATCAAGGAATGACTTATTCCATGTAAATCATTGAATATGATGTATTAAAGTGTTTATGTATTGGTATTCAATAATAATTTTGTTGAGGTACATTTATGGTATATTGGAATATCTATGTATAGGTCCATTTTGGTTTTCCATAAGAATATGGCATTAGTAACCATGAAAAGTGATTCAAATATTTTGCAAAGTAGATTATATGTTCATAATGAAGGGATAAGAAGGAAATTAAATTTTGTATAGTATTCATGAGCTCATGACTGATATAAGGATAGAGTTATATCATGGTTTGAGTATATAGAATTTTTGGATTTGGAAAGAGTTAAATTTTAACAGCATTAATGTTTTCACTAATGTTCAATGGGTATTCATTTTTCAAGAGAATACATGATTAAGGTATTCCCATGATTGGAATGTGACCAATAACATATATGAGGGATAAATGATCGTATTCATGTTCTTTCTAGTAATCATTCTATTTTATATTATGAGTTTGGAAAGATGTATTTTGGATAAGAATAAATATTGGAATGGATTATTTTGAACATAAGTTACTATTGTTTGAGGATATAAATTATTTCTATATTATTTATAGAATGTTATAATAGTTTAGTTTAAGAAAAGGGACAACCCGCAGAACAGGTGAAAACTCGTCGCATCGGACAGGGTTTTGTGAATCGAACACACAACTGAAGTGCGACATGCCATTATCCCATACCACTTGCCTACATGAAGTCCCTGGTTAGTGAAAACTAGTTTAATTTTGTTAAGAGGTATGATAGATGAAGTATAAGTCCAATTTTGTAACCATATATGATTAATCTCACCATAAGACGGACTTATGTATACAACTTTTTCTAATCCTATGTTTGAGACAGATGGAATGACCTATCATTCTATCGCATGATCTGTTAACAGTTCGAAAAAGAAAAATTCAACTTAATTTCTATAAGAGATGAAATGAAAATTGATTGAGGCAAGAGAAACGTTTTTATAGTACCAAAATCAAGATAGTACTTATTTTAATTCAAAAATGATTCAAATTTAGGGAAATGATCTTGAAAACCAAAAATTTTGTCCTAGTGCTCTCATATCTGATGAATCAGATGGTACCTTAGATCATCACAATTTTATGGCTTTGTGACTGTGGAATTTTTCATAGCCATGTTCTCTACCACTCTTCATCAGAACCTGATGGATAGATTTTTCATCCAAATCCATATTTTCACCTATGTTCTCCTATGGGGAAACCTGTTGATTAGTTATTTGGGTAATTCTTATTTTTCATACTTTACTTTTTAAATATAAGTTTTGGTATTCCTTTTTACAATGTGGGTTTCTATTAAAACTTTCGAGTAGTAAACAATTTATAACCCCAACGAATTTTGAGGGTGAAATTCATTTTAAGGGGGGTATAATGTAACAACCCGAGATTTTATGAGAATTATTCTTTTTAATTTTATTGATGTCTTCTGTTGTACGCTATACCAAAATTAGCTTGTGCTATATGCAACACCATATTAGCTTGCAGTATACGCAACACTATTCTTGGATCGTGTTACACAGAATATAGAGTTTGTTTGATTGTAGTTATTCTATGAAACAGTGATTGTTTATATATATATAAATATAAATTCAATGAATAATTGAAATATGGTTGGATTTTGTTATACGCAAAAACAAATGAGTCTTTCACTACATGCAACCCTCACTTTTCTTGCTTTACACGCTATCACAACCTTCCATGATAGCATATGTTTTACACAATACCGAGTTTCACTAAACAATGATATATTATTAAAATATTATATAAACTAGCGTTATGAATAGTAATACACACTTTTTGAAATTTTATAAATTTTATCATTCAAAATGGAATTCATTTTTGGATTCAGAATATCGATATTATCCTAGGGTGAGTTTTTTGTATTTTTTGAAAACTTTTAATTTTTGATGAATAGTGAAAACACTAGGTTACTATTTAAAAACTGGCTTTTTATATAAATAATTATTTATTTTATTTAAATTTATTTTAGTTCAAAATTGATACCTATTACCTATATATGTTCAATGTCATTCATTGGAGTCGTTTATAATAATTTTAGACATATTAAGTTTTTTTGATCTTTTCACCATCTTTTACCCACCTCTAAGGAGAGTTTCAAAATTTAAATAAAACATAATTTTACCGCTTATGTGAGTGGAATTTCAAAAATCCGAGAGACACGGTTAATATCCAAGAGTAAAATGTGGTTCAATAAGATAAAAATATTTTTTGGTGAATAGTAACTTTTTACTTTTTTACCACAGTTAAATGTAAATAGGGTAATTAAGGGTAAAAATGATATTATTATTACCTAAAACTTGTCCTAATTCTATTGGATAAGTGTAATTCTACCAAAAACTATCTTAGTAATAATATATTACCCTTTAGGTCCACCTGGATTAGATTCGGACACTTATTATTATTTTATTTAAAGAAAAGTTGAAATAGTTAAAATCAATATTTATAACTAAAACATTTTTAATATTAAGTTATACATAAGATAAATTCAACTATAAATATTAATTAGAAGGATAAAAATATTTCATACATATTGGTATTTTATTTATAATTTTTAGACATTTAATAATTTAATTTAATTATGACACAATGATGATGCAGTAATTACGTAATTAATAAAATATTAACATAATTGAGGATATAAATACCCAAATAAATGTAATTTTAGACAATTTATGAATTACTCTAATTTTATAGGTTAATATTACATGTTATTATTGATTTAATTAACCTTTTTTGAACTAATTAGGCTGTTATGATTTTCACAAAAATCATGTACCAAATAGTGTCAAAATTGACATAAAATAGTTTTTAAAACAAATATTATATTATTAGTTGTTATTTTTTTCCTAAAAATCTAAGGTTCTTCCAAATGACTTAGATAATGATATATATGTTCATAATGAACCACTTGGGGTTCTTTTGGTTTTCTATAGTATGTTTATTAACCATATAGTGTAACAAAACAAAAAGACTCGGTAAAAGTTAAATTATTTAACTTAGAGTTAAATATAAATGATAAGGATAAAATATTAACCTAAACTTGTCTAAAACCTATTTAATGAGATTATATCTACCCATACCCACCTTATCTTATAAATAAATCAATTTTGAGCTATTAAAAACCGAATATGACTTTATTATAAAATAATATTTTATGTTTTTCCAAAGGTGCCCCTCTCCTCCCTTATAAAAAGGGCCACCCCTTCCATCTCCTATTCACACCCTTTTGAGCCTTGAAGCTCGGCCAAACCCTACAAATTCTTCTTCTAAACCTCTCTAGTTATATCATAGAGGTTCTGGTATTCTCGAACGACCAACTCTAGTGACCTATGAAAATTTTAAAGGAGGTGCGTCGAGGAAGAGGTAATCTCTTCTACCGACTCTTTAAAGATTCTTTCTTCTCCTACTTACTCTACTTTAGTTGATTCATTATAAAGTAATAAAATCAGTTTTAAATATATTTTTCTATGTTATAATAAATATGAAACAACCTCATTTCAACTTCTATCCATCCTACGGAAAATGAAATCACCGCGCGTGCGTACGTACAGAATACCGTCTCCACACCGTGGTGTAAGATGTTTTGCCACCACCACACTACTTGGATGGGTATAATGGTGAAAAGAATAACTATATAAGATTATTTTAACATCGTAATGATTCTAAGAAATTATATAATCCACTAAAATTCCATTCAATAAATATGGGAAAGATATCATCGCTCGTGTGTATGTATGGATTACCGTCTCCACGACGCGATGAGATTCATTTTCCATGTTAAAAATTCAAGAATGATTATAAAGTATATATATAATAAGTAATAATGAAATATATGACAGAATAATTCTACTAGATATATATATATATATATGTCATCTAATTAATTCCATTCAAGTCAATAAGGAAAGTAAAACAGCATTCATGCGTACGTACGACATACCGTCTCCATGAACGGTGTATTTCATTACATTTATATATCTATTATATATATATATACTGAATATGTATGATATATAAATCATTATTTACATTCTTTAAGTAATTAATTCATGTTATATGTAATAATAATGTCATGAACAACAAGTCCAAACAAGTACGATAAATAAAACGATTTTACCCAAACCGCTGCTTTAACATGGAATTTACAAAAGAAAGGATAATATAAAGTCATAAGTGAACCATATATGATATAATAACAATTAATATTATTCTGTAATAAGTAAATTACATTATTGAAATCATTTTATAGGAGGTTCGTATACGTACGAATCATATCGGACCTAAGGTAAGGGATAACTATTCCAATCTCGCTCTTATCCAAGATTGATTATTCGTAAGTATTTACTGGGGTTTTTGTTATCAAGTGTGTCCCTATTTTCTAAAAATGTTTTCATGTATTATTAATGTCCTTTTACCCATTTCTGAATTTTACCACATGTTATGAAAGGAATCTTACTTTTTTTACCACATGAGGGCCTTTTTGACATTTTCGACAAAAGTACGAGGAGAATGTTATTTTTAACTTATACAGTGTGAACGGTTTTTTACGGTTTCATAACACCTCATTTTCATGAAGCTTCCTCTACAATATTTCATGATTATTTTCAAAAAATACAACTATTATTTTAACATTTCATGGAATTTTGTGAAAAGAAAATGATTTTGAAAAAGAAAGGATATTTTCCTCAAGAATTCATTTCAAGTGTTTGATCAAAACCATTTTCCATATGAGATGACATTATTTCATATATGTATGTTTCAAGTGTAATTTCTCTTGTATTTACATGGTTTCACATTTTTTATGATGAAATGATATCCATTTATTTTGTATGTATTATATTATGATGGGATGATGTTTATGAAACCCATTTTATACTTTGGGTAATGATGAAAGATTTATGTTCATGTTGTGGAACAAGTATGAATGACTTCATTATGTGATGGTTGGGACCTATATCTCCCTCCAATGCATTGGGTAAAGATTTATATCTCATGAGATATACATGGCTAGAACGGTAAGTTAATCCAGTTCAGTGTTACAGGACTGAAACGAGGAGTGTACTCGATTCAGAAAGGGACATTGTCCACTAAGATGGTCTTGGCAGCAATGTCTTGGCTACTATGGAAATAATATCATGTTCTTAACGTATTTCCACAATTAAATGTTTTAATTACAAGCTATTTTATCATGATTTATGTTCCATTATGATCTATGCCTTACGTACTGTTATTTTTTATGTCATTTCTCAAGATTTTTTTGTTTAAACATTATGTTTATGTTTTTATGTTAAAATGTATATGGTTTGTTTTATTTTCTCCATGCATACCCTTATAGAGAATTGTAGATCACCCTTTATATGTTTTCTTTTCCCCAGGATATAAAAAAGGGTTTTAGGTAAGAAAAAAAGGAAGATCTTTATGGGAGATGTTGAAAATCTTTCCCCAAGATTAGAAGATTATATTCTGAGTTTCTAAAGACACAAAACTATTACAGTCCTTTGGTGTCTTTTTTTGTTATGTATTAAATATTCCTCAAAAGTAATGTAATTTCCATGTACGTAAAGATTTGGGTCTCTATACAGGTTCCCACTATCTATAACCTCATGGTTTAGAGAAACTGTGCGGGTTGTGCAACATAGTTTCTCAACTAGGACACCCAGTATATACTTCTAATTTTGAGACTCTGGTATTTGAATGATCCCAATACATACCAAAGACAACTATGAAATAATTAATAAGAATCATATTTTCCTTTTACTAGAAATTAATGATAAAAATGATCCTGAACTATTTGAAAATATGAATTTTAACAGTTGCCCCATATTGAAGAAACAAATCCTTGTGTAGGGAATATATGGTTATATAGCTATCATCATGAATTTTTTTTTCCACTCAGATCTTATATAATCCTTCCATTCTTATTTCTTATATTGTACTTGGTCATGATTCCATAACACCCACACCAAATGAAATGATCTTCCTTAGATCTTCGGCATGCTCTTCTCAAAAATACGGTAATGTTACTCCGTAGAGGAAGAATTTACATCCAATTTAGCCTCATCCGGAAGAATGAAATGTGGTAGGTCCAAATAGTATTCGTAAATATAAGATTAATGAAAGGAATAATGTGTATATAGATATCTCCAAGGAAGTGTGAATTGTTAATCCATTAGTCCGATCAATTTCACAACCCCGATGGGTCAATCAATACATCTTAGATAGAATACCACAAATATGAATATATCTATGGACCAACATGGGTGATAATTATAAGAAAATCCTATCTTAGACATAAAACTCAACAGGTCACAAATTGTTTTTGGCATAAAACTTCTGTATATACTATAATAGAATAAAGTGTTTTTTGATCAACTATACCAACTCTAAGTCTCTTATATGAGGTGTGGTCGAAGAATTGATGACTTCCCTTACAATATCCTTGAAATAGATGATCTAAAATTAATTCCATATAATGATTCATAATGATACATATCAATTGTATCATTAAGGATTCAATTTAAATATAAATCAAAAGGGGAATGTGCTTCTCCCAGAAACCTCTAATGTCAAGGACATATGGTCAATGAATTCCCTCTATCACCTGAATCCTAAAATATATTTTTTAATTGGTCCATTTGTGGTAGGATTTTCATAGAATCACCTTTATAACCAATTCCATCCCGGACCCCTTCTAGAGCAATGAGATGTAATGAGCAACCCTTTCTGAAATGATTGTACATAGAGCTCTTTTAAGACATAGAACCTCACCGACATACATCTTCCCATGTTAGAATATTGAGAAGCTGCTCGCATATGTATGAAATGTATGGACTTCGTTAAATGATTAAACACAAGTCAAATTATATCATTTCCATGAGTTTATCTATGTAGACTAGTCATGAAATTTATTGAAATTTCATCCTTTTTTCATCCATGTATACTAAACATCTATATAATCTATACCATTTGTGGATGTTCCACCATCACTGACTAATAGGTGGAACACCATGTGATGAATATTCCAATATATCACTTCATAATAGGCCCATAATACTTGAACAATAATTATCAATGCATTTTTGTTAAACTATGGTAAACCTACCATACTAGGTAAGGCAATTCCTACATCAGCTACTCTCTAATTTCTGTTATACACACACATTTAAGAGTAATTTATTATCCCCATAAATGGTTCAACAAGAATATTTATCATCATTTGGAATGATTTCCGTTTGAAAAAGTCTATTTTGATCTGATATTTTTCTACATTCATACTAGTTCTAGATGAGTTGAGGTAACTGCTACATCTGGGTGGATAAATTGGCCATGGTACTCTTAAACCTCAATGTTCATCTATGAGAATTAGTCCATGATCTTCTATTTGGGATTGGCCTCTATGAACATTTGGAGTCCAATTCATCCATATCAGAGCATATGCTCCTACATTGAATTTTCTAGTAATATTGGAAAGCACTAAATCAAACGAATATATGTACTCAACCCACCTACACTGCATTTGATTTAGATCTTGCTGTAAATAAGTGCAATTTCTGATTTTTATGTCAATGAATAACAGAAACTACTTTCCAATTAGACAATGCTTCTAAAAACATAAACATTTAACTATAAAAGCTAGCTCATGGTAGTGTATAATGTAATTATGCTCATGAGACCTCAACTGATAAGATCGATACACCAAGAATCACATTTCCCACATCAAAGATGCTCTATATATTATGCATGATATATCCATAATAACTTTATAAATCCTAACTATCTTATAAAAATCAACAAGAATCAATAAATTAAAATATCCTTTCATCACCTGAAATGATTCTTAACAATTTTATAACAATAATAATTTCACACCTTTATTTTCCATGCCCATAGTAGTTTACACTTGACCGTGAATCAGTTTCATATTTTAGTGGTGAGGGGTGGTATTTATAGTGGAGGAGATTATATATGTATTCCATAATGAATAACTGATGTAGTACAATCCTGATAAATCTCATTTATATTATTTCCTGAGTATTGTTTATAAATCTATAAAATAAAATAAAATAAACATTTAATCCTAAAACTATAACATTAATCATTGATCATCATCTATTTTAGTATTCTAAGCTTGACCATGATTATTTTTCATATTTTGGTTATGAAGGGTGGTTTTTATAGTGGAAGTGTGTATATTAAAATTCCATAATGAATAACAATTATAGTAAAGTCCTGATAAATCTCATAAATCTTATATCATGAGTATTTTTTTATAAAATTATCATATAAAATAATTATTTAATCCAAAAACAATAACATTAATCATTACTCACCATTTATTGTAGTAGTATAAGCTTTAACATGATTCAGTTTCATCTTTTGGTGGTGAGGGGGGATTTTATAGAGGATGAGAGTATATTTGAATTACGTATGAATAAATAATGTAGTAAAATCCTGATAAATATAATAAATATTATATCCTGAGTATTTCTTATAAAATTGTAAAATAAAATAATTATTTAAACCAAAAACAATAAAATTAATCATTACTCGACATCTATTGTAATAGTATAAGATTGTCCATGATTTATTTTCATCGTTTGGTGGTGATGGGTTGTATTTATAGTGGGGGACAGTATTTTAAAATTCCTTAATGAATAAATATTGTAGTAAAATCATGATAAATCATAGACATCATGTATCCTGAGTATTGTTTATTAAATTCTCAAAAAAACAATTTCTCCAAAAACAATAACATCAGTCATTACTCGTCATCTATTTTGGTAATGTAAGCTGGACCATGATTAATTTTTATCTTTTGGTGGTGAGGGATGATATTTATAGAGGATGAGAGTATATTCGAATTCTTTAATGAATAACTACTGTAGTAAAATTTTGATAAATCTCATAAATTTTATCACTGGTTATTTTTAATAATATTCTCAAATAAAATAATTATTTAATCTAGAAAAAAATGACGTTAATATTTACTTGTAATATATTGTATTATTCTATGATTGAGTATGCTTCATTTTCATATTTTGGCGGTGAGAGGTGGTATTTATAATTTTGGAGAGTATATTCAAATTCATTAATGAATGAAAACTTTTGGACAATCTTGATAAATCACCTAAATCATTTATCCTGAGTAATTATTATAAAATTCTCAAATAAAATAATTATTTAATCCAAAAACAATAACATTACTCATTACTTGTATTCTATTTTAGTTTTCTAAGCTTGACTGTGATTCGTTTTTCATATTTTGGTGATGAGGGGTGGTATTTGTAGTAGAGGAGACTATATTTGGTTTCCACAATGAATAACTACTGTAGTAAAATCCCGATATATCTCATAAATCCTATATCATGTGTATTTTTTATAAAACTCTCAAATAAAATAATTATTTAATCTAAATAAAATAAAATTAATCATTACTAGTCATCTATTTTAATAATCTAAACATTAACATGATTCATTTTCTTATTTTGTTTTGAGGGGTGGTATTTAATTTGGGGTGACTATATTTGAATTCATTAATGAATAACTATTATAGTAAACTCTTGGTAAATTTCATTAATCTGATTTCCTGGGTATTTTTTACTAAATTCCAAAGTAAAATAATTATTTAATCCAAAAAAATATTATTAATCATTACTTGTCAACTGTTGTAGTATTATAATATTTTCCATGATTCATTTTCATCTTTTATTGTAAATTCCAATGAATCATAAGACATTAATTTACAAAATGTTATCTCCATGAAATTGATACAAAGAACATTGGAAAATTCATTCCATTCCATTCAATCATGATAATGGTGGACTTTCTCTTCTGACATGAAGAAAACATATTTTCTTCTTAAACATATACTAAGGTGTTTCCTTCCACAATTATGACATGTGATAAAATACTTTTTGTAAATTATTATCTTTATATATACTTTTCTTAGATCTCCTATACTTATTTTTCTTCCCTTTGAATTCATAACACTTGTATAAATCATTCTCTTTCTAAATAGAATATGATATTATTTCAGAATATGATGAGAATTTTAGGGATAATACTTAGCTTTGAATGCCTTCCTTAAACCCATCAATGAAAAAATCATTCTTACTCATTAGATTATGTGACTTAATGTAGTTATAATTATTTATACTAGGCTCTGTTTCTAAACATTTTCACATAGTAGATTAGATAAAAAATTGAAGCATAACATATAAACCAAAAAAAAGTGAAATACATATTATAAATTGAAAAAATATATGTGTATATAATTTCAAAATCATAAACATGGTTTCATTGGGAAATTATTTAATTTTAAATCCTTCCTGGTGTTTTTTAAAGAAAATATGATTTAATATAATCATATCCCCTAGTAGTTTCAATCTACATGCATAGTAAGGCGGGTTGTCCTATACCAAGTCACACCGAGTCAGGCCTGACCCTCCCTCTAAAAGATATTTCCCCAGGGTACATCTATTCCACAACAACACTTATATTAGTATCCATATCAAGATTTATTTCTAGGAAAAACCTCATAATCAATACCTTACCAAAATTATAGGATGTTTTCATATGATTGTCCTCATTGAATTTCATAGAGTAGTGTTCTCTAATATAGAATTTCTTAAACCTAGTAGCCTAGATCCAGTTCCTTATTTTTTTATTGTTATTATAAACATGTGATCACTTACCAATGGACATAATGTTTTTTAGTTTTGGAAATATTAAATATATATTATGATTTACATTACAAAATGAATGGAAAAAAACATACAAAGTCCAATGGAATCATTCATATTCTTCTATATTATCCCTACAATTCATTCATTATATAAATCTTTTTATCATTGGAAAAACAAAAAATAAAAAATGGGTGATTTTATAAACATAACAAGGTTATGAAAAACATCAGAAGCTATCATAAACATAAAAAATAAGTCAAAGTGAATAATTGAAACACATAAAAATAAAACATAATTTTGAGCATAATATGGTAGGAATAAAATGTGAATAAATAATTCAAAAAAAATATTCACATGAATCCTGACCATGAATAATATATTAGTAAAATAATCACATGGTTTGTCTATTACTAATATCATAATTATAGAATGCATATTTTCAGACATCATAAACATGCCATCAATGTCTCATATAAAATGTATACGTAAATGGGAAGGCCTCAGCCAAAACATGGTATTATTTGTGTCATGAGACATGTCGATGAATCGAGAGGATATAGCGGGCCCTGGTAGTTGATTACTAAGTCCAATGCATTCTACATATTTCTAAAAATTAATTAAAAAAGTTACCATTAAATAAATGTTTCAGATAAAACTTTTAAATCTTTGAATCATAAAAATAGATGAAAATAAATTAATAAAATCATTGATAATTTATTTAATGAAATACACATTAACTTGGGAAATTATATTTTTTTGGAATATAATTTATATTTGACATAAAATCGGATTTTAAACATGTATATACTATAAAAGAAATTTATGGGAAAATGAAATTTTATTTTAGGAATAAATGATGTATACATGAAGTGAAAACATGTACAGAGATCTTTTAATAATCCTTATAAATGAGTCTCTTTAGCACGATTTAGAGAAAATATCAAAGATACTTCATAATGGAAAATATATAATTGTTTTCATAAACCTGAAAATTGAATAATATTTTTAATCATGATAAAACAATTTATTTTATAAAAATATTGGTCTCATAAAATATATTATGTATTGTACATTATGTGGGAATGAAATTGTAAGAGTTCCCTTTATCTATGCTTTATTATAAGAAAGAACTAATAAGGGAACCTCATAAAACATATATTTCACTATAAAATAAAGATGAACTAAAATGGATAAATGAGTATGGAACATATAAATATAATTTAGAATAATAATATGAAAATAATGAAGAATTATATTGGGGTAAAGAGAGATAAAGCATAACATAATTAAAATTGAGGATCGTGAAGAAACCCTAACCACCATTCAAAGAGTCAAACTATACTACCCAAAAAAATCAATAATAATAAGATGAAATATATAATATAATTAATATAATTAGTTTCATGATATTTTAAATTAATGTTTTGTATACATACACAACACATAAGAAATAGTGATGAATAAAGCAAAGCTCTTGGTATCAAAAGATATATGAGAATACCCACACCACATTGTAATCAGTCAAACCATGTGCTACATAAAATTAACTATCATAAAATATGACATTAAGTACCATTAATATAAATATATTCATTATATGGTATATGATATATTTTTATAAGTACAACACACAAAGGGGTAAGTTGTGTGTAAGGCATACCTCACTTAATTAAATGTGAGATGAGAAAACCCTTACCTTATGTCCAAAAGTGTTCTTCTCTAGCACTTCATATCCTCAATAATGAAATTAGATTCATCAGTAATTTGTTTAAGAACATATTTAACATGAATATTATTATCATAAATTATTAACTTCATTTATGGACATCTTAATGAGTTATGATATTTGTTTTTTTTCGTTCTGGAGTGTTTTTCCCTTGGTTTTCAAGATTGGTACAGAAGTTTACAAGTTTAAAATTTCATATAAAATGGTGATATTTATCCTAAATTGAATTTAAATTTTATTAATTAAAATATATAGAATAAATTTTTAGATAATCCATTAGGTTATTTGGAGTGAATAAGAATGATTAAAAAAATATGTTATTGATAATCTTTTAGATTATTTTTGATGTTTTTGATCATCTCAAACTATATTTGTTTCATTAATAAATATAATGTTAATATAATGGTTTTGGAACATTAAATTCGATATAAAAAATATATGATAATTTTATTTATCCATTAAAAGGGTTTTATGAAAAGCCTGTAAGGTGTAATTGGATAATGGAAGCTCTTCATACCTGAAGGCGGTAAATCACCACCTGAGAGACGATGATTCCATTTATATAATAAAAAATGGGTAGATAAGAGAATTGATGGGGGATATAAAATTATAATTATATAATTATATATTTTCTAAAATATTTAACTTATATTTAATGTTTTCATTGAAGAGGTAATGATTATATTAGAAAAGGAAATAAAATTAAAAGGAAATTAGTTGATGAAAGGGATTTTTGGCTCTTGATTTCTTCTCCTTTAGAACCTCCTGATAAAAATATTAAATTTTATTTTAGTGTGAAAAAATTAACCAGAATGTGTGGGAGAGGATTTATATTGTAAATAGGTAGAAATTTGATAGACTTCATTGATTTAGAGATGTGAGGATAATGGGTGGTGAGCTGTGGTATTTATAGGGGGGTAGATGGTTGGTTTTTTTATATTTAATTCATTTGATTATTATTTTGGATCTAGAATATGAATAGATTAATAAATATTACTAAATATATTAAAATAAGTAATTTTATTTCTCTTTTATAGTGATTAGATTAGTAATTAATCATGTAATTTTTTATTTAACCTATAACACATATACACAATAAATTAATGAATTTTAATATTCATTCAAAATTCAAGTATTTTAGAAAAATACAAAAATTTCACCCTAAATTTTTTAAATATAATGAAATAAAAAATTAACTCTATATTATAAAAATAAGTTTCCAAAAATGAGATATTAAATTTTGTAAAAAAATCAACATTTACTCTACAAAACATTGATTATAATCTTATAACTGAATTTAGGAAATTTAAGAAAGTAATTAAGGTTTCATAAAAAAATATTATAATAGAAAGAAAAAAAATAATATTTTATGAATCTATTTTATCAAAATAAATTTTCTCTTAAAAAATTATTTTAAATATAAAATTATATATAAACAAATTTCTAAAAAAAACCAATTATTAATTTACCATTTCTAAAACATTTACTGATTTCATCCATTATATAAATATAAATTATATTCATTTATAATATGCATAAATTTTATGAATAATTTGATATGGTAGGTTACTATTAATATCATAAATAAACTATTTAATATAATTAATATCACAGTTTTATAAAAATTGGGATATTTTAGTGTTCACTAGAAAATAAAAATTTCCATAAAAATACCAAACATTAATCCTATGTAAATTTTGACATTCGACTTTTTAAAAATGTAGTATATTTTGTTCAAACTAATTTGTAAAGTTTTCAAAATTTAATTTTAACACAAGTGAACTATTTAAAGGATGTAAAACAACGTTTATAAAAATATTGTCTTTTAATGCATATAATTTGATTCAATCTTATCATATGACTATAAAATCATTTGAATGAAAGGAAAAAATATTTTATTAAAATAAAATATATAAATTCCATATTTTGTTTAATAAAATTCATTCAATCCAATTTAACGGCTATGTCATAATAGTTATTGGGAAAGAATGATATTTTTTTGAATATCATTGTTTGAATGAAATTGTTGTTGTTTGAAATATCTATTATCGAAGAAATTAAATTTAAAATAGACATAGCATAATATATTGGGGTTTTATAATAGTTCATTCCATATGTCATTAGTTATCATCACAATAAAATGGTATGTATATGTTATCAACCATTCTTAAAGACTTATATGGTGACTTAATACTTTAATCTCGAAAAATTCATCTGATGATAATATTAATCCATTCCATAAATGGTTATCCTTATAACCCAATTATAATATTAATGTCTAATAATTTTGTAGTAATGTAACTAAATTTCCCAAAATCAGAAGAAAATTTATTCATTATATATCATAAAGTACCTCTTATTTGTCACATATCAAACATGTGAATACCAATATCCAGTATTCTCTAAAAAACTATTAATAACCGGAATTACCATAAATAACAAATGATAAAATTTAGGTTTATTTATTATATTACATATTAGACATATTACATGTATCCTAAAATGTTATAAACAACATCAATGATGGCATAAAAAACTTATCTTCAAATCCTTAATTAGTTCCAAGGTAATCGATACTGTCCAATTTTCTTATTCATATTTAACATTCCATTATACGAACATCATTATCATAAAATGAGGATCATATTAAGGGTTATCATTCCATTAATCATGTGTTTCTCATTAACATCACCACTACATTAAATTTCATTTCTTCTCCATTAGAACCATCGAAATTATTCTTGTAAATCGAAAGGGAAAAACATAAACTGAACAATCCATATATATATATCACAATTCATAATTCTAGTATCCAAATATGTAAACACTTAGATTAAGCTACATAATCATAATCCATTAAAAATTATAACATGTCCTATTACATAATAGATTCTTCCTTTTAAATTTCATCTATAGTATAATCTTCATCAGCAATATAACCATTACTCAAGAGATCATGTTGACTCCCATAAGGATCTTTCCACATAAGAAATTTATTTTCACAATGACCATTCATTAGATAAATTAACCATTAAACAACTGATAATACCTTAAGGAGGATAATATTAAAAACAATTATGTTATGTGCAATTTTCGTTTTCCATTTTTAGTTACTTTTATTATGCTATTCTTTCCTAGAATCCAAACATATTTCTACTCATCAAGGACATTCACTTGGGGTTTTCCTCCCACGTTATCAACACTTATGAAACTAAATATTCTTTTCTAGAGGGTTATAATTTCCCAAAATATCTGTGAATATCCTCTATATCTTCTTTTGAGATTGTGATATTTGTTTATGTTATATTATGTTAATCATGTTAATGAAAATTTATTAGTCATGATCACAACATCCTTTACTCCAGTGATCATCCCATTTGACTCCTTAGAAAAAAATGGCCCATCACATTAAATGTTAACCCAGTTCTTATTTGTTCCCACCATTGAATAAAACTATGAATCATAGTGTGGGAAACACTTATCCAAGTGTAAACCATATAATCTTGACAAATTACTTATATGATTTCTGAACTGCAAAACCATCATTAATTTATGACACTTTAGGCTTATACCTCGATACATCACCAGATATTTCCTTAGAAATATCCCTAAGTAAGTCACTAATTTTTTGAAATATGTTTTGGAAACCTGCATCGAATATTGGGAATACATAATGGAAACTTCCCCATAGATTATTTGGGTTACTCTGTCTCCCTTAGAAAGAAATGCATTCTACACTTTGAAAATGTGGTTTAAAATATTTTTGTAATAATACTGAATTATAAAAGAAATATTGTTCTATTTTTGAGAAATAATTACATTAAATAATAATGTGATCTCTTATAAACCAATTCATGTCCATTCCTCTATTATGTTTCCAAAATTAGTGATTTTTAATGGAATAATATTATAGATTTCTTTCTAGGGAATGAAAAACTAGAGGGAAAACTGAATTTTGTAGAATAGATGTGGTTGGATAAACCCTTATCCAAATGTGGGATAAATATAAGAAACATTTTACGGTAAATGTAGGGTATATTTTCTAATATGACTTGGGAGGTCATTGAGGGGATGAATGTACGCGAAAATAAATTTTTGAAAAGTACGATTGAGAAAATGGAAGCTGGATAGAAAGGGAGGAAGATAACTGGAACTTGATTCTACCATATATATTAGACCTACATTAGAACTCTGGATGGATATTTGGAAGAGGAGACTTTCATTTTGGGCAGTGCAACTAGGTGGATAGAAGCCTTGTAATCCCTAGATGTCTTGTCCCAGAAATATCTTTTCAGAAGTGAAGAACGCATCAGGACTTCATCTTTGCCTTCATGGACAAGGAACATCCAACCATTTTAGATACCATTATCATAAACATGAAACCAAATAGATGTGTATTTTAATGATCATCATTAGGAGCCTTCTAAACCATGTATATCCATAAAAAACAAACATTGGACCAATCTAGAGATAAATTGGTTACGAAGTCCTAGCTCAATGAAATCCAATATAATATTAATTTATTTGATTGATGAGTGTGGAAAAATTCACTACAAAAAGGGTAATAAATAAATAAATTAGGGGTAAATATCACCTCAATGTGTCATTATTGTAGGGATCCAAATAATGAGATCATTAAGAATCTAATTTTTGAAAGTGATTTTGTGAAAAAAATGTGGAAAGGATTTGGTAGTTTCAAAGGATGGTATTCTCAAGAAGATACAAGAAAAAACTTCATCTACCAATGGTACCGAGGGGAATGGGATTATAGTCCAAATATAATGTTGTGTGTGCTCATCCATGATGCATGTTTTTAGTGCATTTTTCAAGAGTAAAATGGATCCCAACATAATAGAACCACCAGTACAAGAATTATTATTGAATTCAAAACTAAAAATATCCTAAATGATTTTTTCTGAATGGGAATAAAACATGAGATATCATCCTTGATCACAACTCTTATTA
Organism: Viscum album; assembly: GCA_963277665.1. Taxonomy (NCBI): domain Eukaryota; kingdom Viridiplantae; phylum Streptophyta; class Magnoliopsida; order Santalales; family Viscaceae; genus Viscum; species Viscum album. The sequence goes on along the minus strand of OY728162.1, from coordinate 397,052,729 downwards.
TTGGCACATATTTTTCTAATGAATGTTGTACTATAAAAGTTATATGAGTATGTTGGTATCTTCATTAGGAGGGTCATAAAATGATCATATATGGATCATGTTACATGGGATTTATGACCCCAGGTGGGTGATTTTGGATACAACAAGATCAGTTAATCTTGAATACTTTCTTTTTGGAAGAGGATCTTTTATTCAAGCGAAGGACTAAGAAATTATTATAGGCCTCCAGATTTTAAGCCATAATAATATCCATCATACGGTGCTCGAAACTGACTCGTTTAATGTTCATAATTCACTTTTGGAACTTGGTCTTATACCATAGTCCAAATAGCATATCATCCGGAGATGTAAGTGTTAATGGAAAAATTCAAGGAAATATTTTAAATATAGAATGAAGAGAAATTTTTTTGACTTCCATGCTCTTAAGAAAACCATAGGAGTGTAGATATCATGTTTCTCAGGTATTGAGAATCTTCCCCTCGGAGCAAGTAAATTTGGTATGTGCATGTTCAATTGGGATTCACTACTTCATGCCCTAATATTCCTAGCCCCCACTTTTTTACTATATTTTTTTCTACATGTTTCTCTGTAAACTATTTTTAAAAATAAAAAAAAAATTAGGAAAATTAATATTCAGTTTTTGTAACTTTATTTAAAAATTGAAACATCTTAGAAATATTAAAAAAAACTCACTCGAATTATATATTTATATCCCTTTTCAAAAAATATCTTCATTTCTTAAATATTAAATTATAAAATATGAAATAAATCATACTTAAAATCTAATTTCCACTAAAATACAGTAAAATTAACTTTTAGAAAAATACAACTTTTTATCCATAAAATTGGATTCCTTCTTATATTAGAATTATATAATCTTTTTGAAAGTTATAAAAAATATTCATTGAATATATAATATATAAATTTTACTGAAAAAACTAATAAAAAGTGGGTTTTTTAGAAAATTATTGATTAAAAGTTGTGTGTGTACATAGAAAAGTGTTCTTCTAAGAAAATTAATTTCTTCATATTCAAATAGTTTTAAGATTACCTTATATTAATTAATAACCAAATTATTTCTTATATATACATGTAGAAATACAATTTTCCCAATTTAGATTATATTATTCACAAATTACTTTACAATGGATAGGTGGTAGCTATAATAATATAAAAATAATTATACTAATATTTTTTAGGTAATTGAAACCCGATCATATGATTAACATATTCTATTTAATGGATTTGTTAATATGTGTAGTGCAATCCAGTAATAGTGTTTTTTTCTACCAAAAGGTAATATAATTGTTCCATGTGGAATAAAATTTATTTCATTACATATATAATACAAGATATACTTGGTGATTTTTAATATAAATATAATCTTTAGTGTTTTCTAAAATGAAAAATTTTAAATTACTTAATTAATTCAAAAAAAAATATTTGACAAAATTTGTGGGGTTGAATTTTTAATATGATTAACATAAAATATTATAGTTGAATTCCATTCCCCATAATGAATGGTTTAATATATTTTTGGATCATCTATATAATAAAAAAAATATTGTACTTGTAAAAATTTTATCGTAATTTATGCATATCAGACATCATTCTAGACATCTCTAAAGATATAATCACATTTATACTCTAGGAAATGGTAAAATGAGATGGTTTTTAGCTCAACCACTTAGTAAGGTGAAAAAATACAAGATATGATCAATTTTTAGGTCATAAGTATATGAAAAAAATCATGAAGTGGAAGAATATCATATTTGAACAAATAGAAAAATAAGAGTTGTATATATATGGTGAAATAATGACATGTAATCTAAAATTAATTAATTATAAACCATGGAATAAGTGTGTTACATAATAAACATGATCCATAAAAGTTAATAATATGAGTATAGAATATAAAAATGGAATTACATTAAAAACCATAATAATAAGGATCAATTGAACAAGTATATTTATAGAAAAATATATCTTTGTAAACATTACATATCAACCATTATGTCCATAAACTGACATGTGAGATTTTCTTAACATCAATTACAACTATTCATAATTATGATAGAATATATTAAGAATAATTTCATCCAAAAAAATATTTCAATAATAATATAAATTAAATTAAACCATTTCACTATCATTTCAGAATTTCTTATCTATAGTTACAACCACTCACAATATTGAAAGAATATATTAAATTCAAATATACCTATATAAAAATTCATTTTCTCCTGGCATAAATATCGTAAAATAATGTATTTGAGAATGAAATTGTACCCCACTAATAATTATAATGACAATTTTGTGACATAATAAATAAATTGATCTACATATAATGAAATACCATGGGTCAAAAATGGGATAAATTCATCACATCATAGACAAAAAATGAAATGTAAAATGTGGTTCATAAAATTTATAGATTGTATATCCAATCATGAGGTTAAAAATTTTCATGGTCGGTAAATTCTTATTAAAAAATATATTTCATACGAAAAATTAATAGGTGACTATTGAAAAATAATTTCTTTGAAATAATTCAATTTAAGATATTGAGGAAAACTGAAGTGAAATCTTAAAAGAGTTTTTATAAAATTTGAATAAAAGAAGATTTTATAGATCACAATAAAAATCCATTTTAAAAAATTTTAACATATAACATTGGAGAAACATTTTATTCACAAGAATATTAAATAATAAATATATACACAAATAATATTTTTTTATAAAAATGGTATATGGATAGTAATATAAAAGATGTTATTATGGAAGGATGGATACAATTTTAATATATTTAAATAGAATATTTGAAAACCCACATTCAAAAAAATTATAATAATATAACCTTTTGAAAAGTGGATAAGGGTTATTTTTAAGGTCACAATATATAACAAAAAAAATTGGGATTTGAAATTTAATGGAGAACATTGTTCGGAAAACCACATATATATATATCTTAGACAAATTCATTACATTGTAAGGATAATAATTATTCATAACAATGTTATATTTTTTTAGAATTTAATTCAAAATTTAAGAAGATAGGTATTGAAAATTAATATTTATAATTGTATGAAAAAAATTTAATAGCACACAATTTTAAGGAGGAAGAATCTATTTATGGATTAATTAATTTTGTGAATAAATATTATTTATCAATGAAATATTTTTTGGAAATCAATTTCCTTAACAAAATAAGAATTTTTTTGAAACCCATTGAAATATATAGCATGGAATCTAACATTAAATAAAATAAATATAATATAATTACTAATATTATTATTCATATAGTTGGTATACACACCATTTAAATTATGATATATACATAAGAAAAAATGGCCCACAAATAAAGGAAATTGAGTTGAAACACCCCTATGAATATCCTTATCATTTAATTGATAGTCCATCAGAAATGTGATTTTATGAAATAATAATTATTTATTCTAAATTAATGTGGAATTAAATTTTAATATATTCATATGAAAAATTAAATAAACTAACAATTATGGGTTTCATGAATAATTCTTAATACTCAATAAAATGAGAATGACTTATGGAAAACACTTATAATGTAATATTATTTCTAATATAAAATCGATGTAAGTTACAAAATTTTATGGATATATAAATCAATTATATTTAATGAAAAATTATGACAAAATTAATTCATGGAAAATATTTAGAATACAAAATGGAAAATGGTGGCCAGTAGACATCATATCTCAAAAATGAAAAATTATAATGGAAAACCATTATTTATAATGATGATTAGCTGATTTTTATATAAAAACCTTTATAAAAAATACCTTAAAACCCTATTTAAAAATATCAATCATTCCTATAATAATTTATATTCTTTAATTATAATATATTATTACTAATATATTAGTTTTATATTTTTTTATTTTGTTAACAAGGTGTTATTTATTTTGATTATTTTATTAATACTAGTTCCATAATGATTATCTTGATTATTATTTAGAGTTTAAATATTAATATTTTCAAGATCATTATAGTTACTAAAATTGAATTTTTAATTATTTCTAATTTTTAATTTAATTTATCGAGTAACTTAGTTATTATTTTTGAGGATTATCTACATGGGGAGATTTTTCTGATAAATTTATAAAGAATATAGAGTAGTGAAAATAAAAAATTAAACATCAAAGTAATCTCTCAATAATAATAGTAAAGAATTTAATTTCTAATTTAATTCAAATAACTCCAATATATATATATATCTATCTATTATTCCATGACATAAATTTGTAGCATTGTTCATGTAGGTGGAAAAACAAACCTAAACAAGAATAAGTTATAACATATGCGAGAGAGAATTTAAGAAAGAGATTCTACTGGAACAATAACATTTTTATAAAAATAATAATGATATTATTTATATATATTTAAATTATTAAATTTTTATATAATAGTTTTTTTAATTAGAAAATATTACAGTGAAAAATGAAATATCTTACTTTTTTTGTAGCTGTAGTTTACATGTACACATGAGTGGCATGTTAATTTTATATATATTGGGAAGAAGATATGGGATTGTTTATAAATTTGAGATTACTATTATGGTTATTGATATATTATAAATAATTTAAATTTTCTTTTATAACCATCCATTTGTGATGTTGATGAAAAATATAGTATTTTGTTCATGGAGTCGGTATGATACACATCTGAAAGATAACTTCTTTGTTTTTAATATAGTTTTAGAGGATAGTTTAAAAATCAATTTTAATTTTAAAAATAAAAATATTGGAAATTAATAATATTTGTCTAATCATATTTCAAAATATATATTATTCTCGAGGGTGTAGAAGATGAAAATAATTAAGATAGCTCAATTGAGAACATTACCACTTCCTTTGCATGCTATCACTCCATGACACCTGAAGGAACTCGTGCTTGATTTTTTGGAAGGAAATAAAATTTTAGCACAATAAAATATTTTGGGATTAATAGTAAATATATTTAGTCAATATATTTCTTTTTAATGGGTGGATAAATGTGGTGGTAGTTACCTCATTCTATAGGTGATGAAAATATCATTTTTGTATATTCCCATTACTTTTTCAATGAGGGCATGCACTATTCAAGGGTCAATAGATAAATAATTTTGGAATAAATAATTTTGGATTGTGATACGGTATTTTTATCATTTTCCATTTATATTCCCCCAATTTTGTAAACATATTTCTTGTATTTTTATCAGAAGATTTTTATAATTTACCATTTTGATTTTTACAAGGGTATCTTGTTTTTAACCACAATATTTATATTTTTTTATAAAACATCAGGTAACGCATCCAACAATTTTATTATTATGAATATATTTTTAATATCTATATAACAAAATTAAATCTGAAGAAAATATAGAAATATATTTGAATGTAATTTATTTAATATATAAAAAAACAATTTTGTAGAAAATATGTTATTTCAGCATTAAATATTTATATTAATATATAACAATAATTATCAATTAAATGAGTGATAATATATTTTTATATATGTGTAAAAATAATTTCAATTTAATTGAATAAATTATATAAATATTATATATTGAATAGAAATTATAAAACATTTATAACAAATTATTTAAAAATAACCTTTTCACAATAGTCTTAGTCATTAAAAATAATCATAATAATAAACATTTTATGACTAAAAATAAAATTTTCGTTATTAAATAATTTTAATATATTTATAAAAATTATATAATACATTTTATGTTTCATTTTATACATGTGTTATATCTAATTATTAATATAATTGAGTGGAAATCGTTTTTTAGTAAATTATTACGTGGGTTTCCTAAATATTAAAAATGGGATTCATAAATTTAATATAGAATTAATATTAAATAATCTAACTCCATAAATATATTTTTTATCAAATAAATATTTAAATATGGTTTTACTCAATACTTTCATGAGGATAAAGTTATAAATAACATTGATTTCGTAAAATCATTATTTTTACTATTCAAATAAAAAACAGTTATTATTGAAAAAATTAAAAAAATTAATATAAGGTAAATTTGACATGTTGAATAATATAATTGAATTTTATTTATACAATTTAATATATATATATATAATTTATCTTTAAACATAACATATAAAATAAAAATATTAGATTTTATTGAAAAATGCATTTTTAAAAGAATATGTGTTCTTAGTACTATTTTGAACACATTTATAATTTATTACAACATGATTATTTACTATAGTTTTAAATATTAAAATATTTTCATAATAATAGTCATCTAATACATTATATATCATATTATTGTATTGTTGGATGTAAAACAGGTTAATGAAAAAAAAATTAGTTAAAGGAAAGTGTATTTTGAAATCATTATGTGATTCATTCCCAACTGATTAAATAAATTTCGCCTTCACATTTAAATTTATAACATCGTCATATGAATTATTAATTGAAAAAACTGATAAAAATGAATAATTTCATGGTTCCAAAAAAAGATATCTACCTTACTAGGTTTTATTTGAATACATAAGTTTTTCTGAAAAACACATCTTTATATTATTCTTGATACATATCTTTCATAACATCAATTTGATGTCCTTTTAACCAACTAAATAAATAATATAATAAGTTTTTGGTGGTATATAATAAATATGACTAAATATTATTTTGAAAACAGTTCCATATAATTTCTATTAAGATTACACAATATTTTAAACCTATGATACTGTCAATTCAATATATATAGCACCCATGGTTTATCTTGTGACATTATTTTATCTGTATTTTTAGTTTTAGAGTCAATGGGATATTTCCCTGATTTGGGAAATATAATAATTAAATGTCTCTGGTAGTTGAAAAATCCACATGATTAATTTAATTTTTTAATTATAGTTTTAGGAAATATATTTTTCAAACTTTATTCTATAAGAACTGTTTAGGGCCTAAAACTATTTATTCTGAAAATTAAAGTTTTACAGCATACATTGGTTTTCCCCTAAAATATATTAACTAAGGTGATGGGTTTTTTAACGTAAGTGAACCTTAATTAAATTCTAATGTAAATTCATGATTATTACTATAAATAGTTTGGGTTTAATGACTATTACATCTACTATTATTCATTACATTCTCATATAGCTATTTTTTATTTCTATTGAATTGTAGTGTTTCTCTATGCGATTTTCAATATACTCTGAAATAAAGACTCCATATATAATTAACCATTGATAATTTCAATATTTAATAATATGTTAGGTTTAAATTATCACCTTTAATCTTGGATATCTCTGAATTTAATCTCTAATAAACCTGGATTAGAGTGTAATATTAGATCAATAAGTTTGGATTTCTGGTGATGTAATCTTCATTGGTTTTTTAAGCGAATGGATGTAAAATGCTGACCCATCGAATCTTTTATAATCCATTCCTAAAAATTTAATCGATGTAGTTTGAATTTTTCATAATATACTGTTCAACAAATTTTTGGATTGAATCATTAAAAAAATCTTATAGTACATTGATTGATGTATCTTGATTAGTTTCTATGAAAAACGTTTATTTTGATGTGATTTTAAAAAGGGTAGTTTTGAAAAATGATGAAGTGATGTTCGAAAGAATTTCATTCAGAGGAATTGGTTTCAAAAGAATTATTTTAAAAAAAACTACATTATATGGTTCCTGATATTATAATTAATGGTTTCATGACATTATATTTCATTGCTCAAGGACTTCTTGAAATGGACTTGATACTCAATGACGACTGGAAAGGAATAAGGGGATATATGGAAAGTTGAATTATTGAATAACATATTTTAAGTATTTAGTGTTGGAATTTTAACTTGCATGGATTTTTGTGTCATTATGTAATATTAAATTGATATTCCACATAGTTTTCCATATAAATAAGAAAAGTTTATTTGATTAAATTTATTTCTTTGATAGTTTTCATTGATAAAATATTTTTATTTTTTATCTTTTATTTATATTATATGTGATAACTTGTTGTTATCCTATGTGTGAGTGATAGTATTTATATTGGTATATTATATTAAGTGATATATTCTCCACCCACTTGGAAACTTTTGTTTTTTTTAATGTCATATATCGAGATACTGGGAAGGTTCTTTTTATTTACAAACCACTAAGAACTAGGGTTTGTGAGACCAGAGCTGTAATTATAAAAGAAAAATAAATGTAAAAATTCAATGATAAAATTATTATTATATAATTGGTAATGGGTAACCCCCCCACATGTCATCACCAAATAACATAGCCTAATACTCATGTTTCTGAAATGACAACATTGTGCTCATTTTCTTTGACTGTTATCATTGAGATTGCATCCACTATATAGTCAGCTTCACTGTTGGAATGTGGGACAACCAACTAGATATTACTAACATGGTTGAGGTATGAAATCCAATGTGGTATAATTCTCTATGGGACTTCCCTTATTCGAGATTTGTTATCATTAATAGCTAGATGACAGCCAGGTTCAATCTATATCTACTTCTAGTTTCATTCAATAGCTTTCATAATGGCATAAATTGTGGCCCATAATTCATATTCATATATAGTTATCTAACCACTATAATGTTGAATGAATCCCTTTTCGAACCTTCAGTAGTTTTTAATGACAATACCGCATTGTGAGGGGCCTAACATCCTAGTATTAGCACCATTAAATTGTGTATACTATACTATTTATATTATCTATAATTATGTTTTATTTTTTTATGTGATTTATTATTCACGCATAATGTAGTTGAATTTTATTATACTCTTTTTCTTCAGGTCAGGTGTTTTTAGGATTAATTAACCAAAATAGTTTACTAATCCATTGTAATTTATTTCTATACTTTTATATGTGGTTCCTACTGAAGGTTAGTTTCATTTTCCTCTTATTAGCACAAGGATGAGGGGTGTGATGTAACCAATACAATCCGAATTCTAATGTCCCTTTATTGGTTTAGAATCAAGGATATAAAATTTTGTAACAAGAAATATATAGCATAAAAATAATTTGTTAAAAATTTTATTCTTAACATTATGCTACAAGGGTTTCATTGTAAAAAAGAATTCAAAGAAACTTATAGAGTCATTGTTTATCAATTTCGTGGGTCTATAAAATTAATTTTTAATACCATTCATTAGTGAATATTTATCCATTAGGACTTCATTATTAATATACGTTTCAAATTTTTTGGTGAAAATAGAATAAATGGTTTAATTTCAAAGTGATGGTTGAACTGGTTGTTTCTTATCACGATACTAACCAGTTGTACAATGATGGGATTTGTTCAAGTGTTCATTAATTAGAGGGTAATTTCCAAAATTGTATATTATTCATCTTGTATAAAATTTCCCCAAGACACTAAAGAAATTTCTAGGAAGAAACTGCAAAAAAAATTTGTTTAACCCAAGCCATAGGTAATCCAACCACTTGCACAAATTATTGTGAAATAATTTCAAGATATTGATAGTAGAAATAATATTGATGAACAAAGACAACAAAATCATTTTATATAGTTTAATAGTCATAATCCTCCTATTTTCTCAAGTGTATTACAAATATGAGAAAGAATAAGTGTCTCAAAAATGAATTAATATTATATTTTTTTTATCTTGGTAGACATTCATAAATGAAGATTAAGGTGGTATCCCATATTTTTTAATATCATTGATGAAAATGGTCATATTTAGCTATCATAGATAATTAAAAACATGTAATTTTAATGAATGAAATTAAGGGATTCTTCAATAAATAATTTTTACCACATCCATTCAAAATATAAATACAAAATTTTACATTATATTTAAAAAATAAAACCACTGTTTGATAGATTATGAAGATAATTTTATGAACATTGTTTATTTCATCCTAGAAGTGGTTGTTACTGCATCCATGGAACATGTATCTTTTACTAATATTCCAATTCTAGATGGATCTAAATTTTAATAATGAATTTTAGTTTTCGTTACTAGATTATGTTGATTTTGAATCAATATATAATATGGATTTGTAAGCTTTATAATTTCTCCAAATGTTATTTTAATATGATTACTAAGGAATAGAATGTATCATGGCTCTTTAGTTCAGCTATAAATGTCCTTGTTTTATGTTTCAGGATTATGGAAGTAATTTAGATTTTGTGTATGATTTTCTGTGGGAGGTTTAAGAAAAATCATGTCACACCTTGATGATCATGTGGTTATTAGTTCATTTTTAAATAAACAATGATTGATTTTAATTGTCAGGGATTGGTTTGGGGTAAATCATGTGAGGAAAAAGAGAAACCATGACATGATGTTGAGTTTTTGAGGCATTATGGACAGGTTTCACACAGTTTTTATAAAATAATGAACGATGATATAGGTGGGAGGTTGTGCTGATGATATAGTTGGTTCATGGTTTTTCATACCATGTGGGGTATGGGTGTTGATTAATCAATGGGAACACATTTTTCTTATGGTTCTTCTACTATCATGGAAAATAGTGAGATGTAATGTCCCAGATTTTTCGTATATTATTTTTATATTTTTTATGGAGATATTCCAAGACCAGAAACTGAGCCGGTGTGTCATTACAAGGCCAGGTTTTCTTGGAATAAATGTTTAAAATCAATTAAATATTATAAAAATCATGTGCACATAGTTCTCCAGAAAATAGGAACAACATCTAAATAGTCACCTGGATTAGAAATCAGAGTATACTTTTGCATTTAGAGCAGTGGTGTTACCTTAGGAGGGTCTTAATTTTTACCGACGTAGGTCAGCTGAAAATGTGATTTTATTGAAGATTAAATAAATAAAATAAAATAAATATTTTATATTATTATACATGAGTCGATGCAGTAATGGAAGCTTTTAAATAAGTGGTTAAACAGAGTTTCCATTCTCAGCCACATAACCTTAGAATTCTTAAGAGGCATAGAGAAGAACCCCTTGGAGAACATCTCAGCAAAAAATGGCAATGGATTGACCATTCATGGATTGATTCACAACTAGATCAGACTTAATTGACGATGGAAGCAACATCATTTCTTCATCGATGAATGAGGAGGGGTTTTGTCATTTTGATTATTTTTTTATAGGTTCATGGATTTAATGACAAATATAGATCAATCCACGAACCAGTTGATCCTGGGATCATGAATTCTGGTGGGAATGTGTTATTTTCCATTTCTTTTGGGTTTTTGATTCTAAAGATGGTTTCAATGATAATTTTTAAATTGTGAATTTGATTCACCTATTAATCTTTTTAGCAGGAGTGGATCGACACCGTGATAAATGACATCAAAGGTGTGCCTCCTTTGTTTTTTGATTACTTCTCTTATTTCCCTTCGTTCTTTGAATTAATCATGTGTCAATAAAAAATGGATCATTTTGAATCAATTTTCCAACACAACATTCCCAAATCAGAGATCGAACAATGCGAAGGCCTATATAAGGTGTCATGACGATGATAGATGAGGAATCAGCGTGGATCGGGGATGATTATTCTTCAAGATTTATTCACAAGGGTGTATATAGAAGGGTTTTCAGGGCTGATCGGAGGCTCGAAAACAATGGATATCACTTTGGGATATTAGGCTGACTTCAACATTGGATTTGCACATAGATCGGATGGCCAGATTGACAAACGAGCGATACCTCCGGGCGCGGAACGAAGAAAAAGGAATTATATTTAAATATGATAAACACGGTGTGTTCTCACAGAACCCACAATGTGTTACTAGCATGGGGCGGCTAGGGTTTTCACACCTCAAACGAATAAGAACACAATTTCCTTTATGGGAGACATATTGTGTGGAACCAACCTAGTGGCAGTTGATGTTCCGGACTACATGAAGTGTTGACATGGCATGTGACAATGTTCACATGGTGTGTGGATCCTTACGCAGACCCTCTGTGTATCTCCGAAGATATATGAACATGGGGTGGAGTACTATCATGTAATCCACCACATGGACAGATGATTCCCATTACATGGATCACCCTGTGTAGCGGTTACATGGGTTTTCATACATGAGTTGAGTCTTAGTACAGGAACATGGCCAACATAGAGGGAGTGGACCCTGGATACTTTGCATGATATGTGATCCTTCCTACAGCCTGTGTATATATTTTTTACACAACATATTTTCCACACTCCGGATATTGTACATGAGAAGTACACAGATTCGAGGGACAAGATGTGTGACAAAGTATGCTCATCATGTACTCCCATCTACAAGGATTGAGCTTATTGCCCACTATTCCTTAGACAATCTTGGTTTGGGATATTTTGTTATTTTTTCTCATTCCACTAAATGTCATTTATCATTTCCATCCACATGAGTATGATCCCTTCATCATGAATTTCCAAGATATAGCTAGGTATCCTTTCGAGAGGCACAAACTGAGATCCTATATCAATTCATAACCTTAGGTAGTGTCAGGTATCGATGTGACCAATCCTAGAGGATGCTGATCCTATATGTATTAGGTGAATCTAGATGATTCTCGATATCCTGCAAGGTCCTAACCTTGATCGTCATCAATATATCATGATATTTCGCCACTCATAAGTGGGTTCACCTGAAAATAGTGTATCTATTCTCACTTTCTGATATTTCAACACCTAGGGGTGTGTTCTCCAGAAATGAGTGTACCATGGTCGACCAAGCCCAAGAGTGTGATCTCATAGAATGAAAGTATCATGAACAAACAGTCTTAGGAGTTAGTTCCCCAAAATGTGGCTACATGTATCACTCTTTCATGACTTTTCCGCTGACCATTTTTTCTCGATCGGACATCATCAAGGTTATCAATGTCTGTAGTGAGTTCTCCCGGATGATCACTTCATGGAATCTTTAGGATTAATCCCTAGCGGTTGTATAGAGTTTTTGTGGTTTACCCATACACCATAGGTATGATTTCTGAGTATATATGGATAATTATATTGGTATATTCATTGTTGAAATAGAATATATAGAGCTTAAAGTACCATTCCTTGTGTATTTATTTGTGGTTTTTAGGGTATCCTACTTAGGACTGTTATATTCATCCCTGAACGGGATTTTCTTGAATGTTTCAGGTCTTTTGTAGATTATCAGACTTTTTAAAGAAGTTCTTGGTTGATGATGACAATGAACATATTGTACCTTTTCAGTTTAGATAGGTTGAGACACTTCTACGGCTTCAGACAGTCATTTCAGTGCCTTTTTGTTGATAGGTCAAACACTGTTGGTTTACAAACACTTTTTTGGTGGTCTGGTATTTTGGCCCAGTTTCATTACTTTCTTTTTGTATATTATTCCCTTTTGGTTGGAATAGTGGAATTCATGATTTTTTTCTTAGTGGTGTTTACATTTTAGCATTTTTGGTCTTTGAGATGTGTGTGTGTGCATACAGGTACTATGGAAATGCATCCTATGTTAGAGATAAGACAACTTAGTGATCGTCACCAGTCCCTATCCTATTGGAGGTGAGATTTGGGATTCATGGTGCGGGCCCCACTGGGATAGGTTATGAAAAAGTGATTTCAGAGCGGTTTAGATCAACTTATGTATCGAGAGTCTATGAGGTTGGTTTGAGGCAATAGTGTTATGTTTTTCGAGATCAGCATTCTCACTAGGGACTCTAATGTTTGTGTGGTGGTCGACGTATCCATACACCGAGACACTGATAAACTGATTTTTGACTTGGTTCATGAGAACACTTGTTTTTGGGAAAATAATGGTTTATGCTTCATAAAGGAATGAGTTCTAGTTCTACTTCCTTCTTCTTCAACTTATCTAGATATACTTGATGACCACAATACATCTTACTTTCATATAATATGTCTGAATGACGCATACCAGCTAGGATTCAACCGGTCGATCCTAAGGTTCATCCCCTTAGTGATAATTCATTGATATAGGGCCCAGTTCCTAGATTATTCCTCTATATAGTGCACTGTCCATGACCCCACTTTTAGAGAAGCACAATGTAACCGCAATACCAGCGGATGAGGTTCACCGGTTAAGTGTGCTACAAGAGTTTAATCTAAAATGACCCCTTTGGTTTTGAGGTGAGCCTGATACACTGATGACTAAGGACTATATTTAGGCAATGACCCAAGTCCTCCATCAAGTCATTACTCCAATATAATAGATGGTGGTTTTTGAAGTAAACCTTATTCATGGTTTAGCAAGACTGTGGAGGGGTTTATTTACCCAATCTTATGATAAGATGACCCTTTTGTGGGTGTTGGATGAGAACCTTTTCATAGAATAGTTGTCACCTCACGAGTTAAGGGATATGAATATCCAAGGTTCTTCAATAGCATTGACATGATGACATGTTGGTGTCTGAATATTCATAGAGTCTCACCAAACTCTTTAAGTACTTGATGGATATGGTATGTGATCAGCACATCCAAGATCGGATTTTTTAGCATAGACATCCTAGAGACCATTGAGCTCATGTTCTCCCTCTGAACATTCTTACCTATATTGGAGTGCTTAAATGGACTTTTGTGGTCAAAAGTCCAATGGATATCTAGATATGGCATATTAGTTTCCATGGTAGGAAATCAGTAGTAGAATCCTCATTAGTAAGGAGTCAACATCAGCCTCAGAAACTAGGACTTAGGAAATTCTTCACAAGAGACACCCAGGATGGAGGAAATGTGGTTTGGAACTTGTAGGATGGGTCTAGTAATCCTTAAGAGATTTAGTTTTATGTATTTGACGGATAGAGATATTTCACTCATAATTTTTCACCATGTCATACTGCTGGTAGTAATACAGTGGATAGACCATCGAGGTAGAGATAGGGATAGGAGCAGTCAAACTTGCAGTATGGCAGGTGTGGCATAGGATCTAGGAGTTTAGTAGGAGGCGGTCAATGATTCAATATGTTATACCACCACCCTTAGGTGGTCCATGCTAGGCTAATAGAGTTGGAGGACAGGGATATTGACAACTACATTTGCTCAAGGCTTGTGACCTTGGATCTACCAGGAGGAATCGAGGTATGATCTATGAATATTTCAATATAATATTCCTTTATTATATTCAAGATATTAGTTGTCCCTTTTTTACACTTTTCTGGTTTGAGACCCATAGATTCTGGTTAAACCATTGACTTGATCATCACATATGGAGACACCCACTAGAGAAGACCCAATGATCACGCAAAGGCGTATACAGTGAGACCCAAATCATGTACATGATGGTTTAGGTTGGGATATCTTGGTAACAATTTCAAGGCCTTACGATGAATTTCTTGGTGTTGATTTTCTCTCTTTGTTTGATTCCCATATTGACTTTTTTTGTGAAGTATGTGGTGTGTATGTAGTGATAGAAATGGGTTTTAACATTGTTGGTGAAAAGTGTAAACCACGAATCAATGGATGAACACATGTATAAGAGGAGGTTGTTCAATAACATATCAATTCTATATCGTGACCATTTGCTTAGTAGATGATTTGAGTTATCAGTTTTCAAGCCTATCAGTTGGATCATGTAGATCTTAATGACAAAATATTGAATTTGGAGGCCTTGTAATGAGATGGTTCGGTATGACCCAGTGTTTCACATAGAGTGGTCTCGGTTTTTCCCCATGAAGGGCATAATGGTACTCAAGGGATGACCTTCAATTAGGCTATCACCAACCATGAGTACGATATTTAGGACTATTGAATATGACCATCTAATGTTGTTGCATTTGCTATAAGTACTTAATGACACACTTTGGCATGAAGAAGAACTAGCCGTTTTCATAATACTCATGAACCAGATCCTCTATCCTTACATAGATCAGTTTGAATAGGTCTTCACTGATGATGTGTTGGTGTACTCTATGTCTAGCTGGGAGAAAATGAGTCACTCAATGATGGCTTATCATTGACTCTGAGAGCACCAGTTTTGCTTGAAACTCACAAAGTACCAGGTCTAAATTTGGGTGGCCTAATTTATGGGATATTTTTTCTCTACGGATGGAGTGTCAATGGACTATCCAATGTAGAATATATATTAGAATTGGAAGCCTCTTAGGAGCACAAAAAATAGGTGATCTTCCCCATGTTGGTAGACTAAGACTAGAGATTCATCGCTAATTAATTTCTAGTATATTTTCAACCATGGAGGTTTTGACAGGGATAAAGAATACGTCCATGTGGATGGGAAGGTGCTGCTAGGATTTTCAAGGGTTGAGGTGGAGTTAGAAAAACACCCCAATATTGAGATTGTAGCGGAGGGGTTTCATGTACGTAGTGTTCTGTGGTGCATCAAGAACCAGAATTGAGTGTGTTCTGATACTAAGGCTAGTGAAGGTTTCCTGTGGTTTGTGCTAGTTGGGAAAACCTATGAAAAAATATGTAACCCATGATCTTGATGTTTTATCGGCCGTATTCGCGTTGATGTGGTGAAGACGCTACCTTATGGGTGTTCGGTTTTGCATCTACTCTGTCCAAATGAATGTTTGGTGTATGTTCACTCAGATGATTTCAAACATGAGATAATGAATGTTGCCAGAGTTCCTCCATGATTTTCACCATTAGAATCATTTAAATGCATTTGAAGCGGAATATAGTTACATATTCTTTTAAAAAGAGACCTGGATTGTAGTTTTAATGTTTGGAAATGGAGGGGTTGGCCTTTTTACAGTTGTTATACATGGATGGAGATGTTTTAGCTTACCTGTATTTGTTCATTCTTGCACCTCCACTATTCAGAGAGTTTGGTAGGTACAATGTGGGGATATCAACTGCAGGACTGCTACATTATCAAATATATATAATATATTCTTCAAATGGATATTAATATGGAAGGAGTCACATTTATTTTTCTAGAGGACATTCACTGGTACCAATGGAATCATGGGTGTAAGTATGTGGGTGTTTCTTACATCCCCTTTATGGAGGTATACCTCAGTGCGGTGAAGATGTGTGTGGGCCTTTGATGTCAGTTCTAGTATCCAGGAATAAAATGTGTATTTTCTTTTTTTCCCTAAATGAGTTAAATTTTTAAAAGAGAAGGTTGGGAACCATGTTCCAATGAGTTTGGTTCAAACCTTGATGTACCAAGGTGTATGTGAGGTGGAGCATCAGTGGACTCTATGATAAGTTTTCCATGAAATTATTAGGGAAATTTTTTTTTGGTTGATTAATGATTGACTGACCATGTCGACCCGCATTCTAGTCATTATTGAGCGCGGATAAGTTGAGAGCCGCGGATGCCTCTACGTGAATGATACAGTTTGGGTTTATTGGGTGTCACCGATAGTTGTGTCAGATAAGGATGCTCTTTGGACATCCCGGTAGTGGAATTCAAGGGGGAGGACATGTGTTCTTTTATGTATCACCTCGATGAGATTTCCTAGATTTTTTCATGGTGGTATGACATCTTTGAAGATCATCATTCCTTTTAGAAACTATGTAGTGTTAGTGAGGCAATGTACCCCCTAACTCTACCCCTACAGTTCCCATATGTATGTGATTGTCATACTCATGTTGAAACATGGGATGTATTCACCAGACCCATCGTGCATATTAAACTTGGGAAAGATGGACATCAGGGATGGATTGAATTTTTTTCAGTACCTAGTCGAGATCTAGGATCAAGGAGGAATGATCTTTTTTGGGTGAACAATTCCCTTGGTGCAAGTTCAGAGGTAGCATTATAACCATCAGGGAAGCACAGAGGAGCTTGAGGCTCACGTTTGGGAGCAGTAACCACTCTTACTTCATAAAACCTTTTGTTTTGGATTTTTAAGGATGTAAAATCCTAAGATGAGGATATTTTAATATCTTATATTTTCTATAAATTATTTTTAAATATTATATGAGGATATTTCGAGACCACGAGCTACAGCGACGTACGATTTTAAGGCCCGGTGTACCCAAAATAAATTTCTGGAATAAATTATATATTTTAAATAGCATGCACACATTGTTTTCCTTAATAAGTGGACTAAAATATAAAGACATTCCAAGATCATAAATTTTAAGGCACTATTGTGTTTACAGAGGTGGATTTAGCTTAGGCGGGGCATAAGTTTGAGCGGTGTAGGTTGACTGAAAAAGATACTTATTAGAAGTTTAAGGAAAAAACAAATATTTTATTTTATTAAACATCCATTGACATAGAGACATAATATGTTAAATAATATATTAGATAGAGTCTCTAGTGTTAGCCAAAAAACCCTAGAATTCTCATGAGGTGTGGAGAAGAAACCATTAGAGTACTCTCAGTGACGAACGACAACGGATCAACAATTTTTGGATTGATTCAGATCAATATCATACCTCATTTATGATGTCATATACTCAGTTATTCATCAAAAAAATAGGTAGTTGTTCTTTATTTTGATTCCTATGTTACCCATTCATGGATTTCATGATGAGTGCAGATTAACACATGAACTAGTTGATCTGCAGATTATGCATTCTTGTCGAAGTGTGTTATGTTCTGTTTCATTTACTATTTTGATTCAATAATTGGTTTCAATGATAATTTTTGAATTCTCATTCGGATTCTTCTGTTAAACCTATTAATGGTAGTGTATCAATGTCGCGACGAATGATGATAGACGTGAGTTCCTCCTTTTTTGATTTTTCTCTTCCTGCCCCATGTTCTTCACGTTCTTCATAGGGTGATGAACAATGGACAATTGAGAATCCGTTTTGCAATGAAACGTTCCCAAATTAAAAATTCAACATTGTAATGTCCTAGAGGAGGTTTGATGGCTATGATGGACGATGAATATAATCAGATCAAGCAAGATCATTCATTGATAATTCTTCAAACAGGTGGATCGATAAGTGTTTTGGAGGCTGATCTAAGGACATAAAACAACAAAGAAGGCTTCTGGATAACAGGGTGACCATAACCTTAGAGTTTCACATAAATTGGAAGTCCAGATTGATTAAAAATCAATTCCACAGGGCATAGAACAATGAATGTAGATTTCTGGATAAATCTGAAGAACATTAAATGTTCATCAATGAACATGCCAGGTGTGACCGGCATGGAAAATGATAGGGTTTACACTCAACACAAGATAAATAAAATGGTGTCATCCTAGGGAGACAAAGAGTGTGGAACCAAACCAATGAAAGCTAATGTTCTGAGCGATATGAAGTGTTGAAACAACATTTGAGAATTGTCTCAGGGAGTGTGGGTCCTTACGTGAAATCATGGTGTATCTCGTAAGATACACTGACATGGGGTGGAGTAAATGACATGTACATTACTACACGGAAAGATGATGCCAATTACATTGGTCACCTTGTGTACCGGTTTGAAGGGTGGTCATACACTGGTTGAGGCTCTGTACAGTCACATTTTCAGGATACAAGGAGTGGACCCCAGATACATTGACATGGCGTTTTATCCTTCATACGAACTGTGTATATACATTTTTTCATAGCATTTTCTCCAAACTCTACCTGTTGTACATGGGATGTATGCAGAGTCAAGGGACACAAAATTTGACCAAGTCTACACTTTGTGTACTCCCTTCTACATGACTTGTTCTTATTTTCCACCATTCCATGGACATGTTTCTTTTTTTCCCTAATTTGCTCGTTCCCTTGAAGGTTAGTTCTCATTTCTATCCATAAGATTACAATCCCTTCATTAGGACATTCCAAGAGAGAGTTTGGTATCCCTCATAGAGGCCCAAAGTGAGAACATATATCCATTATTAACCATATTTAGAGTTAGGTATCAATTAGAAAATTCATTTGAGACTCAGATCCTATACCTAGTTGGTGAATTTAGATGATTTGAGGCATCCTGCACGTCCCTGGAAGTGATCCTCATCCCTATATCATGATCTATTACCACTGAATATTTTCTTCTCCCGGAATGAGTCTATTTTTTCATGATTTTTGACAATTATACACTCTGGGTTTGGTTCTATCAAAATTAGTGTACCGTGGTCGGCTAGGCTCTGAAGTGTGTTCTCCCAAAATTATAATATCGTGGTCTATCAGAATCAGAAGTCAATTTTCCTAGAATAGGTCTACCAATATAACTCTATCATCAAATTTACAATGAACAATACTTCTTGGGTGGACGTCAAAAGGGATACCAAGCTCAGTAGTCAGTTCTCCTAAATGATAACTTTGTGGAATATTATGGTTGAATCACTCGCGTTGGTATGTGGTTTTTGTGGTTTACACCCAGACCACGGGTCTAGTTTTGAGTATATCTCGATGTTTCTCATGTTATATTACTTGTGGAAATATACGGTATTGAGATGATTGTACCATTACTTATGTATTTCTTTGTTGTTTTTGGAGTCTCCTACTGATTATTGTTATACTCACCCCTGCACATACTTTTCCCATATATGTCGTGTCTTGTGCAGACCGGAACACTTTTTGATAGAGTTCGAGGAGAACCATGACTTGGACCAGGAGAAGATTGTAACATTTGAGTTCAGATAGGCCAAGATGCTTCTACGACTATTGATAGCAATCCAAGTACCTTTTTTATGACAATTCTGGCATTGCAGGTTTGTAGCCCCTTTTATGGAGGGCTTATATTTTGGCCCAGTTTCATTATATGATGTACGTATGTTTTAGTCAATTGGATGGGATAGTTGTATTTATGCTTTTGTTCTTATTAGATTTTACATTTTAGCATTATTGGTCTTGGGGATGTGTGTTTGTGTATAGGTAATATGGAAAATCCTCCCATTATAGTGATATGCCTACTTGGTTCTAGTCACCAGTCCCTGGCTTATTGGAGGTGAGCATGGGGAGTCATAGCTCATCCCCCTTGTAACAGGTCATGACACGGGAGTGGGTGGCCTTAGATAAATCCGACTTAATGATTGAAACATGAATTTCAAAATAGCGTCGTCAAACTATGAAACTAATTAAATTGCATTAAAAATGGGGAAATGATAAAAACTACACACCCTTGGTTTTTTTCATCACGATTCCTTTCTCCCCCATTCCATGTGTACATACCATGTGGTTATCAAACCCCTTCCCCATTTTCTCTACCTCTATTTTGGGGTGTGTTCATAGATTTTTCTTGGTATTTTATGTATTTATTATCTTTTCATGGTTTAAATTCCTCCTCTTCATATTTTGATAAAATTTTGGGTTATCTTGTTAATGTATTGTTGACGATTCCACAAGATAATGGTTTAGTTGTGCACTAATCAAGGGTTTTTATTCAACATGGGTATAAGCGATCCCAAGATAGACTCTAAATGTCATTGTGTGGAATTGCGTTGAGGTATATGTGCACCTTAAATTTTCATATATTTTCATAGTTAATTTAATTTAGTTAGTTATTGAATTTATATTTCCTCTATGGGATTCATCATTGAATTTGGTTGGGGTTTTCCATGGGTATCAGGGGAGTGTTCTGTTTCTTCTTCGGTGTGGCATGATAACCTAGTTCATTCTTCGACCTTACACCATTATCAATTTTTCTTAATTAAATAATTATAATTGAAACAATTTATTTATTGATTTATTTGGGTAAAACTATATCATTGGTGATCATGACAATATCGGTAGGGTGATGAGGTTTTTTAAAAATCCTTGTATGGGGCTTGACAAGGCCATTATGCTTTGGAATTGTGTTAGGAATCTTTTTTGATAAGGTTGGTTATCTATGATCATTACCAATTTTGTTGTTAATTTATTTCCATGTGTTTGATGTCTGCGTCTTAATTCCCATGAATGATATGTTTACTTCACTGGTTTAAGTAATGTTGTTATCTGAAGACCTTATCATTTTTATTCCCATTAGATGATTTCACTATGTTTTAAAAAGGGATAATTGGGAGAAAATAAAGATAAAGGGTATAAACACATAAGGTGATAATGTGTGATGTTTTATGGTTTGAAAACTCTGAAATTACTATGGTGAATTTGAAATGATTTAAATTATTTTTTAGGAATTAGATTTCATTTTTTCAGCAAAAGGGGGAAGGGTTTGTTTTGAAATGATACTTGTTTTGAAATGAGGTTTTGAAGTCAAATTGGTTTATAAAATGGGGTTTTAACTTGATTTTAAATTGTGAGTAGAAATTCATATGTGGTAATGTATCAGTTAAAAATTAAATAATCGATCTTATGAAGGTTTAGATGTAAGTGAAAGAACTGGTAGTTGTTTTTTTTATATAGTATGACCCTTGTTTTAGAATGGTGATTTAGAAATTTTTAATATGGATGATTGGATTAGCCTCTTTTGTAATGTTAAAAGGGTTGGAAATTGTTGATGAATGTTTTAGTTTTGATGTTATTTTGGGTCCTTAGTCTTTGTAAGTTCTTTAAGAAGGATTTTGGTGTTTTAATGAGCATTTTTTATGATCATGATGATGAGAACATGTATTTACAAAATGATGGAGCACTATATGTCATGTAAAAATGATCTAGGAAGAGATAGTATACTAAGGATATGATGTCAAATAGAGGCTATAGAAAATGATATTACATTTCAATATTATATTTTTAGACTAATTCTGTGGGTGATGATGATATATAACTTGGAATAAGATGACGGACAAATCCTCCTCTTCCATAGGATGGTTTAGACTAATTCTATTAGAATCACCAATGTTATGTATATATGGGTGCTAGTCTAAGGCTCTAGACACTATTATTATGTCTTGAGATGGGTATGATAGAACTGATGACTAGTAATAGAACAAATGTTTTATTGTATTATTAGGTGTTGGATAGAGAATCATACAACATTTTATTCCGATGTTGATATTTGACTTAGATTCCATGCCAATGTTTTGGAAAATCATGATATGGGTACCTGAGTCAGGTGTCATGTACATTAATGTATTCTTATTGATCAGAAAAATAATAATGAATCTTGTTAATTGGTATGAAATCCCAACCTAGGTTCTACACAATGGTTCCTAAACTAGTTAGCCATATGACAACAGGCACACCTACACATACACCGGACGCTACCGACTAGTATCGAGGGTCTAATAAGTCGATCATGGGGAGACTATAGCCTATTTTATCACTGTAATACACTTGGATAAATAAATAGATAATTGCATAAGTATATATAACAATATAAAATAACACTATCCCAATATAATCAATATAGAAATACAATATCGATCTATATTAATGAACATTCCATGTTAATGTATGTGTGACGTTTCTAAAATGAAAACTAAAAATAAATACAACGAATAGTATTAAACATGTCTTGAACCATGTCAGGTTCCCTCAACCATGCCCTATCTCAACTCATTTTTCTATCATATGGCCTTTTCCATTTTTCTGTCCAAAAAACATGAAATCTATTCAATTAATAATCAGGTATCCCAATTTGGGTTTCAATACAACCGATAAGGCCACCACCAACATTGTCTAAAATAATAACGATTCAATAACATGATATTCAGTTTGATATGGAAATAATTACACTGTATAGTTATAGAGTTATTATATTATTAATTATTATTAATTTAACCACATAGACTATCTATTATTCACTCACACACAAACCTCAATTCCAGCTTCGGCCAATTCCAGAGTTTGATCAATTTCTTGTTATAAATTAAAAATTCATTTGAAAATTGGTCATTTATTTTTTTAATTTATATTCAATTTACTTAAAACTAATTGTAACCATAATTCAATGCCAATATTTTGGGTCTATGTCATATTTCCAAGGACCCCATGGGTTTGGGACGTTGCAGACCATTTCCGAAACATATTTATCACCACAGGCTCTCGATGTACTGTAAAATATCCCACATATAATAATTAATACGAGATTTTAAAGATGTATACAATTTCCCACAAAAATGATCATTGGAAATAGTAGATCAAGTCCCACACACATATATAAATTAAATAATTTATCACTATATTCTTTATAAGAAGTTGACCATGCCCTAAACATGTTTATCACATGTATGAAAA
Source organism: Viscum album (assembly GCA_963277665.1). Lineage (NCBI taxonomy): Eukaryota > Viridiplantae > Streptophyta > Magnoliopsida > Santalales > Viscaceae > Viscum > Viscum album. The sequence goes on along the minus strand of OY728162.1, from coordinate 397,028,818 downwards.
TTTCACTATATCATCATATCTCTATATAAAAATATCAGGATTAATCAAAATTACTCATTTTGTAATAATAAACCATTAATTAATTCCTAAAATAATTAAACCGACTCAATTATCTATAATTTCATTTAATTAAATAAAAAATTAATTAATCATATCAATCCACCTAATTATTTCACCAATTAAATAACCACAATTATTTAGTTAGTTAATTATACATTTAATTTACCATATAATTTCCATTAATTATCTCGAAAATTAATTATTTATTTTACATCTCAACATATAATAATTAATTCAAAAATTAATTATACATAAATTCAAAATTTTACATTTTGATAATTAAATCGATAATTATGTTTCCTATATCCCACAATTGAATACTCCAATAATAAATCTTACAAGTAAATATACCAATTTCACAATTGAATACATTGATAATTAATTCATTATTTAATATTCATGACTTCATAATTTAATTATTTAATGTATCCCCAATTCCTCAATTAATTAATTTAACACATTAATTAATTCACTTTAGGAATTAATAATTTTTAAACAAACCATATATGTTCTAAAAAATTTTGAAAAAAAATCATGACTATAGGATTTGAATATTATACCTCAAATCATGATTCGTTAAAGAATGTATTCTCAATAGATATCTCAAAAATTAGGTAGCACAACGACATAGATCATGATAAAAATCTAAAATTATAAATCAATATTAACAAAAAATGATCTCATAATCCATATCTAGATCAACAATCCTACAACTAGATTCAAAAAATATATATCTAGATCTTTTAAAGAAAAAGATAAATTCTCACCAAAACTACAAGATAAGGAAAGAGGATGAACATGAAAGCTGCAGGATATGACTGATATACTAGGTGTTGAAAAGATCTTTGATATGGGCTTTGAATTATAAAAAATACAGGTCAAATATCCTTGGAATCCCTATAGAAAGATTATAAATCATCAAAATTCATATGAGTCCGAGTTTGTATTGAAATGTGTGATTTTCGATTGTAAAATAGAATTAAAAACTAATTTTTAATCCACATTGAAAACTGCACATAGTTTCAAATATAGGGAACGCATTTTTTCTATCCATTCACCTTAATAAAGAGACCAATATTTTAGGGATTTAGGGATTTTTTCTGGTTTTTGTGAAATAATTGAAAAACTATGTACTGACTATTTGAACCCCCACTATATAGGTTTTCACAGTTATTTGTGATGGGGTGAATGATTTTCACTAACTATGATCCAACCATGCACAACCCGCTTTCATTCAAATTTTTTTCAAAATTCCACAAAACACACATCATGTTATATCTTAGAAAAAAATTACTCAAATATGGAATAAAAAAGTAAATGTAAATAATCCAGTTTCAACTCTAGAAATGGTCAGGAACTTACAATATCCCCACCATATAACAGCATATCTTGGAGCTCCACTTCCAAGCTTCCCTAAGATTTTGATCCAAAAAAATAAGGCCATGAAGCCATCATATCTAACTCCCTTTACTATATATATTCCTACACATTCCCATGTTTCTATAAAACATTAATTATCGGCATGATATTTCCCCAATACACATTTTCTCTATGATCTACACATGTATTGGATTATCCTAAATGACACATCTACCTAATTATCAATGTAATAAACATCAAAAACATGAGAATGATCAAGGCGATACTTCTCATGTTGTGATGCCTGGAGAAAATCATTCATAGCACTTTATTTTTGTGGAATATATAATTGGTATGCCACTGGCCCAATTATTTGTATAGTCATAATAATTCCACATAACTAGGGGACATATTTCCCTTCCTCTCTATCATGTGGTCAACCAATATAGTTTACATCTGATGGAGTACAAGATCACCCGATGAAAACAAATGGTTTATTCAATGTCTATTAGCATACAACTTCAATATACTCTCAGCCATAGCCATACATTTCTGAATCCACTGGACCTATTTCGATGTCCCATGAGTGGAACTCATTCCTAACAATTCTGACTCACCTACCTCTATTCTTTATATCCATGACGTTCGTATCCTACCATAAATACCCTCATATGGTTCTATCTGTATAGTTACCTAATAGCTACTATTATTAGAAAACTGCACAGAATCCAATTTCTTCTCTGAAGACTCTCCAAAGTCATGTACACACTCTTACAACATATCCTCATGAACCTATTTGTATTCATTGACTACCCATCTATCTCTATGTGGAATTCCATAATCAATAATACTTATCTACCAACCACCTTCTGCAAGCCCCTCTAATGGAATAAATTGAAACACCAGTTTCAGTAATAAATTATATAATGTGTCACTCTATGCAGACAAACAATCTATCGAACAATCAAGTCTCCTAGCTAAGCCACTAATAAAGTCTCCCATATAGGTAATAAATAAGCTACTTTTGTCCATAAATCCTCAATAATCCCAATAAAATAATTATTCATTGGAATTATTGGGAGACCACACAACAAATTCCATGTTCACATCATCCCACATCCGTTAGGTAATGGGAAATAGATTCTATATACCTCTATGATATTGATGATATTTCTTCACCTGATGATAGTTGTTGAAGCATGTCACAAACCCTTATATGTCACTTTTTATACTGTACACAAAAACTATCATCGTATGTAAATATACATTTTTGTAACACATTGATGTACCTCCCACATTACGGAATGGAATTCCCACATAAAATCATCCCGCATACTTGTAGGCACAGCCACCAGATTCCTATAATAGATGATCTCATCCTCGTTTAGGCCATAATATTAAAGTGACTCCACAGATTCATGGATTCCCATCAAGTTAAAACATTCAAAATCCTCATTCCACATATCTCTAATCTAGAAAAAATGTTTACACTCCTCTGAAATTGATACGAGGTTCATCTACTGTTGAATCTCTTGAACCAAAACATCCATCTCATCCAGCAAATTCATAATCTTCCACTCAAAACTAGACTCCAAAACCACTTGAGTTAATGTTTTTTTACTCAAACCATCAGCCACATTGTTTCCATTCCCAAGTGTATATTCTAATTCAAAATATGATGACTACATACATTCAACCCATCTTTGCATGGGGAGATCCATGTATCATTGGGAATATTTGTACATTAAGATCTTATGATTTCTATAAAATTTTATTTTTTTCCAAATAGATAATTTTTCTAACACATAAACTAATATACCACTATAGATAAAATGAGGTCCTACATAGGGTAGTCTCATTCCTGAGGCCTCAAATGTTGATAACCATGCACCCAACTTGATCCCCATGGAGAAACATTGATTTAATTAAAATAACAAAATCATGAAAATAAATAATATACACCTCACCTGGCTTGGGTAGGATCATGTTTGGTGCTGATATCAAGATCTCTGTCAGCTCCTAGAATGTATTCTCACGTGTTTTCCGCCAATTAAATAGTATCCCTTACTTGGTCAGGGTTGAATGGTGAACTTCCAAATGTGAAAATTCATGTATGAATCTCTGATAATAAAATTCCTATCCTAGAAAGATATAAATATCAAAAACATTAAAGTGACTCACCCAAAATACCTTGATAAGAACATTATTTGGGTCCACTAACACACCTTCATCTGAGATGGCGTGACCCAAGAAGTGTACATGATCAATACAAAAATGGAACTTAAATTTCATGGAATATTTTTGATTATCCCTTAGGGTACATAGGATGAATTCAATATGTTCATCATGATTTTCATGATTACTGGAGTAACAAAAATTTCATCCAAAAATACTACAACAAACTGATCTAGTGAAGGTTGGAAGATTATGTTCATCGAGGCCATAAACACTAGATGTGTGTTCATCAAAACAATGGGAATTATGATGAACATAAAAAGGACCCACCTACTATGAAAATAGTCCTAGGTATTTCATATGACCTAAATATTAGCTGATGATACCCCAATATCATGTTGATATTTGTGAATACATAATCTCATCTCAACTCGTCCAATATATCATCGATACACGGAAGAGGATACCATTTCATCACAATCATTTGGTTTAACATCTAGTAATGAATGAACGAGCGTCACCCTATTATATTTCAATAAAACTAAAATAAATTACCTCAAGGAGACATAATCTGACAGATAAATCCATTATCCTCAAACTATTCTAGGTCAGTTAGAGCTCTTCAATCACTATTAGAGCCATTCTGTATAGTGGAATAGAAACAAGTTGAGCTCCTGACATGAACTCAATAGTATATTCCATATGTCTCTTATACGGAAACCATTTTATGTCTAGTAAAAAATCATAAAACAATCCCCCACTACTGAAAACATATCATTCTTTACTCCTCCATCATCCCATAATAAACTCGAAATATTGGATCTGATCTCTTTTATTGTAGAGTAATTGGACAAGATATTCATTCCAGGATATCCCACTCTACACAAATTATACAGTTGTAGCCGTTAGGATATGTAAAAATCATTATATTATGGTATGAATAATTTTGGGCTCGATATGAGATTATCAAGTTTATACCAACAATTAACATAAATCCAAACATGTCAAGGATATTCAGATCACCTAAAAACAATACTCCATAAGGTTGAGTGGACATCAATTTCCCAATAAGATGGCTCAAGATAGTTCTACCAATGGTGTATCTTTAGTTAATACCCTACATATGAACTCCACCACTAGGATCAAACCACTTACATGTTGTAAAAAAATAATGAAATGAGGGGCACCCGCACCAAATAAGTCACTAGCTAATATAGAATCTATATGAATATTACATCTCACTGTCGAAGGACCATCATGTCTATCAACAAGTCTAGGCTACACTGCAAGTAGTTTTCATGGCCCTATAAGTATAAAATTCACTGCATGTAGTTGTCATATGTAAACAATTATATAATTATAAATTAATTTTTATTTGACCACATAGACCCCCGGGTTCCTAACTATACCCGAACCTCAATACCTGATTTGTCTTTTGTCAGAGTCTGAACTATTTTACATTAACATTTCAAAATTCATTTAAAAATTAGGATTTCATTATTCAATTCAATTTAGTTTATTAAAAATAATTGGAACCATACTCCAATAACAACAATTTGGGTCTACATCATCTTGCATGGGACCCCGTGGGTTTGGAATGTATAAGACCATGTCCCACACATTTTTAGTACTATGGTCTTCAAAAGAAATAAACTATTTCATATACATATTAGTTACTATGGTATTTGGAAGTATCATACCTTATCTTTAACATGTTCTCTTTAGAATAAGTAGACCATGTCCCACACATAAAAATATCCAACAATTTAACATTATGGGCTTCAAAAGTAATAGACCATGTCATGCACAAGTTTATCCAATATATCCCAATATTAGTATATCATAATAGATTTAATAATAAAAATTAATCATTTTATGACAATCAACCATTAATTAATTGAAAAATTAATTATTCCATTTCCATTAATTAATTTCAAAATTAATTAATCATAAGAAATTCCTTTAATTAATTCCAAAATTTATTATTTGTATATATTCAATTAATTACTTACCTAGTTAATTAATCACATATCTTCCATTAATTAATCAAATAATTAATTAAGCATTTAAATTCAATTAATTAATTAGTGAATTAATTATTCATTTCACATCTCAATAAAAAAATTAATCCACAAATTAATTATCCCTATATTAACAATTAAACTTTTTGATAACTAAGTAGCCAATTAATTATCCTTAATCCCTCAATTAAATACTTCGATAATTAATATATAAATTATTTATACAAATTAAACAAATAAATACTTAGATAATTAATTAATTAATTAATTTTCTAAATTCCACATTTAAATTATTCACTGAATACCCAATTCTACAATTAATTAATTGACCACATTAATTAATTCAATTTCGGTTTAAAATGAGTAAATGAACCAAAAATATTATTCAATTTCATGGGCTGTAGAAGAACCAAGACTATGGGATTTTAATATTATACCACCTACCTTTACTCATTTATGAATGGTCACCCAATTGAAATACAAAAAATAGAATAGTAGAATGGTGTTGATCAGGATTCGGATCTAAAACCCTAAATCAAGATTAACAAAACATGATCAATAAATTATAGAAGTAGATCCCCAAGCCTGGATCTAGATTCACTAAACATTGATCTATATCTATCAAGGATGAAGCTAACTTCCCACGAATAGAATTATAAGAGGATGGAGGATGAAAGATAAATTAATGGAATATGATCCACATACTGGGAGAGGATAAGATATTCAGTATGAGTATTTAATCAAAATGAAAATAGGTCATAAGTCACTTTAATCCCTCATGAAAGCTATAAAAATGTAAAATTCCATATGTTTCCTTGATTGAGTTGAAATTGGTGAGTTTAAGTGGTTTAGGGGGATTCAAAAATAATTTTCAGGCCACATTGAAATGATACATAATTTTGTGGGTAGGGGCACACATTATTCATTACCTATGTTCCCTAACAGTGTGATTATTATATTATGGTTTCATGGTTTATAAGTTCAGGATGAATAGTTTTAAAAACCATGTGCTAGCCATGAGATCCCCCTCTATCATGGTTTCCACAGTTTTCAAATATTGGGCACACGGTTTTCAATATCCCAGCTACAACCATTCACATCAGACTTTATTATAATTTTTCTGAAAATTCAACCGAAATACACCCCATGATATAACACAAATAAAATTACAAAAATCAAGGAAAAATAGTACCTGAAAAAAATGCTATTTCAATTCCAAATATGGTGTGGATCATATAGTTTTTTAGATGTGATTCATGCATATATTAGGCTTTAGGCCACTATATTAGGTGTTTTAAATTTTGGTTAGATGTGGGGTCACAATAGAACCCTATGGGCTAGTGGAAATTGGTTGAGCTATCGTGTTCCTCGTATAATTTATCAATTTTAGTACTATTTATTTATTCTACTATTTTTCATCATACAATTTTGTTAGGGCTGGTATTTTCATTATTAACTATTGGTGGTGACCTATTGATTTTTTACTCACACCTGACATAGGCCTCCTTTCCAACTAGGTACTAGAGAATTACTCAAATGTTTATTGCAAGCATAGTTTTTGGTTGAGGCCTGTGTTTTGTTTTGATCATCGACTGGTATTGATCAAGTGGTATCCAATATATGGATGGGTTTGGATCATTTATGCAGTGGAGCCTTTTATAGATTCTTTTAGTCTGGTATGTTATGTAATGGACCCAGTTGGTTATTGGTTTTTTTTGTGTAACTCGACTATTATGACCATTATTTCATATCATTTTACTACAGCATTTTCAATTTAATTTTATTAAATCGTTTTTTTAATCAAATGTGTATGATATTTATGGTCTTACAAATGGTTCAACAATCTTCTAATGTGGTATAATGTCCTTATCATTCCATCTTATACCACTGCATCTTGATGAAAGCCTTGGGAATATAAGAATACTTCAATGATTTATTATGGTGGTATTGCATGGGGAACTGATTTAATAGAACTCAGGCTGGGACATTATAAAATGGTATCCAAGCAATTCTTATTCCAATTATATAAATATTTTTGGGTTAGTATAATGGAAATATTCGAATGTTTCAGAGCATGAGATGGATAATAGGTTTTTTCTTTACAATCACTTACTATGTTAGGAAGACAAGGTTACCATGTGCTTGGATTGCTATTAGGGTTTGTGATGGTTTTGTTTTATGTGATTTTCTCTTCATGAAATACACATGTTATTTGGATGTGACGACTTGTGATGGATTTCTAGCTATTTTCCATTGGAAATTAGCACGTGTTTTAGTTTTTTACTCTTTTGTTAAAAAGGAATGTGGCATCTCATGCATCATGATAGGCACATAATATATACATGTTATAATCATGATAGTGTGTTATTTTCTTAATTTATTTTTTATGGTAGGTTATTTGAATCATCGCGGAGATTCTCTATGGTGAGGATGTTGATATCATGTGGTTTTGATGAAGTGAAATTGGAGGGTTAGTTTGGTATAATAACATAACTATTAGATTCTTGTGGGGGGTTTTGGTGTGACATTAGTAGCATGCATGTGTCATCTATGGAGATGTTGTATGTGTAGATTATCAAAGATGAAAGATTCCCCAATTATGGGATTTTAGTTGGTGTATGACACCTTTATTGGGTGGGAACCTAGAGGTTTTTCTATTTTTTGGATTTCATGTGATGACGATAAAAGTTTTTTTTAAGCCTCGTGTGTTGTGGCCATCATTGAGTTGGAATACACTTTGGGTTGTTTGACCTAGTGAACCAGTGACATGAATATAGTGTTGGGGTTGGTATCATGTGGCTTTCGAGGGTGAATCATGATAGGGGTCATCTTAGTTATATGTACATTTCATTGCATGGGGAATAAATTCAGATTTTATTACATGTGATAATACTACATGATGGTCTAAAACTTGTATGGGGTTTTGGAATGTTGGAATCCTTTGGTCATGAGAATGAGAAATTTAGTTCTACTATTATCTCATTATGGTTGGTTTATATAGGGGAGATATTCCTTGGGTACCACACTCAGGTGATGGTTGATTAGTAAGGATCTACCTGGTGGAGTTGAAATTTGTTGGAAGTGGGGTTTTTCTTTTTTTCATGTCCATACAAGTGAGATTCAACTACTGTGTTTACATCATGATACACACAAATGTTTTTGTTTTCCATGGGATTGAAAGCACATGGAGTGTTAATTCATTAGTGGATTGGGTTTTTTAGGGTAATACTAGTTGGGTTCCTATCTTGATTATCACTAGATGCATTTATATGAACACAATAATCTTTGTTGATATTTTGAATGATGATAAAATCATTGGTCATTTTATAATTCGTTTAGGCTCATGGGTAGTTTTTTATTTTGGAAATCACAAAGTGTTCACTACATCAGCTAAGATAGAAATTCTGGATATGCCATGGATAGTGGATTTGTTTTTTGTGAAAAGTTCTCATAATTAATGACTAATTATATTAATAAAAATTTTCTATTGTGGGGACACATAAGAGTGTGTGTGACGATTGAGTGTAATAGGGATCTTATAGGAATAATTGGATGGGGACAGACTATGTATATTTTGTATTTGGATCAAAAGTGAAAACAAAATAGGCACTAGATTCTGTATAGGGAATTAATCCTTGAGTTAGATGAGGAATGATTTGAATGCGGTGATACAATTGTGGGAAGTGGATCCAAGGACCATTGGTAGGGTTTTTTTGTCAGTAAAGTTTTAGGTGAATGTAGAAATGGTTGAGTGGAGGTGGTATTATTTGAAAAAAAAAAGATTATCTTTCTCTTAGTGATTGATGATCATTCCAAATATATTAACATCATTATATGCACACTAAGGGAGATTTTTATATCTGGATAGCTACCATGATGTCTATTGGATGGATATGGTGCTTCATGATTGACTCTAAAATAGTTGTGTACAAGGAGTTATATATTGTGGAGAAATATATCGTCTTCAGAGATAAAAACCTTTTGCTCAAAGAATCAAGGGTGGGTGGAACTGTTCATGGATGGTCATGGTGGAATTTGTGATCCCAGTGAAAAATGATTGTTGTGTATAATAAAATTACATAGTTTAAGTAATGGGATATCATTTTTTGGTGGATGGTCAAGCCGAGCATTATCCTCTAGCTAGAGGTGACACAGGAATGTTTTTTGGGTATGGATAATAGTTGAAATTTTTGGGTGGTTGTGAAATGCCTTTGTTTTTTAGGGAGTAACAAGAAAATGAGGTGATTATAGACAAGAAGATAAACCTAGTATTTTATAAATGAATCAGCTAAGGATAGAATGACATGGGTAAGATGTCAATATGGGGAGTTATAGGTGAAATGATATGTCTAAGGCATCATTTTAGGTATGATGTGTCCTTTTGGGATTTGATGGTTTTTTTAGGAAAATATGGTATGTTCTCATTTCGTGCATTGGTGGTAGTTATACGTACACTTTGGTAGGTTTTCAATTATTAGGATGGTTGTAAATTATGATTGGAGTTTCCATGGTGTTGGGGAATGGATGGTTGGTGTACTTGTCATTGAATTTGCTTGTGTACGCATTCAGTTATGTCTTGGCGTCCTGGATGAAATGGTTATTAAGTATTTGAAATTTGTTATTATAAGGTGGATCTTATAGTGAGGATCACCATACAACAGTGAAAAAATGAGTTCCTTTTAAATAACCATTTAATTATATATAAATGGATAAGAAAAATTATGGTGTATTTGTTTATAAAAAAGTTGTTAGAACAGCTTATTAGTGGTTTAGGGCCTTGATTTTTAGTTTTCTGTTTGTAGTGTTTCTGGCTATCAGATGGTGAATGAGGTGGTTAGATAAAATATATTGATTGACATATATTGGGTGGTAATGATGGAAATCCCCTGATATGTCTCATAAAGAAGAAATATTATGGTGGGGAGGATATAAAATCCCATTTGTTTATAGATCATAATTTTCAAAAGAATTATAATTTTCATTATAAAATGGATTGGTTTTTGAATGAGGACCAAGAATTGAGTTTCAAGTGTTAAAAAATCTAAAAATTATGTTTTTAGATTATTCAATATGATTGATAGGTACATTGGGTGTTTGGTTGAACTTGTATAGACCTCAGGTTATGTTTTATTAATTATTGATTTTGTTGGAATGGTTCTATGGTTTGGTGTGAATGTTTAGTGAGAAACCATTCAACACATGGATTCTCATGGGGTTTTTGTTCATTTTGAACTATTAAAGTATGACATTCATGGTTAGAGAATGGTCTAGGGTAAACAATGAATGGAAAAAATAAGAAATCAAGTGGGGTTGGGGAGTGTTTTTTGAATTGTGGATGGACTATACACGGTTTCAGACAAACCATGTTCCTTGTAGTCAGTGGGAGGTAATGATCAAATCATCTTTGGTGCATGGGTTTTCAAAACATATGGACCAACCATGTGGGGAATGGGTGTTGGCCATTTGGGGTCATCATGGATGGAACATGGTTTGGACAATCTTGTGACTAAGCCAGGTGAGTGGGTGGACTTGTATAGAACAAACCCCAAGGTTGGTGCATGGTTTTGAGAACCATATTGTCAAACCAGGTATCTTCCTTGATATCATTTAAATTTTTGATATAACCAAAATTCCCAATTTCGTTTTTTAGCATCCCCACCCCATTCTCCCCCATTATAGGTGCAAGAACTATGGGGTCTCTAAACCCCTTCCTCCTCTAATCTCCATTGATTTTGGAGTATTTGTATTGTGGTTTCTTAGAGTTTGAGGTGATTTACATTCCTCTTGTGGTATACATTAGTCCTCTCCATATTTATATCTAATTTTTATGTTCTAAAGTTTAGGTTTTTATAACAATTATACCAAATCATGGTGGAATAATATATTTTCACTGGTTATTTTGGATGGATTCTGAATAAAACACCCCAATATCAATTTTGCACATCATTGTGTGATGTTTCCTTAGGATATGTGACCTTAGTGAGTTTTCATAGGCTTTCGCAGTTAATATGACTTATGTAGTTGGGGTTATTACTCAGGTCTCATGTGAGTTTTTTGATTAGGTTTTTTTTTGCAGAATAACAACCCTTTGATTTTTGCCTCATTTTTTAATGTTGGTTTTTGGTAAATTGTTCAGTTATAACAATTATAATATTTTAGGGTCTGTTTTTTGGTTTAAGAAAAGATAATTGTTCTTTTTATGATCTTGGATCAGTTTTTAGGGTTTTAATGATTCATAGAGAAGACATCAAAAGGCAACTATACTTTGGGGTCTTATTTAAAAGCATTTCTGATGAATTAGGTCTTCTTAGTGATTTACCGATAATCTTTTTATTTTATTTACATTTGTAGGTATTGTTCTCTATAATTCCCATGTGTTCAATTTTTTCTTCTCTTCATTATATAATGTATCTAGATGATGATCATAACATAATAAATATTAACATTTTATTTAATTATGTATTTAAAGAGGATAATGGGTATAGCATGGAGAAAAAGTTGAGATACCCGTAAGAGGAGGAATTATGGTCTTTTATGTATCAATATTTGTTAAATTCATATAAGAATTTTGAATGTGATTTTAATTATGTTCCTTGAGAGTTGAATTCATTTTATGTGTCCAAGGGGGGAGGATATGTATATAAATGATCCTTGTTTTAAAATATGTGTTGAAATCCATTTGGATTGTATAAATGGGTTGTAAATAGAAATCAAATCTTAATTCGATATATTTACGTGGTTAAAATTATCTATAAAATGACATAATGGATATTGTTATGGTATTAATGGAGATAAATTCCATGGTACTTGTTTTTTTTCAAAGAGAAAGAACAATGATATAGAAGTGTGGGATTTTAACATGAAATGTGGTTTCCCAGTTTAGTTTCAATGTGAATATGAAAATAATTTATTATAATTGAGGCATGTTTTAGTTTTGAAATATCATTGGGGAATTAGTAAGTGAAATATGTTTAAAAATTTTGTGGCATTTTCCTTGAGAATTTCATATTTTAATGATATTGAGGAAAAGTATATAATAAATTATGTAATGGTTTAAGTGTTGTAATGATGCTCTAGGAGTAGGTATTATACTATGGATTTGGCGTCAGACTAAGGTTGTGACCACTAATAGTATATATCATGAATAGAGGGTTAGAAAATTCCATTGATGATAATGGATTACCATAGGGAAAATTATGATGGTCTCATTCTCTTCTTCTTTATGATGGGCCAAAAATATTCTTTTAGGAACCACCAATGTCATATATAAATGGGTACTAGCATAAGGATTGAGGAACTTCTATCGTGTTTTGATAGGGGTGTGATAGACATGATGATATTTTTAAGTAAATATAGTTTGGTGTATTCTTAGGGCTAGATATAGGTTCTATCCATGTGTGATATTGTTATTAATATTTTTTTAGACATCAGACCAACATTCTGGGCACTAACATCATGGGTACATTTGTTAAGTGTCATGGTTGTATTTTAATGCCCCTTAAGTTTAAATGATAATAATATAAACATTTTCATGGTTTAGATGTTATTTACCCCTATATTAATTATTAGGGGACTCAGTTTGGTAATTTTATGATCAGGTTTCTTGGGTGACATGTGACAAACCATGGGTCTAGTGGATACCGGTTGACATTTAATGTTTTATGGGATGTGTTTCATTTTATATTCCATTTATTTATTCCAATATTTATCTATATGAAATTTTTTCTAAGTGGTATATTAATTTTACACCATTGGTGGTGGCCTACTAAGTATTTTTTAAACGTTTTATGGGATACTGTTTCAACTAGGTTCCAGAGTAGCTCTCACATGTTTATTACAGTAATAAGTTACAGAATATTCCCATGTTTTGTATTTTTGGTTGAGTAGGATTTCCCATGTGGTATCAAATGGCTGGATGAGTTTTTCATGGTGAGGTCATAGATCCTTGTATAGCTTCATTTATTCTGGTTAGTAATGAAACTAGCCCATTGTAAATTTGGTTCTATGTATGACATGGTTGTTCATACCCTTATGGAATATCCATTTATTGTATCATGTTCAATACTAGTTTATTTATTCATTTCACTTATGCTAATTTATATGATATTTAGTCCTTCAATTATTCTCACGCACTATGTTATGAGGATATAGTCTCCTCACAATACCATTATAGACCCCTATTTATTTTCAAAAGCCTCAAGATTATGATGAGGTGTGCTTGAGGTCATGTGGGGATCTAGCTCAGGGCACAAATTAGTAGAACCCAAGTATGGAAATTACACTATGTGTATGGATTGTGAACATTGAATCTATCCAAGATATATATTTTTTATATTATAGATTATATATAGCTGGATAATAATGATAAATTAATATAAAGGTGTAATATTTATAATCTTTTTAGAGTCAGTGTGTTGACTCCCATGGTGATGGGTTTTGAATAAAGTACTAGAAATAAGTGAATGATGGATTATAACACTCATTTAGGTAGTGAATGTGATCCCCATACAACAATATCAGTTAATTTTCCCATATTTTCTAATATCGAAAAATTTAAATTTAATTGTGATTTTTTAATGTACAAGAATATATAATGTTACTAATTTATGAGGAATTACCACCACTATAGAAAGATAGGTCATATCTAGAATATTTTCCTTAGTCTTTAGACATCATGAGGTGGAACATTCTTGTCTCAGCCTCGAAAGCTATATTCCTTGAAGGGAAAAACCCATTTTAATAGTTTTTTTCTATAAAAATAGGTTAACTGGGATGTTTATCAGAATAATTATGTTTTTCATATGATTTCTTAGTAGGGAAAAAAAAGATACCCAGTGATAGCTGAGCTACAGTTATATAGAGGAGAATAGGCTATTATTAGTGAGAAACTATGCCTATCTATAATACATGGTACCATTATTATGAACTCAACTCTTATCCATTTCTTGTTTGATAATGGTTCATCACATGATTTCCTTGACACTATTATTATTCACGAATTGACACTACACATGGAAATGATTCCTCAAGTCATGAGTATCAATACACCACATGGATAATGGGGGTAAAGATTATGTAAATTGCCAATTTTCAACTAAAAATATGTGGTTGAATATCAATAAAAGTTCATATTCTTGGAAATGGATGTTTTTGACAGTCATTGTAATAGACAGACCTGTAAAATTAAAATCACATATTAATTGTCTCATACAAAAGTTAACATTCAAATCCTTAGATAGATATCTCCATTAATTCATGGGGTATTTGTAAATAAGTTCATAAAGTTAATTACCATTACTGATAGTTTATGAAACCATCTCTACCATGTTATAAACCATGAACTATAGTAAAGTGAAAGAAATTTATGAATGAGACACTTCATAAAATAGAGGATCGATAATTGGGTGTCCTTTAAAATAATTTTTTAGGCTTCTAGTCAAAATTGAAATCAAATTTTATATCGACAAACTCCTATGAATAACACATATTCATTTACCATCTTATATAATGTCTCAAAATGACTTACATAACATGATGGGGTATCCTGAAAATATGTAATGTAATGGTTTTATCTAAACTAGTAAATCACCTTGGGCTGAATTGATTTTATTTTAAAGAAGTATAATCAAACTCTCCTATTTTTTATTTAGTATCATAAGATGAGAAGTGAGGATTTAAAATCATTATACTCTTATTTAATAGATCATTTATATGACCAATTTAAGGGAAATATGTTATTCTATAAAATTAATCTATGATGACGATACCACCCGCTTAGAGTCATAAGAGAGGATATCCTAGAATTTTTTTTCAATGTCTCGATATGCATTATGAATATATCTTCTTGCCTTTTGGTATAACAAACAGCAAGAAAATTTTCATGGACATGATGAATATTATCTTCCACATGTACCATGATTCCTTTGTCATGGTATTTTTCGATGTTTTTTGTATTTTATTACCAATGAAGGAATTACCACACCGATCACATATTAATCGAACTGAGCTCATTTCAGAATCATCAGTTGTATTCTATGTTCCCTAAGAGAATTTTTTGGATACAAAAGTTTTGTTTCCTTGAGTATGACATTTATAAATAAAGAATATTAGTTTACATTAGGAATATTGATGAAGTAATTTCATGTCATACTCCAAATAATGTTTTTCTGGTGCACATTTTGGTAGGACTAGAATTATATTATCACCCCTTTGTAAATGATTAATCATTACCATATTCTCATATGAGTTATCAGACATGGGTATGTGATCCATTAGTATATAATTATGTATTTTAGTTTTTATTTTAGGCACCTAAATCACATATCACCTCATAACCAATCCTAATCTTCCTAAAACTAGGAAAAACAATGTGGTATAATGTGGTTTGTTTGGATCTTGAATTGAATATGTCTTGATGTTAGTAGAACATGTTTTTTCCTATTTATTGAGGTTGATATGAGTTCAAATGATCAATATCATACACATTAAATATAATTATCTATGGTTTTTCATTCCTTAACAATTATGAAGAATTGCCTATTTGGAGAAAAGGTCAGTTTTTTTCAAATAGTAAGTGTTTCAAAAAAAATTATTAGTGATACATGAACATGGGGAAATAGAGATGGATTGGATACCTCTAAATGTTTGATTTTTACTTATTATGAAAACCCTAAAAATGTAAATATAGTTCATATTGATTTATTTATAAATCATACACTAAAGTATTCTGAGAAGCTTGTTGCAAAGTATTTTTTATAACCATGATTGATGATATGCATTTCGATTTTACCACCCTGGGTGAGAGTGTAGTTTCAGTTAAATTATATCTTGTTTTGGACATGAAAATGATTTTGAAATAATAATATGTAATAGATTTTTATTGCATTACCAAACTTCAGACATAAATTATTGGGATATTTATTACAACTAGAAAAAATATATACACAATTTGTTAAGACATTGAAGTCAAATTATTTTTCTAATATCTTGTTACGAAAAGATAATTATGACATACTTCCATTCGGAAGGGTATACTCATCCAGTTATTCAGAAAATTTATAGGTGATGAAAATAAAATTTTGATGGTTAGATATTAAATAAAAAAATCTATACATTGTTATTGAATTCCCCATGTTCTAATAGCTAAATGTATAGGAAAAAATAATAGATGGTATGTCTTAGTCAAAGGAAAAAATTTTATAGAAGTAGAAGTATATTTTGATGTATTTTTTCGTTGGAATATTTATAATGTTATGAAAAACGTGATGAAATATGGTTAGTAGTGGATTAATATACAAATATGACACAATTTATCCCAATTATAAAATACAAAATTTTTATATGACATGAAAAAAATATATAATATAGATGTCATCTAGTTACATGGAGTTCAAACTTCCATTATACCTGACCATGACCCTCATTTAACTAATCACTTATTGAAATCATTACTATAGGATCATATAATTCAATTGAATATGATCACAAAAAATCATCCATATATAGATTGATATTTGGAACTCATTGTTCCAAAATAATAGTATATTATCATAGTGTTTGTTGTGGACATCAGTCATTAATGGAATAATGACATTGTCATTGTTGAATTTTCCAATAAAAACTTCTATAACGAGACAATACATATGACAACATTTGAGGATTTTTTTCTCTAGTTTTGTCAGTCTCCATTGTTGAATTAGGAGATACATATTTGATTGCTCCTATTATTTTTCACAATACAATATATATTCATATTATCAAAAATCTGAAGTATACAGCTGAAAGTAGAAAAAATAAGTATACTATAAATAATCAGAAACCCTTTTCCAATCATGTTAGTGACTATATTTTTTAAAATGTTTCCCACATTCTTGGTCATAGATTCCTAGGTATATAAGGTAATTTAGTGCTATAATTGATGGTATCATTCAATGTTAGAGAAAATATTGGAACTGTTGCATACTATTTAATGATACCATCAAGATTAGAAGATGATCATATCATCTTCCATGTTTCTCGATATAAGAAGTATCATCCCAATCCACAACATTTGATCTGTGGGGATCTTGTAACATTAGAGTTCATTGTGAATTTCATCCATGAACTAGTAAGTGTTATAAAGATATTTGAAATGTCCCATTGGGAGAGATATATTTTATTCATGTGGGTATTATGGAATCATGGAACAGATCAATTGATTACACTGTAATAAGAATTGTTTATATGAGAGAAATTTCTCTATTTTTTCAAGTACAATGTTGACATTCATCTCCATAAGAAAAAAAAAGTACTAATGGGTCAGAAAATGTCATTGAAGTAGTTAGAGTTATTAATTCATTTTATGTTTTGTTTTAGGTTTATAGTCAATGAGTTACATTCTAGATGTTTGAAAGTAGAGAATTACTAGAGTCAGTCTGTTTGAAAACATATAAGAGAAATTAATGTCCTAAATAATGTTCTTATGATGTAAATAGTTGAGACTTGTTTCCATAAGAAAATTACATGATAAAAAACTATTTACATCATATAATAAACTTTTTTTATATAAATTTCATTATCCTTATAAAAACAAACCAAGGTGAAGGGTTTTTTGGAGTATGTGACACTCGATGAAATTATGACCTAAAGTCATGATTTACCCCATAAATCCTTTGGGTCTAGTGAATATTTTATCAGTAATAATTTATAATTTTTAATATGACATTTTTATCCTATTTCCTTTCAATGATTATATCAATCATTTATAGTGGTCTTTGCCATCCAAAATCCATTTTCATCGAATATTTTAGAGTATATTTGTAAAAGATAATGTCGAGGGTTTTATTAATTAGTCTCATATTGGATATCCTTAATCCATCTTGGTTGAAACACTAGAATACTTTTTAACACTATATCAATAAGTTTGGATTTTTGGTGGTTAGATCATATTTAGTTTTTATATAGCAATGGTAGGAAGAGTTTGACCCCTATAATACTTTATGATACTTTACAGAAATCATAATAGATGTAGTTGGTTTCTCTACCACCCTACTATTTTAAATCGTTTTGTCTTGAATGCTAATAAATTTTTATATTTATTTGATTGAAAATATACCAAGTATTTTAAATGTATAACCATTTTTAAGTGACTTAAAAAATTGTATTTTTGATTGATATTCATAAGATTTGGTAATTAAATGTTTTCAAATGAATTTATTTTCATATGAAATATTTTTCATTAAAAAAAATTATATGGTTGATTGTCTTAAAATACATGGTGGATTGACTAAATGTTTCATTGTATGAGTCCATGTGGAAAAAACGTGTAATTTGGTGCTGTCGGGAAAGAAACAAAAGGCCATAACATAGTGACGACACAGTGAATAAAATATTTTCACATATGACTATCTTATATTTTATTAAAATAAACGTGTGTGTATGTATATAGCATAGAATTGGTACACCGGTAGTGATAGATGATACTTTTGTTTATTTTCATGTGTTACATCAGGGGAGTTTGTGAATATTTGTCTTGGATGGTGCTTCTTTGGATCATATGTCATTCTATATAGTGTTTTAGCCTTAGAGGTATATTTCATTTCCATTGTACTCGAATATTGATATACGTTGTTAATTGATCATGTTATCTGATTAATTATTCTTACATCATTTAGTTGAGTTTATTATATTATTTATTTTTAATTTTTGGATATTTTTCATAGAAAATAGTTCTCTAATGGTTTACATAGACCATAGAATATTTTTCCAACATTTTGTGTCACATATTCATCACCTTAGATTAATTGAAATTTTTCTATTCACAATCCAATGAAAAAAGGGTGGGTGTTAAAATTATGAAATTATTTGACTAATTTATCAATCATTCTATTTTACCTTGGGTTTCCATTGTAATATTATTAATAGTTTTATTAACTAATATCATTATTGAATGATAATATATTAAAATACATAGTAATAGTATGTAATTAGAATGTGCAATAACCAATGTATATCCCACGAAAGTGACTTTCCAGGTGTGTTTCCCTAGTGATGCACGTCATTATAAAAATTAAGATAATGTTGATACTCAACATATTTTTCGAGAGATTACCCTTGGTAGATATATTCAACAACTAAATCTAACTACCAATATCCAAATAGGCATGAAATATCTAGGAAAACCACAAACTCTATACATTACTATAATTTTCAATCTTTTTCTATATAATTAGAATTTCTAAAATGGTTATGAACAATTTTATATCATCCTAATTACTAAATGAAACCCTAGAATATACTAATCACAAATAATAACTAAATACTTATCTGATACCAATATAGTTTCTACAGACCAAAACACATTTTTGAAATGATAATAATAATTTATTTTGACACTTGATTTTATAAAAACATATATGACCTAATATTAAAATATAAATATTTCACATTATTTATAGAAATCAATTACCCTATCTCACAAGAATCACACATTTCCATATATTAATGTTTTATATATTTTAAGGATATGTTGTATAAGAATCTTATTTTTTGACACATGTGAACATTTATCAATAATTTATCCATGATAATCCCTATTACAGACCTACCATAAATTATAATCATCTTTATAACATTGGAAGTAGAACAAATAAGAAGGGGATTTTTTTCAAATGATCAGTAAAGAAAAATCTCATCTATGTGTTAGTAATGGTTAGATCAGAATCAAATTAGAAAAAATTCTTAAGGATGAAATATATTATTAAATTAAATATGGAACAATATGAGTAATCAATAATTGATGAAATATGGAAATGTAATCTCAATTAAACAAACCTATACCATGAAATATGAGCATAAAATAATATTCACGAGTAAGGGAATATTATCGGAGAAAGATGAGAAAAAATGGTTTCATTTCATTAAATAATATCATAATATTGAACTATTGAACAAAAATAATCATATAAAAAATTGAATTTGTACATAGCTTATTTATAGTAATTCTAAAAAAAACTTATGATTATATTTCAACTACATTGGAACTCATATAAAATCATGTGAGAATAACATAATCATTACTACACCCACACAAAATCCTATGTTTATACCGTAACCACAATTTCACCCACACATATTCTTATGGGCATACATAACCAAAATTAGAACTATATACAATATTACAAACTTTAATTAACAATTATTACACCATGAAAAAAGACATTATCTTGAAAATTAAAAAAACATAACTAAATCATTGGAGGGAGATATGTGACCCCCAAAATAATAATACATATATATGTTTTCAATATGATTTAAATAATTCAACATATCTAGAAAACTTATGGGAAGAAATTAAGTTTCATTCATCACATAAAAATGGAATAATAAAAAAATTTGGTGTATCAGAATCACTATATTGTATCACCAATATTGACCTCAAAAATTTAAATAGTTTATACCAATAATTCAATGTCTATGAATAATTATTTTATAAAAAAAATTACAATTTGATTAAAAAACTAATTCTTTTCAAATAAATTTCTTTTTTATGAAGGAGAAAATTTGAATGAAATTATTAATTAGTTTTTTAAAAATATCTACAAATGAATAAGTAACACATCACATTAAAATTTTAATTTTTTAAATGATTTCTGAATGCTTTGGAAAAAATTTATTTTTAAAAAAATATTCAATAATATATTAATGATAACCACACAATAGTATTAATGAATCATACCATCCAAAACATTTTTTGGTTCCCTAGTGTTTGGTGCTATTCGAGACACGTTTATTAGAGTTATACATAATGGGAGAGGGCCTTGATACATTTTTAGCAATACCATACCTAATGGGTGGGTATGGTGAAGGATTTATTAGTAGAGATCCCACCCTTTGTAAAAATGGTATATGTGAATCACTTAGTTAATAGATTAGAGCTAGGAATAACATCGTAGGGTACCTGTTATTTATAATATAGATTTGGTGCTCACCATGCCATGACATCGGGCATGGTGAGGGGAATTTTCCAAGATATTGTTTCTAGGATATGGTTTCTAGCAATAACAGATGAAGGAAGAACCAATACAATATAGGCCATGATGTGGTCTAGGCTATGGTGGTAGAAAAATATAATTTTAAAAAGTGTAAAAAATAGGAAATCTACTACAAGAGATTTAGATCTCGCATTTATTGGATCCTTCATTGTCTTTATGGTAATTTAACATGACATGGTGAAGTATAGTGTCCTTAAAATATATACATGTGGCTTGCCATCCTTTTTTATAAATACCCCATTCTCTATTTTATATCCTGGTGACTTCTATCCCTCATTATTCCGCTTCAACCATCCCTCTGAAAATAATATCCCCATAGATAATGGGATTATGTACTATGGACAAAAATTTGATATCCTCTTTTCTCACATCCATTTTCATTAAATTATCCATTTTGTGGAGGATCGTAGTAACGTGAGGCCTTGTTTCCTGGGTTCTTTAGATGTGGGTCAGTAATGAAATATTGTTCATAGATTTTAGTGAGTTTTCATTCAATAGGATGGTGTTTAATATCTTTTTCGTTCCTTCAAGATAAGTATTTATACTTGAATGTATAATCTATGTATTATATCCTTAATCTCCACCCCTATAGATGTATATATATATAAATATGACACTTTTTGCTTATGTTTTGATGATAGTTTGTATTTTATTAATAATTATTAATGACCACATTAATGGAATTAATAGTCAATGGGAGGGAATAACATGTGTTTAACATTTTCATGTAATTATTATTATATGGTTATGTGTACTTACTAATTTTTCATTTTTATTTTTTTGGACTGGTGTGTTTTTAGTTTGTTTGATTAAAATCATCATGCATGAAAAATTCCAAGAACATATATTAGGATTATAAAATAGTTTCCCATGGAACTGCATATTTTTGTGAGAATACCCTTGGAAATAATGAATTAAATTTAACTAAATTAATTTTTAATACTCAATTAAATGAGTGGATGTTGAGAATTTTCATGGTTGTGATATGTGTTGGATGTGATTTAGGGTAGTTGTGATGCATGGTTTATTGTTTTTGGTACGGATGACTTTTTATATTGTTTATTACATAGTTTTAAATTGTTATAGAATAAAAATCCAATGTTTTAATGGCTAATGAAATGGAATTGGATGTAATTATTAATAAAAATATAGAATTATTGTGGTATGTTTTTTTAATGTTTTTTATTTTAAAAAAAATAATAATCTTTTTAAATTAAGAATATTGGTGATCAGAAAATCCATATTTGTTTTATGGAAATGGAATATGGATTCTAGATTCTTGGTGTAGCCTACTTGTGTGGTGTGTTTCATTTAGAGGTGGAAATTATAGTATTATAGGTTGAGTCTTGGTGGTGATACTGTGGGATATGTTAGTGCTCTTGTTGTGAATCGCTACGTCTGGATTGTGTGTATTTATCTATAATGTATTTTATCTTATTTCATTATTCAACCACTTGAGTCGTATGTTTACATTAAGACCCAAAATTATTGGGTTCTATGTGTTTCACAAATAAAAACTATGGTGAGGATTTAATAGTTTCCACACCATCCTACATTCTCTCTCTTATTGGAATTATTGATATGCAATGAATATGATGGAATCATGAAAATTTTACTTGATGTAGTGACTAATAAAACGATGATGTGGTTCATAGTGGGGTACATGAATTGTAGGATGATTCAATTATATTGTGGTGCTACAAATTCATGATACCCGAATATTATAGTGATATTTTAGTGGTAGTGGTATAATGTGGTTTCCCCAGTGTATTTCTGTTGGATGTGATGTGGATGCTTAGTTATGTTTGGTTAAGAAGTGGTGTTATTTGAAGAATTCCATTGGGTATGGTAATTATGGAAGGTATAATAACAATATTATGTACTATGTTAGGTATTTAGAGAATAATATTAGTGGGAATTTTTTGCGGGGTGATCGTTATCAAAATCATTCCTATTAAGTTACTATATATGGTGCTTTATTTAATAAATCTACCATAATTAGGATGTGATTTATTATTTGACCTATTTAGGTGAATTTTATTTCTATTATATTATAATGGGTACATTATTATAGTCTACTTACATATCAATGATAAAATTTACGTATGATGCTACAAATATACATTATCGGATCATGCTACATATACGAAAGCAATTATTCAGGTTTTGTAGAGAACTACAAGGATGGTGTTGGAAATTAGTAGCCAAAATATTATAGATTATTCTAATTGATTTCCTTAAGAAATATTTTGTTGTTTTTATGGAGACATTATTTATATTTGTTTACATTATTCATAAATTGTTAGAGTTTCTCAATTTACTTTACATTTTTTAGAACTTGTTTCCAATATGTCTGTAGTATATATCATTATCATAATTTTTATAATATGTCATATTTAATTATTAATGTGATATTTTTATACTCTTAGTGAAATTCACCAATATAGGTCTTATTAATGGTAGGAATCAAGGGTCTTTCTAAATATTATTTCATTACTAGCATTAGGGGGTATCATTGAAGGGAGGGTTCCTAATTACTTTTATTAACGGATGGGGATGATAGATAGGTTGGAGGTTTGATATAGAAACTATGATAAATTCATTGTTTAGTTGTGAAAAGATTTTATTTTATCTAGGTGCATGACATTGGGCTAGAAGACTAGCTAGGAAATTAGATTTCTGGGCCCCCTATGATTCAACACATGAAACGTGTGTCTACTGAATAACCATGTGAGGTAGTTTATTTATAGTGTATAGGTCCAGAATAGGTACATTCTTCATGATTTAATTTTTTCATGTAATAAATATGTGATATTTATGAAATTAAAATTATTTTATTAATCAAACCATATAAATTCCATGCTACATGGATTATTTTTATCATTTTTTTCATGGATTTCACCTAGTCCTCATCTGTGTGTAGCTCAAATAGTAAAGCTTTAGTTGGATGAACCATTTTATCATCAGGGGATTGAATCAATATAATATATGGAATCATGGTTTATAGTGTTGAGTCGTATTCAATTTAAGGGGTTATTGAATTATTAGGGGAGTATTCTCAATCATGAAAGACTGTTAAATTTACAAGAACTTAAAATCTATTTTTGTCTAAATTATTTTCATGATATGTTTTGTTATCATTGACTATAGATAGACGAGGGGGTGTTTGTTTAAATAGTGGACAATTTATTTTGGAGATCATAGAGGTAGAAATTTATTTTGTGGATTTCATGAAAGAGTTATGACCATAATTCTAATCATCAAACATGATGAAAGTAAATAGTGTGAAAAACAAATTCTATTAATCATGGGAGTATGTTTTTAGATACCTATGGATTATGTATATGGATCTAATTCAATTTCCTTAGATCATTTTCATATTAAGGATTCCATTTAATGAAATATTTTGGAGTCACTTTCCACATTTTTCTATTCCATAATCACTAAATTTTCATTGATGATGTATTCAAAGGTTCCATAAAAGGGGGTGTTGATTGATAATATTAATTCCTAAAGAAGGATTCCTTGATAAGGTATCCATTAGGGTTCCTTGAGGATATTTATTTTTAGTTTAATGTCTTAGATTCCATAGGCTTTGAAGATTAAACTAATAAGAAGTAGTTTTCAACAACCTAATCAATGTTTTTATGACTAAATTTAATATGACATAAGAAAATATTGACATAAATATTCTTATAATCATATTATTAAAACATTATATCTCACGATATTATAAAAAACAATGGATCGAAAGGAAATGTTTATTGAAAAGTAGCTATATAAAAATATTATTTTATTACACAAATAAATGTTCACCATATTCCTTCTCCAGTAGACCCTTTTCCTTATTTATCTCACTATATAATCATATACATAACATGGAGTCTACAAACAATAGAAAGCGGTGTGCATATATTTTCTTTATGGGAAAACATATGACAACATAAAAAACATGATAAATACTGAAAAATCAAAATTTAATGATCGAAATACCATATATGATTATAATATTACATTTTAGAGTGGCATGTGTTCTTAAAATTACCATTAAAGAGTCATAAATAATATGATGTCACTCTCCCACATCTCAGTAGTCATATAACATGTGAGAATGGAATAAATCTTCAGAATAATTTAAAAATAAGGCTTAATATTGATAACGTTGAATATTATGGAAATAAAATGAATCTGGAAAATTTATAATATCTTTATTTACAATAGGTATTTATTTCACAACCATAATAAAAAAACAACATGATAAAACACATTGGCCAACTATTATATTAAAAGAAGTTAATTTCCATGCGTAAAAATGTGAGTAATACCATTATTCTAATTCCTTTTTGAACTAACTCATTATTTCCATTCTTGATTATCTATGGATATATCTTTTTATAATAATTTATTAGAGGGAAATATAGGACCACACCCATCATTATATATTCATATGTCTACCATTGAAAATTAATCCTAATCATATCTTAATGGGAACATGAAAAAAAACATGGTTTTCTAAAAGATCTAAATAGATTATGTTAACTTTTTATATTGTACAAAATCAAAAAATGGGTTTTATAAATTATCTAGATGGATATAAATCTCTTCTCATAATGAAACAAATAAATTTAATATGGTTATCATATCATTTTTAAATGGTATAAAAATATGAAATATATCATTTGAAATAAAAAACTATCTCCCAAAAAATAAATAATTTATTATTATAAATATATTTTTTTTTTAAAAATATATCATAAATTTTTATATATTTTTTTTAATAAATAAATTTAACTAAAAATAAAATCTTAAAATATCTACGTTTATGTTTCTTAAAATCATCAACATAAAACTGATACATAGGCATCTCATTTCCAAAAGTCTCATTTTTTTATAAACAAATTATTAAAATAGTAATTCATGAATGTTAATTGGACTTTAATAGTCTATTTCAATATAAATAAAAAATGGAAACTGTAACACCCCGACCCCAGCTACCCAGAGTCTGTGCATTACTTCATAACATTGGCATGATCACAAAAGATCAAGTCTCGAAAGATCGATTAGTTTAGTAGCCTTGGAAACACTAGATACATTCATAAACATTAAATTACATCATAAAAATGAAAACTACAATAACATGGTCTCCCTAGACCACACTCATATCCTCACTGACTATTCTTGCAAGTCAGTCATAATACACTTGTTCACATCCTGGGAAAAATAAAACATTGAAAGGGGTGAGCTAAAATGCTCCGTAAGGATAACAATATAGCGGAAACTTTCATAAGAAAACATAAGCATTTAGGGAAATGTATAACTAAAACAAAAGCCTTATTGAACTTGAACTTCAGCATAATATGGAAAAAGTAAAATAAAATAATTCCATTACTTACTCACATGGATATTCTACTATACGAATAATCACGTGAAATATCAATAACCACTTTCATAATGAGGGAATTTATAATGCCAGACATTCTGAAACACTTTTTCAAGGCCTCGGCCAAGGCGTCTAAAATGATTAAGGCCTCGGCCAAAACCATAAATCAAATTGGGAAAGGGCCTCGGCCAATTCCACGTCTAGTTGTCTCATGAGACCTACCGATGCATCGAGGAGCTATAGCGGGCTCCACCCGTCACATATTAAGTCCAATACATTCCTCATATGAATAGGTTTAAACATAACATAAATATTCGTATTAAAACTATCATACGAAATGTCAATAATTTCTCCATAAACTATGGATGGTATAAAAATAACACATCCACTGTCAAATATTTCACAAAATGTTCAGTGGACGTTTTGCATCATAAATCAATTTCAATTAAACTTAAAACCCATCAAAGGATGTTGACATGGATGAAAATAAAGCTATTTGAGAGTAATATCTCTCCTTTTTGAAATCATTTAAAAGTCCCATAATTATAAAATAATACATTAACTTTGAAGATATTCTTATAAGCTTGTTAGGGAAGCTTCGACGAAGTTATAATGGCGGAAAATAGCCGCACCCGCCGTATAAGTTAAAAAAAACATTGTTACCTTAAATTTGTCAAAGAGGTCAAAAAGTACATTGTTTGGAAAACGATGTTAAGATTCCTTTCAAAAATGTATAAGGGTATAAATGACTTTAACACATTTTCCATTTAATAGTAAAAATGTTTTGAAAGACATTTTTAAGAAACATGGATGTGGATGATAACGAGGTCCGAGTAGATAATTATGTATAAACAACCTTGGATAAAGAAGAGGTTTTGAAGTAAACCCTTACCTTGTACTTTTCCTAGGTTGTGGTAGGTGAACCTCCTGTATAATGGTGAAATAATTGTTATTAAATTATACAAGAATCATATACATTCATATAATATCATAAATAATTTAATTTATTTAATGTCTAAAAATTCTAAAAAAAATACTATAATGTAGGAAATATTTTTAGCTTTCCAATGACTATTTATAGTCAAAAATATGACTTGTATAACCCCATATACAAATTTTTTTAGTAAAACATTTCATGCTTGTGTCATTTTTTTACTTCAACATTAAATAAAAGGTATTTATGTCATTTTCCAACTAAAGTGGCTCCATGGGGTCCCCAAGTTGACCCATGGATTGTCTTGGTCGGACATGGCACATCCAATGAGGGTAGGACATGTTTCAAGCTCATCTCATATTATTAAAACATTATTCTTACCTTAAACTACACTAATTACCTCTAATCGCGATTAAGAATTTAAAAGTTACTATTCACCAAAAATTATTTTAATCTCATTCAACCACATTTTACTTCTTAATGACAACCATGTATGTCGGATTTTTAAAAATCAACTCACAGAAGTGGTAATATTTCATTTAAACGAAAAATCAGTTATTTAACTACCACTTAGTGGTTTCACTATTCATCAAAAATTGAAGTTTTTCAGAACAATGCCAAAATTTCACCCTAAGCTATAATTGATATTCCGAATTCAAAAATGATGTCTATTTTACAAAATTCCAAACATATAAGTTGCATTAATTAATTTTATAATTAATTCCCGCTGTCACAACAAATAGCGTGTTTTTTAGAAACAATTTATATCAAAAGATTAGCAATTGTTTATATCCATTTTCAATGTTAAATTATTTCTAATGACCACCATTGGATAAAATGGTAAAAATATATTCTAATTATACTTTAAAACAACTAAATAGTATAATTTATCACTATAAATTATTTTGATTAAAAAAGTTGTTTTTAAGTATTTTTCACTATTCATAAAAAATCAGAAGTTCTCAGAAAAATACCAAAAATTCAACATAGGCTAATTTCGATATTATGAATCCAAAAATGAAGTCCATTTTGATAAATAAAATTTATAAATTTTCAAAAAGTAGGTATTACTATTCACAACGGCTAGTTTAATTAGTTGTGGTGTGTGTTAGAGCTCGAGGTTGCGTACAACACACGATATTGCGTTATTCGAAGGGAAACGTACCGTGGAAGCTTGGGGTGTTACATTCTCCCCTCCTTCAAATAATTGAGTCCTCGCAATTTCTAGGGTATTACTGCATAAAAATACTCGGGTGGTTCTTCATCATAAGTTCCTCAGGTTCCCACGTTGCCTCTTCCATTTTAGGATTTCTCCACAAAACCTTTACCAGACGAGTCGTCCGGTTTCTCAGCACCTGCTCCCTCACATCAAGAAATCTGATGGGCTCTTCACAATAAGATAGATCGGGTTCCAGTTCTAATTCCTCATAGGTAAGTACTTGTGTTGGGTCGGGCATGTATTTTCTCAATAGCGATATGTGGAAAACATCGTGAACTTTGGAGAGATTTGGCGGCATCGCCAAACGATAAGCTACAGCCCCAATACGATCTAGAATTTCGAAATGTCCGATGTACCTGGGACTCAACTTACCCTTCTTACCAAAATATATAACTCCCTTCCATGGAGATACCTTTAGGAAAACATGATCTCCCACCTAAAATTCCAAAACCTTTCTTCTGTTATCGGCATAGCTCTTCTGCCTACTTTGAGCTGATTTGATGTGGTTTTGGATTACCTTCTCCTTTTCCATTGTTTCTTCCACCAGTTCTGGTCCCACAAGTTTTCTTTCACCAACGTCATCCCAACACGTTGGTGTACGACATCTCTTTCCATATAACGCTTCATAAGGTGCCATCTGAATGCTTGAATGGAAGCCATTGTTATAGTAAAATTCCACCAGTGGTAAGTATTGATCCAACATACCCTGAAAGTCAAGAGGGCATGATCTCAACATGTCTTCTAAGGTTTGAATAGTCTGTTCTAATTGTCCATCTGTTTGAGGGTGATAGGCAGTGCTCAAACAAAGTTTAGTATCCAAGGCCTTTTGAAGACTTTTCCAGAATCTTGAAGTAAAACGAGGATCACGATCAGAAATAATAGATAGGGGTACTCCATGAAGTCTTACAACTTCATTAATATATAATCTTTCTAGACGTTCAAGTGGTAGATCCTCCCGTATAGCCAGAAAATGTGCTGACTTAGTAAGACGATCAACAATGACCCATATTGCATCATTCCTTCTAGGAGTCTTTGGTAGTCCCATGACAAAGTCCATCGTAATATTAACCCATTTCCACTCAGGTATGGGAAGAGGTTTCAATACTCCACCAAGATGTTGCCTTCCAACTTTCACTTGTTGACAAACCATACACCTCGATACAAAATCAGCAATCTCCCTCTTCATATTGTCCCACCAAAAATGTTCCTTCAAATCTCTATACATTTTGGTGCTCCCGGGGTGTATAGAGAAATTCGAACTATGAGCATCATCCAGCAATTCCCTTTTTAGATCAGGTATATCGGGAACACAAAGTCTCTTCCTGAATTTCAAAATTCCATCCTTATACACAACGTCCCTCAATCTTCTATCATTCACATCTTTAATCTTCTTCTGAAATTTCTTCATCATTGTTCTGAGAACTCTTAATCCTTTCTAGTAATGATGGTTTGGCAACCATTTGAAAAAGCATTGATGTTTCACCTTCCCTAGTTATTCCCATGTCCATCTTCACTAGATCCAAGAAAATTGGATCCCTTTCAATTCTCATCACATTCAAAACTCCATGGTCTTTTCTACTCAAAGCATCTGCCACATTGTTTGCCTTCCCCGAGTGGTAATGTACCGTGCAATCATAATCCTAGAGTAGTTCAAGCCATCGCCTTTGCCTCATGTTGAGTTCTTTTTGTGTGAAAATATACTTCAAACTCTTGTGATCAGTATAAATCTCACATTTTTCACCATAGAGGTAATGTCTCCATATCTTTAAAGCAAATATCATAGCTGCTAACTCAAGATCATGAGTAGGATAGTTTTTCTCATGAATTTTTAGCTGTCGTGATGCATAGGCAATGACCTTATCATTCTGCATAAGGACACAACCAAGTCCTTTCTTCGATGCATCACTATAAATAACAAACCCATCATTACCCGATGGTAGAGTCAATACAGGGGCATTGAATAATCTTCTCTTTAGTTCTTCAAAACATTCTTCACACTCTTTTGTCCAGAAAAATTTAATCCCTTTACGTGTGAGCTTTGTCAATGGGTTATCCAATCTGGAAAAATTCTGGACGAAACGTCGATAATAACCTGCTAAACCAATAAAACTGTGTACCTCAGTTATACTTGTCGGTGCTGGCCATTTGTGGATTGCCTTGGTTTTAGAAGGATCAACAGAAATTACATCCTTAGATACAATATGGCCAAGAAAAGAAATCTCATGATGCCAGAATTCACACTTGCTAAATTTCCCATATAATTCATGTCTTCTAAGAGTCTTCAGGATAATGCGTAAGTGATTTTCATGATCTTCGTGGATTTTGGAGTATACCAATATATCATCAATAAATACCACTACAAAGTCATCAAGATATTCCTTGAAAACTCTATTCATTAGATCCATGAAAACAGAGGGTGCATTAGTCAATCCAAAAGGCATTACTGTAAACTCATAATGCTCGTACCTTGTTCGAAATGCTGTCTTTGGAACGTCTTCCTTCTTCACACACAACTGATGGTATCCAGACCGAAGGTCAATCTTTGAAAAGTTTTGAGCTCCATGCAGTTGGTCAAACAAATCATCAATGCGAGGTAGGGGATACTTGTTCTTTATTGTTATAGCATTGATCTCCCTATAGTCAATGCAAAACCTCATAGATCCATCTTTCTTCTTAACAAAAAGAACAGGGGATCCCCAAGGAGAAACACTAGGGCGAATAAATCCCTTATTACTCAATTCCTCTAGTTGTTTCTTTAGTTCAACTAATTCCACAGTGGCCATTCTCTAAGGGGTCTTCGATATGCGCCTTGATCCAGGAATTAAATCAATGGAAAACTCAACTTCTCGTTCTGGAGGATGTCTAGGTAAATCATCCAGAAACACATCAACATATTCTCTCACAATAGGTACATCCTCTATTTGAATATTCCTTTCCTTACCCTCAGTAATTTCCTTCTCTTCATCCCCAATAATTGAATTTAGTTGAGCTACTGGGGGTGGATCTAGATAAGAATTATGTGGCGAAGATTCGGCTCTAAAGATAAG
Source organism: Viscum album (assembly GCA_963277665.1). Lineage (NCBI taxonomy): Eukaryota > Viridiplantae > Streptophyta > Magnoliopsida > Santalales > Viscaceae > Viscum > Viscum album. The sequence continues at coordinate 396,996,592 of OY728162.1, read as the reverse complement.
GTGTTCCTTATCATCATCATCAAGAATCGTAACCTCTTTCCTCTTACAATAAATTTTTGCATCATGGTCCGAAAGCCAATCCATACCGAGGATTATATCAAATTCAATCATGGGTATGACGATGAGATCAGAAGGTAAAAAACATTTAGGTGCTCTAATGGGAACTAATCGACAAAACTTTGTTGCAACAATACTTCCCTTAGGGGTTTTGACCGACAACTCCCTTGTTAAATCAAATTGAAAATATCTAATTTTCTTAGAAAACTGGGAAGATATGAAACAATGCGATGATCCAGAATCAAATAATGCATTTTCTAAACTTGAGGAAACCATTAAATTACCTGCCACCACGTCTTTCGGAGCTTCCACCTCAGCAGTAGTGATAGCATAAGCATGGCCCCGATCCCTTGGCCTCTTCTGAGGTAAGTTCCCCTGACGCTTAGGACATTCATTTGCATAATGTCCCTTCTCTCTACAATTATAGCATTCCACGTTGACAGCCGCTTTCTTTCCCTTGCATTCATGAGCTTAGTGGCCTTTTTCACCACACTTGTAACATACTCCTTTTCCTTTTAGACAGGCACCAGGGTGCTTCCTACCGAAATTATCACAGGGTGGAAAATCATTTCTACCCTTCTTCCCTGTTTCCTTATTTCCTTTCCCAGAGTTTTCAGCGGATCTCTTCTTATCTTGCTTTGATTAAAAGTCATAAGACTTAGAGAATTCCTTTTCCGTCTTGATAGCGCACGATACAATACCTTCGTATGAAGAGAAGGTTTGTGACACTAAAGCTCGACAGATAAATGGTTTCAACCCATCAAAGAAACGATCAGTCTTACTTCTTGGGTTACGTATGTAATCTGCAGCATACCTTGATAACCTTGTAAAGTTAGCCTCATACATTGCGACATTCTCATCCTCCTTCTGCCTCAGACTCAGAAATTGCCTTTCCATATCTGCTCGATGGTCTCGAGGAAAGTATTTTTCTAAGAACATCTCTTTGAACTCCTGCCATTCCATGTTTGTTAATTCATCATCTTCATTTGTGTTTTGAATTAGTGACCACCATTGATCAGCATCTCCATTGAGGCGGTAAACTGCCATGACAACATTCTCCCTTTCACTACTCCCCAAGGCATGGAATATTTTCTCTAAAGAATTTATCCATTGCTAAGCTACTATAGGATTTGTACTCCCATTGAAGGTTGGTGGTTGTTGCCTCATGAAACGGTCTAGCATTGATCCTCCACGTTGCGTATCAGGGTGCTCCATACGAGTAAGGTTGTTATACATAACCTGCGTGAGTTGTCCCAGTACGGTGAGAAGCTGATCACCACCAGTTGTATCACTAGCTCCACCATAATTATCTTGAGCAGGAGGGAAATCCCTACACGGAGTGCGTGCATTGATACGGTTTCCATTCCTTCCACTAGGTTCCATTTCTAAATAATGGCATAAACTAGATTAGTTCATGAATCAAAATACATAATTCCATACATGTAAAACAATTAACATAAATTGAACTAATTATGGATATAATCCATAATTATAAAAATGTTTTCTTTGAGGAAGTATATACTCGTAACCATTCATAGTGGTTTGTAAAGAAAATGGGAATTATCCAAAGCATATCCCCCGGGTGTGTCGTAACCAAGAGTGCAGCAAGGCCCATTGTCGTGCACCAGTTCCCGTTCGAGTCTAGCTCAAAGTGGTGTTTTCGGGTTTTACCCCTAGGTACATCTGTGCCAGAGCCGCCTCTCCCTGCTCGTATCCAGACAGTGATGTATTTCTCGGAAAACTCACAACATATCTACAATACCAAAATTCTAGGAAGTTCTTCTATACTAATCCTCAAAGTCTATCTTCGGGATATCTGCTCTAATCAGAGTTTATCTAAATCTAGCTTCCAAGGTTAGTACTAAACTGCCTCTGATACCAACTGTAACACCCCGACCCCAGCTACCCAGAGTCGGTGCATTACTTCATAACATTGGCATGATCACAAAAGATCAAGTCTTGAAAGACTGATTAGTTTAGTAGCCTTGGAAACACTAGATACATTCATAAACATTACATTACATTATAAAAATGAAAACTACAATAACATGGTCTCCCTAGACCACACTCATATCCTCACTGACTATTCTTGCAAGTCAGTCATAATACACTTCTTCATATCCTGGGAAAAATAAAACATTGATAGAGGTGAGCTCAAATGCTCCGTAAGGATAACAATATAGAGAAACTTTCATAAGAAAACATAAGCATTTAAGGAAATGTATAACTAAAACAAAAGCCTTATTGAACTTGAACTTCAGCATAATATGGAAAAAGTAAAATAAAATAACGCCATTACTTACTCACATGGATATTCTACTAGACGAATAATCACGTGAAATATCAATAACCCCTTTCATAATGAGGGAATGTATAATGCCATACATTCTGAAACACTTTGTCAAGGCCTCAGCCAAGACGTCTAAAATGATTAAGGCCTCGGCCAAAACCATAAATCAAATTGGGAAAGGGCGTCGGCCAATTCCACGTCTAGTTGTCTCATGAGACCTACCGATGCATCGAGGATCTATAGAGGGCTCCACCCGTCACATATTAAGTCCAATACATTCCTCATATGAATAGGTTTAAACATAACATAAATATTCGTATTAAAACTATCATACGAAATGTCAACAATTTCTCCATAAACTATGGATGGTATAAAAATAACACATCCACAGTCAAATAGTTCGCAAAATGTTCAATGGACGTTTTGCATCATAAATCAATTTCAATTAAACTTAAAACCCATCAAAGGATGTTGACATGGATGAAAACAAAGCTATTTGAGAGTAATATCTCTCCTTTTTGAAATCATTTAAAAGTCCCATAATTATAAAATAATACATTTACTTTGAATATATTCTTATAAGCTTGTTAGGGAAGCTTCGACGAAGTTATAATGGCGGAAAATAGCCGCACCCTCCGTATAAGTTAAAAAAAACATTCTTACCTTAAATTTGTCAAAGAGGTCAAAAAGTAAATTGTTTGGAAAATGACGGTAAGATTACTTTCAAAAATGTATAAGGGTATAAATGACTTTATCACATTTTCTATTTAATAGTAAAAATGTTTTGAAAGACATTTTTAAGAAACGTGGATGTGGATGATAACGAGGTCCTAGTAGATAATTATGTATAAACAACCTTGGATAATGAAGAGGTTGTGAAGTAAACCCTTAACTTGTACTTTTCCTTTGTTGGGGTAGGTTAACCTCCTGTATAATGGTGAAATAATTGTTATTAAATTATACAAGAATCATATACATTCATATGACATCATAAATAATTTAATTTATTTAATGTCTAAAAATTCTAAAAAAAATACTATGATGTAGGAAATATTTTTAGCTTTCCAATTACTATTTATAGTCAAAAATATGACTTTTATAACCCCATATAAAAATTGTTTTAGTAAAACATTTCATGTTTGTGTCATTTTTTTACTTTAGCATTAAATAAAAGGTATTTATGTCATTTTCCAACTAAAGTGGCTCCATGGGGTCCCCAAGTTGACCCATTGATTGTCTTGGTCGGCCATGGAACATACAATGAGGGTAGGACATGTGTCAAGCTCATCTCATATTATTAAAACATTATTTTTATCTTAAACTACACTAATTACCTCTAATCGCGATTAAGAACTTAAAAGTTACTATTCACCAAAAATTATTTTAATCTCATTCAACTATATTTTACTTCTTAATGACAACCATGTCTGTCGGATTTTTGAAAATAAAATCACAGAAGTGGTAATATTTCATTTAAACGAAAAATCAGTTATTTAACTACCACTTAGTGGTTTCACTATTCATCAAAAATTTACGTTTTTTAGAACAATGCCAAAATTTCACCCTAAGCTATAATTGATATTCCAAATTCAAAAATGATGTCTATTTTATAAAATTCCAAACATATATGTTGCATTAATTAATTTTATAATTAATTCCCGCTGTCACAACAAATAGCGTGTTTTTAAGAAACAATTTATATCAAAAGATTGGCAATTGTTTATGTCCATTTTCAATGTTAAATTATTTCTAATGACCACCATTGGATAAAATGGTAAAAATATATTCTAATTATACTTTAAAACCACTAAATAGTATAATTTATCACTATAAATTATTTTGATTAAAAAAGTTGTTTTTAAGTATTTTTCACTATTCATAAAAAATTAGAAGTTCTCAGAAAAATACCAAAAATTCAACATAGGCTAATTTCGATATTCCGAATCCAAAAATGAAGTCCATTTTGATAAATAAAATTTATAAAATTTCAAAAATTAGGTATTACTATTCACAACGACTAGTTTAATTAGTTGTGGTGTGTGTTAGAGCTCAAGGTTGCGTACAACACACGCTATTGCATTATTCGAAGGGAAACGTACCGTGGAAGCTTGGGGTGTTACAGAAACTATTCAAAATAGATGTCTTGTACAAAAAAAATTCAATTGTAACTATTATAACTCAATAAAAAGAGTATGATTTACCAACTCTCTTAACTAAAAAATTACTTTTATAGAAATGATTTAATCACTTATATAAATTATAAAAACATCATAATTACCTATTTCATAACATTATTATATTACATTTATATTTAAACTCTTCATTAATAACAATTCTATTCATATACAATATTCTTGAAATCTATTTTCATCATCAGGTGTTAATAAACATAACTATTTTTATGTCTGTGGGTGAAAGATATAAAGATATTAATTTTCTCCCATATATCAGCATTAAAACACCATTAATTTTTCAATAATTTATGTGTTATAAATAATTATAATGTTTTTGTTCCATTACATGGGGGATTATTTCAATGTTTTGTGAGAATAAAAATGATGATAATATAGTTTTTTTTATTTAATGATATAGATGGGTTAACTTAAAAATATTATTCAATTTGTGTTATTAATTCATAATAGTATAAATGATTTAAATAGATTATAAATATCAAATATATTAAAAAAGATAACTTAAAAAAGTCATGTTTTTTTGGAAAAAAAACGAAACCTGTTTATTTAGGGATATGTAAATCCACACAACACAAAATTCATGTTTTCATTTTTATTAATGGAAAAGGGGATGTTGATTAATTATTGTATTCTAATAATAATAACATACCATTATAATAATTAAAATTATATCATAATTTAAAAATAGTGAAATGAAATTTGATGAATAATAAAATCATTAATGGAATTGAAAAAAATTGGCTTAAGATCTTATACCGCACTTATTAGATTATCTCCTTTCTAAAGGGGAATTAACCTCTGAGTTATGTATTTTTTAAAATACCTGAACTAATCATAGGGTCTAAGATCATTTTTTATTTGGATGTTATTAATTTGGACCAATATTAAAATTACTTGGTGTGATGTTATTTAAGGAGGGGAGTTCCACATTAAGGAGTGAAAAAGAGTCAAAAACATTAAATACTCAATCATTTTCATTAATTTTATGTCTGACACAATAAAGTAAACTTGATAATTGAAAATTAAGGCAGTGGTAGGGACACATTACATATCCAATAAAAAAATTATAGTTTTCTTTAAAAAAATTAGGCCATTTACTTATAAGGTTGTTGGATTTTAGCAATTTAGTTTTTACAATTGAAATGAGTTTCGATATAGGGTTTTAATCCATTATGAAAAAAAGTAAATTGATCATTATTATATAATTTTTATATTATCATTTGAAATATAAAATTTAATTTCATTGATTAAATATCTAATATTTATTAAAATTAATGAAAAAATTGTAAATATCTACCGAATTAGTTTATTTTAAATATGAAAAAATTATAAATTTCTAAAATAGTTTTACAAATGAACAAAAATATTCAAGAAATTATAGATACACATATGAAATATGTATTTTTTCTTATATAATGGTTTCAAAAATATCCGATTTATAATTATATATTATTTTTTTGTAAAGATTTGTTATTGGTAGAAACAATATTTTAAAATATTCAACTAAAATTAAATATTTTTAGTTAAATCATAAAAATATAATCATAAGAAAATATTATTGTGGTAAATCCAAAAATGATGTCATTGTTTTTAAATTCACATCCTAAATTTAAAAAAATAATTAATTTAAAATTAAAATTATTGCAAAGAAATAGTATTTTCTGAGGAGAAACTATTTTTATATTATTTTTTCATCTTCTACATATATATAAATTACTAATTAATTTAGTGTTAATCATTTATGAATTATAAAATTTAATATGTAAAAAATAATTAAATATTAGAAAATATATTTCATTAGTTTCATAGCAACACTAGTTGAGCCAATTCTCATAGTGAAATTTATTTTTTTACTAATATATTAATAAGAATTCATTTAACACACTTTAAATCAGAAAAGTATACTAAAATCATAAAATATTACATATTTTATTGGTTTTAGTTCATTTTTTTGAGGATAAAATTGAATACAATGTTTATTTATATATGTAGAACTCTTTCCGTTAAATTATACCCCACAAAAAATTATTTCCATACTTGAAATTTCAATGCATAGAAGAAAACAAGTGCGGGTAAATTTCTATCCTCACATCCACTAACTCACATGAAGCCTCAAAAAAATTATTGTTACAAAGAATTATTGCGAAATTAGTTATCTCATTCCATAATACCTTATCTCTTAGATCCATAATATCCTCTATTTGTTCCATATGTGATAAATAATGTTCTATTTTCACAGCTTTTGTTCATAAAAAATAGTAATGGTATGATATGTTCTTTATCAAATGAAATAAAGAGTAATCATCATTTACCTAGGAGAGATATTAATGGAAATATAAGAGATATAATATGACTCCAACATGATCAATGATCTCTAAGGGCTTGATAGATAGTGGGATAAACATCCTCTTCTACCAATATTTCATAACATGTTTCCATGGAGTTATTCACAAAAAATTATCTTTTATAGTTGGTTAACTAAATTTGTTTTCCAAGTAAATGATTATGTATATTCATTATTAATTATGTTAGTTATTGAATCATGAATATTCCTCGCATGAATAAATTTTTTATAATAAATATTAATATATATATTTCACTTAATGGTCATAGTTATTCCACATTATGATGATAACCTATATGTGAAGTGTTAATATTAATTACCATATATTAAATACTTTAATTAAATTTTCTGATGGTACATCCACCATATATATTATCAGTGGTAGGAGGCTCAAAAGACATTAAGTCACATTCTCACTATGCTTCACATAGGTAATCTCTAGGATTTGATGTTATGAGAATAGAGTCACCAATTGGAAATCCAAATTACCATGTTTCATTGGATGGTCCTATATTAAAATGTGTGTATTAATTCATATACCTTAGGATTTTGAGGAATTTATATGATGAACCATGTAAATTGACATATTTTTGAAAATTGTGATGACATGTGGTCCCAGTGACGTTGGATACGTTGGGTGGGTCATAAGTGATATTGTGATAATGGGTAATTTAAGAAAGGATTTATAAAATTAATCCATAACGAAAGTTTATATCACAAGACATTTGATATAAATTGAACTATATGTATAAATCCATGGCTAGGATGTTTAGTAAGTGGGTTAATTTTGGAAAATTCGATGAAAGAGACATCAAGTGTACTGTTTGATGAAACTTGTATGCAACCTACTGGATTCGAGATAGAATGATAAAAGATTATATTACATGGTATGTATTCATAAGAGGATGAATGTATTTATTGAATTAAATTATTTCTCAATGGTTTCCAAGGAATGTTACTAGGCACGAAACTCATACAAAATGTGGTTATTCCTAATTCCCTAGGGAAATATGCAAAGAGGGTCACATTGTATGTCTATTGATATACACAGTTAAATTCATGTGATGAATATAACATGATAGAGAAATAAATTTATCCAGGATCGATTGATTTCAATAATTTAATCACATGTTATTTGAAATAAAAATTGAGATAAATTATTACAAAAAATATTTATTTTATTTTTTAGAGATTATAATTTTATTAATTTTAATGTAATTTAAAAAAATTGGCATTTTTATTAAACATTCAATATCCAAGGATTGTAAAATTTTAATGAGAGAAATCAATCTCAGCTTAGTGGCCTCCTTGGAAATGGTAAAAAAGATATTTATTTATATTCTAAATATACTGAACATGAAAATATATTAATCATAATAATCATATTATTATTATAAATGAAGGAAAATAATATTTTTTATGTAAGGTACTCGATTGTGATTGTATTTTAAACCATAAACTCTTGATAAAAAAATATAAAATTCCCACACTTTATATATCTAGTATTTAGGTATACAACTGGTAGTGAGAGAATATCTTAAGCTCTAGATAGATATAAAAGTATCTAGAGGAAATTATTTCTCTATCCTCTCTCAATCTATTAATAAAACATCAAATGTTATTCATCCATCAATAAAAAATCTACACTGTCAACAACAACAAAAAACAATTTATAAGGACCATCTATGAAAGAATCTGATAAAAACTCTTGATGATATTCATAGATTGTGGTTCATAGACGGATCACCACTAGAGTTATTAAGAAAATTGATCTTACAAAAAATAATTGTATGAAAATATATTTTTAATCAAATCATTAATGGAAGAATAATTAATAGTTTATCTAATTATATATCTACTCATAAATTAGACGTAAATTAATTGTGAGGATCCTCGTCTTCTTTATTTGATGATTTCATTTATTCCAATAATCTATATTTTTTGTATATGAAATATTTATCATGGTTTGAAAATATTATACATAAAGTAAGATTGAAATTCAATTTGTCAATTATTTCAATGGATTCTTCTAATAAACCTAGAATTAACATTTTCACCATTTTAAAATTTATATATTTTCAATAATTATCTACATAACTCTTATTTCAACTTTTTGTTTCTTTTAAATACTAATGAATGGATTGAACCTTATTCATCATTTATTAAATATTTTCATGAAATGTCATCATACAATATTTAACATCATCCCACTATGTTTGAGTCTTATATCTATTCACATACAAAGCCATATGTGGTTCCATCCAAATTATATAATGGAAACTATTGTTATATGTGAACTCTACCAGGGGTGGGGTTGACACCAAAACAATTGGAAATAAATCAAACAACATATCATCATATAATTTAGAGTTTGTATTATCTGGTAAAACTAATTATATATCTGGGGATGATATATAGTGCTAAATGTCAACATTTTTTAAAAATATTTCTAAATACTTCTTTTGAACCTTGAGGTAAACCTTATATCCCATTATAATACAATTTATAGTGGTTATCCAAGAAGCGTTTCAACTACCCATGTGTATATCTTAGAGAGATTGTCAAGGAAAAAATATTCATTCATAGAAATATAATTGAGTAAATTTGTAAGTATATCAACTACAATCCAAATAACATTACATCCTTGAGATATTTTGGAGAGTCCTACGACATATTACATGGTGTTTTTCCAATATACATACATGTATAGATATTGGTTGCAACATACCATTAGAAATTGTAATGTAACCATATCCTAATTCAATTCCAACTATTGGGATACATATTATCAAATCTCTCTCTACATAATATCGCAGCAGAAGTCTTGTTTTTCATCTCTATATATCATCATACTTCCTATCTTTATAGATAAGGATTATTTATATATTATATCGGAAATTACCTTCCTCAAATTCATCATTGATGGGACACATATACAATATACAAACAATTAAATGTCTATCTACATAAAATTTTAACTCCAAAATATTTTATTATTTTCTATATCTATATTTTAATATGTATATGAATCATTAATATTTTATTAATATATTTTTCATTATTTAAATGGGAAATTTTGGATTTATACAACTCATTATAATTTTAATATTCATCCTTTATAAACCCATGAGTATTGGGCCATTTTTAATCCCCATTATCAAGAGAGTAGCATGATATTTCCATCTCTGAGAATATAAAACCTTATTATCCTTCCCCAGGTGGTAATGTATTTATAATTCATAAAGATTAATAAACTCCAGAATTCTATTTTAGAACATATTAAATTCCTTATATTTGAATATATATATTTTGATATTTTAATAACTATATATATCTCATCGTTTTCGTTATAAATAATTTCTCTATATCATTAATTAAAAGATAACCATAGCCATCTTTAAATTATAAATTAAGTAATTTTTAAAAATTTTGTCTATTGGAATGAAACATCATATATTACATTATCCTTATGAATGAGGATACAAACAAAACTATTATCTGAGAATATATATATTATATAATCTTTTACTCACTACATAATCAAGTATGTAAAAGAGTAGAGAACAACCTCTAAATCATTTCCTTAAAATTTTATTTACACTACTTTTTCCATTGGAACATTACAGCCTTCTGTGTCATCATTTTTAGTGAATTATATGTTAAAGATAAATTTATCATAATGATTATATAATTTACTAATAATATAATTAACTATAGATACTAGTGACAATGGTCAGTCTATTACATTGTTAGATAAAATTCTTATTTGATGAATATACTCATATAACCTTTCTTATGATTTCATGGCCCAATAATTACACCTTTTTAGCTATAAATAAAAATTTATATAATTTTCATATAAATTATCACTTATAAAGGTATTTAGAATTATTTTCAAATGATCTTCATTCTCTTCTTCCCAATTTAATAATGTATGAATATAATTTTAAAATACAGCCACAAATTGATCATAGTTGTATCTAATGTATCCATTAATTTGATCTATTACTATATAATTATAATTGTCATGTCAAAATGTCATAACAATAAAATCCTAGTGTCCAATACTTTTTAAAAAATGTAATTGGGAAATATCATCCCTTTTACAAATAAATGATGGTATCGAGAATGATGTTCATTAAACAAGATGAATTGAGAACATCAAAATTTATTGAATAGATCATTGATAAAAGATGGAGGATACTAGTTATATTTCCATGATTTTATAAATATCATGATAATCAATTAAAAGACACATAAATATATAATTAATTTTGAAAAAAATGGAATGGTGAACCCCAGTGTAAAGGAAAAATATATATAGAACCCTTATCTAATTTTTCTTTTAGAATCTTCATTGTCTCAACTAGTGCAACCAGATCCATTATAAATAGACTCTTTTATATATTCTTGGATCCAGGAATGAGTTTAATTGAAAAAACAACATCATGTTCTCAAAGAAACAAGTCTATTAATGAATAAATACATCATAATATTATCAACCAATTGAAATCGTATAAATGTTGTTATCTTCCCCAGTAATGTGAGTTATAATTTTCTCATTATTGGGTTCTGTAACAGATATTATTGAATTATCATCCATTGGGGTTTAATAATCATCCTTTAGTCAATACATGATAATATAATGATATTATATATAGAATAAGATTACATTATCCAAATAGTTGAGATGTTGTTTTTGTTATAATTCCAACATATAACAAATATGATGTAAAATTGAACCATTGGAAGTTGAATAAGACATACAGAAAATATCCTACCAAAAATATTAATCAGATAAAACTTGAAAAAAATTGATATGATCATTGTTTCCCCAAGGGTTTTCATTGATAGTTCCATGTGAATTTCATGGTGTGTTGATTTCAAAATCATACATAACATTTGAGATATAAAATTATGAAATAAGAAAAACTAATATATGATATTAATGAATATAAATAATATATCATGTGTACCTATCACCACTTAATTATCATGATCTACTTTTGTGATAGTGATCATGAATAATATTCTATGTTCTCTAAGTTTGGGAGATATCTAAAGACAATTTTCATCCATGTAAAGAGGGTTAATCCATTGATTGAAATAATGTACAAAATCCTTCAAATGGATTTATTTTTTATGGTAATATCATTAAAAGAGTACTTTATCAATTATTTTTTTTCTATCAACCAATTTTCCTTATTTTAATAGTTATGGGATTGGTATCAAACTCTACCACACATGAAACAAATCATATATCCATTTATGAAATTAACTAGTGTTGTTTATACAACATTCATTCCATATCTAAAATTGGTAACTATTCCCAATATGTACCTTATCATTGGTACATATGTGATACTGCATATTTCTTTTCATTTCCTCGGAATATTTAAAGGTTCAATAAAGCATACAAACTTAATATAACATCGATAAATCAGTTCTATACTTATGATATCTATTATATAAAATTCCATTTGAATGAAAGGATTTAGTCCAAAAAATAAGATATTTATTCTACTCTCAATATTAAATATAAATCCAAATGAAATCCAGACAAGTCTTTTGAAATTTTCATATAATGGTCTAATTATTTTATCCTTTTTTCCACAGATTATTTGAATTCATAATATATATTTTTATTCAATATAAAATACTTCATAAAAAATAACTTATCAAACTGTTCCAATTCCAAAGATTTTATTTCCTTCTTATTATTGTATTTTTAATGAGATTCCACAAATAGTGAAAACAAATTTCCATAATATAGAACTCTAAAATAACCTTCTCATGGTATCATCATTAGATAATAGAAATTATAATTTTTATCACATTGACATATTCTCAGTAACCATTGTTCTGTAATAACAACTAATATAAGACATTCATTTAATCATAAATGACTTGATATATGAGTTATGTCTTTTTGATTCATTAATGAACTTAAATTGATTTGGCTGGTTCCCACAACTATGATAATTTCATGATCATTTCCACGATATTTTTTTTTCACCAATATCATTTGGTTAATCAAGAGGAAATCTCCACATTGTCCATTTCTCCCATTATTAACCATGTTCTATCATGTGTCAACCATCATCTTGTCTAAATTAAAACATGAATAATTATATGTATATTAATTGCAACACCACAAGATTTTATTAGATATTTTATTTTTAATTTCTTTGATGTCTTCTATAATACACTACACGAAGATTAACTTGTACTATATGCAAGACTGTATTAACTTGCAGTATACGCAACACTGTTCTTGGCTCGCGTTACACACAATTTCAAGTTCATTTTGTGGAAATTATTCTATGAAACATTAAGTATAGATTTTTTTTAATTTATAAATGGAATAAGTTTTGATTATGATATACGCAACACCAAAGAGATCTTGCACTACATGCATCCTTGACTTGGCTTCCATTACACAAAATCACGACCTTCCTCGATATCGTGTATAGTACGCAATACTGAGTTTCTCTAAACAAATATATATTTATATAATATTATTATGGACTAGATATTATGAATAGTATTATCTAAATTTTGAATTTTATAACATTATTATTCATCTTAAACATTTTCTAGAACATGGAATAAGAACAAAATAAATTTTTCTTGTAAAATAAGTATTTTTAAAAAAATGTAGTTTTTCCGCCTTTTAATGGAGCACCCACTTTATATCTAGTTATTGACATTTTTATAAGTTCTATTTGACAAAATAAAATTCTTCTTTGGAATAAGTATATAAAAATTTACTTTGGATAAATGTTTCATATTATTCTGATAACTTTCATATTTTAATGAATAGTAAAAACATGCTATATATTAATTAAAAACAACTTTTTTCATCACAATAATTTATATAGTTAATTATAATATTTAATGGTTTTAAAGTATAAATATAGAATATTTTTACTATTTAATATAATGTATTTCATTACCATTAATTTGACATCGAATTCACAGGTAATAAAATTTCAATATTTGGCAATGTTATAACTTTTAAAACCCATTTTCTTAACAACGGGAATAATTTTAAATTAATTAAAAAAAAATTATGCATTTTGAAATTAGAAAAATGGATTCCATATTTGAATTTAGTGGGTCCAAATTATGTTAATAGGTTACTTTTATTTTTTTTGATATTATGAATAGTAACTATGGTAATTTTTATTTAATACATTTAAAGGTAAATCAAGTTATTAAGGGTAAAAAAAGATTATAAAAATACCCTAAAACCTTCCTAAATTCTATTGGTTGACTAAAAGTCCACCCATATCACCTAAGGGTCTGAATAGATTCATTTTATGGACTTTAGACAATGAAAATAAATTAATTATTATTAAAACCAAAGAAAGTGACAACACGTCACTCTCTAAAATCATATAAGTATAATAATTTTAATTTTGTAATAAAGTTCATGAAACATCGAACATGAATAGTCTCCAAAAATATAATAAAATTATCTAAATCATTTGAACTTATTTTGAATTTTTAGGATTAAATAATTATCATTAAAGGTGACACAATAGTGATGTTGAAATTATTTTATTGATTGAAATATCAAATAAATGGTTTTTAAAAATATTAAAATAAATCTTTTATAAACTATTTAATATGATCCAAGAATTTTATAGGTAAATATTACATGTTATTAATATATTAAATGTTTTAGTTCGAACATATCTTCTCTGTCGATTTTATTTAATGAAGGAATAATCAAGTTGATAAGGTTTAAAATAAATTTCCAACATGTATAAATTTTATTCGTTGATGAGATTACAACCTTATATCATCTAATATTTGAATATGAGTCATTTTTGGAGGGTTTTAAGTGGGTTTTTATTTATTATAAATTAATATTTTTGAGGATTCCAAAGGTGCCCCTCTCCTCCCTTATAAAAGGGAACCTCCTCCCTCTCCACTTCACAACACATTGATCCATAAATCTCGGCCAAACCCTGACCATTTATCTTATAAACTTACCTTGAAACATTTTGGAGGTTCTGGTTTTCTGAAAATACCAGCTCTAGTCCCTTAAGAGGATGTTTAAAAGAGGTGCGTCGAAGAAGAAGTAATCTCTTCTACCGATTCTTTCAAGTTTCTTTCTTATTCAACTTACTCTTAATTAGTTTTTTCATTGTAAAGTAATACAGTATGTATCACTATTATACTTATATGATATTAAAAATATGAAACAACCCCATTTCACCTTCTATCAATCCTATGGAAGATGAAATCACCGCGCGTGTGTACGAACAGAATACCATCACCACGCCGTGGTGTAATTAGTTTTTCCACCACCACCTTACTTGGATGGATATAATGTTGTAAATAATATCAATATATTTTTATTATAAAATCATAACAATTCTTAGATATTATATCATTCACTCCAATTCTATTCAATAATTATGGGAACGATATCATCGCTCGTGCGTACGTACGGACTACCGTCTCCACGAACGTGATGAGATTCACTTTCCATGATTAACCATTCAAGTATGATTATAAAGTATAAATATAATAAATAATCATGGAATATTTTACATAATAAGTATAATGGATTTATGTACATATATATTTCATTTACATAATTCCATTCAATTCAATAAGGAAACGAAAATAGAGTTAATGCATATGTATGACCTATTGTCTCAATGATTGGAGTATTTCATTCCATTTATCGATTTGTCATATATATTTATATACTGAATATAAATTTTATATAAATCATGTTTTCCATTATTTAATTAAGTAAATCAGGATATGAGTAATTATATCAGGAACAACAAATTGAAAAACGTATGATAAATTAAATGATTTTACCAAAAACGAAGCTGTAACATGGAATTTACAAAAGAAAGGGTAATATAAAGTCATAAGTGAACCATATATGATATCATAACAATGAATATGATTATATAATAATTTAATTACATTACTTAAATCCTTATACAAGATTTTATGTTACATACAAAGCATATCAGACATAAGGTAAGGGATAATTTTTCAATCTCATTTTTATCCGAGATTGCTTATACGTAAGTATTTACTAGGGCTATATTTTTCATCCAATTCCATAAAAATGTTTTTCATAAAGTTTTTAATATTATTCCATGTATTTTTAATGTCATGTTTACCCTTCTTTGAATTTTAAATTGTGTTATGGAAGGAATCATTCTTTTGTCTACCATACGAGGAACTTTATGACTTTTCCAGCAAAAGTAAGAGGATATTGTTTTTTTAACTTATATGGTGTGAATGGATTTTTACAGTTTCATAACGCCTAATTTTCATGAATATTACTCTACAAGTTTTCATTATTATTTTCAATAGAATAATTTTCTTTTAAAATTGTGGGGAATTTTGTGAAAATAGAATGATTTTGAAGAAGAAAGGATATTTTCTTCAAGAATTCATTTCACGTGTTTTGACAAAACTACTTTCCATCTAAGATAACATTATTTAGCATGTTTAACTTTCATGTATAATGTATTTATTATTTAAATGCTTTGATTATTTTTATTATGAAATTATATACATTTGTATTATACGGATTAAGTTATGATGGGATGATGTTTCTGTAGCCCTTTTTATTCATTAGGTTATGATGAATGATTTATATTTATTGTGTGGAATAAGTAAGAATGATTTCATTATGAGAAGGGTGGGACCTATATCTACCTCCAATGCATTGGGTAAATATTTATATCTCATGAGATAAATATGTCTGGAACATCAAGTTAATCTGGTTCAGTGATACAGGACTGGAACGAAGAGTGAACTCGATTCATAAAGGGACTTTGTCCACTATGATGGTCTTGGAAGAAATGCCTTGGCTATTATGGAAATCATAACATGTGCTTAATGGTTGCCAAAATTACATGTTTTATTTCCATGTTATTTTATTATGGTTAATGTTCTTTTTTGATCAATGCCTTCTGCACTGCAATGATTTATCTCATTACTCATGATTTTGAAGTTTTTTGTTCATGTTATTACGTTCAAATGTTTAGGGATTATTTTTTTTCTTTCATGTTTACCCTTATGGAGAATTTGAGCTCACCATTTTTATTTTTTCTTTTCCCCGGGATATAAATAGAGGTTTTAGGTAAATAAACCCAAAGGTGAAGATCTCTATGGGATATGTTGAAGATCTTTCACCATGATTAGAAGATTATGTTTTGAGTTTCCAAAGACACTGAACTAATACGGTCTTTGGGCGTTTATTTTTTGTCATGAATTAAGTATTCTGAAAAAGTAATGTAATGTCCATGTACGTCAAGCTTTGGTTCACTATAGTTGGTATCAGAGAAAAGGTTTAATTATCCTTTGGAAACTAGGATGAGAAAACTTTAGTGAAATCTCTAGATAAATTTATAAGGCATGTCTAGGGATGTCTCTAAGGATAAGTATACCTATAGTTTATAGTACTAGAATTACGTTATCGATCTTAGAATTAATCCTACAATGTTATATATTGAAGGTACTCCCCCTTTATTATGTTTTTTTCTAGTATGATTTTCCCTCTCACACTATTCTTTTTGGGTTTTAGAAAATGGCTAGAAACAAGAAGATTCACGATAATGGAGGATATGATGGACAAATGAATGGTATTCTTCATGAGAAACCAAATTAAAATGGATTTGGAAGTCCAAACATCATTATTATGCTTAATCAGCAATCTCATAATATGATCAATAATATCAACTTTGGTAACTATCCCGACTCATCTAATAAGAGAAAGATGGAGTTTCATGATGATCATAGATGAAAGAATTTTAAATTCCCCTCATGTAAATCATGTGGGAAGAGGCATTAGGGATAATGTTTCCAAGGAACTGGAAGAAGCTTTGGGGGTGGAAAAGAAGGAAACCAAGCCAGTAATTTCAAAGGAAAAGGTTTAGTTAACACCATGGAAAAGGATTCTAGTATTGAAAAGACATCAACAACTGTTAAATGTTTTAAATGCGGAAAGTACGGGCATTATGCAAACCAATTCCCTAAGAGAATGTCTCATGACGAGAATCATCATGTTCGTATGGGTAGTATTTATATTGTTGATGATGAAGAGACTGCAAATGATATGTGATATGAAATAATTTTTGATGCTCGGTCAATGCTTTAAGAAGATAGTGGAATGATATATGTTTATCAAGAGGTATGTTGTATGAGTAATGGTACTGTGGAATAAAGACACATCTAAGGATTGTTACACTATTTTTTTTCCTAAAGTATTTGAAAGTATATTTTGAATGGAACCGGTAACCATGAAAGGTTATTTAGATATTTTTGGAAAGCACCTATTATGTTAATAATGAAGGGATAAGAAGATAATGAAATTTTTGATAGTATTAATGAGCTCGTGACTGATATAAGGACAAAGTGATATCATCGTTGGAGTATATAGAATTTTTGGGATTTTGGTATGTAGAAAGAGTTAACGTTTGATTGCATTCATGTTTTTACTAAGGTTCTATGGTAACTCATGTTACAAGAGAATACATGATTAAGGAATTCACATGTTTGGAATGTGACCAATAAGATATATCTTCTGATGTATGGGGGATAAATTATGGTATTCACATGTTTGGTTGATTCAATTTCTAGTAATCATTTTATTTATACTATGAGCTTGGATAGAATTATTTTGGTTAAGCCAAATGATTTTAAATGGTTTATGTTGGACATAAGATAATATTTTTTAAGGATAGAACCTTTTTTAGATATTATTTCTGGAATGTTATAATAGTATAGTTTTAGAAAATTGACAACTTGTAGGACAGGAGACAACCCGTCGCATCGGACAAGGTTTCAGGAATCGAACTCACAACCAATGTGTGACAGGCCTTTATCACCTACCACTGGCCTACAGGAAGTCCCTGGTTAATAGAAAATACTTTTATTTTAGTAAGAGGTATGTAGATGAAGCATATGTCCTTTTTTGGAACCATATATGATTAATCTCACCATAAGATGGACTTATGTGTATAACCTTTTCTAGCCTTATGTCTGAGAGAGATGTAATGACCTATAATTCTATCGTATGATCTACTGACACTTCACAAAAGACAAATTAAATTTTATTCATTACAGATATGAAGTGGAAATTGTTCACGGAACAAACAATAGTATGATTGTACAAAAATCAAGAAACTATTTTTTTTAATTCGAAAATTTTTCAAAATTGATCTAGAAAACCAAAAACATTTTCCTAGATGGTACCTTATATCATCACAAATTTATTTCCCTGTTATTGTTTTCTTTTTCATATCCATGTTCTCTACCACTCTCCATCAGAACTTGATGTTTAGATTTCGCTTCTATATCCATATTTTCACCTATGTTGTCCTATGTGGAAGCCTAGTGATGAGTTACTTTGGGTATCCGTTATGTTTTTAACATTCCTTTTTAAAATTATGATTTAGTATTACTTGTTATGATGTGGGTTTCTATGAATGAAACAGTCATGTAGTAAATGATTTATAACCCCGACGAATTTTGAGGGAGAAATTCTTTTTAAGGGGGAGTAGAATGTAACACCCCAAGATTTGATGAGATGTATTCTTTTTAATTTCTTTGATGTCTTCTATTATACACTCCCCCAATATTCTCTTGTACTATATGTAACACTGTATTAGAATGCAGTATACACAACACTATTCTTGGCTCGTGTTACACACAATTTCAAGTTTGTTATGTGGAAATTATTCTACGCAACATTATTTATAGATTTTGTTTAATGTATAAATTAAATAAGTTTTAATTATGTTATATGCAACACCAAATTGATATTTCACCACACGCATCCTTGACTTGGCTTGCATTACACGCAATTACGACATTCCTTGACAGCATGTGTCGTACGCAATATCGGGTTTCGCTAAACAACATTATATTGTTATAATATTATTATGGACTAGACATTATGAATTTTATTAACTAAATTTTGAATTTTATAACATTATTATTCATCTTATACATTTTCTAGAACATGGTATGAGAACAAATTAAAATTTTCAGGTAAAATAAGTATTTTTCAAATAATGCAGTTTTGCCACCTTTTCATGGTGAACCCACAGTAAATATAGTGTCTAACATGTTTATAAGTTTAATTTCACAAAATAAAATTATTCTCTAGAATCAGGAAAATAAAATTACTTTGGATAAATTTTTCATATTATCCTGATAACTTTCATATATTAATGAATAGTAAAATCATGCTATATTTTAATTAAAAACAACTTTTTTAATCGCAATAATTTATAGGGTTAAATTATAATGCTGAATGTTTTGAAAGTATAAATAGAATATATTTTTACCATTTAATATAATTTATGTCATTACCATTAATTTTACATTGAATTCATAGGTAAAAACAATTCAATCTTTGGAAATGTTTTAACTTTTAAAACCTGCTTTCTTAACAACGAGATTAATTTTAATTTAATTACAACATCTTCTGCATTTTGAATTATGAGAAATGGATTCCATATTTGAATTCAGTGGGTCTAAATTATTTTAATAGTTTACTTTTATTATTTTGATATTCGGAATAGTAACTACGGTAATTTTTATTTTCTACAATTAAAGGAAAATCGGGTAATTAAGGGGAAAAATAAGATTATAAAATTACCCTAACACCTGAAAAAATTCTATTTGATGACTAAAAGTATACCCATATCACCTAATGGTCTTAATATATTCATTTTATGGACTTTTGACCATTAAAATAATTTAATTATTTTTAAAACCAAAGAAAGTGACAACAAATCACTCCCTTAAATATTATAAGTATAATTATTTTAATTTAGTGATTAATTTCATGAAACTTCGAAAATGAATAGTCTCTAGAAATATAATAAAATTATCTACATCATGAGAATTTATTTATAATTTTTAGGGATTAGATAATTATTATTAAAGATGATACAATAGTGATGTTGAAATTATTTTATTGATTGAAATATCAAATAAATGGTTTTAAAAAAATTAAAATAATTATTGTATGAACTATTTAATATTCTCCAAGAATTTTCTATATATATATGACATGTTATAAATCTAATAAATATATTTTTTCAAACATTTATTCTATGTGGATTTTATTTAAATTCAAATAAATAAATAGTGTCAAAATTGACACTATTTTTATTTTATAAAAATAACATAATATAAAATTCGTTAAAAATCACAAAAATATTTTGAAAATTATGAATTGAAATTTATATGGTCTAAAATGTCTTAAATTATCCAATTATGGACAATTCAAAACACATAAGTAATTATTTATAACAATTTAAAATTTTGAATCTTATTACCACAAATAAGATTAAATAAATTAAATAAGGATAAATCAAGTTGATAAGGTTTAAAATAAATTTTCAACATGTCTAAATTTTATTTTTTGATCATATTACAACCCTATAACATCTAATATTTTAATATGAGTAATTTTGGAGTTTTTTAAGTGGGGTTTGACATATTATTATTTTATATTTTGAGGTTTCCAAATGTGCCCCTCTCCTCCCTTATAAAAGGCCACCTCTTCCCTCTCCACTTCACAACATGTTGAGCCTTAATTATCAGCCAAAACCTTTCCATTTCTCTTCTAATCTTCCCTAGAAACATATTAGAGGTTCTGGTTCTCTCAAAAGACCAACTCTAGTCCCTTAAGTGGAATCTTAATGGAGGTACGTCGAAGAAAGATGTAATCTCTTCTACCGATTATTTCAAGTTTCTTTCTTCTTCAACTACCTTTTCATTAGTTTTTTCATTGTAAATAAATACAATAAGTATAACTAATATACTTATATGATATTGTAAATACGAAACAACCCCATTTCACCATCTATCCATCCGACAGAAAATGAAATCACCGCGTGTGCGTACGTACGGAATACCGTCTCCACGTCGCGGTGTAATTAGTTTTCCCACCACCACCTTACTTGGATGGGTATAATGTTGTAAAGAATAACAATATATGGTTATTATAAAATAATAAATATACAGGAATATTATATCATTCACTCCTATTCTATTCAATAATTATGGGAACGATATCATCACTCATTCGTACGTACGGACGATCGTCCCCACGAACCCGATGAGATTCATTTTACATGATTAACCATTGAAGTATGATTATAAAGTATATATATAATAAATAATAATGGAATATATTAAATAATGATTATACTGGATTTATGTACATATATGTATCATTTAGTTAATTCTATTCAATTCAATAAGGAAATGAAAACAGCGTTCACGCGTACGTATGACCTACCATCTCCATGAACGGTGTATTTCATTCCATTTATCAATCACTCACTTATATTTATATACTCAATTTATATTATATATAAATCATTTATTGCATTCTTGAATTAATTAAATCATTATATGAGTAATAATATCAAGAACAACAAATCGAAACACGTACGATAAATGAAACGATTTTACCCAAATCGCTGCTTTAACATTGAATTTACAAAAGAATATGTAATATAAAGTCATAAGTAAACCATATATGATATGATAACAATGATTATGATTCTGTAATAATTATATTACATTATTTAAATCATTATACAGGATTTTAGGATACATACGAAGCATTTCAGACATTAGGTAAGGGATAATTTTTCAATCTCATTTTTATCTGAGATTGCTTATACGTAAGTATTTACTGGGGTAATATTTTTCATCCATCTACATAAAAATGTTTCCATAAAGTGTTTAATATTCTTCCATGTATTTTAGAGTCATTTTTACCCCTCTTTGACTTTTACATTGTGTTATGGAAAAAAATATTTCTTTTGTCTACCATACAAGGAAGTTTTTGACTTTTCCATAAAAATTACAAGGAGAATGTTTTTTTATCTTATAAGGCGTGAATGGATTTTTACGGTTTCATAACGTCTAATTTTCATGAGTCTTACTTTACATTTTTTCATGGTTATTTTCCATAAAATCCTTTTCTTTTAAATTTTTTTGGCAAATTTTGACAAGAAAATGATGTTTAAGAAGAAAGGATATTTTCCTCAAGAATTCATTTCACGTATTTTGTCAAATGTATTTTCCATCTAAGATGATATTATTTAGCATGTTTATGTTTCAAGTATAATGTATCTATTATATACATGATTTTATTCTCCTTATTATGAAATGATATCCATTTGTTTTATATGGATTAGGTTATGATGGGATTATGTTTATGAAACCTGTTTTATTCTTTAGGTTATGATGAATGATTTATGTTTATTTTGTGGCACATGTAAGAATAATTTCAGTATAAGATTGGTGGGACCTATATATCCCTCCAATGCATTGGGAAAAGATTTATTTCTCATGAGATAGACATAGCTGTAATGACAAGTTAATCTGGTTCAGTGATACAGGACAAGAAGGAGGAGTGAACTTGATTCAGTAAGGGACTTTGTCCACTATAATGGTCTTGGAAGAAATGACTTGGCTATTATAGAAATCATAACATGGTCTTAATGGTTGACACAATTACATTTTTTATTTCCATGTTATTTTATCATGGTTAATGTTCATTTTTGATCGATGCCTTATGGACTGCCAAGATTTATGTCATTACTCATGATTTTGATGTTTTATGTTCATGTTCTTACGTTTAAATGTTTAGGTATTGTTTTAAGTTCTCCATGATTAAACTTAAGGATAATTTGAGATCACTATTTTTATGTTCTCCTTTCCCCAGGATATAAATAAATGTTTTAGGTATGAAAACCAAAGGGGAAGATCTTTATGGGAGATGTTGAAGATCATTCACCATGATTAGAAGATTATGTTCCGAGTTTCCAAAGACTCTAAACTAATACGGTCTTTGGGCATATGTTTTTGCTATGTATTAAGTATTACATAAAATTAATGTAATGTCTATGTATGTCAAGATTTGTGTCTCCACATTAATTATTTAATATAATAGGAAACTACAACCATATATGAAATATTTAATAAATTTTGGGCATACAATAAACTATAAGTATTTGTGTTTCAATATGGGTTATGAATTTTTCTATTTCTAATTGAACTAGTAATATATATCCAAATACATCATAATTGGTTGTAAATATAACTTGATTAACCAAATCATAGTTCCCAATAGTTTCAAAATAGGTCAACCGAAATGGCTTATTCACTATTCCCCATAATGTTGGATAAGAAATACTTGTCTGACACCTTTTGGGATTATTACCATAATGTAAATCTTTTCCAAAACCATATCCACTTGTAGAATCTATAAAAATAAATATTGATAGGAAAACCAATTAATAATTATATTACAAATATAATGATATTATCATAAACTTATCCTCAGGGATATTGATAATGTTCTCAAAATAAACTTTTAAAAACAACTAAACCCTATTCTGATAAAAATTAAGAGAACCAAGATAAAATTATAATATATATAAAAATAATCACATTATTGAAATATTATACCTCATAATAGTCATACAATAAAACTGAAAAAGGATTATTGTCATGGATGTTAGCTATAAAAAATCCAATTTGGTAAAACATACAAAAAATTTACCATAACCATGATCATCTACACCATTTTACAAATATCTCAAATTATACAATAATATTCTTAACCTGGGAATTGGAAAAAAATCACAAGGTCGGTCACTCAGTTAGGGAAAAGACATATCAGAACATTAATGAAAACATGGGGAAAGAATAAATTTCATAATTAATTTATCAGAAGACCATAGTTGATAATTAAACATTTTATAGTAAAATAATATCTCAAAAGTTCATTGAAGAATAATAAAAGGTATGTACAATCTCAAAAAAACATATTAATAGTCATATAAGATGTGAGAGTGACATAAATGTTTATAATAACATAAAATTATAACATAATATTGAAAAAATTTCATTTCACGAAGATTATATTCATCTTGAAAATTTATCATAATAAGATGAAAAACAATTAACTGTGCAAAACCACAAGAAAAGGAGAAATTGTGTGAGAAACTCATTCTTACCACACTTAGTTGAAAAATACAATTATGTAAATGCTCGTAAATGTGAGAAAAACCACCATACCCATGATAAGGAAAATAAAATTATTATGTCTACTAGAGACTATGACATGAGATATAATATTATACCAATTAATTGGAAGGTGATATAACACACCACTAATCATCATTTATACCTATATGTGATAGCTAAAACCAATTGTAAATATATATTAATGAAACAGTGAAAAATGAAATTATTTCCTAAATATAAAATAGAATTCATTAATTATTCTTGAATAAACCACTAAAAATGAGTTTGATAAATCATCTATATGGTAATTAATCAATTTTCATAAAGAAAAAATGATAAAAATTGGTTTATACAATTTCCGTAAATTATAATAACATGAAAAAAAATTGATTGACCTAAACAATTTCATCACCCATAGATAATAACATATTAATAAAATTGGATGGAAAAATAAAAACATAAATTTATTATAGATATATATTTTATAATATAGATAATAAAAAGAAAACAAAATCACAAATTATATTTCATGAAAACATTTCGAAATCACTAATGTATAATCTATACTTATAATTATTTTTTTCAAGATATCTTCTTCATTTTCATTAATAAAATTAAAAATGAAACAATTCATGAAAGAGGATTTGAATTAAAAACAATTTTACCTAAAAATATAAATATTAAATAATCCTAAATAAATATCATTGAAAATATATATTAATATTAAATTATATAACCCTATGAAATTAAATTAATGATCCATGTCCCAAACCTTTTCCCTTGAACTAAAAATAAATAATATTCTATCTATATGGTAAATATAAAAAGGTTAATTATGAATTTATTAATTTTATTATTATATATTTCGATTTAATATCTTTATTAGTAATAATTCACTACATATACTATATTTTTGTAATATCTTTTAAACATCGGGTGTTAAAAATCATAACCATTTTTAACTATATTCATAAATGTCGTGTTGATCATCATTTTTTCTCTCAATGGTCATAATTTACTACCCATTAATGGTTATATAATTTAGGTTTTATAAATACATATAATGTTATAATTCTTTAACATTTGATTTTCATTCATTTTTTTGGATAATGAAAATGGTGATGTACTTGTTTCGAGTTATTTACCGACATCAATGGATTTCCTCAAATTATAAATAATTTTTATGTTATTCAGAAAAACCATATTTATGATATATATTAATTATAAATACAATATATATTTATCATATATAATCCAAAAATATATATTTCGGTAATTAAAGGAAAATGATAAATTTTTATTCATTAAGGATGTAGTCTAGAAAACACAAAATTCAAGTTTCAATGTTTCTAAATAGAAAAGGGGAGAGTGGATTATTATTGTACCATATTTATAAATAAATTAATGTAAAATATTAATAATTATGTTATTATTTTATGATTTATAAATGATGTTCTAGTAAGGTTAAATGTGTAAGAAGATATAGAAAAAAAGAGAAGATAAGAACTTATACCACAATTCTTGAATTTTTCTCATTCTTGTAGGGGATGAATCCTTTGAGGGAGGAATGATGATAATATAAGGATATTCATATGGAGTTTAGTATTTCAGGTAAAAGTTATGGGATGTTTTTGGGATAAAAAATTGGGTTTTATGTGAGTTTAAGTGAGGATAGGTTCTCCCTTTATGAGAAGTAGTGAAATTTTTGTATATACGAAAACAATTTAATAATGGGAAATCAAAATTAAATAAAGAGGATCACGACTTGTTAAATAAAGGAGAGGATGAGATATAACAAAAAAATCTCCCCATTAATTTAGAAACAATTTTAAATCATGTTTATCCCTTTACATCAAAGGTTACTCACTTTTAACATTTTATTTTTCACTAAGGAAACTATTTTTCACCTAGGAAATTTTCCTATATTAGAATATCTAAATGGTACTTATAATATTATTTTTTAGATAATAATTTCTTATTTGAAAACCATTTTTAAATATATTTTTAAAATAATAAAGATTATTTTGAAAATACTAAATTTATAATTTATAAAATAATATAAAATATAAATTTAATTATAAAGTTTTATGTCTTATTTTTCAGTTTAATTTTTTATAATATTATAAATTCCCCTATGAAAACTTTTCTTATGAATGAAAAATATTTAATATATATATATATATATAATAATATACTATTTATTATCAAATACAATGTTATTTATATAGAAAATAATTTTAAAATCCACCAAAAAATTTGACTTTATAGAAAAATATCATAAATTTATTATTAGATAATATGTCCATGATAAGACCAAATCTGGTATAAATTTTTTTATTTCAAAAACTAAAATATATAATTTTTATTTTTATTAAAAATATTCTATAAATCAGACAACATTTTTTATAAGAAATATTCTTTTCATGTATTATATACTATTATTCCCATTTTCTATAAATTAATTTTTTAATTTTTGTTAGATATTTATTAATATGAAAATCTATTATTCGTGAAAAATTTAAATTTTAGAAAACATTTTTCCTTATTTTATTAACTATACCAGCTGCGTCAATATTTAATGTGAACTATATTTTGTATATAAATATATATACATTTTTTCATTATAACTGTTTATACCTACCAATACATCAGCTATAATAAAACAATCCATTTTTCATGTTTTATTGTTGAATATAGAGAAAAAATTAAATAAATATTTATTTAAGGTATTAAAATGTTAGACGTTACATCGGTGGTTCTCGAGTATCTATTTGAGGATTTACATTCATGTGTTATACCTGCAAGGGTTTTGGTCATTATACATCATTGTGCCCAAATAATTAGGGACGATGGTTTGTTTTATATGGATAGATCCGAATACAACAATAATAGGTGATTCCAATATTTTTTATGAGCTAAGGGGAGATAAATATTTTTGAGTTTATCCCTATGATAAACCTCATCCCCGAGAACATAGGACAATGAATTTCCAGGGTGGAGTCCATCAGTAGTTATTCGGGTGATCAAAGCATTTATAATTTCATGCAATGGAGGTTATATAACTAGAGGTGATAAATATTATCAATGGTAAAATTATCTAATCATGTACACTTTTTTTCCTTTCATTATTCAATATCCACTCACACAATTGTTTCATTAACCATAGACCATTCAAATAATATCGCATCATGTGGCTTTACATTCCGTTATTTGAATACATCAATCAGAGGGTAAACCTTCCTGTTTGATATAAGATGAGGGTGTAGGATTATGATGATGTAACACCAATCATATATAAATCAATTATTTCTTTAGATACAACCATAAAGTTTTATGATTGATATTTTTATTGTGTTATTTAAATATAGTAATCTATTTTTTCTATTGAATGATCGCGTTTTTAGATATGGATGGTTACAGTGAATTTTTCATAATAAAATGGGAATTTAGATTTGTAGACACCATGTAGATCCCCTCCTTTATATAATGACATACTTTTTAAAAATATATAGCTTATATAATGATTGAAAATATTTAAATTTTTTAGGACTTTATGGATTTCTCCCCCATATTGGTTGTGAAACAACCCCCTTGATGTGACGTTGAGTTAGTTAAATTTTTAAAATTGGGTTCTTTATTGATTTTTTATGACAATTGTTAAATATAAAACACTAAATTACATGATTTAAGAATCTATATTGATGAATTAACACATAATGGCTTTTTTCATCCTAGTGTTTCCCCATGGGGTGATCTATGATTATTCATCCGAAAAGAGGATTGTATTTTAAAATATACGTAGTATAACAAAAGAAGAATACAGTGATTATCAAGAAATATTACCCTATTCTAATGGTTAGTTTCCTTTTCACCCAATTGAGGAGATCTGATTGGTATTTGAATATTGATATACATTCAAGATCTCATTAGTTTTGTGTGAAAGAGGAATTCATTCTAATGATTTCATTCTACTGCTAGAATGGGAAGGTTGAGTTTTTGGTCTTTCCATTCTATGTAACAAATATTATGTTCCATGTGTTATCAAACTATTTTTTCATCATTTTCATCAATTACATACCGTTATACTCAATGCCCAATGAGATGTATCCTAATAATCACAATGTTGTATTGAAAGTCCATTGATGCCATTATCTCTATGGAATGTTATCCAAGTTAATGTTTTGGATTGGGAGTATAATATCTTTATGAATTTTATGTCCCATATTGTTTTGTAAATGGAACCATTGAATATTGAGGTGGTTTTTTAATTGTCAGAACCCAATAATGTTGAATAGGTTCGCAATTTCTGGAGTCTCAATGTATATTAGCAGAGGTTTGTGTCTATTTTTAATTGGATTATATACCAATTGATCAAATTTATTATGAAAGACAAATATCCCATCTATATAGAGTATCTTAACGTAGAATTTGACTACATAAAGAGGATATTTATTAGAACCTTTATTCTTAAGTTTCCAATAGAAGGGTTGATGTTTGAAGTTTTTTGTGAATGTTACCATCTGGGATTGGTATGAGTACATATGAATTGGAATGAATTGTTATCTTATTTGTATAGAAAAATCATTACCTATGTGAATAAATATGACATACATGATCTGGATCTAGATGTGGTTGTGTTTTCACCAAAATTGTTGTGACATTAACTCATGGAAGAAAAGTTTGTTACCCTTACTGATAACAATATCATGAGGTATGTTTTCTCTCATCAGGAACACATTATATGAAAACAAAAGGGGATATAATTTCATCAATACTACATCATTAATATCTCTAAAATTGCTAAGATGGAGAATATCATTGGTGACATAGTGATTATAATGTCATAAAGGTATATTTTTAATGAATCGAGGAATGATTGTAAGGTGAAAATATATATGACAAACATGCATCTAGATAAATATGTAGTTGATGTTAGAGGTTTCAAATTTCATAATTAATATTATTACAATATAATTTATCATGTAAAGCAGTCTTATTGGGGTGACTCATAGGTAGAGGTGATGTGTGACTATTTTTTCTATGGTGATACACCATAGGGATAGTTAGAGGATGGTTTAATCTAAATGTTTTTTCAATGGACGTTGTTTGTACTGAAGGATATAACTTAGTGAGACCTTTTTGATATTTAGATAACCATAAATAGTTAAAACAATAATTTATATTATCTACCGTGTTCATAAGATCTAGTTTTGGCAGTAAGGGATTAAATAAGAAGTGGAAAAGATCATTGCTCTGCGTCTTACATTCGTGGTGTAAAATGAAAAAGATATGTTCTTGGTGGTTTATTAAAGTCCATATATGTCCCCAAGTTCAATTGGTAAAACCACTTTATATATTTAATGAAACTATTAACCATTCATAATGTTGGATGTGATGATATTTTTATAATCAAGGATGGGATAATGAAGTCTTCTTGCTTCCTACAAATCATGGAGTTAGGCATGATATATGTTTTCAAAAATTGGAATATGGATATGGTCATGTGACTACATGGAGTTCTTAGGTAAAATTTCATAGACCAGGAAACTTGTTTTACCATATGGAATATATTTGGTAATTTTTATAAAATAATTATTATTCAAAAATATTTTTCACAAAGTAAAATTGATAAACAAAGTTGAGCTTCTATAAATAGGATGATATTTTTTTATCATGAATATTTTCTTCTGTTGAATCCAAGGAATTTAAAATGACTTTGGTTGAGTGGTCATTTAAAAAAATATAACACTAATCCATAATCATTGATCTATTTTGGGAATTGTATGGGATTTTGTGTTAATACCTACTATACTATATAAAGGTTGAAGATAATTTTTTCATCAATCCCAATGTGGTGTAAAGAACAATAGAAAAAATTTAGGTAGTTGGTGACAGGATGAAGGTAGTATATGAAAGATATAATTAATATAATGATGATATGTGGATACCCATGGTGTTTTAGTATAAATAATTTGAGTTCTTTAATATTTACCCTCATAGATAGATGAGGATGTTTATTTGGGGGAGTAAGCCTAATCCCCAATTTGTTGGAAACAATGAGGTGTCAGTTAGTATTTCTATGGTGGATATTGTATGAATCTCCCACCATGATTAAACATGATAAATTATGACCTCTAAATGTACCAACATTTTTGATATCATGATGATGACTCATAGGTCATTTACTTGGGTGACATGGATATCATGGGTGAAATAATGTTTGTGGAGAAACTAGTTGATATTTTGAATCATTGATAGAAGATAATGCATGGGTGGAGAATTATTTTAGTTCGTATAATACGGAGGCATGGTATATAAGTGAATATTACCTAAGAAATTGATACCTATATTTATTCTATGTAGCTTAAGTTGTTATAATATTTCCCTCATTTCATTTAAATTTGATGATGTCATTCATGAATAATACATATTTAATAAGTGGTCTTTTTCCTTGTTGATGGTGTGTGTTGGGGATTCCATTATATATATTGAAGATAAAATTCTTCTGAATCAATAAATGATTTTTTAAGACACATTATATTTCCAAAAGTAATAGATAGTGTTCTCCAAAGAAGAAAATATCTCGATACTAAGGTTTTGTTTCCATGAATTGTGATATAGTGTAAGTTTTTTGGTTGTAATGAGGTCCCAGAAATGTATCTCACATGGTTTCATTAGACCCATAGTCATTGAATGTTCTGGGTAGGGTTTAATTATTGGGGATGTTAACATTAAAGTGTTATATTTTTAAATGACTTCGACCATCCTGTAAATTAATTTATAGTTTATTTAGAATTTAAAGAAGTGAGGAGGATTTTGAGGAAGTTCTATATTATAAGAGAGTGATGTGGTCAATAATGGGGGTTACCAAACTATTGTGGTAGGAATGTTGAGGGCCTTTTATGCACATAGATTGCCCTATGTAAAACTTGACACTGTAAAATTAATTTTGAAGGGAATTCTATCAGGAAATGAATCTGGAGGAACTTTCTAACCCAAAGAAGGATGTGGAGATTACCATTACATGGATTTGTTCTTGTTTATGGTGGAAACAAAAAATCTTCTGGAACTAGTTTATGGTATCTAGAAATTAAAGATGATGAAATAACTACCACTTCATGGATCATAATATTGCATGAGACATGGTTCAATCAAATTTTTATAAATGAATTGTAAATGGGGAAACATTCATAAGATATTTGGATATCACATTCATATTTTCCACCATCTTTTTTGGTAATTCACCATGTCGTAGTGGTGTCTAGAAGACATGAACTATAAATTTTATTCCCCACCAACATTTTTTTGATACATTCATTCTCCCTTCAAGATCCAGGGTATTTCAGGACCTCTATATCCATCTTCATCCACTCATTCCAAACCCATGCCCATTGATTTTGGGATTAGTTATCATAAATCTATATATAATATAAACTTGTATATCAATCCATTTTCTAAACATATTCTATTTGAGGGAGGGTTATAGTAATGTGAAGTTCAGTTTTAGGTGTTATTTTTATTTGGGTTCATAATGTATTATTGATATCATATTTTGGTGATTTATATATTAACCATAATGGGTATTGATATCAAATTCTTTATCTTATAAGAAACAGTTCTATTCCAATATTTAATCAATGTAGTGGATAATTTATGACTCTTTCTTTAGAAATACATGTGAAAAATCATAGATTTTTATTCATTTTCAAAAATGGAATGTACCATATTAAGTATGATAATTAACATGCTTATTTGATGTTAACGTGGAAGTGAAGAAATCATATGTGTTTTATTTATTCTTGTGATTTTTAATATAATTTTTTTCATACATAATAATTTTAAATTTTGACTATGTTGATTCTAATGTACTGTTATGATTTTTGGAACGAACTCAACAATCATGAACAACTCTATGAGCATATAGATGAATAATAAATTAGTTTCCCTTGAAAACATGGGTATTAAGAATATTGTTGGATATAATAATGTAATTATGATGTAATTCCATATTAAAAGCAAATGATTTGTTTCGTGGTTTATATTTTTTGTGTTTTTTATTGTAATTTTGGATATGAGTCATGTTTGTGATGTGTGGTGGTTGGGATGTGGTGTGTTTGTGAAGTACTGTTTATTTGTGTGGGAGGGATAGACTATTCTGTGTTGTGTTTACAAGCTTCCTAGAATCTATGTAATGACCATAAATTTTTTAAATTTACAATTAATGGAAATTAGATAGAATCAATAATGAAATAATAGTGTTATTTAGGGAAGTATAGTTACCATGGTTGTGTTTATGCCTGAAACGATTAGTTGTATTCAAAGAATAGATTTATTAATGTGAAAATATGGAAATGTGTTCACAGGAAAATGAATAAAATTTTGGATTGTAGGTATGGATTTCTTGTTTGGCATAATTTATGTATAGGTGGAAATGATAGTGAAATAATTTGTGAGAATCAGAAGTTATATTTTGAAATATTTGGTGCTCTAGTTGGGAACCCCCAGGTTGGGATTGTGTATTACTCAATGATGATGTGCTTTTAAATTATATATACACATATTGTACATGATTCAAGAGTATCCTGTAACTCTAAATTATTTTCATTCTGTGGGTCTTCCAATCATCCAGGTTGGTAAGGATGGAAGGCTTGAAAACTCCTCTTCCCTGCTCCTTCTTCCAAGGTATTTTTTATTTATGATCTAAAGTTACATTTATTTAATAGTGAACTAGATGTTGTTATTTGTGATATGATGATTTGTTTTATAATGGTGTTCATGAATAGAATTATGATGACATGACTTTTTTTTCCTTAATTTTAATGGTACTCTACCATTATTGTTATATAGTGGCAGTTAACATATAAATAGGTTTCGTTTGGTTTATAAATGTGGGATGTGATGTGTCTCCATAGTTTTCAATCAATAGGGTATGCTGTATTTAATCATATGTGTTTGTGTATGGTTTTTATGAAACAAATTTAATTTAGAGGTTATATGATGTTGGGACATGAGAATGAAAAATAATAGGAAAAGGGGTGTATAGTACACTTTATCAAAATAAATATCATTAGGGTAATATATTTTATATGTTATTTAGTGATTTTTCTATGGTGAGGATGTAATTAATTAGTTTATCCACTAAGGTTAATGTCAGTTCACCTATTTTTCTCATGGGTTCATTAATATAATCTTTTCCCACATAAATTAGAGAAATTATTTATAATCCAATTGAGTATCCAAGACACAATCACACTATGTGTATAAAAATATTTTTCAGGTTTCCTAAAAAAACTATGAGGACTAAATGGGAATTACTTTCTTGTAAATTACACTTATTACTAAGTTTCTACCTTAATATTTCTTTTGGTATTTATTTTGAGAGATTATTTGTATTCTATAAAATAAAAATTCATTTTGACATGGTTTTGGATTTATTTTGAGATTTAGATTACCTGTTTTTTTCTTCTATATCCAAATAATACTTATTATAATATATGGTAATACATTCCATATGTGATATTTTTATATCCATAGTTCTGGCCAGTAACCATGTTCCTAGTAAATGCAGGACACAATATCCAATTTTTAGAATCCATATATAAAACCTTATGAGTGGTATATTTGGAAGGATAGGGTTGAGAAAAAGGTTTACAAAAGGGAACATAGAGGTGGGAATAATGTATTAGATTATGAATGTATGAAACCGCCATGAACCAACATCAGGGTGCCATCCAACCGAAAACCTAACGTAGTCTATGGAATAGACCAAAGGGTTTTCCCAATCCCCACAGGTTAGATCCTATTGTATGTTTATCAAAGTTATGTTTCATGACTGATTTTAGTCATTTACATAAACAAAAACATCCATAAATAATGAAAAAAATAAAATACAACAATCATAACCCAACATGGTACAACTACATTCAGATTCAATTTTTAAAAATTAAAAAAACTCAAGCAAAAATGGGATAATGTCATTATCCAAAAACCTACATGCGGAAAGAGGAGAATCACACCCAAGACACCACCACCAACACCTATAAGAGAATACAACAAGAAACACAAACCAACATCCTGATACATATTTCCTTTACCTGATTCAAACATAATCATGTATACATACACCAAAAGGTATACACAGGGTGTTAGCCAAATAACACTAGGATGGAACCAAAAACTGATATTCCATTCAAAAACATTATAAGAAAAATTAAGAAATCTATTTTTATAAAAAAAACTTCCACACACATTTTTATAGAATATATTCAAATGGAAAATGTGATTTTCATTTGAAATAAAATCCAAAGTTCACATCATATGCCGATTGTATGTTTGATGACACCAAAATATCAATAATTCATGATAAATCCTTTTGGAAGAATATAAAATTAAACACTTGGAACCTTTTACCTTAGTGAAATTTTGTATAAAACCACAACCCACAAGGTCCCTATGTATGAACCATTGGAGTGAAATCTATCCAATGTTCTGGTTGTATCAATCACCATCATAAATTACACCGTGTTTTAATTTTCAATCCTAATAGTTGAATTTGGGCCATGCCACTTCTTATACAACTAATGTACAAGTCCTAGTTCTCCCACCTAGATACCTTGGATTATCATCCTACTCTATTTTCATTTTATATATAGCATAGATTGTTATATTCACATGTACACATTCTAATCAAAATGAACACACGTGATAAATAACTATTTCTGTAACCCAAACAAATATCAAATCCAAACGTACACCAAAACCATTTTAAAATATTTTTTTTTCATGAACACATTTTATCAAACACCATTAAGGATGAAAACAAGAAATCACACATTAAACACACATAAATCATAACCCATTCACTTTCAAACCCCACTTCTAAATAAGAACTAACCATGAAACATTTTTAAAACACATTTAATCCCTCATAAATCATATATATAACATAACCAACAAGTAAGAAACTCTTATTAATCTCACCAATTAATGTTTAATAAGGGAACCACAAGCATAAACTACATAAAATTTTAAAAATTGGTGCAAAACCACAACCGGAACACCATTAGACCCTATAAAAAATAGTGAAATAAACGTCAATATTGTATTCTACAAATCAAAATATAAACCTAAATATGTCTCCAAACCCGCTGTAGATATGAAAACTCAAGAAATAATAAAATCAAAAATATAAAATAGAAGTAATCAATAATGAAAACCATTTATATGACCATTTCATGAAAATCACCCACCAAAATCACCTAAAAAATGGAGGTCTAAGGGTTAATGGAGGATGTTTGGATGTACGTATGGATGAAAATCATGAAATGTGGAGAAAACGGTTGTTTAGGTTTAAAAATCAATGTGGGTGAAATGGTAAAAATCAAATTTTAATTGACTTAAACATGTCACAAGGTTTTTATGATCTTATTACCAAACCATATGAAATTATGTACCCCTCACTATCCATGATGGATGTGTTGCACAATTACCCTGGAGGTTTTGACAAACTATGTGGAAATCGTGTGGTTTCCCACTACCCAAAATGAAAAATGGCTGAATTATTTTATAGGAATGGGATCAGGGTCTTCCAAACAGTGTTCCAGCAATTAATTACCAAAAAACACTCATTTTCCAAAAATAATCTCCATAAACTCTAGGATAAACATTGGTAAATAATTAATAACATAATAACCAAAAATAAAATCACATGTGTGACAATTTTCCCCACTATGAAATATCATTGTCTCCTGAAAGTCAATGTGATGATTGATAAGAGAATTAAAATAGATACTCTTCTTAACCCCAATAATTCCACTCCCAAGTCTCATGATCACGATTTCCATGCTGCCAAAAACCACTATCCAATATTATATAACTCCCACATATCACTTTATATTAGGAATATAAAATCCTCACTAGACACTAAAAGATAGATAAATCAAAATACAATCCTAACTCTTCCCAATTCACCACATCATATAGATTTGTGTTCTATATTTTCAACTATGAAACCTGGAAATTGTCTTGAATTGGCGTCAATAGGTAGGAAATATATATCCATTATGCCACCTTATAAATCTGGTCGATAATCTAAAAAGGATTGAATCACCTCAATGTTATATTTCCTTGCTAACCGAAATGATGATGACCCAAGCATGGTTCTACACTTAGGAGACTGAGTCACCCATAGAAAATTATAATATTAGATGCCTCTAATCTAAATTATTATTATAGAAACTATAAGAAATCAATAACCTATGATCCATTTTCTTGGCCTTTTCAAATTTCTACTACACAAGGCTTAGTCCAGGTTGTGAGGTTTTACCCACCTCATCCCAACACAATGGATACTAAAACTACCGACAATAAAGTTCCACAAATGAGGCCATTCGAATCGAGGGTTGGTAACTATTGTTTTATGAATACTGAAAAAATCCAAATTTACTATCCCAGAAACCACTAAAATCCAACACACATGCCCGAAGAATGTCTTCCAATATTTGATTTCTCCTCTCTATATGACCATTAGTTTGAGGATGATATGTTTTACATAGCTTGAACTATAATATGAATGCATTATGAAGGAATTCCCTAAATTGTGACTTAATATTGGGATCCCAGTTAAGAACAATTTCTGATGGCACACAATAAAAACATACATCCTCCTGAAAATATAATCAACCCATCTCATCTACCTTAGATGAATATCTAATCAAAATGAATTTGGAAAATTTGGTTAAACGATTAGTAACCACCCATCTGGAATTCCACCCCTTGGGTGTACTAGTCATTTTGACTATAATGTCTATGGAGATCGAATCCCACTTCTACGTGTGAATGTTTAGTCGATGTCATAAACAAGAGGGCCTCTAGTCCTCTTATTTAACCTGCAAACACATATAATATCATGACATAATGTTAGCTATATCTCACCTCATTCCATCCACCAGAACAAACAAAGAACACCCTAAAATATCTTGGTGGCACAAGGATGAACACCCACAGAGACTGGTGGATGTCCTCTTCCACCACCTTCCTCATAGATAACAGCCCCACAAAGACACCACTGACGTATAAAACTCATTTGGGAGGCAATGACCAATCGCAAGGCATCTCTCTACCATTAATAATCTTCTTATAAAAATGGAATAAGACATCACTATACTTTTTGTTCTGAATCAACTATAGAAGATAAGGTGTCATCAAAACTCTATCCAATAATTCACCTCCTCTATACTCCTTAATCTCCAAGTGCATCTGAGTGAATATACCCATCAACGTCCACTCATCATTGTAATAAATTAATGATTTACCTAGTACTTTCCTGATCAATAAATCATCCATGTCATTTATTCATCCAATGGTATATAATATATTGAAATCAAACCCCTAAATATACTCAACCCAGGGATGTTTCTTCATATTTAGATATTTCTAGGAGAAAATGTTGGGTATGTTCTAATGATCTGAATAAACCAGAAATTTTTGAACATAAAGATTATGCCTCCACGTCTTTGATAATTCATAACTTATGATACTCAATTCCATGTTTTGGGTAATTCTTTTCATGTGGTTAGACAAGGAGAGAACCATAATCCAACACATGATCATTCTACATCAACACACACTCGAGATCCCTACCTATGAAATCATAGTAAACCACTTACACCTTTCTAGAATCTATAATGATAAAACCATAAGAAGTGGTAATCCACTTCTTACGATCTTCAAAATAAGCTTGTCATTATGGGATCCACTCAATATTTACCCACTTTTGGTTGAGAACTGTAATGGATGAATCAAGCCCTAGGAAATTTAGAAAAAAACCAATAATATCAAGCTAGAACTAAGAATCATTTGTTCTCAAATGGAATCTTCATCTTCTCCCATGAAATCTGTACACTAATCTTCATAGATTCCACTAGAACCCCTTTATCTAATATTAAATTTCCTAGAAGAGTCAATTCCATGATCAAGAAGGTTCACATAGAGATCATGGAATAGGGTTGATGGTCTCTAAGAGTTCCCAATGTGATCCTCAAATGTTGAGCACACACCTCCTCTGTTCCAGAATAGACAAGAAATTTTTCTATGATTCCCGCAAAAAAGAAGTAAATATACTAGTGGAACACCCTTTTCATATGTGAGATGAAGATTTCTGGCGAAATCATCAACCTGAATCACATGACCTAATACACGAAATGGTCATACATACTTTGGAAGGTTGTTTTCATAATATCCACCACTCTAAGATTGACATGGTGATAACTATAACACAATTAAGATTTACAAAACCACTGAACCACATTAATGAGATAAAAGTTCATAAATATAGTGAAATGGTACATGTGCATGATGGTATCCTTATGAATCTTTTGGTAATCAATGCACAATCGAAGAAAAAAATCATCCCTTTTCTCAAATAGAACTTAGGAAAACCATGGTGAGACACTTGTGTGAATGAATCTTCTGGATTCAAAATCATCCATTTATAAGATCAAGTTCCTCACATTGATGGGGGTCTTACAGTATGAGGTAAAACACATCTATTATATTCTTAGTGAAAAATAAATGGTGAACTTCACATCTATCTATAGAGGAATATCCAAGATTTTATTTGTGAAATCCTCAAGAAAATCATCCACCATAGTAGATAATCAACCCTCAATAGAATCACCACCATCATCAGATTGGTGGAAATATAACTAAAAAATGTGATTGAATATCACTAGAATTTGATGTATAGAAAGAACTAACTGAGGATCCCATTCACCAAAAAATACCTATGTACTTCCATTAGGAACAATAAAGATAGATCACTACCAATAAAATTTGATGTCTTTATGAAAGTGTACCATTAAATCCATACTGAGGATTATATCGAAGTGGTACATCTCCAAAACAAGGAAATATCATTCTAACAAGACCTGTGGTATGATGAGTGCACACGATGGCCACCTAAACCCCTTCTCTCATTTAATATCAATATCCATTACTATCACTATATCATATGACATAAGCTTAGTCAGAAACATTATCAAATCATCTATATAGGCAGCAATGAATGAAATAGTACCACAATTAACAAATAGAGCAATAGATAAAGTAGATGCAATAAGATGAGTACCTTAAATAGTCATAGGTCCTATATCTAATCTTATTAGTGTCTGGTCTATATAATAAACATGTTTCGTCTCAACCCAATCCTGATAATTACCACTAGACTGTGGCTATGCTAAGAAATGACTCCACCCATATGATATCCAACTCTACCCCCATGTCCTTTGAATCAAGAACTTACTGATCTGGATGATTATGGCTGGGATTATATCCCCTTAGATTCCACCGATATTTTATCATTATGATAAGAAAGAGTTCCTCTATAAAACAACAGCAAAATACCCCATATCACTAAATCAATGATAGGTTATAGGAGGAGATATACAGATATGTCATATGTGCCCTTCCTTCCCACAATGATGGAGAAAAACCACAAAAAATCATAATCAACAGACAAATATAGTTTCAAAGAATTTCCTGAACGACCACCTCTCTTATTCCACTAGTAATCACACATCTTAAAATTCTAAGAAGAACTAAAACTACCACCAGCTAACACTGATCCATGGAAACTAGGACGGTAACTATGATCAATTACTACCATCATGGAATGATAAACCACTTATGAACATATCTTTATCATAAATAAGAGGAACTATGATCTAATTATCGGTTGTAATCCCCAGTCTAACATTTGAGCCACCATTTTCAGGTTGCATAAAATCTTAGGTTCATATAAAACTAACTCAACAAAGAGGTTTGTATATTTCAATAAAAATAGTCTCCCTATATCAGCACTATAAATTCCTTGGATCTGGTATAGGCTAAGACCTTGGACAATCCTAATAATTTATCATGACCTTAATGTCATTCCATCCCATCTTCTCATGCTTTCTATCATTCACCACTAAATTCAGATACATCCGATTAGGAAATCCAACCGAAAGGAAGTTTATTTAACTTGAATTTATAAAGTAGTGTTGATGAAATTGAATAAATTCTCAGTTTTATCAAGACCCTTATGTTATTCCAAAGGTTCTATGCTACCTTGGATTGAAGGATGTCTTTTCTTAAATAAATAGTGATCCTTTTGCTTTATAGGACCTAGTTTGTCTCTTTAACTAGAGAAGAACTAGACCCTACTCATTTTACAAAAAAATGGTAAACCATACCATATATTTAGCTAATCATTGATCAATTGATGCGGGTGCACTCTCTCTTTTCTCTTCTCGTGGATTCATAGGATATCACTAATGAAAATTTTTTATGTAAGATGAAATAACCGCAAAGAAACAAATAAATGAAATGATTAGCAGATATTTTGAACATTTTAGCAAAAACAACAATGAACGAACACTTTAAAAATTCAAATAATCACAAAATACATCATAATAACAAGAAAAAACAAAACAATGACATCACCCTTCCCATTGTCTATTTACATTCAAAACCATTACTTATCACATGGAGGATAATTCAAATAATTTCACAATATCTCATATAAACTTGATTCCATTCCTTAAGTGCTCGGGAAAGGCACCCTAATCATATCTAGAACTTCAATCCCCGACATTCTGAAGTATTTTCTATTCAGATAAATCCAAAATAAGTCAACCCAAAATATAATAACCCTCTCTAATAGTATTTTTTAACTAATAGAAATTATTATTACATTCAACCTGACACCTAAACTAGTTTGTGGCATGGACTAAATGGTGTTCCTAGTCCACACAGGCTGGAAATTAGTTCATGGGTATCAACATTATTTCTTGTGAGTGATTTCAGAAATTTACAAAATCATAAAAATCGAATAATAATAAAAAATAAAAATTGTATAATAATAAACAAACACGATAGAATATCTTTTAGATTCAATGTTTAATCATTAAAAAAACAAAAACAAAATTCTATGAAACATGGGGGATAATAAAAATATCCAAAAAAAACATATGTGCAACAAGAGGACCATTATACTCAAGACATTTCCACCAACACCTGCAAGAGAAGACAACTAGCAACCCAAACCACTATAATGATACAACATGCCTTTACCGAAGTCATACATAACCATGGATACATGTTGAAAGAGGTGAATGTAGGGTGTGAGGAAAATCCCAATAGGATTCCACCCAATAAAATAGATTCTATACCAAAACAATATATTAAAAATTAACATTGTTGTTTTATAAAAATAAAGGATAGATACATTTTTATATAAAACATTTTAAAGGAAAAATTTCTTTTCTTTTTATATAACCAACAAAGTAAACCATATGTTAATGGTAAGTATGATATCACAAAATATTACTATGTACTAGGATAATCCCATAGGCCCTAGGTAAAATGGGACACTTGGAATATCATATATTGGTGAAACATGGTATAGTGAACACGAACCACAATGTCCCCATGCACAAGACACTAGAGAGGAATCCACCCAATTTGTAGTGTTATTAATAATAATTATAATTTAGCTATTTTAATCATCAATCCAAGATATATGAATATGTTCAAAGAAAATTCTGAGTGAACTAGTGCACTAGTCCTAGTCCTCCCATATAGTCACCCAGGATTCTCGTCATTACCAATTCTCCTTTCATATATCACATAGATCACTACATTTATATACACACATGATAATAAATATAAACACACATTATAAATAAAAATTTCCTCATCCAAAACCACATTAAAATCCATACACACAACAAAATCATTTTAAAATATGTTTCTCACCACATACACATTTTATCAAACACCATTACTGTAAAAATCAAGTAAGAAGTCATGAAGCAGAGATGGATCATTACCCATTCCATTTCAAAAATCACTCATCAACAAAAACACACCTTGAATAATTTTTATTACACTTTTCACACATCATAAACAAAACATATAAAATAGCAATGAATCATGGAAAGTGTAACAATGTCACCAAATAATGTTTAATCATGGAACCACCTACCTAAAGTGTAAAAAATTCCCGAAATTGGTGTAAACAACAACTGAACCATTAAGGGACTCTATAATGGACATATTCAAAAAATAAACACTAATATAGGCCCCTATGAATAATGATATAACTATAAATAAGTCAGATAAACAACTGGTTATATGAAACCCCATGCAA
This sequence comes from Viscum album, assembly GCA_963277665.1. Taxonomy (NCBI): domain Eukaryota; kingdom Viridiplantae; phylum Streptophyta; class Magnoliopsida; order Santalales; family Viscaceae; genus Viscum; species Viscum album. The sequence goes on along the minus strand of OY728162.1, from coordinate 396,953,465 downwards.
AAAAAAGGAAAAACTAGAAATTAAAAGAAATCATGAATGAAACCCATTTTCATGATGGCTTTTGAAAAATACCTAGAAAATCATGTAAAATATGATGGTTAAAGAGATTAATGAAGATATTTTGAGGATAATATGCTGATAAATACATAGTGGAGGAGAAAATGGGGTTTTAGGGTAAAAATTAATGGGGGAAAGGATAAAATTTTAATTTTCAATGACCCAGATAGGGCATATAGTTTTTTCTTCATAGTTTTCATATTCATGCCACAATCATGAGACCCTAGATATCTAACATGGGAATGCCTTATATTTACCCCAAATATTATGAAAATCCATGCAGCAACCATGTGGTTCCACATAGTCCACAAATGACAAATGGTTACATGGTTTCCTGAGAAATGATATACGATTTTCTAAATCCTATGCTACATGTAGTTATCCGAAAAATTTCTATTTTAAAAAATAAATCATAGAAAATATCAATGATAAACATAAGATAAATAATAAATACAATAATCACTCAAAATAAAATATAGAATTTGATAGGAACAAATTTTAAATTTCAGAAATACGATTAATAAAATCCCAAAGTATTAAAAGTGTACCAAAACGTATTAAGAAAATAGGATAAGGGAAATATAAAGGACATAAAATATAACACATAATTGGGTTTTTAAATATAATTGAGAAAATTGGGATGAATAAAAATATTATTCTCGAGAAAAATATCTTCCATAGAAAGGATACAAATTATTTTTAAAACATTAAAATTGTATGTGTTTGTAATTCAAAAAATAATGACTATTGAATTAAAAATTAAATTTTCAACAAAATAAGAATTGAAAATTTATTATAATATAAATTTATATTGGATTATTCTAACTAGGGATTAGTTATGTCCCATAATAAATATCATAAATTAAAAAAAGGACATTTGTAGTTATCATTATTATTTACGTCTTATGAAATTCTTATATAAAACCCATTTTAAGGAGGGAGACTGAATATGAAAATTAAATTTCAAGAATGATATAGAATTAATGATTTTTTATATTCAATAGGTAGTGTAAATACTATTCAGTTGATTTTTGGTGCAGAAAACTAATAATTTATCCATAAATGAGAATTGACATAAAATACACATATGTATCACATAATTGTTGAAGTAATAATCATTCGTAATGTAGATCACGAAGAAGAATTATGTATATATAATTGAAAGTATAATTGATTTTTATTTTAATAATATGAAAAAATTAATAAACTTATATGAATTTATTTCTTGAAAATCTTTATAACTCAAAAAAATCTGATTTATGAAAAATATTTACAATATCCTAATAGATCATATTGAAAGTAAATTTAAAAAAAGAAATGGGCTTGTAAAACCCATAAATTTTGGAAAATTATGATAAATAAACACATAGAACATTTATAATCCATATATATAAAATAGGCGGTGAATACATTTCATATCTCAATGAAGAAAAACTAATATACATAACCATTACATTTAGTCTAGATTATAAGAGAATTCCCAAACCTCATTTACAAGAAAATAATTATCGTAATCACATATTTTATAATCTTATATATAACAATAACCATGTACAAAAAACATTTATAATGGCTTTTTATAAACCAATATGTTAGTAATTTTTTTCATCATTAGATTTTATTAGTTTCAACTATATGTTTAGTTCATATTTAACAATGGTGGTGTCAATATTTAATCTTAGATTCATAGTTCATAATTCAATGATCATTATAGGAACTATAATAATGATTTTTTAATTATTAATAATTTTAAAATTTTAATTTATGAGTATTTTATACATGATTTTGGATAATCAAGGTGGAGGCGAGCCCGATTTTGTAATTGTGAATGAATAAAGAGTGGTATTAATAATAATCCCTATATTAATATAATCTCCCCATTACTATACACCATCCATTATTAATGATTTAATCCCTAAAAAAATAATATTTATGTTTCCATTCCCCCCCCCAAGATAGAAATTTATAGAATTTCTCTTGTACGTGTTTACACTGAACCAAACAAGAATTAGTTTTACCTTTTAGTGTGTAAGGATAAAAAAGTTATCCCTTACACATAATATAATTATTATATAAGCATTATGACTATTTTTATATTTATAAGGTATGTAATGAAGTTATAATAGATATGAATAAATAATAATACACTTTAGTGAAAATGGAATTTTTCACTATTATAGAGGCAATAATACATAGATAGATTTGGGAAATATGTTTATTTTCTACAGATCGAGAGTATGATAAAAATTTTATAATTTAAAAATATTTATAATATTATAATTATCATATTATTCATTTTAATAGTCTTTTATAACCAAACATTTATGGTTGAAAAAAATTATGCATTTTGTACATGGAAATAGTAGTTAACATGAACACATAACGATGTATTAATTTTTTAAATGGGTTTAGAGGAGGGTATAAAAATAAATATCCCATTTTATAATAATATTTCTAATAATTTGTAGTATTGATGTTATCATATATTCGTGGATATGTTATTATTTTTTTTGGTGAATAATAAAAGTACTAGGATTTTTCAATTGAGAGCATTACTCTTTTATTGGATGATTTCCCTTGGGTAACTACTTAAAAAACCCATAGTTTGGTATATTGGAATGAAAATGGGTAGTAGGATATGGTAAAAGAGTTCATGAGAAACTATGGTGGTGTTTTTGAGAAATTTATTTTTATTTGATATATGTAATTTTTTGAAGTGATCTACTTTTGTAAATGAATAATATGTCAATATTATAAAAAACCCTTACTTTTTCAATGAGAGAATGATAGTATTAAAAGTTCAATGGATCCAAATTTGGGAAATAATTATTTTCAGGTTGATATGTGCTCTTAAAATCCCATAATATTCATTTTGAAATATGTTTAAACATTTTTAAAGTCTTTTACAAAATTTTTTCATTTTTACCATTTCAGTTTCTTTCCTTGGATACTACTTCTAGCACAAATAATTTATCTTTTAATAAACGATATGAAAAATTGTCATAATATTTTTTGACTTTATAAAAAAATAGTCTCAATAAAAACTAATTCAACTTCTATATAAATATAGATTTTAAATTAAAAAAATAATTTAAAGGAATGTTATTTTATTGAAAACCAATGTGGTTATCACCAATCAGTGATACATATCTTATATTAAATAAATTATTAATTTAATGAGTGATAATATATTTTAATATAAGAAAAAATAATCATATCAAAGACATTTTGTAAAATTGAACAATTCGATCATGTTAGATAAAAATTACATAACATTATAATATATTACTTCAATATAACTCTTCCACAGATATCATTGTTTTAACTTTAAAATAATAATCCTACATTATTGATAAATTTCATGGCCCAGACCCTCATGGTCCAATACATATCCAAATTCTATGTGTTGGGGTGTCCTAGACTCATCGATTAGTCCCACACATCTATTTCATAGATCAGCTTCACAAATCAGCTTTACGGATCAGCTTCACATATCAGCTTCACAAATCAGCTTCAAATATTAGCATCAAAGATCAGTTTCACCAAATCAGTTTCACAGATAAGTTTAACAAAATCGGTATCACAGATCGGTTTCACCAAACCGGTTTCATAGATCGATTTCACCAAATTGGTTTCACAGATCGATTTCACCAGATCGGTTTCAAAGATCGGTTTCACCTAATCAGTTTCACAGATCAGTTTCATCAAATTGGTATCATAGATCAATTTCACCCAATTAGTTTCACAGATTGTTTTCACCAAATTGGTTTCACAGACCGGTTTCACCAAAGAGGTTTCACAGATCGGTTTCACCCAATCGGTTTCACAGATCGGTTTCCCGAAATGAGTTTCACAGATCGGATTCATCAAATTGGTTTCACAGATTGGTTTCAAAAATCATTTTCATATATTGGTTTCACCAAATCAGTTTCATAGATCGGGTTCACTCAATCATTTTCACAGATAGATTTCAACAAATCAGTTTCACAGAACCGTTTCACCAAATCGAATTCATAGATCAGTTTTACCAAATTGTTTTTAGAGATTTGTTTCACCAAATCGGTTTCACAAATCAGTTTCACAAAATTAGTTTCACTGATCAGTTTCACCAAATCATTTTCCCTGATCAGTTACCCCAAATCAGTTTCACAAATTGGTTTCACCAAATCTGTTTCACATATCGCTTCCACAAAATTGATTTCACATATCTGTTTCTCCAAATCGGTTTCAAATATATGTTTCACCAAATAAGATTCACCGAACAGTTTCATAGATCGGTTTCACACAATTAGTTTCATAGATCAGTTTCACCAAATCAGTTTCACAGATCATTTTCCAAAAATCGGTTTCACAGATCATTTTCACCCCATATCTTTCACAGATTATATTCACACAATCGGTTTCACAAATCAGTACCACCAATCTGTTTCATGGGATCGACATCATGGGGTTAGCTTCACGTGATTAGCTTTTCTAAATCATCTCCACAGATCAGTTAAACTTATCAGTCTCACCAATCGGCCCTGGAGGGGAGTTGGGGTTTCATTCCTCATTTTTTCCTCTAAATCCACTTTTAATTCATTTAACCATTTTAATGTGGTTCAAAGATGTTTTTAGCTCCATAAACAATGTTTTAAATCCCCTTGGAGTGGGGAGAGCCTCAATGGACCTGTTTTCCCATATTTAAATAATATCATTTAACACAAAGCTATTTTGGCCACCCTCCAATGAGAACTATTAAATAACAATTAATTCCATCATGTGTAACCATCTAACTGAAAGGTGAAACCACGATCTTCCTTTAAAGCCAATCAAGATTTTCATATCCCATAACTAATCGATCTCTCCCTTTTCATCTCAGTAGAATTCTTTCTCTCTTAATTATGGATGGTTTCTTTCTTTCCTTAGTGCGTTTGGAGTCCCATTTCCTAAGGTTAGTGGTGCGCCTATGCTAGATTATTATTTCCTCGTTTTTGTAATCCAGCAAGTTCCTACCCTACAAGTCATGCATCCCCAATATTTGGCTCCAGGAGAAAACTTAGATCATTGATCATACATTTTGGGGTTTTTCTTTGTCTCTCTTAACTATGTATCATGTAGGGTGGGTATGATAATGTCCCTATGGGAATGGCTGCAACCAATTGATAAAAACGATAATAAATAGATGATAAGAATGAAGGAGTGGGTTTGATAATGTCATGGTACTGTTTTATCTTTTATTATATGTTGTGATTTGAATGGGATTGTATCCACAGATAATTTTGGCAATTGGTGGTAATTTATTGCACACTAATGAACCTATATTTTATATATGAACTTGGGATTGAATGGTTGTAACATGGAAACTAGTCAATCACGTCAACTCAGTTGATTAAATTGATACCAAATGAATAAGAGTCCTTGTGTGGTCACCCCGGTTAACCAAACGGAAAGACTAAAGTAATTGAATGGAATATTTAAATTTTAAAACTCTCTTTCTCTGTTATGGTGAATTTTACAGTTGCTTCTTGGTAAGTGACATGGATGGGTATGGGATCCCCTTTTGTGAAGTCATTGGTTTTTAAACCTAAGGTCATGTGGGGTCGTATTTTAGCGCTTGGTTTGGTTCCAGTAAATTGCGGGACCTCACATATCCCTTTTGTTTTTGTGAATTTATAAGTGAACCGGGTGTGAATGCTTAAATTGATTCTTGGATGTTTTTCCTTCCATAGATTATGGCTATGCATGTTATTTTTCCAGTAGTGAGTACTTATATAAATGGTATTACATGATTATGGAAACAAAAATGGGTTCATTGAGGAAATGGATCTCGGGGATGAGTTGTGACATGGTTGTGGTTGTAGTGCTTCATATGAATGAATAGTAACAAGGGTTTTTTATATGGTCTAGTTTTGGAAACCCTAGGCTGGGAAAATTGCTTTTTACAGATATATATAATTCAGTTTTTATGTTTCTTTTTCGCACCCCAACCATGATGATCACTTCTTTCCAAACAGCCACATTTCATCACTGACTTCCTTATGAAGAATCATGACTATAATAATTATGAATTAAAAATATAAATTTATAAATCATTATAAAACGAATATCTAAACAGAATAAATTATTTTGGATTTATGAACATTTAATTATTAAATAATTATCATCACTACTATAATAAAACTAGTTGAAAAACAATAAAAACATGTAACATATAAAGTTGAAAATAAAATACAAATACCTAAAATATTTATAAAATCTGATTAAAAATGAAATTTATAAACGTTTATAGCTTTAATTATGGTTATTAAATATGTGATTTAGATCGAAAACATTTTCTATAAGAGTTTACGGATCATTCAGGTAAGTAAGAATAACATGTAATATTGTTTATTCCCAATTTCATTTCATTGTGATATGTTTGTTTCTATAAATATAATTTCATTAAAGTTTGAGTATAATAAATATTGGATATATAATATCATGAATTATAATTTTTTCTTGGAGTATAAATCTTAATTTCAATCTCTATCTCATTCATGGGGTTTTTAGAAAAAAACATTTCATCATCCCTAAATGAAATTTATAAGGAAAAAAAATTAATTGAGATATGATAAATCCTCTTAATATTTATTATTTCATTCTTAGGTTCATCCATTATAAAATTATGTTATAATTGATTTTAGTTTCCTCTATTGGTAAAAAGAGTTTTTTTAATTAACAAATCCCTCCATTATAAATTCATTTTACATAACTATATATCGTTTTTAAGAATAATTATTATCCTTTTTTTGGTATAATATTTATATTCTATATCCACACCTGTTATTCCATATTATATTAAAATAAATTCTTTTAAAATAAATTATGTTCTATATAATATTATTTTCATATTTAAATTTTATTCTTATCCAAATGTTTTGGGGTATCAACTATTTTATTTTAATATATTAAAAAGTTATTCCTTCGAAGTTCTATTTTTTATCTTCAACTCCAAATTTTTCATATATATTATATATAAATATAAATATATATATATATTAGCTATGAAATATTGATTTTATTATCTATGTAAATGATTTAAAAAATTTATGAAACAACATCAAAAAATATTTTCAATTTGATCATAACATCATCTTTTAGGGTAAAGATAAAAGCATTTTCTAAATGCTCATAGGATATCATTTGTATTTTTATATATATCTCTATTAGATTTATTATGATGAATTTTTTTTATAATCACCCTATAAATTTTCATATGAAATATTATTCTAGGGTGATTGAATTTTGGATATCAAAAATTTTCATTCTAATGATCAATTTTTTGTGATTCCATCATTGTTATGTTATGAAATCAATTTCCCTATCCCTGGATTAATTATGATGTGATGTATGATTGTTCCAATTTGGAACACACATGGTTTATTTACAATTATGGTTATATATATCCCATAATTGAATGGGTTGTGTATATATATCTCAAGGGATGACATGGTTGTGTGTGTACATGAATTTGTTATGAATTTGTCACGTGATGGTGCATGAACATGATCGCATATTGAGTTTTTTCAAATAAATGTGTTTACAAAGGATGAAATATAGATTTAATTACATATTCATGAATATAAATTATCATGTATAGGTTTTTTTCTTGCTGGTTCATGAACATGATCTCACAAACATATTCCATTATATATTTTTTCAATTAAGATTACATGTCTTTTATTAATGTTTTATGTGACACATTTATTGTTCAATGTTCATATAATTAAATATTTCTCCCCCACCCATGTTAGTAATATATTCTTATAATCTAACCATTATATGACCTAAATATTAGTTTTTACACATCATTTCATAATAAGACATTCTCTTATTTTATTTTTCCCGATAATTATATATAAGTGTATATTTAGAAGGAATTATTTTGTAGGGGTTATTTTTGAATGATGTTGAAGAAATAAAATTTTATTATTATAATAGTAGAAAAAATTTCGGAAATATGAAAAATACCTACTAAATTATTCTCAAATACACTAAATCATCAATTCTAGGGATTTAATGCTTTTCGTGTGATGTAATGTTCAAATTTTGGAAATGGTGTAATGAAATATTTTGTTTAGCTAGGAGCATATAACAATGTATCAAAGCCTATTGTTAATGTGTGTAATATTTATGAAGACCGAAGAAATTTTCATATTAAATAATTTTTTCTAATTATTTATATTTACATTATTTTTTATAGTTACAATAATTATAATAATATAAATTAATTAATCAATAATAAAGGAAACAGTTTTTTCATTCTAAAGAAATCATCATGTGTTATATGGTATTATATAAATGGTTAATTTATAAATTTCAGATTTTTTATTTGGAAAACCCATCATCATTATTGAAATCATTATGCCAAAATTATCATACTTTTAATTTTGGGAATTTTTTGAAAAGATTGATACGGGTGTGAATATAATAAAATCCCGCTTTTTAAGAAAAAATATTTTCTTATGACATATTAAAAATATAATATTCTATTTTTTAGTGGTGTAAAATATAATAATATCATATTGATTATTAATAATCCAATCAGTGTACTTTGTATAAAAATAACATTTTATTTATGTATATAATATTTATAATAAATGCGAATACACATTTCTAGAAATTGTTTCATCTAATTAAATGTGTTTATTTGAAACATAATTAATTACACTTATAATAATTTGATTTGATTATATGGATTCTATATTTATAATCAGGATGTTAAAATTTTGTAAATAGTACAAAAAATTCATTATGAGTACTGAAATTTTAAAAACATTCGTCACCATGGTATGGGTAACATGTGTAAAACAAGATTATATTTATTGGATAAGATGTTAAAAAATCCAAAATCATGAAATTTTTTCCTTGGATGAGAGGTATCTAACTATAATATTGCCACATTCTAATTTTTTGAAATTAATTATTATATTCCGTTGATAATTTCCTAATTATTATTTTATGTAAATAATAAATACAAAATATCAACATCTTTACATTAATGTCAGAATTATTTTTTCATAGTTGTAAAAATTTCTAATTATTATTTATATTGGTTTAAAAAAATATTAATGAATTTTTTATAATGATAATTTATTAATTATATTTAGTAATAGAATAATTACCTTAAATGCTTATGAAACATTGATGCATCAGTTGTTCATGTAATCAAAAAATCATTTTAATCATTTTAATAACAATAAAATTAAAACAAATTGGGTAAATTATTACATTAAAGAAATATTAAATTAAATATATCTTACCAATGATGTGATAATAAATTATCTTTTAATTACTTTACTATATTCTTTTATTTAATGTTAATCTATTTGAATAGTCTAGAAAATGATTTCGTTGGTATCTACTATTGAATAAGATTTAATTTAAAGAATTAATATTTATTTAATTATTAAATTTTCCCAAAAAATATGGTATTATATAGAATATAATCCTTTTTCCTCTTATTGTTACCTTTAACTTTTATAGTAACATTATTTACCCATAAATATTTGAAAATAATGTTTTCAGAGTAATTACCAAAATCACTAATAGGAGTCCAAACTAAGAGATAAGGTTGAAAATATAACGCAATATTCTAAAAATTTTATGGTATATGATTAAATAAAGACATATTAATCCATGATTCAATATATGTAAATTTATCTTCACATAAAGATGAATATTAGAATATATTAATCCAATACTTTATATTTCTTCCCCTACCCACAAATATAAAAGACACCACATCTCCTATTTTACAGATCATTAAACACCAATTTTTCTCATATAACAGCAAAAAACATTCCTAACATTTATCGACATTTACTATGTTTACTTGATTGAAAAATAAACTATTTTATGAATTATAAAGGTTTAAACCTATGTCAATTTTCTGAAGAAGGTGTATAATACATAATATTGTTTTTTCTATTGAGTACATATTTTACCTCTATCAAGTCTCCTAAATCTTTTTTCAGATAATAAAATATGTATCTAAATTATATTTAAATTTTATTATTCTTATGGCACAACAATTTATTCATACGATTCCCCATCAAATGGGAACCAAACCCACCATTAATAGATACATGTGGATTACTGCTTCATAAACTATTGTAAATTTTTTTTATATCCTCCTCTCATTCGTGGATAAATTTTTGATTATATATATATATGCACAAATATTATATTCATGACATAATTTCTATTCTATAATGTCCAAATTCATATGGTTTTATTATCTTTCTTCCCATTTAAATATGACAACTTCACGCATGCATAAGTGAGGATTACCACCTCCCCAAAAGAGATGTGATTATTTTTTACAATAATACTCGTATGGATGGTTATAATGTTGGAGGTAATGAATAAATATTTAATTTTATAATTATTTCTAATCATTTGATTATATATTCATGACCTATTTTACATGTTCAATGCAATATTATAATTTTAATGTTATAAACCATACATTTTCAAAAAAATTGATATAAAAATATTTATTTATGTAAATATATACAATATGGTAACACATAAAATAAAAAAATACTAAAAATAAAAAATATTATTAGGAAAGTTAATAAATAATATATATTTACTATTTAGGAGGATAAAAATCATACATGACTAGTCATTCTCAAGGAAAGAGACATTTTTACTTAATTCCCCATTTTATATTTTTTAATGATTTATTTTAAAACTCATTTTACTCAATGTACATATTATTAAAATTATTGTATTTATATATTTAAATAGAAAAATTTAAATTATAATGGATTTATTTACACATTCATTGAATGGTTTTCAAATGGATTTTTTTATATAATATTACTAACATGTGTACTTTCATTACAAAAGGGTAAAATGTTATATTTTGACATATATTAATTTAGAACCATTTATCACCATAATGAACATTTATTTTAATTTATATTTCATTAAATTATTCATATTTTTTTCAATGAGAATTTTTTTCCTTTGTTTTTTGAGTTATAAATAATTTTCCAAAAGGGGGTTTTAAAAAAGAAAGGAAATTCTAATTACCAAATGATATTTTTTGAATACATGTTAATTTTTTTCCATGGTATGTATTTCAAAATAGTGATCTACTTTAAATTTTTGGGTCATCCTATGGTGTGATAGAATTTCATATTATAACTGGGGACGTAATTAAACATATACAATCGATGATCATAATACAACATGTATGATGTGTTAGTCTAATATATCTCTCTAATTCATTTGGATATATTCCATATCTCTAATTTTATGATATAGATAGTTAACCAATGGAAAATATATTATGTATTTAACTAGTTTCTAATCATTTCTAAAATTTTAATACATAGGTTTTGTAAACAATACTTGATAATTACATCAATGGTTTTAATTTTATTACAATAGATTAAAAAATTCATTATGATACACTATTATACCCTAGTCATTATGATTTATTTTATAAAGTAATATAATAATAGGTAAATCTATACATTATATGGGTTTTCATGTTTTTCACTAGTGTAATGGATTTCCTTCATTTATATCTCATACTAAATTTTTTTATACTTTTAAATTTTTTCAAAAAAAAATTAAAAGGATTAAATTTTAGTAATAATAAATATTAATTATAATTGAAATTTAGTAATACTTCCCTTGAAAATAAAAAAATTACCCTTAAAAGTTTTATATTGGGGAAAAAATGAAAATGGTTTGAATCTTTCCACATTGTAATATATAGTTCTATTTAGTAATTGTGGTGATATTATTAACTAAAACTCTAAACCGAGAAGTTATTTTTTAATTTAAGAATGTGAATTCATTTTTAAAAGGTCATGTTTTTGTAATATTTTAAGGATACTTCCTTATAGTGGGTATGATAGGGATGGAATAAATAAGATAAAAGGATATGATAATACAAATATAATACCATTTATAGATTACAATTTAGGCTTATATGTCATTTTTGGATTATCATGTTTCTGAATTTAATATTTTAATTCTAGTTTGGGTTTCCATAATGAAAATTAGAATGATATTGTTGGAATGTGTTGAGAGGAAAAAATAATTCAAAATGTGTTGCTTCGAATTATTAGAATTATAAAAGAGATGTTTTTCTTATAGTTATGGATCAAAAAACATAGGCTCTAAATAATGGTGGAAAACATCTTATTGAAAACCCTATTTTTTAATATAATAAATTCCCATTATAGATAATTTGATATAACTATGACATCAATATTTTAAAAGAATGATTTAACTAGGGGTGCAAAATTAATAGATCAGTTCTGTATAAAAGATATTCAAAGTCATGTGATATTAAGAATGTAAAAAATAGTCCATACTATTTATGTTTTTAAAAGTAAATATAACTAATGGTGTTTATTGGGTTTGTATACATGAGATATATTAAATCTTTATTCCATATAATTAAATTAATTTATGAATATTTTTGAAGAGAAATATTTACCTACGGTTGCTCGACTCAAAATGTATAAATATTTATTTGAATTGATGTGAACAGTGGAGGATTCTGTAGATATGTATAAATTTTTTTTTTACAATATTATAATAGTAAACATTAGAATATATTCAAGGTTCTTGTTGTCAAAATAATATTTTTTAATCATCATTGAAACCAATTTTATAATGTCATTTCTCCACATAACAAATTAAAATCCACACTAAATATGTTTTTTGTACTGAAAAGTTAAGATGTAGTTTGATGAATCATATGTGCATCATGTTGATAGGAAAACTAAGTTGTAAATGTGGAAATCAATTGATATGTAATTAAATAATTAAATATATAATTAATCACCTATAAAATTCTATGATTTATTAAAATAATTTTCAAATATGCCTGACATGATCTAGAAAGTGTTACCAGTGTGACATATTTCCCCATATGGATCATGAATACAAATAAAAATGCCATGATCGATGCATTATTGGGATAAATTATATTCAATTAATACTAAAATATTTTAATATCAATGAGTTTAAAAATCATTCTAACATGTGTCTAAAAATATTTACATAGTGGGAAAATTATAAATATAAAAACAGGTATAAAAAATCATTTTGTACTGCTACGTTTGATGTTTTTCAATCAAATGAAGTGGAGAATGAAAGTTAAATTTTTTATTGAATTATCTAAATTCCTTATTTTACTCCATATCAACAAATTCCTTAATTTGTTATAAATTTTACATTAAAAATTGAATATCACATCATGAAAAGAAGAAAAAACATTTTGTGAAAACTCATAGTGGATGTTTGAAAGAAATAATTATTTTTATAAATAATATAATTATATTTATTTGGGTGGTTTTTCTAAAGATCGTGTTAAAAATCCTAAATAATTGTTTGATTTTATTATATATATATTTTATTTTAGTTTATTATTCTATAATATATTTCAGAGCTATTAAAGTTTTCTTCAATGATTTCATACGACTAATAAAATATCCGAAATATGAGAAGTTTATTAAATGTGGTAGTTAAATTTAACACACTCATATTATTTCTTTTAAATAAACTATTACATTTGTGATTTTCCATTAATGAATAAATATATTGATTTTGATTGTAAGTATTTTCATAATTTTAGTCCATATTTAGTGGTTGTGATTAAAAATCACTTAGTACCAAATGGTATGAAAATTTAAAATTTTATTTATTTAATGACATAGTTATTTTTTAAATTGAAATGAATGTTGTAGGAATTTATTGATAAATGGTTAATTTATCCTATAATATCACCATGGGGTTCTCATATATTTTTTCACAATAATAAATAACATTCAATGCGCGTTTACATTTATTATAGAGAATTAAATAAAATAACTATTCAGAATAAGTTTTGTATACCATATATTGATGATTTTACTAATGATCTCTTTGGAAGGAGTTAATTTTTTAATGGTTAATATCATATCATGTTACCATTAAGTCATATAAAATGATGAAGATATTGTGAAGATAGTGTTTTAGACGTGATATTGTAATTAATAGTTTTTGGTTTTTCTCTTTTTCTTCTCTAATTAAAATAATATAATCATACATTTTTTTAATAAAGATTTTTATGATAATTTGGAAAATATTTGTATTGTGTTTATATATGATATTATTAATATTATAAAATTCCATATGATCATGACTGAAACCTATGAATTTTTTTAAATCCTTGAATAAGATATGTTATATAGAAAATTTAGTACAAGTGAATTTTAGTTACTAAATTTTCATTCAATGGGAATATTGTTTATAAATATAGAAAAACATTTTACCCTATTAAATTTTTTTTTTACAAATAATGGAAAATATTTAATGATGTTATTGATATTTTTTGCCTTCTGGGATTAGCGGTTTACAACCATTAGTTTTCAAAAAATCACACGGGTATATGTCCAACTAATTAAGATAACATAAAAGTGGTTTATATTTATTTGGAATAATAAGTGAGATGAATGTTTCCTTGAATTTAGGAAACTATTTTTGAATTTTCTGGTTTTATCCATTCCTTCTAGCAATGAATAATTATTCATATACAATACTGCTTCATTAGAGGATCCTAATTTAATTCTGAAGCATGTTGATCATGAAATTTTTTATTCCTTATTTCATATGAAATAACATGATATAAATTATCATAAAAGTGATATGGAACATTCTACTATGTGTTTTTTATTTAAAAATATGAAACAATCATTTAATTGGAGTTATGCTTGAAATATATACTCATTAAAAAATTTGAAAGTAAATATTCGATAAAAAATAGTTTAATGTGGGGAATATAATATGTTTGAAAGTGATAAAGGATTATGACATCAAAATCATGTACCTTAGAGGAAAATAAAAAAATTATTTGATGCTTTGTGTCAAAAAGATATGTAATCCTTAACCATTCTATGTTTGGATAATTATGATTTAGTAATTTATTTAATGAATAATGGCCTAGAAATATGGCATATATAAACACACACTCTTTTTTTAGAATTTTGTATGGTAGTATTAATTACTATAAATAAATAAATAATATAATAATAAAGTCCATTATTTTTGAAGAATGTGGAATTTGTAATGAAAGTTAGTAATCATTAATTAATCATTGAAAAATAATGTGGTTTTGAATTATGAAAATTATTGGTTTCCCTTATATTTCCTTGTTAAAAGAGTTTGTAATGTCCCTGAATTTCCGTATAATTTTTTTTAATTATATGGAATTATTTCTAGACCACGAAATTTTACGATGCACGATTCTGAGGCCTGGTGTGCCCAGAATGACCCATCGAAGTTTTGTTACACTTTAATTAGCACGCATAAGCAAGTTTCCTGAAAAAGCGGGATAACTCTAAAACGGTACACCAGGTCAGAAATTTGAGGGTACCGTTGTGTTTAGAATGGAAGGTTTACCATATTCGCGACTTATGATTGGTTAGTGCGGTCCTCATGTGAGAAAACCAAAAAATATAATAATCTTAAATAAAATAATTAAATTTTTTTATTTATTTTTCAAATGCTTATAACTCACAAACAGTAGCCGAGATTGAAAATTTTACACCACCGTTTAAATAGTGAGGGAATGATTTATCTAAGAATATACTAACATTTTGTGGCATTATCCACCAATGAATGCTAGTTTTTTGAGGTAAATAAAACAATTAAATGACAATTATTTTATTTTAAAATCCATCAGGTGCATGTCACGTAGATATCTAAGCATGTCGTGCCTCACAGTCAAATCCCCCAAGTTGCACCTCCCCAACTTGCTGATGGAGTTGGGGAGTGACATTCATTGCTTAGAGGTAACCACATTCATCTCATATTTTGAATAGATTTCCCCATGCTCTGCCACTCTTTTTCGGAACTGAAAACTCAAAACTCCTGCTAACATGAGGGTAAGTATGGCCAACTCAATAGTGATTGGTTGCACTGTCCAAATCATGAGTTTATCCTGTGATTCCCGAGATTCCATTTTCGCCGACCATGGAAAACCTCATTCCACCATTATAGAGAAACCACAACCTTTTTGCCTAATATAATAAATCTGATAATGAAATGTAGATGTCCAGTCCATACCCATACTAACTTCATAAGGCCTTAATGCTACCACCAAGAGGTTCCAACCAAAACTCTCACCTCAAGGTTCAGATCACACCATCTGCATAAGTGTGATTATCGAGTATCCTCCCAAAGGTTTCTCCAGTTGTGAGGGTCATGCCAATGGTTTAACAAGAATCTATAGGACTTGGACAAGATTTGTGGAAGGAAGAAATGATTGGTAACTATATATATTGATACTATAGTTGGTAGTAGACACAAACTGTATATCGAATCATTCCTAGATCCCTTGGGTCACACTCCTTGATCGCTTGAAACTACTCCCTTCCTCTGTTATCTAGATCCCTGATCCTAGTGAAAAACACATAGGGGTAGTGGTTGTAATATGTCCAAATGTACACAACCACATGCTGGTCTCCAACCTCTACTTCCACTTCTGCAGCCCTGTAGATTTATCTTTTCCTTGACAATTCCTCTGATACCAATTTTTCACGAACTGTCCCCCAGGGCATGTTCCATCAATAACGCCGACTCCAGTACTGGTGGCCAGGGATGAAGAAAGTAGTGGAGGAATTTTTATCATGATGTTTCATTTGTCAGCAAGTAAAGAAAACACAAAGTTGGCATATTCCTTATGCCAACAGGATAAAGACACCCTTGGAGTTCCAGGAGGGGGACCGTGAATTCATGCGAGTCTCTCCTAGATTGGGACTAAAGAGTTTTGGGTGAGTTGGATAGTTATCACTGAGGTTTATTGGTCCTTTTCTGATACTTCGGAGGATAACCGAGGTAGCATACTGCATGGAGTTTCCACTGTATTTGGATAGGGTGCATGACGTCATCGACGTATCTCAGCTGAGGAGATACGTTCATGAACCATCTCACATCCTCAACCATGGTGACAAGGACTTCTATTATGGGGTGATTATTTTAGAGGTTCCAGTGGAGATTGAGGATTTATAGGATCGCGTCCTTCATGGGTGGTCGATACCTATGGTGCATATACATTGGTAGCACGAGAACCTCTAGGACAGCACCTGAAAGTAGGTGGCTCCAATTCATGCTCAGTGTCCTATTTTGGTTGTTTTGTCATTGTTTTGTCTTTCGAGGATGCAAAGCCCTAAGGTGGGGATAATGTTATGTTTTGGAATTTTCTTATAATTTTGATAATTATATGGAATTATTTTGAAACCGTGAAATCTGACGATGAACTATTCCGAGTCCTGTAGTGCTCGAAATGATCTGTGGAAGTTTCCATACCCCTTAATTAGTGTGTGTAAGCAGTGTTCCTGAAGAAGTGGGATAAATTTTAAAGGGTTTCCCAAATCAAAAAATCTTAGGTCACCATTGCATTTAGAATGGCAGGTTTACCGAAGGTGCGACTTAAGATTGGTCGGTGCGGGCCTCATGTGAGAAAACCAAAAAATTGTATATTCATAAATAAAATAATTAAATAAATTATTTTATTTTTCAAATGATTATAACTCACAAAAGGTAGCTCGGATTGAAAATTTGAGACCACCACTGAACTCGTGAGGGCATGATTTATTTAAGTAGATTCTAACTTTGGCCAGTGTGTGAAATCAATGAAAGTTAGTTTTTGGACTTAAATAAAATAATTAAGTGATAATTACTTTATTATAAAATCCATAACATATAAATGGTTACTGGGATTGGACATATGAGAGTACCATTGGGTTCATTGGGGAGTGTTTTACTTGGGCAGAGTCTAATCTCGACCGACGGAGTTGAGGGTGACTATGTTAAATTTTCAAACATTTTTTAGGTACGTTCAGTAAATGTGGGAGTGGGTTTCTATAACTTTTGAATCGGTTATTGGAATTGAAATATGAGGACAATGTTGAACTTCCAACACTAGTATCCAGTTAAGGAGACTTTCAACTTAATGGCAGTTGGTCGACGGTGAGAGTTAGTTTTTGTTTTTTTCGTGAAATAATAAAATAATAATATAAATGTTAAGCATTTTTATTTTTTTGAAACTTCCCATGTGGATGTTTAAGAGGTCAGGACCACACGAACTAAAACCTTATACTTATTGTTAAATAGGTGGGGACCACCTGAACTAAACCCCCTTTTAATGATTTCATGGTGGTGGGGACCACCCGAACCCCTCTTAAATGTGGGGAACTCCCATAGAATCCTCCCAATTAATCAAGACAACATAAATTAATTGCTTTGACCTTTATTAAATACTATATTACATCATCGTTGGTTTTTAGAAAGGTTCTGAATAAATGAACCATCATAAATTCCAAAATTGTTACTTAAATCCCCACCCTCTTATTTATATGGAGCTTGGAAGGAGGAATTGTCATGACTTCACCAAGAGACAAAGCACTGGTAAAGTGTCGCGACACCCAACACATGGAGAAAGATTACATTTCTCCAATGAAGAAGGCACTCCAAAGTCGAAGAATGAGGATGACGTTCGAACCAACTTTGAATGTGTGATTGTGAATGTGGCGATCATTGGAATCCTCTTCACCTTCGATGTTTCTATCTCATGACCTCCGTCAACAAACCTTCAAGGTAGGGTTCATTTATGTGTGATTAATTGTTTTACCATGTTCGTCCCTTCTAAAAAATAAACGTGGATCAAATATCTAACTAGTTGATCGGTGGATATTTTCTTTTTTGGGTTTGGGAATATTTATTAAATGAGGTTGTTAGGTGGATGTTTGAATTTTTACCCTTACACATTTTTGATATTCTTTGTGATTCAAGATTTTATTGAGCTTCTTGTTACTGTTCTAACACGGAGGGTGCGGGCCAAACAAACATGGTCTGAACCCTCTGTCGTTTTTCATGAATGGTGTGTTCTTCTCGATGGAGAAAGGTGGCTTTGTACCACAGCGACGAACAAAGGGCCTCCGGCCGAACCGGCCGCCGACGAAGGTGCTGCACGTGGTGGCACCTCGCGGAGAGGATGGCTGGCCATTTGGCCAGTCACGGCGGACCACCGAACTACGGCCGCCCCGCCACACTGCGGCCTCCGCGCCACAGCCCCCGCGTCCTCCACAGCCCCTTGCAGCCCTGCAGCCTCCGCCCCACCCCGCACCGTCCCACGGCCCCTGCGGACCCTCTTAGCCTTCGCACCACCTCATGCCACCCCATATCCCCACCGCACCGTCCAGGCCAGGCCACCAGGCCGGACCGCCCAGCGCAGGCCTGACCTAGTGGGTCGGTCCTGGTCGGACCGGTCTCAGACCAGTTTCAACCCTATACACTCTTTTGGTAATAACATTGCCATCGAGCGTCTATTTGACGAACCGTCTATGGCGATGGAAACCGTGGAGTGAGGATGTCCATTGGGTATAACCCACTAGATATTTGGATAATGTTGGTGTATGGTCAGGTTGGATCAAGCATGAATCAAACCGGGCCCTCTGGAAAAATATGATAACAACTAACAGATCAGGAATCTAATTGACACACCGTCTATTTCGTTGAGATTCCTATAATGTGGCGGTACATTGGGATAATTATTCATGGGAATTTATGGAAATTTTAGAATCAACAAGTGGATTGGGTAGTGGATTCTCCCGGAGAAGAGCAAGCTTATTGCGGTAACCCAACAGCTTGATGTGGAGATGTACTAGGATCACGTATGGGTCAGACGAAGTACTGGAGATGTACTAGGATCAAGTGTTGGTCTAACGACATACTGGATATGTACTAGGATTCTCTGTGGGTCTGACGATGTACTGGGGATGTACTAAAATCCTGTGTGGGTCATACAACATACTGGAAAAGTACTACGATCATGTGGGGGTCTGACAACACACTATAGATGATCTAGGATCCTGTGTGGGTCTCACGACGTACTGGGGACGTACTAGGATCCTGTGTGGGTCAGACGACATACTGGATATGTGCTAGGATCTTGTGTGGGTCTGACCACGTACTGGGGATGTACTAGGATCTTATGTGGGTCTGACAATGTACTGGAGATGTACTAGGATCCTGTGAGTGTCTGAAGATGTACTAGATATGTACTAGGATCCTCTGTGGGTCGGACGACATCCTGGAGATGTACTAGGATCCTGTGTGGGTATGATGATGTATTGGAGATGTACTACGATCTTGTGTTGATCTAATGATGTACATAAGATGTACTAGGTTTTTGTGTGGGTCTGACGACGTACTGGAGATGTACTAGGATCATGTCTGGGCCTGACGACATACTGGGGATGTTCTAGGATCCTGTGTGGGTCTCATGATGTCCTAGAGATATACTTGGATACTTTGTGGGTTTGACGATGTACTGGATATGTATTGTGATCTTGTGTGGTTATGACGATGTATTGTGATCCTCTGTTGGTCTGATGATGATTCAGGATCCTTCGTGGGTCTACCTCTTAACTAAGTAAGATGATTTTGTAGATTCATATAATCATCTATACTACTATACTTAAAGATATATCTGGTGTGAGATGAGTCTTTACCTGTGTGGTACTCACCTTCATGGTATCCCTTCCTTTGTGAAATCGTTGAGCTTTTGGATTTTGAGTTGGACCATGTGTTTCCTCATGATTAATATGGGTATGTTTGATAACTTATGTATATGTTAGGGCATTCACCTAAGTAGGGTTGTCAATTATTTTCATTCTTTGTGATTTATCCTTTGTGCGTTTGTGAGACCATGAGGATATTAGGCACCCTACTGGGTATCGTTATACTCAACCCTGCATGGGCTATTCCCACACCTCATTTTGTTTGGTGAAGATGACGGATAGTGCTGACTCAGGACTAGAGTACTAGGACTGGAGGTATCTCAGAGGTGGACCTCAGATGATTCATATCGCAGAGAAGACCGTTCGAGAGATGTACCTACCCTTCAGGTAGGATCCTTGGTGGGTGATCACACAAGCAATTCCATTTTACCTATACTTTCAGTTTCTTGTACTTTCCAGTTGGGATTGTATTCTTTCACCTTTTGCTTATTGTACTCAATCTCTTTACTATTCAGTTTACATGATTTTGTATCTTATGGTGTTCTTGGTTGCGTGTGTTTATAGGTTATAAAGGTAATGCCTTCCCTACTTTAGGGAATACACCTTCGGTGCGAGTCTCCATCCCCTAGCCTATGGAATTCGAGCTTGGGGTAGTCACGGCATGGGCCCCGAGGGATGGGTCTTGACAAGTATTTATGATTTAATCTCACAACTCTATTTTTTTTGTTCATCCCAATAGTTCAATGATGTTTATAGTTCTTTAGTATTATATCTTTTTCTTTGGATTAGATAATTATATTACAATGTTTACAATGAAATGATTGAATTTTGAATGTGTTATTTTCCAATTAAAATTACCAAAAGGGATGATGTAGTATTTTCAAATTCTATACGAGAAATATTAAAACATATCTATTGATTTTATATTTGGATTTCCAAAATAATATTGAGGTAGTAATTTAATTTTTTTATAGTGACAAATGGATTAAATCTACACTTTTCCTTCATATCCAAAATTTTATGTTTCCAAATTATCATTATTGACTATATCTTTTTGAGATAGTTACGATACATTGAGATACAATCAATATTGTATCTGATAATGATCCTAATATTACATATTTATTTTTAATGTCATTCACAATTTTTTTCATTATTGAAATTAATTTTAATATTAAATTTCATTCTCAATGTGATGAGAAATTAGATTGATTAGTTGGGATGTTTTAAATAATTTTATTAAGCTTTTTTAATGGATTGCATCTTAACATATGATCAATATTATATATCTTTTGAGTTTTCTTATAATAACTATTTTAATCTTTCTATATAGATCATACCTTTAGTTGAAATATATGGAATATGGTGTTAGACACTATCTTGTGGGGGTGAAGTTGGAAAATGATGTTTTTTGGACTATAATTGGAAGAAAATATGAATATAAAGGAAATTGTGATTCTGAAGCTTAAGAGGGAAGCTCAAATTATGAATGAAATTTTATTTATATTTCCAAAATAAATTTCATTTAGTCATTGAATGACATAATATTTTCATTAATCTATCTCCCTTGAAAAATGTAATGTGTTTTTGAATAAATTTAATGTATCTCCCTAAAAAAGGATTTTCATTTTTTGAAACCCCATATGGTTGAATAAAAAAACTGTGAATCAGAAAATTCTATGAAGGAGAAATATCGCATCTTGATAAAGTAATGAATACAATTGTGAATATATAATTTCAAAATGGGGGATGAATATGAAATCCCAAGTAAAACAAATAGTACAAATATTTCTCCCCTTATTAATTTGTATTATATTTTATAAATTTTATTCATTTTATCAGTATTATATAATCATTAAATAAAGCAATCAATTTTATTCCCACTAAATTATTTTCCATGAATTATTTATTTGTATTTAAATGTAATTTTTTTAAAAATATGAATTTTAAAAAATGAAATTCATTTTTGAAATCAGAAGATGATAATGAATATTCAATAATGTATATGTAATTTTGTGAAAAAATTTGGATTTAGGTGATTAGTAGAGAATAACAATGTTTAAGAAAAACTTATTTTATTTTATTTTATTTAAAATATGAAAATAAAATTTTTAATTGTTTTGAATTTTTATTACTAAATTTTTAGTAATCATAATCTAGTAAATGTTGTTATATACCTAACAATAATTTATTTAAGTATAATAAAATCAGAATATTAAAAAATCTCTTTTATAGAAAAGCATTTTTTTTATTTTTATGTGTTTAATTTAAATGTAATTTATTTTATTATATGAATTGAGATAGATAAAATTTATTGAATATTTTTAATCATGAGGTTCAAATTTGGATTATATGTCCAATTTATTTTTGGTTATTGTGAATTGTCACCATTGTAAAAAAGGAAGTCCCCATGGTAGTGTTTAAATGGGTAAAAATATTAAAATATTGGGATAATAAATTATAATAAGAAACAAATAATGAGATTTTTCATTATATGAGTGAATTTTAACCATAAGCATAAAAATTTATAATGCTTTTCTATTTAATTTCGACATTCCATTGTTAATGACCACAATATTTTTTTATGTAAATATGAAATGAAAAATTTTACCCTCTTTGTTTTAATATCACAAATATTTATCAAAGTGATAAAAATATAATTTTTTTGTTTTAAAGGACTACTTTAAAATGAAATAATTCATTTATCTTAGAAATAATTAATTCAAATGTTTTATTTTTATTATTTTTAAAATCATATATTTGATTTTGTTTAAAGTTAATTTTATTTAATGATTTTAAATTAAAATAGTGTATTATATTTGGCCCAATGAGTGGTATATAGTAATGAATATCATCTATTTTATATTTACGGGTCACTTTATTGTAAAATTATTGACCATAAAAAGTAGGAATCATTGATTTCATAAAAATCATTAAATGGGTTAACAAGGGGTTAATACTAAAAAATTAATGTTAACATATCACCTTTTATGGTATAAAAATTATTTTTTACGCATATATTGACTCATAATAATAATATATTCAAATATATCAATTTTTTTAAAATTAAAATTTAAAATTGATTTAAATATTTTTAATACTTTATGTAACTACCACGGTCCCTGTCAATTATAAAATGAAAACACCCACCCTATATTCCTTTCATTCCATGATACTTTTATCTCTTAAAATACCTACCAAAATCCCTTATAAAACCCCTTAATGTTTCCTAGATATTTTTTTATTAGAATAAATTTCTAGGTTGTTTTTTTGTATAATCATTAGGATCCTTTTCTAAGAATATGTATAATTATTAACTGATTGTTCACTTTTTTATTACTTCTCTTACCTCCAAATAATACCTCATAACCATTGTGATATAATAAAATAAATATCTCTTATAAACATAAATTTTATTATATTTATGGTATACTCTATTATAAATCTTCTTCTCTATCAAATTGGAAACAAAACAATCATTCATGTATATATGCGGGTTAACACCTCCAAAATCAATATTATTTATTTTCCATCACCAAATCATATTTTTATTTATTAGGATGGAATTAATATATATATATATA
The DNA here is from genome assembly GCA_963277665.1 of Viscum album. Lineage (NCBI taxonomy): Eukaryota > Viridiplantae > Streptophyta > Magnoliopsida > Santalales > Viscaceae > Viscum > Viscum album. The sequence goes on along the minus strand of OY728162.1, from coordinate 396,929,266 downwards.
TATGGTATTAATGACATAATTATTATTAAATGGTAAAATAACATCAAATTTTTTATCATTCCATCCATTGAAGATTGATAACGTCATTTGTTCGTACTTGTGGATTACCACTTCGAAAAAGCCATGTGATCTATTTTACAATACCACCTCATGTGGATGGTTATAAGTATAGGTATAATGGGAAAATATTACATGTATTATATTATTATAATTATTATTTATGTTATAGATCCATTTCACATTTGGACATAATCAATGCATCGGTGTTATTTTTTATTTATAAAAAAAATTCCCTGGAATCATTTTAATTAATGTTTTTTGATTAAGTAATTGAAAATAATTTTTCCCAAACAAAATTTATAACTTTTTTTATTAATAATGAAAATAATTAACAAAATTTTATTATAAAAAATGTTATGTTTGGAATGATTACACTAATGGTGAATGAAGGTTTTCCATAAATCATGTTACAAATGTTTTGAGGGTTTATTTTATAACTAATATTAATAAATGTTGATATTATTTAGAAATAATTTCTCGATAAATTATGTTAAAATAAATAAATTATAAAAAATTTGAATTTTATTGAAACGTTTTCCAAAACAAATATTTTTACAAATTTTTAATGAATTGTCTTTATTTTCTCTCAAAAAGGAATAACGAATGATCAATTTTAATTTTTAAATCAAGACCTTAATTTAAACCATTATGTAAATTATTTGTTATTGGGAATCCTTAATAATATTAATTTTGTTATCAATGGATACCATTTCCCTTTATTTTGTAAATTTTTATCTTTTTCCAAAATACAGTTTTGTAAAAAGAAAGGATATTTAAACATCCAAAAGTGTTTTAGGCATGGGTTCGAAAGATATTTTCATGGGATTTAGGATGAAAAGGAAATGGTTTATTTATTTTTCATTAAACAGTACTTAATAATTATATATAGTGAAAGGTGATACATATACGTCATAAATGACGTGTGCGTATGCTATATCTCTTTAATGCCTTGGGAAATTTTTCGCCATTTCAATGTAATTCCAAATAGCATTTAAAAGGGAGGTCTATCAAAAATATTTTATGTATCGTCTTATTTATAATGTATGTTAACAAAATTTATGAATATAATTCTCTAAAATTACTTCTAGGTAGTCACATTTTTGTTATGTGGTTTAAAATTTTTCAATGAGTAATAACTATTTTCCCCAGGTGGATATAATTTATTTTATAAAATAAATTAATAATATGGAAAAGAAAAAAAATGTGCATAAATTTTTTTAAAAAGAAAAAATAATATCAGTCCCATCTTTTTCAATCATCCCACATTTTTTATAATTTTTTACCAGGATTAAATAAGATTTAGAATAAAAAATAAATCATCATAAAATTTTTAATGATTTCTCATCGAATGAAAATATTTCTTGTTTTAAATTATTAATATTGTGGGAAAATCGAAATTATTAATACAAGATAATATTGTTATATGTTTGTTTTTTTGTAATTTTAATTATCTAGTTTTCAAAATCATTAAACCTAAAAGGTCCCTAAGAATCCATGCGAGAGATTTTTGTGTAACAATCAGGATTGTGCAATGCTTTTTGGTTGTGTTATTATATTTTTAGAATCAAATTTACTATTGTGGGTTTGAGGATCCTTGGGTTCAATAATCCCATACTTCTTTAGTATATCAGACTCTAATACACCTCTAACTCTTGTGATCATTATGGTAACTCCATAAGTATACATCTTCAATAGATACAAGAATAATTATTTCACTATTAAACGATCTAATAAAACATAACATAATCATTTTTAGACCTTTTTCTACTGCCAAGAAATAATGTGTAATTTTCAACATGACATTTTCATATGTTTTTAAATCAAGGAAGGATACAATTGATATAATAAATATTTTTCCCAAAAATATGTTTGTGTCTAAAACCTTGTATATTTTAAGAGAACGTATTCTTTATATGAAAATACACCTATCAATTATTTATTATATTATAAATAACATATTTAGTAAGATAAATCCATACTAAATATTCTAGACATGTAATTTTTAATAAATCCCCTATCAATATAAAAATAAAATATTCTATATAGACAAATACCAATGACACTAGTTAATAATTAATAATGAATTTTATAATTTTATTAAATATTTTAGGTATGGTATTTATAGATGACCTTCAGTTTTTTACAATATAATCCATTTAATATAAATTTATATGTCATTTTTTCTTCCACTACAATGATACATGATTTATACCTATCAGTTTACCTCTTACCCTTTCTGTCATTCTACCTATCTCTTTTTACATTCTCATTTGATTTTCACATCCTACATGATCCTAACTTCACATAGTTCTTGTATAATTTTTTTATTCCTTCATATATTATATATATTTAAATTTGAGTCTCATATATATTAAAATAAAATGAATGTTTTTCCGCTTAAACATATAAAAATGGTAACCATTGATTTAAATGGTATTGAGAATAATAAAATTAGATGAATGTAGAGTATCTATATTTACATGTCATGTTCACATAATCAACTAAATTATATTCAATTAAGAATCATTCACATGATTAAAAAAACCCTTCAGTTATTCATTTCCATGTCGTATAGTCTAATCAATAAAACAACCTTATTTATTATGATATACTATTAATATTTTTTATGAGTGGATATATCAATTTATATGTTCTCTTTATTTCATAGATATTGAAAGAACCAATATATATTAATTTCAACTATATGACTTCTTGTCCTTTTTAATCATGGTATAATATTTACATTATTAGTATTATGTATTTCTTGACAATAGATAATGATATATTAATATAATATTTATATAAATAATCGATGTTTTAAAGTATCAATAATCCAAAATATACACCATTATACCATTAAATCATTTCATATTCTTTTTCATCTCTTTAGATTCTGATTATAACTTGTTTAAAATACCATTACATATTAAGAAAATAAAAAAACAATTCATAAGACTTTTACATCACTAATATTAATAATAACAGCTATAAAATCAACCGTTAGGATACAACTTATTAGTATAGTGACACAAATCTACTCTCCAAACATCAAATACCAAAACCAATACAATATGTGGAACATAATTTAATATCTCTGAATCTATTTAGTACCTCAAATAATATATCAATAAACCATAAAAGTAAAAAGTATTAAAAAAAATAACATAAATAGAACAATTGATGATCTAATTTAACAAATATTAGTATTAGAAATTTTATTTTACACAGTTTAAGTAATTCATTATACCAATAGTGAAATAGTAAAAAATTTATAGATTTGATATCTAAGAAATTTATAAGTGATATAAATTGTAATTATTTCTTAATATAAAATGTAATAAAATAAAATTTGGAATTGTTCATTAAGGAAAGACTACATAAATTAAATATTAAACCCCTTAGAAAATAGCTATTATGTATATAAAAAATATTAAAATTTATTTTCATTAATATTTCTATAATATTATTTCATTATAGGTTATTTATTGAATAACTCTCACAGATTTTTCATTCAATAGTTCTGAATCCAAAAACCTAATGATATATTTCTATCCAAAGATCAATTTTCCTTCCAATATCTAGTAATACTACAAATTTTTTCTTTTAATATATATATGACACTATCACAATAAAATTAAATGATATTTAATTGTAAAATTTTACTCTATTGAATGGTTCATTAGATACATAATTGGCTCTACCCTTAACAATACCATCCACTAATTCTAATATTTAATTCCCAAATGTATCATGACTAATAAAATAAATGAATTGTTGGAATTTAACTTTATAATTGAAAAAAAACTTGTCTAATATTCTTATATGAAAAATTATATAAAGAGAATGTGAATATATTATTTTTAATATCCAATATGGATAAATAGATATTGATATATCTATTATTATTATTCTATAAATGGTAGTGAGATATCTCTATTGACCTCCCTAGCATCATGTTAAATAATTTTGCTGTCAGATGATCATTCCAAGTAAATTGGCTTACCCTATAATAGTTTTCAATGAATTGGGAAATATAATAAAACATGGGTTTATAAAAATTCACTATTAAAAATTTTAATTAACATAAAATTATCTTCCTTTCAAACTACAATAATATATCCTAAATAGTGCAAGGAATCACAATAATCACTAGAACATAAAAAACCAATATCACTACTTCCATATTTATTTAAGGGTTTTTATAATAATACCAATTTATTTAGTAAGGGTATTATCACACAAGATATTTTACCATGAGAAGATAATGTATTTAAAAAATATGAATTATTAGCCAATAATCTAGTGATAAATCAACCATAGCATAATAATGGTCTCCACTCATATCATTTTCTAAGAAATAAATTTTATCCATATAAATTATTTTCAACCAGGCTAAAACATTCCATAATATCATCAAAAAAATATCAACTAATATCATTGGAATGCCGCATTAAATATGGGGTTTTTGAAATTGATTCTATTATATATTTATATATTTAAATTAATTTTAAAAATATCATGAACTATAGGCTATGTAATCATTGTTTCTACCCTTCTAGGTTAATGTATTCAATTAATCGATTTTATGTATTAAAATAGATATTTATAATATCATGAATGTAAAATAAAATATTAATGGTAAATATTATTTATAATATTATATAAGTAAAATAAGTTATAAGTCATATATTTTTGTAGAATAATGATCAATGTTGATAGTAAAATTAGTAAAATTATCAATAAAACTTATTTTATATTTTTATATAGTGTTTTAAATTTTTATTCAAAGCTTTCAAATTGATGGTATGTAATGGGAAATATCAATGATAATTATATAATATATATATTAAATGGAAGAAAACTAAAATTAATATTCAACTATTGTAAGCTAAGAAAAATTATTGATGGTCATCAGATATATAATATATAATATATTATATAAAATTTAATATACATGGATGGTATTCAGGAATTAAGAAACATAATACATGAATCATTTACTTGAATTTTTATCAATTATAAATATTCATAATTGTAATATGAGGAAGGAAAATATGTTTCTACAAGAAAAGGGAGTATATAAATAAAATATACTAATATAATGCATTGTTATTTGAGGGTGGAGCAGGGAATAAATATTGTTTTATATGAAAATATCACCACTAGAATACCAAAATAAAATAACATAATAAAAATTAATTGTGGATTTTTTGGGTATGATGAATGGACATGTCAATATTTTTAGCTAAGGGAAATGAATATTATAATATTCCATAGATACCACACAAAATAATCAAGAAAAAATAACTTTTCAAGCCTTACTATGACATAATCTAACAAAAAAATGAGATGTGTTTTATCCTAATTATGATTTTAAAAAATATTAAAATTATATTTATACCTTGAAACTATAATTATAATGAAATAAATTTGAAAAAATAATTTATTGACATATCTATGTAATACATATCATTGAAAAATAATTAACCTACTATATTACAAGGAATTGAAAATATTCCATCATCGTTGCGTTTTTTAGGAAATGATGGTAATATTAATATGGTGACATTCCTAAAAACTACACCCCTGGAGTAATTGTAATTTATCCTTTATTTGGTGTATATATCATTCATAAAGAATCAAAATCCAGAAATTAACTTCACAATATCAAAAAAATTAGGTTATGTGGTAATATTTTTGAAATATTTTAATTTTTTCATGATCTTTATCATTTCCTAAATAGGATTTTGTATCCCTTTTGTTAAATTGTATATGAATTTTTGGAATAGTACACTGAATAATAGACACTCAATAAAACATTTTTTGAAACCACTAAATGGTAAATTATTTAAATAATGTATTGATTACTTTGAGGGAAGAATCCTTAGTTGAAGTGGAATTACCTATAAATTTCACGAGGATATTAAGTTGTGAACTACAATATAGAGTATCATAATTATTATTTGTTATTTAATATGTTCAATATGGGATTAAAATTATGTAAACCAGACAAATGTAATTATATCCTCTAATAGATTGATTGATTTGGCCTAATTATAACTTAACTTCATGTTTGGGTTCTTGGGTTTATTGTTGAAATTTAATAATATTTTCCATTATTTTTTAACTATCAAATAGTTATAGGGATTATGTATTTTTAAGGGGTTATTATGATGGTCAAAATTTTAATTATTGAATTTTATACATATCTTGTGGATTAATACCTATTTCTGATAGTTACTGTGACAATAATGAATAGGTATATTACCCCCATAAACAGACTTCGTGTTGTTTCCATAAAAAATTATAGTATATGTATGTTTTGTTTATTAATTGAAAAATGTATGGTTAAATGAAAAATATGATCTCATAAAAATTAGATGAATCACATTTCGGAGAATATTTTGTATTATAGTGAGTTTTTTACATATAAGACAATAATGTATTAGAGTATGAGGTGTTATTTTATCATGGAAAAGTGAATGATTTCTGGGTGTCATAATTACCTCAAAAAATTATTTTCTTCACTTTCCCCATAAAATTGTATCTCGCCACATTATAAGCTCTTTTAATGAGAATGGAATACTTATAAAAAAATTACCATATGTTTTCTACTTGTTTTAATTATGCATATCCACCTATCAGAGTGTTATATTAGAAAAACTTATGGACCTATGTACGATCCCATCCATTTATATTAATGTCCCTCTTTTAGTTTTTTGTTGAACCTATTTATTTTTTATAATCCATTTTCATTATAAATGGTTATCGAGTCAAAATTTGGTACCGAAAGATTTTACCATGAAAAATGACCCAAAGTTCAGGGGTGTTCAATTTTTTAATTAATTTAGTCTAATCATAATATTGATAAACGGTCATACAAGGGTTTATGATGAGTTTAGAACGCTTTAGATGTTATTTTGGTTTCTTTTGTAGAAGTAATGTCTAAATCTTCTTACAAGACATTTACTTTCCATGAATATGTTAAAATACATTTATTAGTCACAAGAAATATGTTTTAAAATAAGTTCATGATGTTTAATTAATATGCACAGTCAAACAAATATATGTTGTGTAATTTTTCAAGTGGTTTATTTCAACCAGAGTCTATGATATTTTGGAATACCTAATAATTTTTGAAATACAATATGTAAATGGGATACATGAAATGAATTTCCTTAATTATTTAGAGGACTGTATATTTTTTCAGTTAGGCCTCTGTCTAGGTTTTTTATTATACTTATTTCTATTGGGGTTTTCTCATCATTAATTCATAGAGGCCATGATTCATATTAGATGTCTATTGTTTGAATAAATACTAACTTGGGTTTTGAGGAATCTTGAGAAAACTAGAGAGGATCAATGTGGGGAAAGGTTTGGGGTTCTATTTGAATTAATTTTATATAGGTATAAATTGATAAAGTGTGACAAATAATTCTATGTATGTTAAAATGATTTAATGGTTGAAAAAGTTTGTAAATAAAATCTTTATGAAATCTACCTCGATGAAATTTAAACACCATATAATTGGGTTAAAAAAATGTAAGAAACGAGACCAATTTCATGATCTTATTGATGATATGAATGGGTTACACATCAGGAAATAATCACATGACATGGGTGAATTAAATAGTCAGCTGAGGTGATGGGGTTTTAAGAATCAATCGTAAAAAATATATACATGATATATAAATAAATTACACACCATATAATTTTATGACCTTCTATTTTTATGTTTACATGAAGATGATATTTTTCTTATTCCTCTTTGAAGCCTTCTCCTCTCAACTGTAGGTAGCTTACAAGCAATTTCATAGTGACTCTCTGTGTTTATATGTCCCTATTGCGAAATCAATCACTGGGTAACTGGTTCAATTTTTTTTATCATTTTCTATAATTGTATAATCATTACACTATAGTATATTGACTGTAGTAATTATTGGTTTTCATATTATTGGGTTTTCATCTAATTTCTCAATTTTATCTTCTTCACCATTACCTTTGTGGTAGTTTTTCCTAGGAATCATTGTATCTTCATTGGCTAAAGGTAGGTGTCCAAATCATAACAATATGGTCTGATTTTCATTTTCAATATATATGAAAAATTGTGAATAAAAAAATTCATTGGAGTAATAATTAATTAATTATATATAATGATGATAATCCTTTGTTTTATTCCTTTATGGGTCCATTTGAAATCAACTGATAATGTTAAATATGTTATGGTTACCTATTGGGTGAGTGAAACATTGAAAACAATGAATTAGTATTGGATTACCTATAATATTACAATGGAATCTGCTTCAATATATTTCCTTATATAGATTCACTATGTAAAATGGATGAATTGATTAATTAAATAATGGATAAATTGACAGTGAAATGTTAATTTATTTAATTATCCATTTGGTATATTGTTGTACTATTTGGATATTCTTCCAATTGTGATATACACTTCTATCACATGTTGTAATTGTTATATACTAGGCTATGCCCAGACACATGCTAAAATGTGTATATACTGGGATATTCCCTAACACATACTAAGATGATTATATAATGAGCTATGACATAACAAGTGCTAATATTATTATATACTAGGATATTCCCGGGAACATGATGAGGTACTCGTATGATGTGATAGGCCCTAACACATTATGTGATTCTAATATATCTGGATTATCCTGGTGATTTGTTATATCATGGTTATATGGTTGCATTTTCCATAGTTGTGAGACATTCTAAGAAATATTTTGTTATAGATCTGAGACATGATATTTTCTACAATGGTTATATGGTTAGTGTTAGCATGCTTGTGAAATTTATTTAGAGATACTCTAGAATAGTACCAATGTTGGGTGTTTTTATATTTCCTTAATTGTTGAAATATTTAATAGATAAGTTTACTAAAATATTCCATGCACTTAAATTTAAAATTCATTTTCAGATAATGTGGTGTTTACCAACTGAGTTTTACTCACACCCTATTTATGCCACCTTTTAGAACCCAACAATATTTCAGGGATATTAGCTTAGACAACGTAAAGGAACCTTGTGGTTGACCATGTTTCTTTCCGATTAGGCTGAAGAGTGCCGGATTGGGGGATGTTATAATTTGGTATCAAAGGAGAAAGTTTTATTTTTTATTTCATTAATTTATAGGAATGGTTGAAAGAGTACTAATATGATTCGTGATATAATAATAAGCTTGTTCATGGGAGGATCTACCACATGTATGGCGGAAAATTTTAGTGCCAAAGGATGGGACTTTTTTATGATGTTTACATATTAAATTTTGAAATTATATCACTTTAGGAGATTGTATTGTTTTGGGAAATTATTATTTCATTATATTTATGGTAATTGAGGTGTAAATTCATGTCTTGGTGAGGAAAAAGTTGTTTATGTGTCAATCATGTTAAGAATATTAGGATATATACTAATATACATGGTTTTTATAAGGGACATATTTTTATTCAATTGATATATTTCATGTTTAGAATACCATATCTGATATATGATATAACTCACAAATGAAATTATTGAACTATTACGTAACAAAAAAACAATTTTTAATACAAGTATAGATACACTGGGTGTTAATGGATATTTATTTTTCATTCAATTGCGGTTGACTATGTTGTTTTCTTGTGCTCTATTGAATGTGTTTCTTTTGTAGAGATAATTTCTCCTCATTGTCTTTGAATAGAGCTTCCAGAAAGTGAAATACGAACAATCTAAACACCATAAAAACTGAATATTCCATTAGTTTTGGAGGATCATTTGGATGTTTAGATTCATGATAGATTATTGTAGGTAATTGGATTCAGGGAAAAAGGTAGTGTTTTCACTATATATATGATGTTTGAGTTGAAAAGAGAGTTTACACTACATCATTCACCTATGTTCACTAGGGAGGGAGGCGCTGATGTAACCAAATTATTAATTGAGTATATCTAGATAATCATCACGAACATTGAAACGCCCTTTAATACTAGGGTGAATCACTCTTCATATATGATTCATACACCATCCATAAAATTAGTGGGAAATTTTGATCCAATTTGGGTAGAAATATTATTCATCATGGAAGGAATTTATGATGATGTTCTTTATCAACTTATATAAATGTATATTAATGGAAGAGAATGCTCAAAATTTATTACATCTCACATATGGGGTATTGTCAGTGTTAGAGTACGTTGAACACTTCACCAAATTATAGTTCTTTTCTTTAACCATGGTTGACGATGTGATCTACAAGGTGAGAAATTTTCATGATGGTCTTTTCTATGAGATTATTTCACATGAATTTTTTTTTCATTTGAGTCATTTTTACGAATTCATTAATCAAGAACTCATTATAGAGGGTAATCTAAGAGAGGACCCAAGTAGTGTCCATGATGCTTTAGTAGAGAAAACTATGATATATTCATCAGGTAGAAAATAGCTTTTCTATGATAGTTTTCACAATGAAATTTATAGGATGTGTAGATTGGGAATGGGAATACCTTCGAAGGACCATGTTCAATTAGAATAATTTTAGTGTGGCATGTTTCTTGAAAATCGCCTAAAATGTATTTAACCATAAGTTGAGTGTTGTTTCTATAGAATATGGGGTCATCATTTGATTTTCTATAGGAAAATACCGTATTAGAGTAGTGGTACGAGATAAAGACATGGACATGAATATAGAAAGGGCTAATCTACCTCTCAACATGATGGTTGTTAGAGTTATAATAGTAATTCAAGATGAGGCTAGGGTTGTGGTACCCCATTATAGATGTTTTAGTACCAATTTGAGAGAATAACATAGAGGTGTCGGATTTTCTCCCAAGGAATATGATCCAGTCAGCTACACTTCATGAAAACTACTATACCTATCATGGATAGAGAACTACCTAGCATTAAAAGTATTATTCTTGTATCATTTATTTGACCCTACATTTTTTTGATAAAGGATAATCACATTTCTTTTTTATCTACTCTTTTTGGAATGGTATTTGTGGGATGTGAAATGATGAGATGGTGATTTAACCAATGATACACCAATGGATGTGAAGTCAGTGAATCTCAAATGATCGAAGAGATGAAATTAGGATATTGGTGGTTAACCATTATTTTTTGAAACTTTTGTGATGGAAATGATTTCTATAGTTTGATTCCCATTATAGATTACATAGTTTTCTATATGTCTTGGGTCAAGTATCATGGGAGGATATTTACCTTAATATATCCCGAAGGAGGATGATATTTTGACAATGGTGAGTGGGATATTTAGGCTGGTCATACATGAATAATTCAGTACAAATTTGTTTTTCTCCTGAAAAAATAGATGGTGTTCTATTAATTATGGTGGAATATATTTAAGTTATTTTCTTCTAGTGGAAGATAATTTTTCAAGAAGACGTTCTTAACATGTTCTATGGCTTACATCCAGAGAGGGAGAGCTAGATCTAATTCATGATCATGTAGGTGGAAGGTGAAGATCCATTTTCCATTTCGCCATATAGATTTCTACCAGAAAAGATTCAGAAGTTGGAAGTCTAGTTTTATGATCTATATGATATAGGTTTTACATGGCCTAGTACGTTGCCTTGGGGTTCTTAAGTTCTCTCAAGAAAAAAATATAATGGAATATTGGTCTTATATTTAGATTATTGGAGATTGAACCTGTTGATAGTCAAGAGATGTTATCTATTTCTACACATAGATGAACTCTTTGATCACCTGATATGTTCTCGGATATTCTAAATGATTTTTTGGGTGATTTGGATACCACTGATTATGTTTGAGACCATTAGACATACCTCAGACTCCATTTAGGATAAGGTGTGGCTTCAATCTATTTATAGTAGTGCCATTTCAATTAAATAATTCACTAGTGGTATTCATGATCTAAGTGAATATAACCATTAATCATATATTTAATTTATTTTTTGTGGTTCTTGTTAACAAAATCCTTGTATAATCCCATTCATCAAATGAGCATGCCCAAATAATTAACATCATCTTTTGTACATTAAGATAGAATCAACTTTAAATCCAGCAAACCTAATTATGTTTCTATATTGATAGATTGAATTTTTATTGTCATGTTTTCATAAGGGATTGAGTGTCTATGGGCCCATACATTGATTTATACAATTTATATTGTAATGGAATCATGAATTTCTATGATATTCAGAGTTGCCTCTTTTTATCTAGTTATTTTTTTCTCTTTATCTAGGAAATTTTTTATATGGAACCACTGTTGTCATGGATGACCAAGGATTGGGTGAATATAATTTTGTCGTATTATTTCAAGAGAGTTCTTTATGAATTTAATGGTTGTCGAACATCAACACCGGTCCCCACATTACCTGTTTGAGGTAAATCATATACAATTTACTGTGATGAATCCAGATTTGTACTTGGAGTAGTTCTGATATAGTAATACTGAGTGGATTCATATTTCTCTGGGAAGCTGAGAATTTAGGAGAAGAATTACCCAATTCATAACCCATAATTAATAGTTGTGGCACATTCCCTGAGATTCTAGAGACATCATATTATGGGTGAGTGGTTTGCGGTATAGACTGACACAACTACCCTTAGATACATATTTTATTAATTGGACCTAATCCATTGGAAGAGGTTGTTATTTTAGTACTCATAGTACTCTCACTTCAAGATAAATTATACACCAGGGAAGAGAAATTTCATTAATGATGCATTGATTTTGAGGACACAGATAAAGGTAGTGTTGATGTCTTCTAATGAGTAGATAATTATACCCATCATTACATAGTTACATATAGATGTCCATGTGTCCAATGGATAAGTATCTATGACTTCTATTTCAATTATATCCATTAATTTATACAGTTTCATGACCACAATGTTATATATTCTGTAGATAATAGTTTTTAGAGACAACATATATGGTGGGAAGACACCATTGGGGTGGTCTATTTTAAGAGTCAATTGTCTTTTTTTCTTTTGACAATTATGTTTTTCTGTGGGATTACATAAAAAGATTATAAAGTTGTTTAATGATTCTATAAGGGAGTTAACTCCTATTTGTACAATGATGTATCATGATATCTATATATAGTACAGGTGGTTAGGTGTGATGAAGGAGTTAAAAGGATTTGTGGGTAGATGAATCAATTTTCAGTAGGTGAAACCATATCATTAGAGGCCTGCAAGACTTTTGCAACTTTTTCCAATTAAATAGTGTAATTGGATGGTGTAACTATTAATTGTTTTTAGGATTACCCTAGAAAACCCATAATAATGATGATGTTTGGGTTATTTTGTATTGATAGATGAAATAATCCTCCTTCTTACCTGTTAGGGAGACCATCACAGTTGATGATCTAGGTCATCTTTACATTCGTGAGGTTGTTTATTTTTACATTGATTCCTGACTAATCTTTTCTAAAAGAGAACCTCATTCCATTTCATGTTTTTTTAATTGTCTTCAAAAGTCTTTTAGATATCACATTCATTTAGGAATATAAAATCATCCCCAGACTAATTGGTAATCTGAGTGGACTATTCTGGTTCTAGAGGCAGTATTTGACACATGTATTTTGGAAGATATTGGTTTATGGGACAAACATATTAAAATCATGTAGTTTACATATGATAACATCCTCCATAAATATATTTATATGTAACCATTTAAGTATTTGATTGGAAGACTATTTTATTCACAAGTTTATTGGCTAGATGTATGTGTGTCAGTTCTTTTTGGTCCTGGTGTCATGTATTAGTCATCATAAATATTTTACTTGATCAGGAGGTGGATGTTGGCTACACAAAGTAAGAAGAAATTATATTCTGACCATTGGGTGAAACCACTTTTTTTGAGGTTTTTCATCAAGTTTTCCTTTAAGATTCCCATAGATTATAGAAAATCCATACTGTGAAATAGGGAAAGCTAGAACCCAGGTTTGTTAGGCCATTTTAGATATTGTCAAGGTTCGATCTAGTAGAAAGCGTTGATCAAGTGGTATTCATTTTATCCCTTCCATAGTTCAACATTTCCATGCTTGATGTGTTTCATGTGTTGCAACTTCATATATATAATATTAACCCTTATCTTGTAGTATACATAGGATACATCGATATTTTTATAGATTCAACCTCTGAAATGGAAACACCTTTCACGGAGATGGTACAATTAGCCTCCCATTGTTTGACCATAGTATGTTATTAAATAATAAAAAACCATATTAACATTTATAATATCATTTATGATTTATTTATGACTTTATGAAACCCATTTAATAAAAATTTCCATGTTAAAGTAACGTTTCATTTATTAAATTCTTTCTTTATCGTACATGTTTTAACATGTTATTCTTGATCGTATCACATAGATCATGATTTAAATACTTTAGAGTATAAAATATGATTTATATGTAATATATATTAATTATATAAAAATTAATAATACATAGTTATATGAAATGGAAACACCTTTCACGGAGATGGTAGTCTGTACGTATGCATGAACGCTGTTTCCATTTTCTTATCGTATAGTATAGAAGTAAGTAAATGAAATATATTTATCTATATAAATATATTTTATACCAGTAGATATATTATTTCATATACCTCATAAATAATCAATATATATAGTTTAATAAAAATTCATGAACGGTGATCGTTGAAGATTAATCTCATTACGTCTTGGAGACGGTAAGCTGTACGTACGCATGAGCGATAATATCATTCTATTAATGGTGAAATAGTATGTAATTGGATGGTATATTATATATAAATGATCATTAACATGTTATATTTATTATTTACATCAATTATACTCACAATTATACCCATATAAAAAATGAAATGTTGAATAAAAAACTACACCATAACGTGGAGACGATAAACCGTACGTACACATGTAAGGTGGCATTGTCATTAATAGGAAAGATAGAATTATGAATATGTTATTCCATATTTATAATAACATATATGTATGTAGAAGTTACTATAGTTATTATTTTATTATAGAAATAACAAAGAAAAAGAAGTATAATAAGAAAAGATCTTTGAAAGAGGTGATAAAATAATTACCTCTTCTACAAGAGTTTCTTTTTGATTTCAACAAAATGGCTCCTTAGTGTGGATTTTTGAACAAATTAAGGAAACTAAGATGACTTTCGTGTAGTTGGGATGATATTTGAGTAGGATTTGTCCGAGTCAAATAACTATGGTGGTGTGAATTTAAGATAAGGGGAAGTACTGTTTTATAAAAGGGGTTAGGGTTACTTTAGGAAGAGGTTGAAATATTAATTTATTATAAAATTATTTTTGGTTTTTAATTTCTCCAAATGTATTTATTTGGAATCCAATGTGGGTGTGGGTCTAAAAACTATCAACCAATAGTTGTTGGACATGTTTAGGTCATCATATTAACCTTATCATTTTGATTTAACACTTAAACAAATAGTTTAACTCTTATGATGAATTCTTATATTTGTATACTACAAGGTTAAAAAATTTACTGTAAATTTCTGAACGAAAATAAAGTAGATAATTTATGACATTTTAACATTATCCAAGTTTGTTATCTGAACATCATATTTTTAAAACTTTTATATTATTTAATAATATAGTGTTTATTTTAAAATATCATTTATGTCCATTTTGTTAATATTTAATTAATGATTTTTGTATAAGTCATAAAAACGTTAGTCCTTTTTAATAAATACATTTAAAAAATCCTACCATGTCATAGTAAACTAAAAAAATTAGTGAAATAATAAAATGTCTCAAATTATATTTAGTTTTTATATTTATAATATAATTGTTTTAATAATTCATTAATACGGTAATTAGTGCATCATCATTGTGTCATAAATAAATTTAATTATATAATGTCTAAAAATTATAAATAAAATTAAATGATGTAGGAAATAATTATATATTTCTAATGAATATTTATTTTTGAATTTATCCTATGTATAACCCTTTATTAAAAATGTTTATGTTATTAAAATTTGAATTTAACAAATTTAACAATTCTTTAAATAAAATATAATAAATGTCATAATGTTACCCATGTGCAACTAAAATGATGATATTATTGTCCTAATGTTGGTTTTGGTAGAAAATCATTATGAAATATAATTAAGATATGTTTTGTGGTAATTTTATATTATTATAATATTATTTTTACCTTTAGTTACCCTATAAAATATTAACTGTCGAAAATAAAATTCAAAAGATACTATTCAGGAAACATTTTTTCATCATATTGAACTTTTACATAATTATGTAAATTGTGTCTTTGGTATTTTGAAATTCAATTCAAAAAAGTGGAAAAATTATATTTTATGTGAAATTAAAAATGTTCCTAGAAGATTGGTAAAAGACATTATAATGTTCATTTAAATTTTATATATCTAATCTTATTATAAATTGACTCCAAGAATTACATTTTGTCAAATATAGGTATTATGTATCTAAATTGAATTTAAAATAAATATAAATTAAAAAATAATTATTTAAATAATCAATTCAGTTATTATGTACTATGAAATATATTTCACTATTCATAAAAAATTCACTATTTCCAAAAAAATATCAAAATTTCACCCTAAGCTTATTTTGATATTCGGGATTAAAAAATGAAGTATATTTTACAAAATTAAATTTTTAGGAGTGTCTAAAAGTAATGTTATTATAGAGCACAGAGGACATAAAAAGTATTTATTTTAAGAAATTTTTTTTTCAAAATATATAACTATTTTAACAGAACATATACATTTCATTATAAATGTGTTTTATTTATGTGAAAACATTATAATAAAATTTAAAACGAATATTTTAATATTAATATTAAAATATTTAATTTATAAATAATTATATCATTTAAGAAATTAAAATACTAATATGTTGTTTTATAGAAACCCAATCATGTGTATAATGGAAGCCAAGTAGTTGTTGCATGCTATATAAGATATTAAATTACTTTAGAGATATAATGTACTATGAAATAATGGGGTGTTACATTCTCCCCTCCTTCAATAAATTTCTTCCTCATAATTTGAATCATTTCTTTAAAAATAAATGGTTGAAAGTAGAAAATACATGTGTCGAAAACCCACATCAGAAATAGGGTTAACAAAATTTATTTTTAATAAGGGGGAAAGGGAAAGTAAGAATTCAAAAACAAATTATGATTTTGAATATGAGAAAATTTGTATCATTTAGATAAAAAAAATTAGATGAAAATGAAAATATTTATAGGGAGTGATTGAGGTCATTAATCACAAACTAGTGAATAATAAATGTATAATTGAGGGCCTCAATGCCATAAATATTTGATAATTTAAAATATGATCAGTTCAAAAAAACATAAGTTATTAGGATATCACATTTTTATGATACTTTGTTTTGAATAGGATGTATTAATTTACTATCAAGATAATAACTCAAGAATCATATTTTATTTCATTACCATTTATAATCAGAATCTCATCGACTTTTTGTGATTCAATATATTTTAACTTTTTCCTACACACTAAGAAATGAATGTTCTAAATAATTTTTTTAGTGAAAAAATCACATTTCTAAATCATAAGTCCCACAATTATTTCCTTGATCCTCTATATGATTACTAAAATCACATGGTTAGGTTGAAGTATCCAATAAATTATAATTTAACCTCAAAACAAAATCTTGTGCTCAAATTACTCCATTCCAACCATTAGACTTATCCAAAATAAATGTTTCTAAACTCACAGTCCAACAATTTATATAGGAAGTTAACATAATGAATATCTCATTTATCCTTGTAATAAAATGTGGATACCTTCATCGTGTATTCTCCTAAGTCTCAGTAAAAAACAGAATTACCATGAACCTTATTTGATTAGTTTATAAATTACATTATTTCATAAAAACATCAAATACTGGATATACTCCCTAAATCCAAAACTTTTGTATTCTCCAACAATGATGGAATAAAAACAATTAATTAATTCAATTGTAACCAAGAATATCTAATATAATTTATCCAAATCAGTCATCTCTTATCCCAAAATCATTACCTCGATATCAGAACCATTTTAAGGTTTTCATTCTATTAAACTTATATTTTCAAAAAACCTTAACCCTCTATTTAGTCAATTTTCTTATTACAATCTAAAATCCCCAATGAAATTGTACTGATGTTCAGTCCTTATTTATTTCCATAATTCATATAACTAATAAATCATTGATACAACAGTAAAATGACATAATTCATTAATAAAAAAATATAATAACAATCATTATTTCTCTTCATCTGCATTTGTATTGAATCAAGACATTTTGTTTCCAGGTACTTTTGATGTTTCTAAGAACCTCTGTTTTGGAGTAGTGACTTGGGGGTGTGTTTGGGTGAACTTCTATGTAAAAAAAAGGGAAATGTCTTGTGCACGGTTTGACAAACCGTACGACCAAATAGTTTCAACCAAGAAGTACTGGATAGAGAGGAACGCACGGTGTGAACATGGTTTGACAAACCATGTGACCAAACCGTGTGGACCATGTATCTGTAGATAGTGAGTCATGCAAGACATGGGCACCGTTTGACAAAACGTGTGTCTTTACCCTGGTAAATTGTGCGTGCGGTTTTTTATTCTAATTTTTTTTTTCTAAAACCACCCAAACCCCTGGGACTTCCATATTTTCGACCTTAGCTTGGGATTGACTGATTTTATGTCTTTCCAAAGCCTCCTAGAGATATTCCAAGGTGATCCAAACATCTTTTTTCGAGATTAAAGGCTCAGATTGAAGATCTGCTCTCCTCTTACTAAGTGGATTTCATCCCATTGTGTTTCTCGTTTATTCCCCTATCTTTACTTGATCTTTTGATGGGATACTTCCTTTTATTCCATGGATCTAAACCTATAATTTGGGGGTATATATTAATGATTGTGAATCAAGGTCTAGTTTTGCATGATCTTGATTCTGTTGATCTTGGTTTTGGCTTTAAGGATTTAGATCCATTTTTTGATTGATGTCGTTGTGCCTCTTGGTGGTTGGGGTTTATCGTTAGGGTAACTCCCATCAATAAATTGAGGTAGGTTGTTCCCTCCAGATTTTCCAAATTGATTAACATTTTATTTTCGTTATTTATTTCAATTGTAGATTTAAATTCAATTGCTCAATATTTTCTTTGAATTAAATTGATAAAAACTCGATTCTATTGAATCGATGTATTTGAAATTGTTTTGGCATGGGAATTTGGAAACCACCAATTCCATTGAATTGGGTGAGTTTATGGAAATTGGCCGATTTTAATTTTTTGATTTAAATTTTGGATTTGATGGTGATGATTTCAATTAAATTGTTGTATTTAATTGTGGAAATGAATTGTGTAATGATGGAATTGGTTTTGGATGGATTTCAAAATTATGAAAATGGCTAAAAATGATGTGATATAAACCCATTGGTTTTATCTTGTTGGAATTAATGTTTTGAATAAAACATGTTTCGGTTTTAAATGTAATGAAATACGCACTTTTGAAATGAATGAATGGAATTGATCAAATTTTAAGCATTCTTAAAATTGTTCTCCCATCATGTAAGATCCCATGCAAGAATTAGTTAGTGAGTTATTTGGATACAATCAACATTATGACAACATTCTAAAACATACATGCGGTGGGTCACATCCCTGACAGGTTGGTGACGAGTCTTCTTTGGCTAGTGTCATAGGGATGTGTGTATACACATTTTTCTAAGTTCACATAGAGAGTGCAGAATTTTATAATTGATTATTACTATCGTACCTTTTGGCCAATGACCATGTTTCTCTCTTTTATATTTATATTTGACAAATAAATGTATGCTAGTGCTTTTTAACTGCCTTACATGCCTGCTGAATTTATATAATTTTTTTTATAAAAATGTTTTACATAAGACATTATTTTAAGAAATATTCCATCATTTTTTAAACAATTGTTAAAATTTATTTTTCCATCAATTAAAAATTTATAGAATGATTGGTTAAAATATTCTTTTGAAATACCAAACCTGTTTATATGAAAATGGAAAGATTTTATCTGGATAATATTTATTTTGCATTTGTTACGGAATCATTGGTGGTATCCTACTGGGCTTAGGCTCACACCCTACTTTTTCCTTCAGGTGTTTATAGATTTTCTTCATCCAGGATCGGGAAAAGGGAAGGGGAAAATTGGAGTTGGATCCAGATGATGAACTCTGGTATTGTTGATTTGTGTACATAGGGACTTTGGGACTATTTTCCCCTTTTTATTACTTGGGTTGTAGTACATTGGGCTTTTTATTCCATTCTGTATTTTGGTACATTACTCCCGGTGGAGTCTTATTTCGTTATGAATAATGTCTTGTTTCTCTTGCTTCTGTATTCTTGTGTCAAAATCGTTCCCACTTTCGTGTTGTTTGATGCCAGGTGCTAGTCACCAAACCTTGGGGATCGGGAATTCCCTTCGGTCTATGTCAGGGATGGATCGGTTATCGGGTTACCAGGGTACTCGGGATGGTTCATGACAATGTGGTATCAGAGGGAGTTTAAGCATCTTGCCTTGATGACAGTATACATCTGAGTATTCTTTTCGGGACATAGGAGGTAGTTGTGATTGATTGTCTGGCCAGCTCTCACCATAATGAAAATTAAGTCACTAGGGTTGGTTAGGGAAATATGACTTGTGGATTAGTTCTAGTATTTTCCCTGTTTTGATTTGGATAGAGTGTAATCCAAATATTTTTAATCCCTTATATTAAAAATAGTTTTCCTTGTTGCTCGGTTTGGGTGTTAATCTATGTCTTTTTATGATGTGTAGCATCATGCCTCTGAGAAGACGTGGCGCTCAGATCCAAAAAGAGGCTATTGCTGAACCTCTGCAAGTGAGTCCTATTGTGGATCCGAGTCTGGTTGAGGTGATTGTTCACACTGTCCAAGCTGTGGGACATGCACCACCTCTAGTTCTTGTTCAGACTCCAGCTACAAATCCTCATAGTGATATTCTCCGAATTCGTTCTCAAGATTTCCTACGCCAGAAGCCACTATTTTTCAAAGGCTCCACTGACCCTCAACATGCTGAGGAATGGTTCAATAAGATTGAATTTCTGCTTGGGTTCTTGGAGACACCTGCTGTGATCAAGGTGAAGTGTGCCACCTTCGTGCTGGAGGGACCAAGTAGGAGATGGTGGGACACAATGGTGACGACTGGGAAGCATGAGGGTCTAGAGTGGAAATACTTTTGGGTTTTTTTCACTAACCAGTTCTATCCATAATCAATGGTGTTGGCCAAGGATGTGGAGTTTTTCAAGATTTGAGCAGGCCAACAAATCCATGACTGAGTACTCAAATCGTTTTTCTAAGTTGTTACAGTTTTCTCCTAAGATTGTATCTAATGAGTGGACGAAGGTTCGATGATTTGAGTTGGGACTTCGATAATATATTAATTCTCATGTTTTTGTACTGAAGCTACCCACATATACTTATGTTATGGATAGGGATATGATGGTTGAGATGGACTTGGCAGGAAATTTAGGGTTGAAGGAGGTTGTTTTTCATCCTAGTGGCAGTGTGGGCTCTATTAAAGGAAAACGGAAGTGGGACTTCTCTCATGGTAGTTCTCGATTTCATAGTCATCCAAGAACTCTAGTAGCACCAGGAGGGGCGCCTTTGACTTGCTATTAGTGTGGGAATCCAGAAAATTCTTTTAGGGTTTGCACTGAAGAACCCAATAACTGTAGCTTCTGCGGACGTTTAGGGCACTTTCAAAGATTCTTCCATCACTTCTCGACTCCACGTGGTGGAACAGGATCATCATCTCCTCCAAATACTTCGAGTTAATCAAATTCTTCACATAAAAAAGGGCTCCACCCACAGGCATCTAGAACGAAGCTTCTTCACATAGTGGAAGTGATTCCAGAGGTAGCTGATGCATGTCCTGCAACTGTGAGTGTTACCATTACTATAGCTTTGTCTTTAGTGACAACACTTTTTGATACTGGTGCATCTAACTTATTTTTTTAACCCATCTTGTTAATCTACTTAATCTACCTATGGAACTTTTATCTTGTGCGATGGATATTACTACACCCCTTGGTGTAATGAGAGAGAAGGGTCTTTGTAGTCTGACTTGTGTCTTCTCTTTATTAGATGTTGACCATGATTGGAGTTTCTTGATTCATGACATGAAATCTTTTGATATCATATTTGGGATGGATTGGATCATTTCCAATAATACCCAGATTGATTGTTATCTTTGATGGGTCTACCTTGCTACACGCAGTGGTGTGCCTCTTGTTTTTCAAGGAGAATGGGACCCAAGGTCAAGCAGAGCCAGAACCTCTTATCCAGAGTTGGGGAATGTTATATAAGCGTTTTTTTTACCTAGATAGAGAATCAATGTGTGGTGATCTTCCTCCAGTCGTCGCTGAGTTTTCCATTGGGTTTCTTTCTGACTTCTTCAGTTTTCCACCAGTAAGAGAGGTTGATTTATCTATTGACATAATGGCTGGTACTCAACTAGTTTCTATTCCCTCATATCTAATGGATCTCGTAGAAAATAATGAACTGAAGTCTCAGTTAGAAGATCTTCTTGAGAAGGGTTTTATATTCCTAAGTGTGTCACCTTGGGTATCACCAGTTCTCTTCGCCAAGGCTGATGGTTCTCTTCGCATATGTGTTGTTTATCAAAAGCTCAATCAAATTACTATAAAGAAAAAATATCTATTACCACTAATTGATGATTTTTATGATCAATTGAAAGGGGGAAAGTGGTTTTCGGGAATTGAACTTTGATCTGGTTACCATCACTTGAGGATAAACGAATCTGACGTTCCTAATACCACTTTTCGGAGTAGGTATGGCCATTATGAGTACCTTGTTATGCCCTTCGGCCTAAAAATACTCATGTAGTTTTCATGGATTTGATGAACATGGTTTTCCGTGAGTATCTATATTATTTCATGGTAGTCTTTGTGGATGAAATTCTTGTCTACACCAATTATGAGGAGGATCATGTGCATCATCTGAGAACTATTCTGAGTCTTATAAGGAATCACCAACTTTATGCCAAGCTTTCAAATTGAGATTTCTTGATTTAGGAAGTGAAATTCTTGGGACATTTCGTGTCATAACAAGGAATATTAGTTGATCCTGAAAAGAATAAGGCTTTTATGACTTGAGAACAACCATGAAATTTTTTCAAGATTCGGAGATTCTTAGGCTTAGCAGGATATTATCACCAGTTTTTTAAAGACTTCTCAAAGTTAGCTTCTCCAATTACTGCTCTGACTGGAAAGGGAGAGATGTTTTCCTGGAATGATAAATGTCAGAGTTCTTTTATTGAGCTAAAGCGTCTTTTTACTACTGCACCGATGATAACTCTTCCTGAGGCTGTGATAGGTTATGTGGTCTTCTGTGATGCATCGGTTTCATGTTTGGGATGTGTACTCAAGTGGGGTAATAATATTGCTGCCTATGGGTCTCATCAGCTTAAGAATCATGAGAAGAACTATCCTACCGATAACCTTGAACTTGCAGCTGTAATGCATGAACTTATGTGTTGGAGACATTACCTTTATGGAGAAAGGTTTACTCTGTATTCAGACCACAAGATCTTGAGTTATATTTTTTCTCAAAAAGATTTTAATATTTGAAAAAGGTGTTTGGTGGAGTACCTACAATCTTTTGACTTTGATATTGCCTATACCCCGAGGAAAGGGGATGTAGTTTCAGATGCATTAAGTAAGAAACTTCCATCACAGGCTGTGAAAGAATCTTCATAAGAGTGGAGTCTCATGGCTCTTTTTGCATAGTTTCATATTGGAGTTTAGTGGAAGGGGAATGATGTTTCTTTAGCCAATGATCTATTGACTTCTACTCTCCTTGAGTTAATTCTTCAAGAACAAAAACAGTACGATGAGTTCTATAGCATTAGGGACTCTCTTTATGTTGAGGAGTTAGAAACTCTGTGGTCTTTCTCCAAAGAGGGTGTTCTATGTTATTGAAACCGTTACGGTGTTCCGTTAGCGGCTAGGAAGAATGTGATGGGGGGTGCCAAAACTCATAGAGGGTTGTACACCCAAGAACCGTGAATATTTTTTATGATATATGGCGATAGTTTTGGTGGCCAGGTATGATATGAGACATTGATAAGTTTGTATCTCATTGCTATACATGCCAACAGGTGAAAGCCAAGCACGAGAAACCTTTGGGATTTTTTCAACCACTTCCAGTCCTACATGGAAGTGGGATGAAGTCTCTATGGACATTGTGGTTAGGTTACCTCAAACCCAGAGGATAAATAAAGTGATTTGGGTTGTAATCGACAGGCTAACCATGTTGGCTCACTTTATACCTCTTGGAGATAAAACCAAAGATGAGGAGTTGGGAAATAACTATGTGAAAGCGGTTGTTCGTTTGCACTGAGTTCTGTCTGCTATAGTCTCTGATAGGGATCCTCGGTTTACTTCTCACTTTTGGAGAGGCCTTCAAGAGGAACTGGGATCTTAGGTTTGTTTGATCATGGCCTACCATCCATAGTCAGATGGCCAGATAGAAAGAGCTATTCAGATCCTTGAGTATATGCTCCGCGCTTGCGTTCTTGACCTTTGTGGGTCTTGGGATGATCATCTGGGGCTAGTTGAATTTTTTTATAACAATAGTTATCAATCTGCGATCAAAATGGCTCCTTTTGTGGATTTTTATGTCCATACATTTAAATCTATTTTATGTTGGTCGGATATTGGTGAAAGCTCTTTGGTAGGACTGAGTTTGGTCCAAGAGATGACAACTGAGATCCAGTTGATTTTGTTAGAGAATGTTGAAAGCACAGAGTCGGTACAAGTCTTATGCTGATCGTCACTGTAAAACATTAAGGATCTCAGTTGGTGACCAGCTGTTCTTGAAAGTTTCACCCTGAATGGGTCATCGACGGCTAGGGAGGCAAGGGAAGCTTTCTCCTCATTTTGTGGGGCCTTTTGTGGTTATTGGTCTTGTGGGGAAAGTTGCTTACCATCTAGCTCTACCACCATAAATAAAGTCAATACATAACGTGTTCCATGTGTCGCTGCTGCGAAAGAATCTCTCTGATCCATCACTTGTTGTGAGGTGGAGTGATCTTGAGATTGAACTAGATTTATCTGTTTCTAAACAACCAGTCAGGCTTGTTGATTCTGAGACCAAGGTACTTCATGGGAGAACGATACCTCTGGTCCGGGTACTCTGGCAACATGGTTCTGATTCTCATGAGATGTGGGAAAGGGAGGCAATAATGAGAGATCAGTGGCCTCATCTTTTTGACTTGGAGGTTTCTTCATAGGTTTTCTGGGGATAGAAAGATCTTATGGTTGGGAGTTTGTAACATCACATTACGTTTCCCGGTACTTTTGATGTTTCTATGAACCTCTATTTTGGAGTAGTGACTTGGGGTGTGTTTGGGTGAACATTTAAGTAAAACCAAAGGGAAATGGAATGTGCATGGTTTGCGCACAGTTTGACAACCCGTGCGACCAAACTGTGTCAACCAAGCACCACTGGACAGAGATGTACGCATAGTGTGCGCACGGTTTGACAAACTGTGCGACCAAACCATGTGGACTGTGTATCTCTGGATAGTGAGGCACGTACGGTGTGCGCACTATTTGACAAACTGTGTTCCTATTCCCAGTTAAACCGTGCGTGTAGTTTTTAATTCTGATTTTTTTTAAAAAAAACATGAACCCCCAGGACTTCCATATTTTCGACCATGGCTCAGGCTTGACTCGTTTTAGGTCTTTCCAAAGCCTCTTAGAGAGATTCCAATGTGATCTGAACATCTTTAATTGATATTGAAGGCTTGGATTGAAGATCTTCTCTCTTCCTAGTAAGTGTATTTCATCCTATTTTGTTTCTTGTTTATTCCTCTATCTTTCCTTGATCTTTTCATGGGATATTTCATTTACTTCCAGGGATCTAAACCTATGAGTTGAGGTATAGATCTAGGATTTTGAATCTAGATCTAGTTTTTCAAGTTCTTGATTCAATTGATCTTAATTTATCTTTTAAGCATATAGATCCTGTTTTTGATCAACGTCGTTGTGCCGATCGTTGGTTGGGGCTTCTCATTAGGTTTACTCCCTTTAATAAATCGAGGTAGGTTGCTCCATCCTGATTTTCCAAATTGATTAACATTTTATTTTTTTGATTTATTTCAATTGTTGATTTAAATTAAATTTCTCATGTTTTATTTCAATTAAATTTCTACAAAACTAATTCCAATAAATAGAGGTATTTGAAATGGTTTTGGCATGGGAATTTGGGAAAACCAAATTCCATTGAATTGGGTGTGTTTATGGAAATTGGTTGATTTAAACGGTTGGATTGAAATTGTGGATTTGATGGAGATGATTTCAATTAAATTGTTGAATTTAATTGTGTAAATTAATTGTGTAATGATGGAATTGGTTTTTAATGTATTTTGAACTTATTATAATGGCTTAAAATGATTTGATAAAAAACCCATTGGTTAAATCTTATTGAAAGGCATGTTTGGAATAAAACATGTTTTGGTTTTAAATGGAATGAAATTAGCACTTTTTAAATGGAATAATGGGATTGATCGTATTTTAAGCATTATTAAAATAGTTCGCCCATCATGTAAGAGCTCATGGAAGCCTTATGTAGTTAGTGATTTATTTGGATACATTCTATGCTATGAAAATGTTCTAAAACATACTTGTGGTGGGTAACATCACCGACGGGTTGGTGATGAGTCTCCTTTGCCCAGTGTCATTGGGATATGTGTATACACATTTTGCTGAGTTCACATAGAGAGTGTGTAATCCTATAACTAGTTAATATTATCGTACCATTTGGCAGATGACCATGTTGGACGTTTGTTTATTTATATTTGATATATAAATGTTTGCCAATGCTTTTGAACTTCCTTACATGCCTACTAAATTTATAAAAACTATTTTATATAAATTTTTTACATAAGCCACTATTTTAAGAAATATTCCATCATTTGTAAATATTTTATTTAAATTGATTTTTCCATCATTTGAAAATGTATAGTATGTTTTGTTAAAATATGCTTTTGAAATTAAAAATTTGTTTATTTGAAAATGGAAAGATTTTTTCTAGATAATCTATATTTGGAAAATGTTACGGAATAATTGGTGGTATCGTACTGGGCTTAGGCTCACACCCTACTTTTGACTTTGGGTGTTTTTAGAATTTCTCCTTCCAGGATTGTGCAAAGGGAAGGGACATCTTGGACGTGGATCCATTTGTTGATATCTCGTCTTGGTGAGTTGTGTCGTTTTGGACTTTGGGACTGTTTTCCCTTTTTTGTACTTGGGTTGCAGTACTTTGGGCTTGTTAGTCCTCTTTGTACTCTGGTACATTACTCCAGGTGGAATTTTCTTTTGTTATGCACAATGTCTTATTTCTCTTACTTATGCATTCTTGTGGAAAAATCATTCCCACTTTCATGTTGTGTGATGCCAGGTGCTAGTTGCGGCCCATGGGGATCGGGAACTCCCTTCGGGCTATGTCAGGATCGGCTCGGTTATCGAGTTTCCAGGATAGTCGGGCTGGTTCGTGACATGTATCATAAATTGATTATTATCCAATAGATTCATTTGGGTTATACTTTGATTATTGGACAATTTATTTGTGTAGTTCCCTAACTCCTTGAAGATGATTCATTGTACATTTGAAACCTTTTTCTTACCCTTTAAATCACATATTTGGAGTTCTTTTTCTCTACACTTATAAAAAACTCCAATTCCCTTCATGTGATAACCAACGTAATTTATTACACAGTTATCACATGTGGTAATATCTTTTTTAATTTCTTCCCTTTATCCATCTTTTATTTTTTTCATCCTCTCACTACTGGAAAAATGGCCTATACCCACGGTTCAAAACCGTGGGTATAGCCCCCAAAACCGTGGGTATAGCCTATACCCACGGTTTTGGGAACCGTGGGCTGGAACGCCGTCGGTATAGGTGTCCTGCCACCGTGTCATCGAAACATAGAAAATTTCCACGGTGTCAACGGCTTTTACCCACGGTTTCAAAACCGTGGGTATAGGTCCTAAAAAAATGCAGGCGCCGAGTTTCGATCCCGCAACCTCTTCGCTGCAAACACCGCGTCTAACCACTACCCTAACTTCACATATATGTATATATATATATATTTAGTTAAATATAGTTATAAAAACCGTGGGTATAGAGGGAAGAACCGTGGGTATAGGATTCCCGCCAAAAAAAATTCCTTCCCGCGGAAAAAAAAATTTCCCGCGCACACAGAATTGACCTATACCCACGGTTTTTCATAACCGTGGGTATAGGTATTTTATCCCAGACCTATCCCCACGGTTTTCACTAAAACCGTGGGGATAGACCCCCCCTATACCCACGGTTTTGGAAAACCGTGGGTATAGGTGACTTTTCAGGACCTATCCCCACGGTTTTCCAAAACCGTGGGGATAGAGCCCCCTATACTCACGGTTTTGGAAAACCATGGGTATAGGTCATGAAAATTCACCTATACCCACGGTTTTCCAAAACCGTGGGTATAGGGGGGGTCTATCCCCACGGTTTTAGTGAAAACCATGGGGATAGGTACATTTTCTAGTAGTGTCTTATTCTCTTTCTTCCCTTTTAATCTATATGACTAAGTGAATTAATTATGAATCTTATTAACACATGATACTATTTCTTTATATGATGATAATATGTGGGAGACTATTTCTTTTCTAAATGTTGTCTTATGACCATGAATGAAATGATCATTATTACTTTTGGGAGCATGCGTCTTGCTGGAGTTCACATTCCTTCTACTGGGCAACATTTCTAAATGACGACATATACTAGGTTAGACTATATCATAATTTATAATCCAAAAAATAAAAAAATTCACAACATTAATTTAATATTATAATACATATATTCTCATAATCATAATAATGGTTTATTTGGTGGAATATTTACTCATAAATCTTTCAGAATGGTTTGTAATGAAAATGGGAGTGATCTTATGCATATCCCCTAGGAAGGTCAAACCAGGTGCACAATAAGGCATGTTGTTGTGTACCAGGTTACCTCGAGTCAAGACTAAAACTCATTGTCTAACTTTTCACACCTAGGAACATTTGTGCCTGAACCCATTCCACTAATAGTATTCAAAAAAGGATTCATTTTTTGGAAAACCGGCATAATATCAAATTTAATGAAATGTTTGTTTGTTCTTCTATAATAATCATGATAGTCTATCTTAGGATAAGCTTTCCTAATCCATATTCATCAAAATATAGTTTCCAAGGTTATTGCTAAACATCATCAAATATCAAATGTAACACCCCAACACTAGAAGGTTGTAGCCAGAGTATTATTTTAATAAATTGGCATGATTACAAGTAATCATGTATTCAAGGACCTATCAGTTTTGTAGTTTTGGAAGATAGATTGAATACACGAACATTAAGTTAGAATTTATAACGTAAAACACAACATAAATAATGCTTCAATAACTTTATTATTCCCCTAGAATAACCATGAATAACAATTATAAAATACTTCTTCTCAACCTGGGAATGATAAAACATACAAATGGGGTGACCTTAGATGTTCAGTAAGGGTAACAACATAGGAGAAACTTTCATAAATATACATAAACATTTAAGGTAATGTATATAACTAAAACACAAACCTTTAAAACATAAACATCATTATAATTTAGAAAATATTAATCCAATAAATCCATTTAATTATTCACATTGATATTATATTAGTAGATTAATCACTTTTAATATCAATTGCTAGTTTTATAATGATGGAATACATAATGTCAGACATCATAACCACATAGTAAAGGCCACATGCCAAGAATAGAAATCAAAATTTTTTCAAGGACATGTTCCAAAACACTATTTTGTCTCATGAGAACTACTGATGCATCGAGGGGCTATTGTAGGCCCCACCTGTCACTTACTACATCCAATGCAATCCTCATATGAAAACATTGAAACATAACATAAACATTCATATTAAAACTAACATACTAAATGTTAATAATTTAACTATAAATAGTGAATGGTTTAAAAATTGAACATCCATAGTTGAACATAACATAAAATGTTCAATACAATATGGAAATATTGTATCATAATAAATAATCTTTAAACAAGTGTTAAATCATAAAAAAAGTTGTTGACTTAGTTGAAATCAATCCAAAAAATATTTGAGTTAAATATCTCTTTCTCCTTCGATATAATTTAAAAGAAAAGAAAATATTTATTTTGAGAAATATATTTATAATCTTTTAGAGGAAGCTTCGAAGGTTCTATAATGGTGTAAAATTTCCACACCCATTATATATTTTAAAAAAACATTCTTTCTTGATTTCTATCAAAAAGGTCATGAAGGACTTTGTTCTAAAAACAACAGAAATATTCCTTTCAAAAAAAATTATAAAAATTCAAAAAAGGTTATAAATTAGTTTAACCCATAGACTATAATATATTAAAAATGTTTTGGAAATAAATTTTTGAGAAACACATATTTTTATGATAAATATTTCCCATTGATACATATGTATTAACAACTTTATATAATATAGATATTTTAAAATTAACCCTTACCTTGTACATTACATTAGTCAAGGGTATTTTTAAAGTCTTGAATAATGACCATAGTATGATATAAATTTATAATGAAACCATATTAATAATTATTATATCATATATGATTCATTTATGACTTTATACTACCCATTTAATAGTAACTTTCATGTTAAAGTAGCATTTCAGGTAATAATCACTTTCTTTATCATAGGTGTTTTAACATGTTATTATTGATCATATCAAATAGATAATTATTTAGATACATACATAATAAACAAAATTATTTATATATAATATATATTTTGAATATAGAAATGTATGATATATTCATATATTAAATGGAAACATTTTTAATGGAGATGGAAGTTTGTACGTACGCATTAACGTTGCTTCCGTTTTCTTATCAGTATAGTATTAAAGAATGTAAATGAAATATATTTATTTAGATAAATATATATTATTCTAGTATAAATATTATTTCATATAACTCATAATTAATTAATATATATATATATATATTTAAAAAAATTCATGAAGAAAGATCATTATAGATTAATGTCATCGCGTCTTGGAGACGGTAAGCCATATGTACGCACGAGCGAAAATATCTTCCTATTGAAGGTAAATATTAAGTAAATAGATGGTATATTATATATACATAATCATTAAAATTTTAAATTTATTATTTACATCAATTATACTCATTAATATACTCATCCAAATAATTAACTCTTAAATAACAAAATACACTATGACGTGGAGACGGTAAGCCGTATGTATGCATATATGGTTACATTGTAATTAATCGGATGGATAGAAATATGAATATGGTTGTCCCATATTTATAATAAATTCATAGTATGTAGAAAGTACTGGGGTTATTATTTTAGTTTGTAAATAACAATGAAAGTGGAAGTAGCCAAAGAAAATAACATTGAAAGAGGTGTTAAAATAATTACCTCTTCTTCATATACTTCCTTTTGATTATAACTAAAGGGATCCTTATGTTTTTTTTTCCAGATTATATTAAGGCCACTATGTTGAGGTGAGGGTATTTGGGAGGATATTTGAACATGTTTTGGAATATCCAAATGGATTTGGCGATGTCAATTTAAGAGAAGGGGAAGTACACTTTTATAAGAGAGGTGGGGGGTACTTTTGGAAGATCTTGAAATATTAATTTATTATAAAATAAGTATTAAGTTGTAATAGCTCCAAATGGATTTATTTAAAATATATAGAGGTATTTGTATAAATCCTTTCAACCAAAAGGTTTTTGACATGTTTATGTCATCATGTTAACCTTATCATTTAGATTTAACACATAGTTTAGTGGTTAAACTCTTACCATATCTTCTTATAGTATTATACTACAAGGATAATATAGTTACTATATGTTTTAAAAATAACATAAATTATATGATTTATAAAATTTTAACACTATCCAATTTAGTTAGTATAACATTAGATTTTCAAGACTTTTATATTATTTAATAAAATAGTATTTATTTTAAAATATCAATTATTTGAATTTTGTTACAATTTAACACTTGATTTTTTTAAAGTCATAAAAAATTTATTACATAGAAAACAATATATTGAATCAATCATATAAATCCATATTTATTTAGAAAATTAGTTTATGGCATAAGAATTTTGAAATTATATTATTTTAATATTTATAATATCATTTGTTTTAATCATTCATTAATAGGGTAATTACTACATCATCATTACATCATAAATGAATATAATTATGCAATGTCTAAAAATTATAAATAAAATACAATGATATTGGAATTATTATTAGATTTATAATGAATTTTTATAGTTCAATTTATATTATGTATAACCATGTTTTAAAAATTATTTAGTTATTATTATTTGAATGTAACACTTTTAACTCTTCTTTAAATAAAATATAATAATTGTTCTAATCTAATCCAAGTGAATCAAAAAGGAAACTATTTTTATACCAATGATGATTTTGGTATCAAAACACTTATACAATCAAATTAGGACATGTGATGGGGTAATTTTATTTTATTATAATATTATTTTCACCTTTAATTACCCTATTTACATTTAATCTTAGTAAATAACATTCAAAAGTTAATATTCATCAAAATTTATTTTTATCCTATTAAACCACAATTTACTTACTGATGTCAACGAGGTATCTCATATTTTTGAAATTCAATTCATAGAAGTGAAAGAATTATGTTTTATGAAAATTTCCAAATGTGCTTAGAAGATATGTAAAAGACGTTAAAAAGTTCAATAAAATTTTATTTATCTAAACTTATTATAAAATGACATCAATGAATTGGAATGGATTAATATAGGTATTAATTATTTATTTTTAATTTAAAATAAATTTAAATTAAAAATAATTATTTAGATAAAAAATTTGGTTTTATGTACTATGTAAAATTGTTCACTATTCGCCAAAAATTGAATGTTTTCAGAAAATTACCAAAAAATCACCCTAATATAATTTTTATATTATTAATTTTAAAGGGATTTCTATATTACCAAATTCAATTTTTATGAGTTTCTAAATTTAATTTTATTATTTTTCACAAAAGGACATAAAAATTTATTCTTCTGTGAAAATATTTATTCTAAATATATAACTCTTTTATCAAAACATATAAATTTCATTATAAATAATTTTTATTTATGTGAAAACATTATAATAACATTCAATTTTTTTAGTTTTTATATTGCAATATTTAATGGATAAATAAATATATCACATAAATAATTATAATACTAATGTGTTGTTTCACATAAACCCCATCATACATATAACTCGAGCCAAGTCAGTGTTGAATGCAACATAAGCAATTAAATTTCGGTAAAGAGATAACGTACTATGAAATATTGGGGTGTTACATAATGTGTAGAAAAATGATGATGTCTGAGGAGGTTCTTTATATCTTCACCTAATTCCCTCAATATTATTACCTGTTTTACATCCTTAAAATATATTATACTCATAATAATATGTTGAAATAAATATCTTCACAATAATAATATTTTGTTATTTTGGTAGAAAAAATATTTTCTATCTTTTTTTGATTAAATAAGAAATTAGAAATTTTATCATGAGTACGTGTAGACTAACATCTTCAAGAAATGATGCATTTTTTTCATAACCACAACATGTGGATGATAATAAAAATTTATTTAATGTATTTAAATAAAATTAATGAAATTTTTAATATTTTTTATAGAAAAATTATATTTTACCTTCTTAACCTTCAATTCTTTGTAAAATTGAAATGTCAAACAAGTTTACTTAAAGACTTCACCTCAATGAAATAATAAGTTTTATTTTTATTAAACAGTTTACATAGATAGTTGAATAACCCTATTTAAGTCATAAAAGAAATAATTATAAAATTATTAAGATCATAGATATGCTCAACCCCTGACACTATGATTTTAGCCACCACACTAAATCTTTTTTGGACCGAACGACCCCAAAATTTCTGATGTGAACATAAGTTATATTGTAACAAAATAGAACTATGTAATAAAAGAAATAAAAAAATATATGGAAATAGAAATAAAAAAACATCCTTATCAAATTAAGTAATTTATTTAATTTTATCATTTTTGAATATAAAATATGCACCAACAGATTAAATACATGAGTTTAGGGGTTTTCCTTTAAATCCATTTTTAACTGTTTTAAAAAATTCTGTTAAAGTATTTCTTCCTCCATATCAGTTGTCATCAAATAATTTAAATAGTGATTTTATGTATAATAAAATGTCGGATTTATGCAAGTTTTTATCAATCTATATTATTATTTACAATTTTTTATAATGAAATATTGTTAGCATTTTTTGTTCCAGTTGATTTTTACTGTCGGTGAAAAATCTAAAAATGAATTATTTTCAACATATGTCACAAGAATGTACATTCACATCATAATAGTCTTTAATCATAATTAATATTTCTATATACATTTTTTTAGATTTTAAAAGAATATATTAGAGTATTTTAATGTAATTGTTAATATTTTTAATTATATTAATATAAATTAATATTTCTTATCAATTTTTTGAGATAATATAAAATGAATTTACATTTGTGATGGAATTAAAATTTTTATGATTTTTATGAAGTAAATAAATTATTTTTTAAATTTCATTAAAATTATTTCGAACATTTTTTTTATAATTTTTTGTGGGTCTGATATATTCTTCATATTCATTCGGTAATGATTTTTTTCCTTGTAAATATATATTGGAATTAATTTTTTTCTCATTAAATTTTAAAGTGTGATTATAAGAGTGAATCTATAAGTGATATGAATATAATGTATCATGGAACTTATATTTTTATTTAAAATTTTAAAATTCTATTTTATGGAAATAATTTTATTTCATATGGTATGTAAATTATTTAACTAATATTTACTACCCTTTTAAAAAAATTGATTATTTTCATGGAAGAATTTAAATTTTATCAAGAAATCCATATTTTTATATTATATCATTTTTGAATGATTGTGTGTTATTTCATGAAATATTTTTTAATCTAATTTCATTTTATATATAATTAAATTAATAGTTTTTTTGAAGGGTTATTAAGTAAAAAAGGAAAAAAATAGTTGGGTTTTCTTGATCTCAAAATTGAATATCCTTTTTTCATTCATATACCCCATACTATGATTTTATTTGCTGATACTACATTTTCATTTGTGGTTCACAGGGCTTTGGGTTCTGTAAGAATAATATATTAGTTAATGGTGAAATTTTTTGAAGGAATAAAATATATTATTAATAAAATATGAGTGAATTCATAAAAAGAAACATTGTTGAAAAATTCCACTTTCTAGAAAGAAAATAATTTTAAATTTTTTTCTTTATTTAACGAAATTATAAACATAAAATAATATATAATTTTAATTAAAAATAATCATGAATATTAAAAAAAATTAACTGGGTTTTTAGGTTATAGTGTGTTATAATAGTTCCCTATTAGGATAATCCATCTTATAATGGTCTCATGTATTCACATAATTCTTCATAGAATGTGGCTCCTCCTCATGAATTATAATAATCAATCCCATTTACATTTTTTTATACTATAATTTCTCGATGTTAGAATTTTCTCATCATGTACTATCTTCATCTAATACCCAAGATGTTACCTATTTAATTTTAATAATATATAATGTTTTATATTATTTTTTGTTCTTAATATTACCCAATCAATTATTTCATCAATTATGTCACTTTTCTCATAAATTGTCATACCTATTATTTTCATGGAAACACTATAAGACAGTATATTTTTTTATAACTTATTATTTTCACATCAGTAGTTATAATGAGGGAAAAATGCCTCTCTACCTCATCGTTTTTATGATACCCATTAACTATAAAACTTTGATAATTATCTTCTTTGTTTCTCCTATATAATCAAGATTTATAAGATTAATTGATTTAATTAACTTCAGAATAATTATGTGGTTTTTTAATTTTATCTTTTAATTAATATTAAACTACTCTCTTTTGGGTAATAATTATATATATATAAAAATCATTTCTATTTACATAGATATAATACATAGATTTATTTTTTCTACCCTTATTTATTCTCATATATTAAATCATAGAAATACTTCTATCCTCTATGATTGGTTTCATATCATGAGGAACATATTCCTGATATTTATTCAATATTATTATTTTTTCACTTCAAAATAAATACATTAAAATTATAGTTACACAAGGTTTCATATTTAGGGAGACCATATCATAAAGAGGTGTTATCCAAATTAACATTTTCCTTTAATTAACTACCTTCCCATTGTATGATTTCAAATAATCGTCTTAAAGAATGTAAATTAAAAATTACATTCCAATTTAATTTAGAAATTATTTCATCACCTTCATTATCCATATAAATATGAACCATTTAGGAATGTAACTATAGATACCCAAAGATTGACAAACATGGACATTACAATAATTATATGAAATACTTAAAACATAACAATAACAAACACTTAAGGACCGTAATAGTTTAGTGTCTTTGGAAACTCAAAACATAAGCTTATAATTGTGGTGAAAGATCTTCAACATCACCCGTAAAGATCTTAACCTTTTGTTTTCTCACCTAAAACCTTTATTTATATCCTGGGGAAAAGAAAAAATATAAATGGTGAGCTCAAATGCTCAGTAAGGGTAAGAATGAATAAAATAAAACAAACCATATACATTTGAACATAAAAAACAAGAACATAATGTTTAAACATCTAAATCTTGAGCAATGACATAAAACATGGTAGTACGTAAGGAATTGATCATAATGGAAAATCAATCATGATAAAATAGCATAGGAATAAAAAATGAAATTTTGAAAACCATTATGCACATGTTATTTCCATAGTAGCCAAGTCATTGCTTCCAAGAGCATCTTAGTGGACAAAGTCCCTTTCTGAATCGAGTTCACTCCTCTTTTCAGTCATATAACACTGAATCGGATTAACTTACCATTCCATCCATGTCTATCTCAGGATATATAAATATTTACCCAACTCATTGGAGGGAGATATATGTCCCACCCATCTCATAATGAAATCATACTTACCTGTGCCACAACATAAACATAAATCATTCATCATAACCCAAAAAATAAAATGGGTTTCATAAACATCATCCCATCATAACATAATGCATATAAAACAAATGGATATTATTTCATCATAAGAGAAGTGAAATCATGTAAATCATAGAGACATTATACTTGAAATATACACATTTTAAATAATGTCATATTAGATGGAAAATGGTTTTGATAAAACACTTGAAAAGAATTCTTGAGGAAAATATCCTTTCTTCTTAAAAATAATTTTATTTTCACAAAATGCCATGCAATATTAAAATAAAAAGATATTATTGAAAATAAACATGAAATATTATAGAGTAAACTTCCTAAAAATAGGGCGTTATGAAACCATAAAAATATGTTCATGCCGTATAAGTTAAAAAAACATTATCCTTGTACTTTTGTCTGAAAATTCAAAAAATTCCTCGTATGGTGAACAAAAGAAAGATTCAATCCATAACACAATGTAAATGTCAAATAGGGGTAAAATGACTTTAAAAATACATTGAATATTATTAAACACTTAATGAAAAAAAAAATTAAGTACATGGATGAAAAATATAACCCCCGTAAATACTTTCGAATAAACAATCTCGGATAAGAATGAGATTGGAATAATTATTCCTTACCTTATGTCTGATATGCTTCGTACGTATCTTAACCTCCTATATAATGATTTAAATAATGTCATTGACTTATTATATAATCATATTAATTTTTATTATATCATATATGGTTCACTTATGAATTTATATTACCCGTTCCTTTGTAAATTCCATGTTAAAGTAGCGTTTTGGGTAAAATCGTTTCATTTATCGTACGTGTTTCGACTTGTTGTTCTTGCTATTATTACTTATATCCTGATTTACATAATTCCAGAATGTAAAAGATTATTTATATATATAATATATATTCATCATATAAATATATATATTTATGATAGATCGATAAACGAAATGAAATACACCATTCATGGAGACGGTAGGCCGTACGTACGCATGAACGCTATTTTCGTTTCCTTATCGAATTGAATGGAATTAAGTAGATGATATACATATATATATACATAAATACAGTATCATTATTATGAAATATTTTTCATTATTATTCATTATATATACTTTATAATCATTCATGAATGGTTAACATGGAGAATGAATCTCATCGCGTCGTGGAGACGGTAGTCTGTACGTACACACGAGCGATGATATCATTCCCAGGATCTTGGAATTATATTGAAGGGTATGTATAATATTTAATAATAAATATCACTTTACAGTAATCATATATAGTTATTTATTTACACCATTTTACCCATCCAAGTAAGGTGGTGGTCAAAAACAGATTACACCATGGCGTAGAGACGGTATTCCGTACGTACGCACACGTGGTGATTTCGTTTTCTGTAGGATGGATAGAAGGTGAAATAGGGTTGTTTAAAATTTATAATAACATATATTTATATAATTAATACTGATTTTATTACTTTATAATGAAGCAACAAAATAAGAGGATGTAGAAGAAGAAAGAAACTTGAAAGAGTCGGTAGAAGAGATTACCTCTTCCTCGACGAACCTCCTTTAAACTTCTTGTTAGGGCACTAGAGTTGGTCGTTTGAGAAGACCAGAACCTCTATGATATAACTAGAGAGGATGATAATAGGAATTGGTAGGTTTTTCCGAGCTTCAGGGCTCAAAAGGGTGTGAAGAGAAGAGGTAAGGGGTTCCCTTTTTATAAGGGAGGAGAGGGGCTCCTTTGGAAAAACTTTAAATATTATTCTATAATAAAGTCATATTCGATTTATAATAGCTCCAAATTTATTTATTTCTAAGATAATATGGGGATGGGTCTAAATCCTCTCAACCAATAGAATTTATACAAATTTTGGATGTTATTTTAACCTTACCATTTAGATTTAACTCTAAGTTAAATAATTTACCTTTTACCGTGTCTTCTTGTTTTATTACACTATATGGTTAATAAGATTACTATAACAAGCCAAAAGAACCCAAAGTGGTTCATTATTAATATATATAACCATATATAAGTCATTTGGCTGAACCATAGATATTTAGGATTAAAATTACCATTAATAATATAATATTTGTTTTAAAAACTATTTTATGTCAATTTTGAAACTATTTGGTAATTTATTTTTGTGAAAATCATAACAGCATGATTAATTCGAAAAATGTTAATTAAATAAATAATAATATGTCATATTAACTTATAAAATTTTGTAAATTCATAAAAATTCTCTAATTACATTTATTTGGGTATTTATAATATCAATTACGTTAATATTTCCTTAATAAGGTAATTACTGCATCATCATTGTGTCATAAATAAATTAAATTATTTAAAGTATAAAAATTATAAATAAAATACCATTATTTCAGAAATCATTTTATATTTCTAATGAATATTTATAGACGAATATATCTTATGTATAACCCTATATTAAAAATGTTTTAGTTATTAAACATTAATTTTAACTCTTTTAACACTTCTTTAAATAAAATAATATTAAATGTCCTAATCTAATGAAATTGGACCTAAAGGTTCATATTTTATTCCTATGGTTTTTTTGGTCGAATTAAACTTATCCAATAAAATTAGGACATGTGTTAGGGTAATATTAATATCATTTTTCCCTTAATTACCATATTTACTTTTAACCGTTGTAAATAAAAGTAAAAAGTTACTATTCACCAAAAAAAATTATCTTATTGAACCAAATTTTACTCCTTGATGTTAACCGTGTCTCTCAGATTTTAGAAATTCCACTCAGAAAAGCGGTAAATTTATGTTTTCTGTAAATTTTAAAATTCTCCTAGGAGGTGGATAAAAGACGATGAAGAGTTCAATAAAATTTTTACATATCTAAAATTATTATAAAATGACTCCAATGATTTACATTGAACTTATACCAGTAGTATGTATCAATTTTTACCTAAAATAAAATTATATAAATAAAATAATTATTTAAATAAAAAGTTTGTTTTTAAATATTAACCCAGTGTTTTCACTATTCATCAAAAATTGAAAGTTTTCAGAAAAAATACAAAAAATTAACCCTATGATAATTTTGATATTCCGAATCCAAATATGAAGTCCATTTTGAAATATAAAATTTATAAATATCAAAAAGTGGGTATTACTATTCCATAACGGCTAGTTTGTATAACATATCATTGTTTAGCGAAGCTCGGTATTGCGTACAACACACGCAAACATGGAAGGTCACGATTGCGTGTATTGCAAGTCAAGTCAGGGATGCGTATAGTGAAATCTCCTTTTAGTGTAGCGTACAACACAAGACATCAATGAAAAAAGAATATTTTTCCTAAAATCTCGGGGTGTTACATTCTACCCCCCATAAAAGGAATTTTTCCCTCGAAATTCGTTGGGGGTTATAAATAGTTTTCTATTTGAATGTTTCGTTCATCGAAACCCACATCGTAAATAAGAAAACATCATTTTAAAAAGGAACGTCAGAAATATAGCAGATACCCAATGTAACTCATCATTGGTGTTCCACATAGAAGAATATAGGTGTAAATATGGATATGGAAGAGAAATATAACCATCATGTTCTGATGGAGAGTGGTAGAGAACATGGCTATGAAATATCCAATAATAACAAAGCCATAAATTTGTTATTATCTAAGGTATCATCTGATTCATTGGATATAATGACACTAGGACAACATTTGTTGTTTTCAAGATCATTTCCTTAATGTTGAATAATTATTGAATTAAAAGAAATACTTACTTGATTTTGTTACAATATTACTGTTTCTCATGCCTTGAACAATTTCCACTTCATCTCATAAAGAAATGAAGTTGAATTTGTCTTCCGTGAAGTGTTAGCAGATCATGCAATAGAATTATAGGTCATTCCATCTATCTCAAAAAAACGATTGTAAAAGTTATAAAATATACATAAGTCCATTTATAGTGAGATTAATCGTTTATGGTTCCTAAAATGGACTTATAATTCATATATCATACCGCTTAATATAATAAAACTAGCTACTACTAACCAGGGACTTCCTGTAGGCCAGTTGTAAACGATAAAGGCCTATTGGACTTTGGTTGTGGGTTCGATTCCCACATCCTTGTCTGACGTGATAGGTTGTCGCCCATCCTAAGGGTTGTCCTTTTTCTAAAACTATACTATTATAACATAAAAAAAAGTTCTAGCCTTAAACAATACTA
Organism: Viscum album; assembly: GCA_963277665.1. Taxonomy (NCBI): domain Eukaryota; kingdom Viridiplantae; phylum Streptophyta; class Magnoliopsida; order Santalales; family Viscaceae; genus Viscum; species Viscum album. Next base: position 396,887,746 of record OY728162.1, on the reverse strand, counting down.
TCTGATGTCTAAATTAATCACTTTTAATCTTTAGGTTTATCCAAAATACTTCGGTCAAGTCTCATAGTATAAATAAAACACTTACTAGAATGGTCATATAACAAGCACATGAATCCCATCATTTATCCCTTATACATCATAAGATATATCTTGTTGGTCACATTCCAAACATGTGAATACCTTAATCATGTATTCTCTTGAAAAATGAATACTCATTGAACCTTAGTGAAAACATGAATGCTGTCAAAAGTTAACTCTTTCCACATACCAAAAATCCCAAAAATTCTATATACTCAAACCATGACATCACTTTGTCCTTATATCATTCATAAGCTCATTAATATTATTTTATCCTTATCCCTTCATTATGCACATATCAACTAATGTCCAAAATATTAGAATTACTTTTTATGGTTAGCGGTACCATATAATCATTGAAAACCACAATAAACCAATACATAGATATTCGAATATTCCATAATAATTTGAGATTCCACAACATTATTTTGGAATCCCATTACATAAACACATAATCATTCCACCACATCGTTATCATATTCAACATCGCCAATAGTGATCACATGTGACTGCCCTTTGTTCTTTCCTTTATGAGGTTACCCATGTTTATCATCATTAACCCTTGGATTAGGGCATTGATTAGCATAATGCCCCTTTTCCTTGCACTTGAAGCATTGAAGTGTTGGTGGAGAATTCTCTGTAGTCTTATCTCTATTCACATCATTAGCTTCCTTTTCCCCATTACTTTGACACTCAACTACATGATGACCATCTTTTCCACACTTGCAACATTTTTTAGTTCTTTTTAGACAATCTTCACTATGATTCTTTCCACAATTTGAGCATAACGAAACATTCATCTTATTTTCACCATTGTTCTGATATTTCTCCATGAACTCCGTAATTATTTTCTTGTCAAAACCATGAGATGAATATGATACAACAACTTATAGATCTACCTTGATAGAACAACGCACAATTTCATCATAGCTACTAATGTCTCTTATAGCTAATTCTGTTCGAAGACATGGTTTTAAGCCAATGAAAAATCGATCAACTTTACATTCAGGTTGCATGATAAAACTTGATGCATACCTTGCAAGTCTTGTAAGATTCGCTTCATATATACCAAAAAATTAATAATCCTTATTCTTAAGCTCAAAGAAACCCTTTTCCATCATTGTTCGAAGAATACAAGGGAAGTACTTACTAAAAAACAAGTTCTTCAACTCGTCCCATTCCATGGATTCAATTTCATCTTGGGGCATTGTATTCTTAATTAGAGTCCACCACTGGTCTACTTCCCCTTCTAAATGGTAAACAGCTAGAATGACTTTACCATGTTCTGAATAGCGAATTATGGAAAATATATTTTCACTGGTACTGATCCATTGTCCAGCAACAAGTGGATCAGAAGACCCATTGAATGAAGGTGGACGTTGCCTCATGAAGGACCCAATAGAATATTGTTCCCTTCTCTGATCGTTTCGAAATCTAGAATGATTTATAGCTTGTGTAAGTATAGAAATAATATTTTTCACTCCATCTCCCATCACATTTGGTTGTTCAAGAGGAAAATATTTTCATTGTACATTACATTGATCAACACGGTTCCTTCAGGATACAGCCATTGTCTAAAACCCAAAAATAATAGTGTGAGAGGAAAAAATCTTGCTAGGGAAAACAACATAATAAAGGGGGATTACCATCAATATATAACATCTTAGGGTAAATTCTAAGATTGTTACCATAATTCTAGGACTATAACCTATACTTTTACTTAACCTTAGGGACATCCCTAGACATACCTTAGAAATACCTCTAGGGATGAGACTCATTCTACATGATCTTCATTTCATAATGATTATATAAATGAATTGAATGAATGAATATGATATATATTACACTAATACCATTCTGTAAATGAGGTATCTATAACCTAAAGATAAGAATAAGAATTTATTTGACAAAACACGCATAAGAACAAAAAGTTATAAACACCCGAATAACAAGTAGCAAAGAAATATTACTACAAAGAAGATAAGAAAATGACCATATATGATATCATAAAAATAAGTATGATTTTGGAATAAGTCAATAACATTATTTAAATCATAATACTGGAGGTTCGGACACGTACAAAGCATATCGGACCTAAGGTAAGGGAAATATCACAATCTCATTTTTATCCGAGATTGTTTATACTTTAGTATTTACTGGGGTGTATTTTATCATCCACATCCATGTTTCCTCAATATGTAATATTATTTCCATTCACCTACAATTTTTTAAAACCTATTTTACCCTTCGGTGAGTTTTTAGTAAAAGATATGAAAGGAATCTTTTGTCGTTTTTCATACGAGGTACTTTTTTGACTTTTCCGAAAAAAGTACGAGAAGAATGTTTTTTTAACTTATACGGCATGAATGGATTTTTAAAACATTATTTCAAAGAAGCATCCTTTACAATTTTTCAAGTTTATTTTTAATCAACTTCTTTTAGTTTAAAATTTTAAGACATGTTAAGAAAGGAAAATTGTTTTGATGTAGAAAGGATATTTTCCTCAAGAATGGAGTTCAAGTGTTTTATCAAAATTATTTTCCATCTAAGATAATAAAGGGTTCGGTTTCTATCCCTATTATTACATGGATTTGATTATGTTGTGATGGAAATATTTTTATGAATTCCTTTATCTTATATCAATTGTTTTATGATGTCATGTTGTTTAAGAATCCCATTTTTATTACATGGGTTATGCAGTGATGTATGGTTTATGATTTTGTGGAACACATAAGAATGGTATCATAATGAGATGGGTGGGAGATATATATCCCTCCAATGCATTCGGTAAAGATTTTATATCTCATGAGATAGACATGGCTGGAATGGTAGGTTATACCGGTTCAGTGAAACAGGACTGAAACGAGGAGTGAACTCGGTTCAGAAATGGACTTTGTCCACTGAGATAGTCTCGGCAATGAGTCTTGACTAACAAGAATGATTCTCCATGATTATGTGTGTATGAAATAAAGGATCATGTTTTAATTTATGATTATTGGGATTTCAATTCACTACTATGATTTATCCCATTTTATGATATTATGCTCTCTTTTGCAGGTTAAGATTTCCAAAAAGTTATGTTCTTAAGTATATGATGTGATTGATATTTCTTTTTTTTAACCTTACTGAGCATTTGAGCTCACCCTTTTGTATGTTTTATTTCCCCAGGTCAGGAATAAGGTTATTAAGTAGGATATCCCAAAAAGGGACTCTAGATATGATGAAATAAGTGGGAGGCAAAGTTGATGCTTTATGAACCAGTTGTTTATGTTTCCCAGTTTCTATAGACACTATACCTATACGGTCCTTTCGTGGTTTTGTTATATGTTGTAATAAGTGTCCTTCAATTCTGAAGTAATAACAATTTATGTAATGTATGGGTCGTTATATTTGGTATCAGAGGAAAGGTATAGTCAACCTTTGGAAACTAGGATGTGAAAGCCTTAGTAAGAACCCTAAGGATAAGTCTAAGCATAGAACACAATCTTAGTGTTTTAGAAATGGCCATGAATAACCTAGGATAAGACCTTAAGTGTGAAATTTTATTCTTGATTATGTGGTTTTCCTATTATAATTAGTGTTTCTCACACTATTCTTCTTGGTTTTAGTCAATGGCTGGAACCCGAAGGAACCGTGTTAATGCAGAATGCGACGGGCAATGCAATGATTGTCCCAATGAGCAACCAAACCTTATGGGATCTGGAATGAAAAATCTTGTAGCCATGCTCACACAACTTTCTCAAGCTATGAATCATGCAGGACTTCCAAATGAGAAAAGGAAGGAGCAACATTCTGTTGAATCCTTCATGAGGCAGCGTCCACCTTCTTTCAGCGGGTCTACTAGTACATTAGTTGCTGAACAATGGATTATTACTACTTAAAAGATATTTTCAGTTCTTCAATGTTCTGAGCATGATAAAGACATCTTAACAGTGTATCGTTTGGAAGGTGATGCTGATAAATGGTGGAATCTTATTAAGAATATGAGGCAAAGGGATGAAATTGAGTCCTTGGAATGGGATGATTTCAAAAACTTATTTTTCAATAAGTATTTCCCTCGTATTCTCCGAAGAAAGATGGAGAAAGATTTTCTTGAACTGAAGCAAATGGATGATGAATCTGTTGGTACCTATGAAGAAAATTTTACAAGACTTGCAAGGTACGCTTCTGGTATTATTATCCAACCTGAGAGTAAGATAGATCGATTCTTTAGTGGCTTAAAACTAAGTCTTCGAAGGGCGTTAGCCATAAGGGACTTCAATAGCTACGAGGAAATCGTTCAATGTGCTCTCAAAGATGAGATGGAGATTAGAGTAACCCATCAGTCATATGGGTTTGATAAGAAGAGGAAAATGGAATTAAAAGGAAAATCTAAAGAGCACACTGAAAAGAAGATGAGCTTTCCCTTATGCTCAAAGTGTGGAAAGAAACATGGGGGGAGTTGTCTTAAAGGGACAAGTAAATGTTTCAAATGTGTAAAGGAAGGTCATCGGGCATTTGAATGCCACGATGATGGGAAGAAGATGTCTAATGATGCAAACAAAGGAAGGGATACACAGAATGAACCTACTACACTTCAATGTTTCAAGTGCAAGGAGATGGGGCATTATGCCAATAAATGCCCTAATCCAAGGGTTGATGATGATGGTCGACGTCAACAAACTATTAAGGATAAAGAAAAAGGAAATTCACATGCAATTTCTATCAGCGATGTGGAGTACGATAATGATGTGGTGAAAGGTACACATACCATCCACTCTAAAGTAGAAAATGTTTTATTTGATTCTGGATCCACCCACTCTTTTATTTCTGAAGAATTTTCTAAGGGTATCACTGTATTACCTCAACAATTAGATGTTGAGTTAGTTGTGAAAACACCTAATGGCACAACAGTCGCATCAAAAGTTTATAATTGTTCTCCGATCGAAGTTTATGGGAAAGTGCTTCCTTCAAATCTTGTGATCCTTCCTATAGTGGAATTTTATGTGATTCTTGGCATTGATTAGCTTTCTTTATATAGAGCTCATATCAATTCCCAAGGAAGGGAAGTCACATTTCATATTCCAAGTCAATCTATGATCGTCTATCAATGCAAGGATGAACATAACCTTCCAGTGGAAATTCTTTCTACCTTATGGGTCTTGATTCCACTAAATGAAGGTTATTTATCTCAAATGGTTGGTGAGAAACTCACAAATAAGAATATTCACATTGTACGGGTGTTTGATGATGTCTTTCTGGAGGAATTACCGGGTCTTCCACCAAATCGTGAAGTTGAGTTTTCAATAGAACTCGTACCTGGTTCTTTGCATATTTCAAAGACACCTTATAGAATGGCCCCAATGGATTTGAAGGAATTAAAGAAGAAACTCCAAGAGAATCTTGATAAGGGATTCATACGCCCTAGTGCGTCACCTTGGGGAGCACCTGTTCTGTTTGTTAAGAAGAAAGATGGATCAATGAGACTCTGAATTGATTATCGAGAACTTAACAAGATCACTATCAAGAACAAATATCCTCTCTCGCACATTGATGACCTATTTGACCAACTACACGGAGCTCAATACTTTTCCAAGATTGATCTTTGTTCAGGGTATCATAAATTAAGGGTCAAAAGGGAGGATATACCAAAGACAGCTTTCCGTACAAGGTATGGACACTATGAATTTATAGTGATGCCATTTGGTCTTACTAATGCCCCTTCTATCTTCATGGATCTAATGAATAGAGTCTTTAGAGATTATCTTGATCAGTTTGTGGTAGTCTTTATAGACGATATTTTTGTCTATTCAAAGAGCAAGGAAGAACATGAAGATCACTTGAGAATTATATTGAATACCCTGAGAAAGGAGAAGCTTTATGCCAAATTTTCCAAGTACGAATTTTGGCTTCAAAAAGTTGCATTTTTTGGTCACATAACCTAAAAAGAGGGGATATCTATGGATCCAGCAAAAACAGAGGTTATCGAAAGATGGTCGAGACCAATAATAGTAACTGAGATCCGACGTTTTCTTGGTTTGGATGGATATTATCGACGTTTTGTGAATGATTTTTCACGATTATCTAATCCACTCACCATGTTGACTCGGAAAGGAGTTAAGTTTGTTTGGACGGAGGAATGTGAAGAGAATTTCAAGGAGTTGAAAATAAGGTAATCCAGTGCACCTGTGCTCACACTGCCTTGTAGTGGAGAAAGGTTTGTGATCTACAGTGATGCTTCCAAGAAGGGATTGGTGTGTGTTCTTATGAAAAATGATATGGTGATAGCTTATGCCTCACGACAGTTGAAAATACATTAGAAAAATTACCCAACTCATGATTTGGAGTTAGCTGCGGTAATCTTTGCATTAAATATTTGGAGGTATTATCTTTATGGTGAAAGGTGTGATATTTATACTGATCATAAAAGGTTAAAGTATATTTTCACACAAAAGGAGCTGAATATGCGCCAAAGAAGATGGTTAGAGCTGATTAAGGATTACGACTGCTCAATCCATTACCACCCTGGGAAAGCAAACAAGGTGGAAGATTCATTAAGTCGACAAGACCATGCCAGTTTATCCATGATGAGGATCACAAAAGATCCAATATTTATGGATTTACAAAAGATGGATCTTAGAATTATAATGGAATGGGAAAAATCTTATCTTTCTCAAATGAATGTTCAACCATCTATACATGTGAAGATTAAAGAGGCACAGAAAGAAGATGTCGAGTTACAAAAGAAGGTGAGAAATGTTCCTAAATTCAACCATGATAGTGATGGGATAATAAAGTTCAGGAATCGGGTTTGGGTTCCTCCCATCCCCAAATTAAAGAAGGAGCTGCTGGATGAGGCTCATAGTTCTTCATTCTATATTCATCCTGAAAGAACGAATATGTATAGGGACATGAAAGAGTACTTCTGGTGGGATGGAATGAAAAGAGATGTTGCGGAATATGTCCCTCGATGCTTGGTTTTTCAACAAGTTAAAGTTGAGTGACAGAAGTCTAAAGAGATGTTACAACCATTACCCATACCCGAATGGAAATGGGAAAACATCACTATGGACTTTGTCACAGGACTTCCAAAAACATCCAAAGGCAATAATGTTATCTGGGTCATAGTTGATCGTCTTACAAAGTCTGCACACTTCATTGCTATTAGAGAGGATTTCTCTCTGGATCAGCTTGCCAGGATATATGTAAAGGAAGTGGTAAGATTGTATGGAGTACCACTTTCTATTATATCTGATCGGGATCCGAGATTTACCTCGAAGTTCTGGCGAAGTCTTCAGCATACTCTGGATACAGAGTTGAGTTTCATCACTGCTTATCATCCTCAGACAGACGGTCAGTTTGAGAGAACAATTCAAACTCTAGAAGATATGTTGAGAGCTTGCTCTATGGATTTCAAAGGTGGTTGGGATCAACACCTACCTTTGGTAGAAATTTCTTTATAATAATAGCTTTCACTCCAGTATTCATATGGATCCTTATGAAGCTCTCTATGGAAAGAAATGTAGGACTCCAACTTGCTGGGATGAAGTTGGGGAAATAAAGCTATTAGGACCTGATCTTGTTGATGAAATGTCAGAAAAGGTCAAATCTATTCAACAACACATAAGAGCAGCTCAGAGTCGACAGAAAAGTTATGCCGACAACCGAAGAAAAGACCTAGAGTTTGAAGTGGGTGATAAAGTATTCTTACGAATATCTCCCTGGAAGAGAGTCATGAGATTTGGAAAGAAGGGGAAGTTGAGCCCTAGATATATCGGTCCTTTAGAAATACTGGATCGTGTTGGGAAGGTAGCTTACCGATTGGCTCTTCCAATGAATCTCTATCAAGTTCATGATGTGTTCCATGTATCTCTCTTGAGAAAGTACATACCTGATCCTTCACATGTACTTAGCTCAGAAGTTGTACCGTTGGAGCAAGATCTTTCTTATGAAGAACAACCGATAGAGATTCTGGATCGTAGAGAAAAATTCCTACGAAACAAGACCACTTGATTGGTGAAAGTTTTATGGAGGAACCACAAATTAGAAAAAGCTACATGGGAGCTTGAGGATATGATGAGGGAGAGGTATCCTCATCTGTTTGTTACAAAGTGACGAATTTCGAGGGCAAAATTCATTTTAAGGGGGGTAGAATATAACACCCAAGACTTTTATGTTATATAAATCATCAAAGGAATCTTTTTCTACATAACACTTGCTTGGCTTGCTTTACACGATATCGCGACCTTCCTCGATAGCTTGCGTCGTACGCAATACTGAATTTCACTAAACAACGATATGCTATTAAAATATTATTAAAACTAGCCGTTATGAATACTAATAACCACCTTTTGAGATTTTATAAATTTTATTTTTCAAAATGGACTTCATTTTTGGATTCGGAATATCGAAATTAGCCTAGGGTGAAATTTTGGTATTTTTCTGAAAACTTTCAATTTTTGATGAATAGTGAAACCACTAAGTGGTAGTTAAAAAACTGAATTTTTCATAAAACATAATTTTACCGCTTCTGTGAGTGGATTTTCAAAAATCCGAGAGACATGGTTGATGTCAGTAAGTAAAATGTGGTTCAATGAGATGAAAATAATTTTTTTTGTGAATAGTAGCTTTTTACTTTATTTACAATGGTTAAAAGTAAATAGGGTAATTAAGGGTAAAGATGATATTATTATTACCCTAACACATGTCCTAATTATATTGTATAAGTGTAATTCGACCAAAAACAAACTTAGTAATAACAATTGACCATTTAGGCCCACCTGGATTAGATTAGGACATTTATTATTAATTTATTTAAAGAAGGATTAAAATAGTTAAAATCAAAGTTTAATAAGTAAATAATTTTTAATATGGAGTTATACATAAGATAAATTCGACTATAAATATTAATTATAAATATAAAACTCTTTCCTACATAATTATATTTTATTTGTACTTTTTAGACATTAAATAATTTAATTTATTTATGACACAAAGATGATGCAGTAATTATCTTATTAACGAAATATTGACATAATTAATGTTATAAACACCAAAATAAATGTAATTTGAAACTTTTTATGAATTGCATTAATTTTATAGGTTAATATGACATATTATTATTGATTTAATTAACTTTCTTTGAACTAATAATTCTGTTATGATTTTCACAAAAATCAATTACTAAATAGTGTCAAAATTGACATAAAATAGTTTTTAAAACAAATATTATATTAGTAATTGTTATTTTATTCCTAAAAATCTATGGATCAGCCAAATGACTTAGATAAGGTTATATATATTAATCATAAACAACTTGGGGTTCATTTGGCTTCTTATAGTAAGTTTATTAACCTTATAGTATAAGAACACAAGAAGACACGGTAAAAGAAAACTAATTTAACTTAATGTTAAATCTAAATGATAAGGTTAAAATTGGAACCTAAACATGTCTAAATTTTATTGTATCAGAGTATTTCGACCCACGCCACCTTATCTTCGAAATGTATCAATTTTGAGCTATTTAAAACCGAACTTGACTTTATAATAAAATAATATTTTTAGTTTTCCCAAAGGTGCCCCTCTCCTCCCTTATAAAAGGGCACCTCCTGCCCTTCTTCCTCACACCACTTTGAGCCTTAAAGCTCGGCCAAACCCATCCAATTCCTCCTCTCCACTTCCCTAGAGACATACTAGAGGTCCTGGTCTTCTTCAAAGACCAATTTTAGTGCCCTAAAAGAAGGTCTCAAAGAAGCACTTCAAAGAAGAGGTAATGTCCGTTACCGATTCTTTCATCTTTATTTCTTCTTCCACTTCTTCTTATTTAGTTGTTTCAATATGAAGTAATAACATCATTATCACTCATATACTTATATGTTATTATAAGTATGAAACAACCCTATTTCACCATCTATCCATCCTACGGAAAAAGAAATCACCGAGCGTGCGTACGTACGGAATACTGTCTCCACATCGTGGTGTAATCTATTTTCCACCACCACCTTACTTGGATGGGTATAATGGTGTAAATGATAACTATATATGACTATTATAAAGTGATACTGATTCTGAAATAGTATACATACACTCCAATATAATTCCACGATCATAGGAACGATATCATCACTCGTGTGTACGTACGGAATACCGTCTCCACGATGTGATGTGACTCGTTCTACATGATCTTCATTTCATAATGATTATATAAATGAATTGAATGAATTAATATGATATATATTACACTAATACCATTCTGGAAATGAGGTATCTATAACCTAAAGATAAGAATAAGAATTTATTTGACAAAACACGCATAAGAACAAAAAGTTATAAACACCCAAATAATAAGTAGCAATGAAATATTACTACTAAGAAGCTAAGAAAATGACCATATATGATATCATAAAAATAAGTATGATTATGGAATAAGTCAATAACATTATTTAAATCATTATACAGGAGGTTTGGACAATGCATATCGGACCTAAGGTAAGGGAAATATCACAATCTCATTTTTATCCGAGATTGTTTATACTTTAGTATTTACTAGGGTGTATTTTATCATCCACATCCATGTTTCCTCAATATGTAATATTATTTCCATTCACATACAATTTTTTAAATCCTATTTTACCCTTCGGTGAGTTTTTAGTAAAATATATGAAAGGAATCTTCTGTCGTTTTTCGTACGAGGTACTTTTTTGACTTTTCCGACAAAAGTACGAGAACAATGTTTTTTTAACTTATACGGCATGAATGGATTTTTAAAACATTATTTCCAAGAATCTTCCTTTACATGTTTTCAAGTTTATTTTTAATCAAATTCTTTTAGTTTAAAATTGTAAGACATGTTAAGAAAGGATAATGTTTTTGAAGTAGAAAGGATATTTTCCTCAAGAATGGAGTTCAAGTGTTTTATCAAAATTATTTTCCATCTAAGATAATAAAGGGTTCTGTTTATATCCCTATTATTACATGGATTTGATTATGTTGTGATGGAAATATTTTTATGAATTCCTTTATCTTATACGAATTTTTTTATGATGTCATGTTGTTTAAGAATCCCATTTTTATTACATGGGTTATGCTATTATGTATGGTTTATGATTTTGTGGCACACATAAGAATGGTATCATTATGAGATGGGTGGGACCTATATCTACCTCCAATAAATTGGGTAAAGATTTTATATCTCATGAGATAGACATGGCAGGAACGGTAGGTTATACCGGTTCAGTGAAACAGGACTGAAACGAGGAGTGAACTCGGTTCAGAAATGGACTTTGTCCACTAAGACAGTCTTGGAAATGAGTCTTGACTAACAAGAATGATTCTCTATGATTATGTGTGAATGCCACAAAGTTTCATGTTTTAATTTATGATTATTGGGATTTCATTTCAGTACTATGATTTATCCCATGTTATGAAATTATGCTCTCTTTTTCAGGTTAAGATTTCAAAAAAGATATGTTCTTAAGTATATGATGTTATTGATATTTCTTTTGTTTACCCTTACTGAGCATTTGAGCTCACCCTTTTGTATGTTTTATTTCCCCAGGTCAGGAAGAAGGTAATTAAGTAGGATATGCCAAAAAGGGACTCTAGATATGATGAAATAAGTTGGAGGCAATGTTTATTATTTATGAACCAGTTGTTTATGTTTCCCTGTTTCTAAAGACACTATACCTATACGGTCCTTTCGTGGTTTTGTTATATGTTGTAATAAGTGTGCTTCAATTCTGAAGTAATAACAATGTATGTAAAGTATGGGTCGTTATAAAGAATCCTACTCTCAACAAATTCATCCCAATATGTCAGTGTTCTTCATATCTTCCCATACTGGGATTCATAAGGTTCCTTTCAGATGCTTGATTGGAAACAGTAGTTGTATGAGAACTCAAAAAAATGAAGATACTGATCCCATATTCCTTTGAAGTCCATTGAGCATGCTCTCAAAATTTTCTCAAGTGTTTGGATAGTCCACTTAGATTCACAATTATTTTGAGGATGATAAGTCTTACTTAGGATTAGCTCAGTATCGAGAGCATGTGGATGATTCCTCTAAAACATAGAGGTGAATCATGGATCTCAATTGGATACAATAGATTGTGGTACCCCATGCAGCCTTACAACTTCCCTAATATAAATCTATGCATTGTGATCCAATGAGAAATCCTCTGGAATAAAAATGAAGTGTACAGCCTTTGTAAGATGATCCACAACAACCAAAATAGCATTGTTTCCTTTGGATTCCTTCGAATGTCGGGTGAAAAAAGTCCATGCTGATTTTCTCACATTTACATGCTGGTATGGGCAATGGTTGCATCATCCCCTTATAATTCTGCCCCTCTTCCTTCACATGCTAACACACCAGACACTTTGATGTATACACAGCGATCTCATTCTTCATATTTTCCCACAAATAATGATCTCATATATCTCGATACATATTTGTATTTCCTGGATGAATAGTGAAATTCGAACTATGTGCATCATCCAAAATTTCATTCTTCAGCTATGGACTTGATGAAACACATAGTCTTTTTCCAATTCTCACAATTCCTTTTTCATTAACATTGAACTCCAATAATTTCTCTTTTCAGATAGATTCCATTTTATTATGAATTCCTACATCATCCTTTTGAGAATCCTTTAACCTTTCCAAAAGAGATGGTTGAGAAATCATTTGTGAAAGGATTAATGATGATCCATCTTTTATGATTCCCATGTCCATATTCATCAAATATATGAATATTGGATCATTCTAAATTCTCATCAATGATTGAATCGTTGGGTCCTTTCTACATAGAGTGTCTTCTACCTTGTTCGCTTTCCCTTGGAGGTAATGGATTGAGAAGTCATTGTATTTGATCATCTCTAACAATCTTTGTTGGTGAATGTTCAACACTTTCATTGTGAATATATACTTGAGGATTTTTTGGTTCGTATATATTTCACACTTATCCCCAAAGAGATTATTCTACCAAATTTCTAAAGTAGAGATTGCCGTAGACAACTCTCGATCATGTGTTGTATAATTATACTCATGAACATTTAATTTCCTTGAAGAATATGAAATTTCATTGTCATTTTTCATAAACACACACCCCAAGCCCTTCTTTGAATCATCACTGAATACCACCAAAATTTCTCCACTTGTGGGTAATGTGAGCACATACACAATGATAAGCCACATTTTCAACTCCTTGAAGCTTTATTCACATTCATCAACCCATGCGAACATTACTCCCTTCCGAGTTAGCTTGGTACGAGGGTTGGACCATCGTTAGAAATTTCTCACAAATCATTGATAATATCAACTAACCCCAAAAAGCAACTGATATTATTTATTGATGTTGGCCTCATCCATACCTCTATTGCTGATGTCTTGGAGGGATCCATAGATATCCCATTACTTGAGATGATAGGACCCAAGAATGAGACCTCATTTAACCAGTACTCACACTTGTGGTACTTTACATTGTGCGTATCCATTCGTAAGGTCTCTAGTGCTGTTCCTAGATTCTCTTCATGATCATCCTTGGTTTTGGAGTATATTATAATGACATCTATAAAGACTACCACAAATTTGTCGAGGTAATCTCTAAAGACTCTATTCATCATGTCCATGATGGTTTCTGGAGCATTAGTGAGTTTTAAAGGAATTACTATGAATTCATAGTGACCGTATCTTGTTTGAAAAGAATTCTTGTGGATATCAACCTTATTCACCCTTACTTGATATTACCCTGACCGCAAATCTACCTTGGAGAAGTATTGTGCTCTGCGCAGATGATCAAACAAGTCATAAATTTTTGGTAGGGGATACTTGTTCTTTATCATGATTTTCCTAAGCTTATGATCATCGATTCAAAGGCGCATTGATCCATATTACTTCTTGATGAAGAGGATTGTTGTACACCATGGTGAAGCACTTGGGCGTAGAAACCCTTTCTCCAATTTCTTTTGTAGTTGTTTCATCATCTCTATAAGCTCCGCAATAGCCATTCTATTTGGAGTATTTAATATTATAAATTCCACAGGTATATGATCAATTGAGAATTAATCATCTTTTCCAGGAGGAAGACAATGCAATTCCTCGAGAAACACTTGAACAAATTCCCTCATAATAAGAATGTCTTCTAGGATAGTGGCCTCTTTAGACTCCATCATTTGAGCCAGATATGCATGATTATTGGGTAGTAATATCCACGCTTGAAATGATGGATCTAAAGAAGATTTATCTTCCACCTTTCACTTGTAGAAAATCGGGGGTCTGTTTTCCACAAGGAGAACGATTTTCCTATCCTAGAAATTTATGTTGGCACTTTATAAGGAATGAAAAATCCCTGCTAATACTTGAATAAACTTACACCAGAGATTTAATGACGACATTCTCTGGGAAGTTAAATCAAAGGATTAAGATAGTGAAGGAGTTATTTTCATTGGATCCAATGATTTCCCCATTTGTTGTACTAACCGAAATCATTAATTCCATGATTTTTAGTGGTGTTGGGATTGTTCTACTAAACATTATGGATATAATAGAATGTGTAAAATTGTGAATGATAACCCTATCTTTCGCTTTTGATTCAGGTTCTAACATATCTGATATAGACATAGGATGGTTAAATTATACTATTAAACATATAAAGTGGATTCCAATGAAAAAATAGAATGACTTATATATACCTTTTTTCCTCAACTTATGAATTTATAAGCATCAATCTTTGATATCAATGATCTTCTTTCTAACATGTATTCTTAGAGGAATTTTTTAAATTCCCTTAATATTGGATCATACTAAGCTTATTTATTTACCAAACCATATCCCCCAAGTGTTTCATAACAAATGGTGTATCAAGGCCCGTTGTCATGTACCAGGATACCAAGGGTTAGGCCTGAAACTCCTTTTCAGTGTTCTCACTCATATGTATATCTATGCGAGAGCCAACTCTTCCTGTTCGTATCTAGACAGGGATGTATTTTCATGATAAAACATTTACTCTATAGTCAACAAAAATTATTGATGTTCTTTTTATACATGGTATTATCCCTAAGTCTTTCAATATGGTTTTTAATCCTAATCACCAAATTACTAAACCTATCCTCTCACACCAACTATAACAACCCTACTCTATATTACACACTTAAAAATGATTTATTACATAAACACTTTACTTAATTAAACATGCAAGATAGAGAGGTATAGTGTCTGTGGAAACTATGATCATTGAATAAAAACATAAAATAAGAAATACAACATCTTTATTGAAAACATCTTTTACATAAACACTACAATACCTCGTACATAGAATTTCATGGGATAACCAGACGACATGCATAAGAAATGGGTGAGCTATATAACCTAGTATGGTAGTAAACAAGGAATAACATGTGGAATAAAATAAAAGTTAAAAATAGTAAAATCAATGGGGAACAAGAGAAACATGAACATAAAGTCATGATAAATAATGAAAATCATAACAAGGATATGTGGAAACATCACTTAACATGGAATTATCATGAGCCAAGGATCATTTCACATGGAGATTGAATAAAACATAATTCCACATGAATCACATGTAGACCCTTTTTTCACATGAATTAGAATGATTCCACACTCATTTAACATGACGTATCATGATACTATACTACACCCAATGCATTATAGTGCTATTAGGGAACACCCTTCTCTTTCATTACATTTCATGCATAAATGTGCCACATGGATCATATAACATGAAATAAATCAACAACATAAGTTATTCCACGATTAAGGAATTTGGAATAAATACATGAAAGTACCATTCAATATTTTTATGTGCATAATGGTGAATACCCTTGATAGTGAAATGAGTATAGTATTTACTACACAATGATCTTGGCTTGGAGAAACGCAGTGCAATTTTAGCAGCATAACGGTGTGACATAAGAACTCATAAAATTGTTGATGAGAGAGAAATGGGTGTTTCATTATATTAAAATGACTTGGATAGTATGTGGGGTCATACAGATTCATGTCCCATCAAATTTAATGTAATTTAGATACATAATATAAAATAATTTCTTGAATGTAAATGAGGAGAGAGAAATTCCTTACGGAATTTCATTGTGGTAACAGTTGTACATGGGAGGAATTAATGGGAGAGAAACGGGATCTATAATTATTCAAACATGAAGAGGGTAATATGTGGGAGGTGAGAAATCATTCCCTAATATTTATAATATAATATAAAAGAATATAACAATATATTGAATCTTGGACCTAAATAAAAAAAGTGAGAATCTCTTAGATGGAAGTGTGATCCTGATGGCTTGAGAGAGGCTTGAGAGAGGATTCATGGGAGCTTGGGGTGCCTTAAGAGGATTAAAGAGAGGGGAGGGAAGTGGTTGGAGGAACTCCAAAGGCACTATTTGGTGAGGAAGTGGGAGCTTGGGTGGGTGTATATAAGAAATGAGAGGAAATTCTTTATTATTTAGTTTTCAGACACCATAAATTAAAATAATCAAAACCACAAGCCATATCATTGTTCTTTCACATTTGTTTCTCAAAGGGGAGTGTAAAAACATTATTTTATAAGGCCAATGGCCTAAAATCTTAAAACAACAGGGTTGTGTATGTATAAGTGAGTCACACTCTCAAGGAAAACCATTTAAAAAGAAAAAATGTTTTATATGTCATGAAAGGTCGGCTAAATCATTGTAAAATAAATAAAATAAACCAAAAATAAAATTATTTGAATGGTAAAATGTATAATAGCCTAAAATCATGTTTATAAATTTTTATTACATCACTATTTTTTCATTATTATTTCATGAAACACATTATACAATTAAACAGTATTTAATTTTTACCAAAAAATTAAACTGTCGTTGAAAAATATGAAAAACTCACAATTGGATAATTTAAACATCTTATGTCCAAAAATAATATTCATTTTATCAAAATAATTTCACATATATATATAATTTTACTTTTAAAATAAAAACTGATATTTATTGAAAAATCATAGGTTTTGAAAAAAACAACTTTCAACCAATAATAAAAATTACAATTATATTCATAAAAATTATATGATAATTTATGTTTAATAAAAAGTAATTTATTATTAAAAATATTTTATTAAAATAGTATTTAATAAAAAAATCTATTAATTCATAAAAATAGATTACTTGGTGGAATATTAATTAAAGTACTATTTTTTCTTTAAAAACACTTTAAAAAGTAACGATAATTAAGTGAATTTATAATCTGTATACATAAAAAAATGTACATAGTCATAGTTCTATGGTCTTGTAACATAACACCTTAAAACACCTGCATGTGACCTTAGGGTATGGTGTGCTATGGTGACAGACACTTAGGGTGCCTTAGATAACATCACTCGGGTGGTAATCTCAATTAACTTCCACTTCTCCTGTAGTCGGTTCCACTCAAGCTTAAAATATTAAATCTAGGATTTGTCTTGGTCAAGAGTGAATCCCAATGAGGCCACCTCTTTTTTGATCTCTGAAAACTGGTCAATGTATAGGGAAAGTCTTCTAGATGAGGTCATCGCTTCCTTTGTCTGAAGAAATTGTATTTCATAAAGTCGTGTATTTTTACTAATCATGTGATCACTATTCAACGACTATATTAACAATGGTCACAATTTCTAACGGTATTTTAAAATCTAGAAACATAAAACCAATGATGTTCAAATTTTATATAACCATAAAAAGAAATTTAATTAGATTAAGTGGAATTTTAGTTAATGAATGTTTGGGTCGTTATAGTGTCCAGTAAAGATCATGGGACACCTCTAACTGAATGATATAGATCAATTCAATAGAGTTTCATCGACGATTGTTTCAGTTTGTTATTCTACCTTTATATCCTAGCTATGGTAGGGATTATAATAGTAATTTGAGACTTAGATATGTTAAAGAACATTATTTCACCCACAAAAAATGGGTAGACTGAGTGAACAATTCAGGTTCTATAGAACGTACTATAAGTACACGATATATTTCACATGTCAAAAATAATGAGGAACATGCATAACCGATCATACATGATCGACTAGGTAAATATGTACATCAAGTATATAGAAAATTTTTATGGTTACCCAATATAGAACAAGAAATGGTAAGAGATGAACTTTTATGGGGAATCAGCTCATTAGGTGTGCATCCAGTTTGAGCACATGAGTCTTCAACAGAGCACATTAGAGTGGGAGGCTCAGATTCATTCTCCGTACCCTCATCTGTTTGGGTAGCCCCTTTTTCTATTTTATAGCAATAAATCCCAAAAAAAGGGGAGAATATAACATATCTGATTATAGATTTATTTTATTTATATTATATGGATTGATATTAAGACATGAGGCTTATACGGTGTGTGAGTCTATGGCCCTGTGTGCCCAAAAAAAATATTAAAAAAATATTAAAAAAAATTATTTCATGTGCATGAGGTGTTTTAAAAAACATTTAATAACTCCTAAATGATGGCCCAAATCTAAAATATAAGTGAACCATTCAATTTTTTAGAATGGATTTTCCCTTTTCATGGCCGAACATTTGTCATCACATGTCATTAGTATAAAAAGACCATAAGACGTAACCATAAATAAAATAATAAAATAATATTATTTTATTTTTTAAATCTGAACTATTCATAAACAGAGACTTTAATTGACAAAATGATAGCACCATTGAGTTTGTAATGAGTTGTTTTACATTGGTGTGACATAAATGTTTTTAGGGGAAGAAGTTTGTGGAAACTCCATCGTAGGTGCAGAAAGGAATAAAATAATTACAATTATTTATTTATTTATATTTCCACAACAATCTGATCGAATATTCCTTAAATAGGCTATTATGGGGAAATACTAGGGTTAGCTTCATAACCCTCATGAAACAAGATGACCATTATAGAGGTATATATATGTAGAATCCTCTCAGGTAAACGATGATAGATTATGGATTTACGATCAATAAAACCACATATTCGACAGATCAAGGATTGAAGAATGATGACATCACAACTTATTTCGTTTTAAAAAATCATTAAAACTCTTTATAGGTCTTCTGTTTAAATTTTTTTCCCTCATTATAAATTTATATGATGAATGTGAATCAATTGATGAATGGATTGAGTCATAGATTTTGTGTATTGTAGGAAGGGATTTATTTTGTCGGGATTTAGGAGGGGAATTTATATTAGTAAATCTATTGATGGTTCTGTCTTGTAGTTATAACAAATTTGAACCACAATCTACATGAGCGTTAATTATGGTTAGTTCCTCTTAAATTATGATTCTTTCCTCACCCCCAATTCTACATTTAACTGGGAGTGTTCTTTATATTCTTGTGGTTCAACACATCCTGATCAATCGATCGTTACACTCTTCTTCCCTAGTGCAGTGATACGATATCACAGATCTGGGATCATAATGACACAATGGAGGTGTTAATATTGATATTGAGTGATTGGGATGATAGATGATTCTCAAATTTGTGTTCTTTGGCGTTCTTAGGTTAATAATGAAGTATGATTCTTTGATCAGTTTGGAAAGAAGATCTGACAAAGAGACATGTTTTTTTATGAAGACAATGCATTGATGAGACCAAATCTATAATCATTTAATGTTATAAGCATTATAGAAGATGAGGAATCCCTATGAAGTCGAGGTAGAAGTAGTTGGAGCAGGTAGTGATGCTCAATGGTGCACTCTGGTGGATGTGTGGAGCCAGCATGGTCGGTGGAGGTGGATGCAGGGATGAAGCTACATTTGGCAAGGTGGGATGGGCCAGATGGGGTAGGCATGCTGGGCTGGGTTTGGCCTAGTTGGTAGGGAAGAAAAATAGGTCAGACCAAGAATGGATTTTGGGATACCAGGGTGGATCCTAATTGGGGTCGACCATGGCAGTCGACCATTCGGTGTGGTCGCCCATGCATAGTAGTCGACTGCATAGGGTAACCGACCACAAGGATGATTAGTTGGTGGACTGACCAAGATTTTTAGTTCAAGGGTAGCTGTTAAGCATTGTATGTGGACAAACCATGGTGGTCGGCCTCAATAGTCGACCATAGGGGTAAGTCCACAAGCCCCAATTAGGTTTTATGTAGTTTTTATCAAATTCTCATAAATTCTAAATAGAGCATTAAATTGATGATATGTTTTTGGCATCGAGACCCTAAAATTGAGATGGTATTTTTTAGACAATTTTTTGGTATTGTGTGTCTCTAAATACCATGTATACCCTTTGAATCACTTTGTATATTTACATTATGTGTTCTGTGAGGCTCTTATATAGAGGAAAACATGGGATACTTTGAAACGATGTGTACCTAGTGGTACATTCCATGTACTCCCATAAAGAGTGCATGAGGATATTCGTTTTCTTAATTTGGAAAATTATATTTTGAGAGAAATAACTTGGTCCATTCCTCAAGGGTTCAGTATGGAATCAAATATAAATCATTGGGTTTTAATCTACTATAGAGGTCAAGTTTCAGCTAGAGTATGGTATTTGTTCTAGAGACTTGAGTGTGATCCAATATCACCCCTAGTGAATTATGATGAATCGCATGACCTACTTGAGTGGGGAACTGATCATCTCTCTAGTGGTTCATTTTAGTAGGGTCTTTAGAATCCTTTGTTAGTTCTGGTCATAATCACCTATGTCGATGGTTGATATGGATTAGGTATGTCGTATCCCTTTGAGTCTGGGTGTGATCTGTGGTGTTACCCTATTAGTTATAGGCATGCACCCCTCTCTATATATCATATTCATCCTTGAAAAATATTATCTCATTTTTGTATGTCCCAAATGAGCTAGACCTCCCCATGATTACCTTCGATGATATCATTGCTCGAGGTGTCTCTCAAAATGAGAGTGCTTCAAGCATAATCCCATACATGGCATTTGGTTATAAACTCTTAATGTCATGGTGTCTCTCTTGAATATATATGGACATTATTGTTATATGTTCTATAAAAATATAACTATATATATATAACTATACTTTTCTTTATCATATTTCATTGTGGTATTCCTTTGTGATATTCCATTATGGTATTGCTTTGTGGTTTCTATGTGTCCTACTGAGTATTGTTATACTCACCCCTGCATAGGCTTTTCCCACATGAGTCGTGTCTTATGGAGATGATTGATACCTTGATAGAATCCAAGGAGGACTAGGACCAAATTATTCATAGTGTGACCGGAAAACTGAAGTATAGTCTTATAGAAATAACAAAGTAGTCACCGTACATTTACATTAAGGTTGGAGTTGGGTTAAAGACTCTCTGTGGTGGGATTATAAGTGACACTTTAACATTCTAGTACTTCTACTATCCTACTCGGGGGTGAGATCTTAATTGTATGCATGAGTTGGTTACTTAGTGGTTTTTATATTTATTTATTTTGTGGCTAGGAGATGTGTGTGTGTGTGTAGGTACTAAGGAAAATTCCTCCAATTTGTGTGATATTCTTAGTCAGTGCTAGTCATTAGCCCCTGCCCTATTAGAGGTGGTCTTTGGGTAGTCATATCAAGGTCCTATCTGAGATGGTTCTTGACACCATATTTCTTGTTTTATTCTCCTAGGTAATTACTTATGATCTTATGTTCAATATATGGTATATGATACTTTGTAAGGGTGAAGCATATAAATTTTTTTGATGACATTTTCATATGCTTCCCATGATTTTAAATAAAAATTTCTGTTTTTTAATTTCCATTTAGTATTTGTTTGTATTTTTTATGAAAATATTCATGATTAGAAACTGATTTATTTTTAAATAAAATATATATTTGGAATGAAATGTATAATTTTAAAATATAATAATATTTTATAATTATTCACTAACTATTAGGATTCTTTATTTATTTTATGTGTTCCTTATCAGGATTTTTTCAGTCCTACATTTTTTTTAAACAATTCATAGGGTTTTTTGGATGACTATGGAAAATAAAGAGTTTATGATGAAAATTGGAAGATATTTCCTGAAAAGAGAACATTTTATTTCATTAAAAAAATTCTATAACAAATTATTACTAAGTGGATGTGAACACTTTTTTATGTAATATTTATTTATGTAACTGTTATGAAATTATTATATAAATATTTTAACTATAAATGTCCTTACATGTAATAAAATTTATTATTGGCATACTTTTTTTTATGTTTTAGTTCAGTTCATTACTGTGGATCTAAGATGAATTATTAATAAAACATAAGATATTAGGATCTTTTTAGGTGAGTTTTATATAAGAGATGTAAATACCATCACTGAAATATGTGTTTAATTTTTATCATAAGTTCAGAGTCATAGAAACACTTTGTTGGTTTAATGTGATGTTGTTTTAAGGTTATTAATGACATTTTGGGATCCATTTTATTATTTTATCGTAAATATAAACCTTCTGATCAACATGATGTATTCATTTAGGAAGAATGATCTTTTCATAAATTTAATATTAATGATAGCCATCAAGTATTATATGATAAATTATTATTAAGTTCATTTTGGAGTATTTTCATCATATTTCCACGAATGATATAACAATTATATTAATGTTGTTTTAGTAAAATGGAAAACCTGTAATATATGGGATGTTCATGGGTCATGAACCCACAACAGAAGAATAATAATAGATCAACAAATACTAGTATCCTATGTGATATATTTGTTATTATAATTTTAAAAACATTATGTGATAAAAACATATTTAGTTGATTTTGGGATAATATTTTTTAACAAAGAGATAACCATCTGATTGAAAATTGATTCGTTTATTAGGTTATTAATGTTATTTAAAAAAAACTAACTATTTTAGGAATCAAATATTAATATGGTTATGAAAAAACTATTGGATTTATTTTCTGAAATATATTTCTAATTATATTTTTGAAGAATATATAATTTGAATGTGGCCTTATAGAAATTCAGGTTATTCATTTAAATAATTAGTATATCATGGGTGTTATATGATTACAAAATATAATTTTTAGGTACATTATATAAATATTGATTGATGTAATTTAGATATATATGTTAAATATGTCCACAAAGAATGGGAAATAAATCATTATAATAATTTGTTTTTCAACATTATACATGAATATTTTGAGTAATTTTATGGTTAGTTATTTATCTATTGATCAATGTTAAACATTGGGTGTAAATGTTGAATACATGGCATAAAATTTTGTTTTTTATCATATAAATTCTTATTGATTTGGAGAAACACTTTTTTTTGGTCAATGCATAATGATATGGATAATTTCAGGTTATTTTATCCATTAGAAGTTGATCTTACTGCTTCGTGCACGAAAAATTCATACTGAATAATCATTTTTGGAGAAAAATATCAGAATGTGGAGGAAATTGAATAAAGTTCGATATTATATTTATTACGTAAATATATATCCTTATGTTATTATTATATATGGAAGAATAATTACTGAACTATAGGAAAATGATAATTAAAAATTTCATATTACCTTCTTTTTTAGGTTTAACAACTCATTATTTTATGGTTTTATGGTAGTTGGCTTATTATTGATCATTCACTATCATATTATCAATGATCTCTAATGATATCCACCTTTATTTTGATCCTATAATTTTTTTACATTCTCATATTTTCTCATTCAATGAGTATTTTCTTATTTCGAAACCTACATGTGTGATGACGTTTATATTTTCTTTTACCTATTTTCAAGAAGATGTTTTTTATCCCATTTTGTGATGTTTGATTAAAAAAAGGTAATTTAATATGTAAAATCCTTTTTTATTAAGAAGAGGTCCTAATTTAGAGGATACAATTTATTAATGGGAGGAATAATGTAAAAACTTGACATTTTTTAAAATAAATCATTATTCAGTATCGTATATGAATGACAACATCGAGCCTAAATAAATCAGTAAATATTATTACACAAATATTACGATTAAATCCTAAAAAATTAAATTTGTATGTATGAATAATATTAAATCATTTTTTAAATTTATATAATTTTAATATTCAAAACATATAAATTCATTGTTAATAGTCAAAAAATCAGAAAAGTAATTTAATTCTTCAAAAGAATTTTTCTTTAAACATTGTTCTACTATTTTTTTTATTTAAAATATTTTAACGAATATAACGAACATTTATAATTTTTTTAATAAAAAATATCTTTTTTAGTTCCATATATAAAAATTATTTTTGTGTGAAATTATTATATTTTATGAAATGTTTGATTGTAGATGGAAAATTAAAGAATAGTGGTTTTTCAGAAAATGAATATTCATTCCAAATAGTTAAAAATATAAATTCAATTTTAGATTATATATTAGAAAAATAATTTCAATTTTTTAATAAATAATCGAATAGGGGTATATTTATTTAATTTTTTACTTTGATATATTATAAAAAAATCTTTTTCATAAAGGACATTTTTCTCAAATATATTTTCCATCGGGTATCATTGTTGGAATTTTATATTAAACTCTACTAACACCATGAAATTAAAATTGGAAAATGGATTCCATATTTGGTATCATGAGGTCAATATTTTTTTAAAGTGTACACTTTTATTTTTTACTCCATATTATTATACATATAATAAAAATTTATCACCAATGTGACGGTATTTAAGATTCAAAATTATATGCTCTGATAAAAAATTGTAATGAATACAAGCATCCATAAAATTAGATAAGACTATTCTAGGTATGTCCATAAGAGTCTTTATTATATCTCCACTTAGTGTAATTTTTTTGATTTTTCAATTTTAATATTTATGTAAACATTAACAAAAAAAAATTCACCTTTTTTAATAACTTATTTATTTTTTGATGTGGATTAAAAAACATAGGTTCAATTATTAATATTAATGTAGTTGATAAATTATTTTTTCAAGTTTTTATTTTTTTATATTTTTTAGTAATGAAATTATTACCTTATATTCTTACACATCACTGATATAATATTTTTAAAATTAATATAAAATTAAAATAATAATTTAAAAAAATTAAAATAAATATAAATTTAATATATGATTATGTTTTAAAAAATTCAAATTAATATACATATTTTTTAATGTGTTAAATAATTATATTTGAATTTTTTAATTTCATTTTATAATTTCAAATTTAATAAATTTATTCAAAACTAACATTAATGTTATTTTATAATAAATAATATTTTATTAAATTATTTAAAATTAAAAAATATATATTCTTCCAAGTTATCAGTATATGATTAAATATATCAAATATAGTCCATTTATGGAACGTGTTTACCTTAACAGTAACTATATAAACCCACAGAGTAAAAACATTATTATTGTAGTAATTGACAAAAAAGGTTAATGTGCGTCAATATAATGAGATAATTGTACTAATGTATTCTTTTCCAATTTTTTTTTGGAATATATGATTTCAATTGATCCCCACTCTATCTTATAGTTATCTCATTTTAGAGATTTTTTCAATGAATATTATTTTATAATAAAATAATATTTTAAGAAATTACAATATTTCCTCTCACTAACCATATAAATGGGAACCAATCCTCTTCATTTATCAACATTTCATAAAACCGTTATATAGGATAATCCCTAAAAAATTAATAACATTCTATGAGATGTTATATCGGTCTATTTTGAGTACTATACCAATCATAAAAGGGTTTAAGCTGTAAATAAGTGGTTGTTTTCAAATGTACAATTGTAATATTAAGCTGAATATTTTAGTTTTATTTTTTCTTCCACCTCCTGACAATAATATAATAACATGATGATTTAATAAAATTTTAATTTCATATATATAAATATTTTATTATGTTAATGTAACAACATACATCCATGTTCAACTTTTATCAAGTTGGAAACGAATTTATGGTTCTTGTGTGTGGTGGACAACCACATCGCAATATAATGTAATTCATTTCCCATCATCATCTAATATGGATTTTTATGATAATAAATTCATTATATACATATATATATATATATATGATAGTAATTAAATATTTATCATTTTGTAAAAATTATATATCATATATATTTTTATACCTTTCTATTCATTTAAATATTACATCATCATTTGTGCATGCGTCTGGATTACCACCTCCATGAAGCGATGTTATTCTTTTTTTCATTACCACATCCCATGGAATGTGTATATAAGTTTATTTCAATATTTAATATTATATTAATGATATAATAGTATTTAATTAATGTTAAATTAATAGATATTTTCTTTAAATCATGATCACTGAAAAATAAAAATTTTAATTATGGGTACATAAAACATAATGTCTCTATGATTGTTAATTATGTGATTTCTGATAAAGATCTTTCATGGTGGTTCATAAAAGTATGGTTTTTGTATTAATTTTATTAATATTCCATTTTTATTCTTCTAGGGATGATTTAATAATCTCTTATATGACCATTGTAAACCTACTGAAGTAATTTTTTATATATATTCTGGATATAATCTAGAGATCTATAATGAACATAATTTATTAATTATTAATATTTAACATGGTAATAAGTAAAATAAAGGCATAATAACTATGAAAAATCATACAATGACAATATATAATTAAGATATATTTATTATTAATAAGTATTAAAATGAATATGATGAGTCCCGACCATATTATAGTACATTATTTTAAAAAACAACCTTTTAAGTGTCCCTTAAAAGTCTTCTTCTTCCATGTCCATTTTCTCTTGATTTTTTCATGAGTAATATTAATTATGGTTTAATGTAAAAGAATTGTATTGTTAAAAATATATTCAATTAATTAAAAGTTATTTATAAGGGAATATTTTTAATGTTTTACAAAACAAACATTTCACTTCAAAAACATTATTTAAAATTTTGTAATTGAACATTTATAAATCATTATCTTTAATGTAAATATTCATAAAATTATTTTTTAATGTGTTTATAAGGAAATAAGTTATTTATAATGAAAATTTCGAGTCACTTTGGATATACCTGTAATAAAATCAAATGTCATATTTTTACACATTATATAAAAAACATTTGGACTTTTTTATAAAAGTCAAAAA
This sequence comes from Viscum album, assembly GCA_963277665.1. Taxonomy (NCBI): domain Eukaryota; kingdom Viridiplantae; phylum Streptophyta; class Magnoliopsida; order Santalales; family Viscaceae; genus Viscum; species Viscum album. The sequence goes on along the minus strand of OY728162.1, from coordinate 396,860,621 downwards.
GAATAATTGATTTTAATTTATATGAAATCCATAGATTTTCAGGAAACTGAAAAATATATATATAAATTTGATTTATTTATAAGATACCATGTTTTATTGAAATATGATAACCCTTTCCCTCTTTTTATGTATTTAGAAAATGTATTTTAAAACGAATGGATATTTTGATATTTGGTATTGTTGTTCTTATTGGTACATGAGATCTCTATAAACCACCCTTTTCTTTAGGTTTTGATCATTCTCTCTCTAACTCACATTCTCTCCCTCTTTAATGTTATGGAATGGTTCTAAATTCATTCGATATGTATGTCATATATATAAAAAATATATTATATAAAACACCATCATTTTTAAAAATTATAACATCATATTCAATAGCATGTGTAACACACATCACTGAATATAAACATCTAGTGAACTATATTTCGTTAAATCTAATCTATTTGATATCTTGGAGAACACGCATACACATATCTAAATGAACAATAATATAATTTGCTGTTATAACCCAGCTGTTACATTGGTGGTTATAAATATTAAAAAGAAAATTATTAAATTTATTTTTATTATTTTCTAAATAAAATATTAAACACTTAAATGAAAAAGTAATGTACGATGAAAAATGTATTTTTTCTAAAAGACAGTTTAGTCTCATTTTGTAAAAATAATTTAACATAAATGTTTAATAATTTTAGAAAGTCTTTTTAATAAAAATATATTCTTTTTTAAATCAAAATATAAAAATTATATTAGTGTTATTTTTTTAAATTTTTCTAAAATTTTTCATTTTTCTATGAATACTGAAAAATACGATATTTTAGTTTAAGAATACCATTTAATTTCAATTAATAATAAATACAATAATATTGTGAATTATTTTAAATTAAAAACCAGTTCAATTAGAATTTTTAGGTCATTGAAACAATTTTCATAATAAATTTTCAGATAAAAGATTTGTAACATTTTAAACATTTTTTCTTTAAAATAGTTATTCTCATCGTGTATGGGTGATTACATTTAAATTAAATTTGGAAACATTAATGAATGTAATTTCTATATATGGATTCCATATTTGAAATAAATATAATTTATCTTATATAATGTACTAAAATACGTTTTTTACTATAATTAATATCACAAATAGAAAAAATTATTTCCCATAGTTAAGGTAAAAATGGATTTAATAAGAGATTAATTTCAAAACATAAGTGTTAAAATAACATAAAAACGTGTTTAAAATATATTTTCTAGACATAGTACAATCATTTCATGTATTGGGAATAATAATAATCATTTTTATCACTTTTTAAATTTAAAAAATCTCCATATTCATTTTTATTTTCAAAAAAAATACACATTTGTAACTCACCTCACTTATAAATGCACCATATATTATTAAGAATTTGAAAAAAAAATTAATTTACTATATACTATCCAAACTAACTTCCCAAATTCTCATATATCATTGTATAATTCTTTTTTATCATAACTCCATCACAGGAAGGATTTTAGTGGAATCCTAAGGAGGTTACCTGAAAAAGAGGTAAAATTATTCAACAGGTGTTTTTATTTTATTTCTTCCTCCAAATCAATAAATTATTATTAAAACACGATGATATAATACCTTTAATATAATAAATATACTAATATTTTTTATGTTATGCTCATAACATAAAAAATTCCCACGTCATTGAAATGGGTAATAAAATAACAATTTATCTGTACATCAGACTACCGCTATAGGAACTGATGTCAATCATTTTTTCCTTTACCACCTCACACAGTTGGGTATGTTGATGGATATATATCATATAAATGATACTTAAAAAATAACCTTATCTCCAAATTCATTATATCATATAATACATATTAATTTCCCTTTCATAGGGGATACGATAATGTCTCTCATGTGTATGGTTGACTATTGCCTCGCAAACCAATGTGCATTATTTTTCATTTAAACTTTAAGTGGAAGGTAATAAATATGGTATTACTGATTTTATTAAATATAAACGAAACTATAATGATTGTAATGGAATAATTATCATTATAAAAAAATTAATATGTTAATTTATTTCTTATTTTTTCTACTCAATTAATGATAATATCATCTGTCATGTACTTGTGGAGTATTGCCTTCATGAAGCAACTTGAAAATCATTTCACCACCACCCCACATGATGACATATAGTTTTATATTTAATGAAATAATTTGGTATTTAGTATACAATTATCATTTTATAATGATAAAATAATACTTACCATAACTCTATAATGATCATTGAAAAATGGAAATGTTACTAGTCCATTTTAAGACCTTCTGTCTCCATGATCATAATGAACACCATTAATTTATCAAATATGACATTAATTATTTGAAAAATGTATAATTATCATGTAAAAATAATAATTATTTTATTACTAGTATTTAGTTGATGATGGAAATATGTAATATTCACCAGAACCCGGACATTAATGAAAAATAACAAATATGAAAATATGGCAATTAACACAGAAAACAATGATAATAATGAAATATTATTATCATCCATGTGATTTTATGATGTAAAAAAGATATCATAATATTTATTAAGTATTAATATGGTATTTGATAAGTTAATAAAAAAATTTAAATGACTATACATGAGGTTAAATCATGTTCAACCAAATGGAATCGTAAGCAATGTGACTCCATCTTAATTTCTCTTCATTAAAGAACATTATATTTTTATGCACCTAATTTCATTTTATGTTTTAAATACTTCTCCTTTTATAGGTAATATCATGATTCTTTATAATTCATTTTTTTATGTTTCTATTTGAATTTTTTAATCTAGATACATATTTTACTTACAAGTTACAGTGAGGTTATGAATTTCATAAGAAAATTTCTTTTTTAGAAAACATTAAGTCATCATTGTCTTTGAAATTATATGATTGTTATGACAATTATAAACTTTTTTATGTGTATTTTCATTTGATACACATAATAAATTCATTGATTAATCCTAACATAAATAGTCTGATCATTTTAAATAGTTTCTCCCAATAACATTATTAAAGAATGTTTACACATTACATTCCATCAAAATAATCTTTTTGATCATTTCTAATAAACCACATCAATTTTATTCACCAAAGGTTATTTATTATTTTATAATATACCAATAATGTTATTCTAATCTTCTGTAGATGAAATTATTGAGAAAAACCTTTTTGGATAAGATTACTTCATTTCAATCCTTAATTGGAATTAAATTTCATTCCTAACCCCTTGTTTTCTATTCTTTCAAAAAAAATTCATCATTTTAAAAAAGATTTATTAATTTTTTTCCTCTTTTAAAATTTTTTTTAAAAAAATTAAATCAATATTCATATAATTTTATAAAAAAATTTCTTTGGATTTAATAAAAATTGGGTAGGGAATCATTATTTTAACATGTAAGACATAAACATAATTTTACACTATTATAGCCAATATGTTTTGTAAATATAGTTTTACATATTCTGAATGTTTATTTATAAATATAATTGTTTTGAAAATATGTTTTGAACATTTATTTTTAAAAATACTTTCATAAGGAAATAGTTATCTTTCAAAAAATGTTTTTAATGAACTTTTGTTTTCATATTTCTAAACATCGATGACATAAACACATTATTGAACTATAATCCACAAGGGATATGTCATATTTATATCATATTTATTCTTTTATTTTATGTTTTATGATAAATTTGAATGATGAGGTAAAATTTTATTTCCATTAACTATATCACTCTGAATGGTTTATGTTTATGTTTATTCATTGGGGAATATATTAAAATTTTTAATTCTATTTCATCATATGTAAATGATAATATTCATTTTGTTTCATCCCATTCATATAAGAAATGCATTAGAATTTGTATGTGATTTGATAGGCCTTATATATCCCTTCAATTAATCATTATGACTCATCAGAAAAAACCAGATTGGGTTTTGGCAAAGGCCTTACCCAATATTTAAATGTCTTGGTACAAGGTATTGAAGGTGTTTGATGTTTTGGTAAAAGGCTTCAACTATATTACATTTTTCCAAAAATTCCTCAATGGAAAGACTGTGATTTCAATAATTATGCATTCTATCATTATGAATTCTATTATTTATATTTCATGTGATTGTTTGATTAGTTCAAATATCCATTTGTATGTTTCATGCTCTTGCGATTATTTATATGGCATTATTAGACCAGAATTTATGTATTCCATGTTATTATCATGTTATTGATTATATATCACATGTTTCTGTTATTTACCATGAAATATTTTTTATTTCTTATTTATTCATATCTTTGACTATATTACTACACTTACTGAACATCTAATCTCAGCCCATTATTATATTTTATTTTTACTAGGATATGAGGATGTCATTTGTGAATGATAAGTATGTATTTAATAAGCAAAATAATATTATCCTCAATGAATATTCATTATTTATTTTATTTTTTCTATTGTGATAATTATTCAATGTGTGTATCTAGTTTACTAATACTAATAAACTATTTCTCCATTTTATATTTGACAAATTTTATCTTTTAACAATATTTAAATTTATAAAATATCTCCATGATATTGAGTTTGGGGTCATTATAGTTTGTACTAGAGGATGTTTAGTAGAAACCATGGACATTTAAATTACGAAAACATCGATTTGCAATCATAAAACTATTGTAGTCTTTGAAAATAAATATATAAGAAAAACAGAATGTATTTATATGGTAGATATTATTTGATTTTTCCTATAAGTACATCACATTTAGGATTCAACTATGTGTTGTGGTTTTGGAACAAATGTAAATTTGGATTATATCTCTGAAAAGGGCCCACTGAGATGGACCTCATTATCAAATAGATCATGAGAATAGACCTTAATGTGAATATTCTATAACACTCATGGGGGACATATTTTGATAATTCACATTTTATTATAAACTATTATGAAGAATTTGTAAATATATATATCCCTAAAGGATCCAATTTTATGATTATGAGATTATCTATGCATAAGTCCTTCAATTTAGGTTAGGAATTTCACTTTTTGTGATCATAAATTTTTTTATCGTAATAATAAGATAAAATCATTTGTATATAAAAATCCAATAATTGGGAATAATATACGGAGAGTGACAAAAAATCAAAACACGTAATCTAATGAGAATGAATAATCATTTCTATGATTATATTTATAAATTCTGTGGAATTGAAATAGTCACTAAAAAATATTATCATTTGTGGATATATTATAAAATAATTAAAATATATTGAATGAATCGTCATTGAATTATGGAATCAAATATAATTAATAGAATAATATGATTGAATGGGAAAAGATAGATAAAGGGATTAAAGAAAATAACAATTTTAAGACATGATATAATTGTAGAAATAAACACCCTGGTGATTTTTAAATGGAACATGAGAATGAAACATGTGTGGAGAGAATAACAATTCTTGTTATTTAAAGGGGATTTACTTTACTTAAAATTTAAAATGATTCAACAGTAATGATATGGGGAACATTTCCAATCAATATCTTAATCATCAGAGGAGTATTACTCAAATGAAGACTATGGATCACGGTCAATATTTTGTTATTACCAAAGTGGTTTTTTAATGTGATTATGTTTTATTGAAAAATTACTTTATTGTATTATATTATTTGTGATATCCTATTTATTTTAATTATGAATGTATAAGTATTTTATTGTAGTAATTGTTTCATTATGTTTTTTCAAGTGTTTGTTAAATGGTATTGACGATCAACAAAAATGATTCAGGGGCAAGTTTAACATCATAGAAAACACATTAATTAGGTAAAATAACCCATAATGTGTTATTTATGTTTGGATAAGGATTCAAGGATAAAGGGATGATTGATATTGAAAATTTTAATTTTTTAGTACATACTACATTGAGAAAAATTAATTATTTTTTACAAATTTTTTTATAAAATCATTGATGGAGATTATATCATTTATGTAAATAAAAAATTTATCCAATAATATATGTTTTACTCAAGGAATATAGAATAATTAATTTTATCATCTTTATATTATGGTATTTCAGTTTATTATAGCGATTCAACAAAATACATGATGAAGGGGTTCACAAGTATGGATTGTGAGGATTATGCTATATATCATGTCGTTTGTGGAATTAGTGATAAGATTATTTTGGAAATTAATTAATGTTATTTATAATTTTTTGGATCATAATTTTTTGTATGGTTCAAATGGTTAACCCATTATGAAATTGTATAACTTGAACATTGGAATAGGTTTTACTAATTATTGCATTACATTATTATATGAATAATTAGGAATATAAGATAAAATAGGATAAACCTTTTTATATAATTATAATTAAAGGTAAAATTAATGACTTATAATTATATAATGCATGTTATGATCCATTATTCATTTAAGTGTAAAAATCATCATCAATTCATCTGGTGATATATGATGTAGAAATTGATCAAGCCACAAAAAATGATGTTATTGTACATTTGAAATATAATGAAATCAAGTAAGTATATCTTCTCATAAAAAATAATAATCATAATGAAAATGATATTGAAATAATTTGTTAATATTACAAAAAAAATTTATGATATCAATGACTTATTTACACCTTTTTGATTTATTATTTTCATGAGATAATTCATTTTCTAATGATCAAGGATCTATGTCAATATCCAAAATTATTTGCGAATTTTTCTTTTATTACATGATAAAATAATCACTTATACACTATTATCTCCTATTTTTAGACCTACTATGTTCTATTCCATATGAATGTTATACATCCATTTATCTCTTATCAAAACCAATTTTTATTAACCCTTCTCACATTATTGGATTTCAATCAATGTATTTTCAAAAGAAAGACCCTTGATTACAGTGATCAATATTAAATTTCTAGGAAACTATTTATCTAATAATTGAGAATATAAGAGCCCTATATTTTAAAACAGGAACATAATAATCTATTTTTTATGACATGCCACAATGATCTTAAAAAACAAAATAAATATGTTTATTTAAATTGAATCTCTTCGATATCATGTGAAACATGGATACCTGAGTCTTAATAAACCATCATTTATCATAACATTATAACCTATATATTATAATTTTTATTATGAATTATAATAAATAATTTATGAAAACTATTTTTAATGATACATTTTAAAAATATAAGATTCATTTAAAATAAAAATAAATGGTTTTTAAACAAATATATTTTTTTATAAAGATAGCTTAGTTGCATTTTTCACTCATAATTTAAATATAATTTTTACCATACATAGATAAACTATTTGATAAGCTGGAAATAAATTTTGAACTCAGACTAACATAATTATATTAGTGTTAATTTTTTGGAATTTTCTAAATTGTTTCATTTTTCATTAATAGTGAAAAAAATGATTTTTAATTAAAAAATCATTTTCATATATATTATTTATATATGAAAATTAACTTTTTTATTTTTTTCGATATAATATTATTTCAATTATGTGTTATTTAATCTAATTTGGGTTATTTAATCATTTTCAAATTTAATTTGGATATAAAAACTATGAAAACATTTCTACATTTTCACTCTAAATACGTTATTTCTCATCAAACCATATCATTAATTTTATCGGATAATTTTCTACTCCAATTAATGAAATTTAGTAGAATGGATTCTATATTTGGAGGAATAATAATTTATATTATGTAATAAGGTAAATGTAATTTTTGATCATAATGAATATTAAAATCCTTAAAAAATATTTATCATCGTTAAAGTAAAAATGCATTTACTCAGGGTTAAAAAATATGAGAGTTAAAATGGAATAAAAACATGAATAAAAAATATTTTCTAGAAATATATCTACCTTGTCCCATTTACGGATCTAAAAAACTCTATTTTTTTACTATTGTGTTTATTTCTCTATGAGAATTCATGGTGTCCCAGGTTTATGAGTAAAGGTGCCTAATGCCTATAACGACTATTTAATTCATTCACAACATGCCTTAATACTAGGTCAGAGGATTTTTGCTTATTTGTTATGGTTGAATATGGGTGGTTTTGGGATAGTTTAATAATAACCTCCTCTAAATTTTCCATTCTCATTTATTATAAACATTTAACACCTCCCACATGCATAACATGGTATAGACCTCATTTCCAATGGTAGACATTCAATTCGAGGTTTAGAACAAATGGCACTTAGGAACTCACATTGGTCGAGAGAATGAGTCTTCAGTCTCATCACACCAATTTGGGGGGGAAGTGTTTCCTTCTCAAGGACATTCTTATATATTTAATATATGTTTAATAATATGTTCCCAATATATATATAAAACCTATTACACTATCAAAAGGATCAATTATGGAATCATTCCATGTATAAAGGGATTTCTAATAATGAGACCATATATTGGTATCTGAGGATAATTATCCATTTCTCATTATTTCTTTTTAATGGGTAGATGCTTATATTTTGAGGCCATTTTACTATGATCCATGGAGGAAATAAATATTTTGAGTAAGGGATCAAACATTAAAAAGGAATCTAACATTTTATCTTCATAACAGGAACAAACCCCCACATAATTTTTTTCATTCATTTAGTTTAACATCATGCAGAAATAGAATATATATTGGAGAACTTATTTAACTAGTATTAAACATGAAGATTACGAATTAATCCAACGTATTATGACTATATCATGAATGATAGTGATCATTGTTAGATCATTCCATCGTGAATTGCCTCATGGTGGATTCCCATATATGCAAGAAGTCATATCATGTTTTTGAATGAGGATTAAATACTGAGAATTCTTTATTTAGTGGAATTCATTATGGAAGGATGTGATAGTTTTAAATCCCTAAGACATTGTGAACCATTATCAAAGTCCGAAATAAGGTATAGAATGTAATCATCCTCAATACATATGGAAACAATATGTATTAATTGGGGTGTCCCTTATGGGGTGTTTTAAATAGGGCATGTTCCTTTATAAGGAATCCTACGTATCCTTATTATAGAAAGAATTGTATTTCTTTAATTATAGTAAGATTCTCTATCCACTAATTAATGAGTATGGGATACTAATTCATAGGATAGTTAAACTCCCATGGGTCAATGTATCGGAGACATGGAGAGACAAAAGTGAGGTATATTCCAATTGAATTATAGGACTTAAGAAGGCCCTATATGTATCTTGTTTGGAAAATAATTGGAGAAATCATAGTGTAGTTGTCTCTTTGATCCAATGATATATAATGAAGAGTGAAAAAATCATTCATTATATTGGGTCTTATGGGTTAGAATGTCTAATATATGGAGTGTATCACACCATGGTGGATGGATATGTGACCTGACCATATGAGGGAATCATATATATCATGTTTGGAATGGAATTTGAGTTCTCATATTTCATTTCAGGGTATTACAAAATATATCTATCGATCAAGGCCACGATGTCCTATTGTTTCCTCCTGACATATCATGAATTTTTGTATAACATTTCTTGGTTATCATCCAAATATGAATAATTGTGTCGAGACAAGTTTTAGGATGTTTGGACATGTCTTGGTTTCCTAGAGGACATATCCAAAGACTATCATGTGATCAAAATGTCTTGTATAGGGAACATCCCAAGGACTTGATAACATGTATGAAGGAAATTAGATAAGATATTTGGAATCTCAGAGGACTTCAAAAGAGCTGGGTGACATGTCTTGGTACTACTGCATACCTTTCTTTACATGCTCGGATGACCTAGGGAGACCTGGGTGACATTTCCTAGTGTTGTCGCGTGACATTCTCAAATTTTCAAGAGTAATTATAAATTCATAGTTTTATTATTTAGAGTATGTTGAGACACTTGGTTTGACATTCCCAAAGGTATTTAAAATAAATCTTTAATATGCCTTGAGGGCGCTGCATGAATTAGATGACATGTCAAGATGGCATCACAAAACATGGTAGACATGTTAGTAGGATTCCTCATGACTTGAATTACATGACCAGAGAGAATTTGAAGACATGTATTAAATGAACAAAGGAATCACATGATCATGATGACTAGTAATAAGTGTGTCACTTGACATCAAAGACTAATCCTTGTGTTCTTTCATTATCTGGTTCGGTCTTGAAAATTACCTGAATATTAACATATATGTGTTCAGATAATTCTTCCATATTTTTTGTTATTTATAATATTAATTATATATTTTATTCAATTAACATTAGGTATCTTCTTATATAGGGCTCACATGACCTTGTAAACATTAGGTAACTTATTTGAATGCCCAGAATGTCCTACAAGAAGTACTTTGTCTTATCTACAGGTTGATCTAGCGAAGAAAAAAATCCTTGCATCATGATCCCTTAGTTTGTTATGTAGATTATACCTTATTAAAGACACTTGTGGTGAAATTACTTATTTCTCCAAGAATTCTTCTCCTACAGTACCTTGTCCAATTGATGTCTTCTATGTGAGTGTATTTATGTTGAGGGGGAGGGATTTATTGGCCATACCACCCCAGTTATATGATACCTTGTGAAGCGTGTATCTCGAAAATATAAAATAGAGTTGGTGTATATATTTTTTCATTATTAATATCACATGATATTGTCATGCTTCATCCATTTCATGACTTGATAACAAGTATCGAATGATTTCTCTACAATTTCCATGAATATTGGAAATCATCTGATGAATGATATTTCACATAATCTTTTTGAAATGTGAAATGGTATTATTTGTATTGAGAAAATATTCTTGGACCATCATAGTATTAGGAATCCCATTTAGTGGATCACATGTTAGAGAATAATGTTTTATCTATGGTCCTTCAAAAGAAAAAATGGCTAGCCTGAGGCTATTCAACGATTTTACTGGCTTGTTAAATGGACTTCATTATATCAATATATATTTTAAATGGTCCCTTGTGTGATAATTTGTGAACAACTAATTTTCATAACCCCTTTTACATAAATATAAACCTTACATTGACTTTCAAGAATATTATGCATTTTATAATTTTATTTTGTTCCTTATTTCATAACAGTATGGGATATAACAATTTTGTTTGAGTGTGGTTGTGTAATATCACTATAATCTTCCATGATGCATCATATTATAAATTATGGATTTCATGAGGATACATGATAATTTTCACATATAATCCATGTACTTGTTTATGGTGTTTCATGGGCATCACATGTTTGAATTGGAGTGTATGAGGTCCTTCACATGATGAAGGTGACATGACAACATGCACTTGGGATATAGGGGGACATAATACTTGGGGATTTGTGGGGTATTTAATATTTTATAAGCATGTTGTATGAGAATAAATGTAAATATTATTCTCAAGAGGCTTTAGTATTTCTATGTATCTATAATATAATAGGTTTTGGATTATTTTCAAGGACATGTTGAATGAAGAGTTTCTTGATCATAGGAACTCATCTGGAAGCCCTCACATCATCATGATATCTTTCTAAGATGTATTTAAAAGATTTTTAGGGTTTTCAATGGGGATTCAAATGATCTTATGAAAATCATGCACAACATATGATCTGTTCTCATGATATTCTAAATGACAAATGATCCTATGTTCTTTTGCAGGTTACATGATCAGCATGATTTTACAACCTTCCATTTCTTAATTTTGTAGGTAAAATATTACACATGATTAAGGTATTTCTTATTTTATAGATTCCATGATGTTAATTTTCCTTATTTCAAAATATTACCCACTTAGGAGTGGAATGCATAGGGATAGGGAGTCAGTTCTCGGAAGAGTAAATATCCATCAAATACTTTCCGAAATCTTTATATTAGTGTCTTGGGTGACGTTTGGGGTCTATGATGACCATTGGTATTATATAAAGGATCATATAAATAGGGATGTGAGGGGAAGATCATTTCAACATTGACATTGAATATCTACATCTCTCATGAATTCTTTTTTTGCATGATAACTTTTTGAGACATCTTCTCAAGATCCATTTTGAAATAAATGTCCATAAGAACTGATTATAAGATCCATTTCATAATATCTCCTTGAAAAATTAGAACACCTATTTGCGCAATGTGGTAATAATGTATTCACAATTTTTCAAATGTATCACAAATAAATTCTTATAAAGTTCTTTAACCTTTACCCATATCCTTAGCTATACGGATAACAGTATGGCTATGCATGAACTATTATCTTGGTCGCATGATCACATTGACCATTATGTGGTTCGCATGAAAATATTAGGATCATGTGTTCACAATTAAGATAATACATATTGTGGATGTGAGACAATTTATAACATATGTGATTTACAAGATGCTCCATGGGTAGTGAGATTCTTCAGAACATTATCAGTTCATGAGATCATGAGTTCATTCATAGATCAAGCACCTTGAATGATGATATTAGAGTCATGTATCTCTTTTGAATTTATATTTATCTTGTTTGATATATTTTTCTTAGTATCATAGAGATGGATTCGAGTCCCCAAATATCTTTTACCATGACCAGTTAGTGGGGAATAATTTATAAGAATTAAAATTTTATCCCTTGATATCAATTCAATATGATATTTATTTCTTGAAGTGGAATATCATGTATGAACTTCATAGCTATTATTTTTCACACCCTCTTGTTTTGAATGTATTTGGTTTTCTAGATGATTCTATCATTCCATAACCTATATACAATCTTTCATATTGGTGGATTTTATATACCCTTAATTATGTTCAAATGATTATTTCTAAAGGAAATCACTAAGTGATTGTACAGTCCGATGGCATTTCAAATATTTTTTTGAAGTCCCATTGAGGTCTAGAGAGCTATAAATTTCTCAAATATCAAATTTCTCAATGTTATTCAATCCAACAAAAATATGCTATAAATAATTTGAGATATGGCTTCATATCCATGTGGGTATGATGAAATGGATTAAACTTTTCCAATGAATGTCCATGGGTATTCTAGGTTAGAAAATGTTTCTAACAGTTTTTTGACATTCTACGTGCAATTCACCTATACAAGGAAGGATGGATTTATCAGTTCACCATCAATCTCTATTTAGAAATTCATAAAGACTGGACTTTACATTGTTGGTATATAACAATTTCCATTAATATATCATTTTTTGATGTATGGATTATACATTGGGACATTTATTATATTAGAGGTATATCTGTACATGGAGAGATGTATGATGATTTTCTTCTTACAACTGATGTTTAGGACAACACCAGAAAAACTCTTACCTTAGTGAGGGACATGCTTACCATTATGAAGGATAATCTAAAGAGGGAGTTAAATTTTCTCTCTCTCATTTCAATTATGTATAGGGTAAAACTAATTATCTTTTGTATCATAATTCATTCAACTATTATATTCTGTCATTAGTTCCCTTCCTTACATGTTTGTGACAGGGCTGGCTCATATTGGGAAATCCTTGAGGCTGGAGAATATACAACATGGAAATATCATGTGAGACCAAATATATCCCTGATTCCTCATATAGTTTGGTTTGTATCCATGTTTTTGGAGGAATGTTATTTCCTTTTTAAGGGTAGATACTCTGTAATCCAAATTGGCATGCAGGTGATGGAAACTCGATTAGTAGGGGTGGCCTCCAAATCTTTTTTATAGACATTTTCTCACCTTTACCAAATCTTGGTCTATATAAAATATATCAAAACCCTTATAGGATTGGAATACATTTTTTACATACACATTATCACATCTACCAACTCATGGGGTTGGGTAAATTCTATTTGGTCTTAAGGATTTCACTAATATGTTGAGTTAACCTAATAATTTTGACTACATGCTTTAACCTGTGACATCCTTTTTATTTGTTGACAACAATAGTTTATCTCTAAATAAAAATACATACAAAATCTATCATTTAAAAGGGGTTCTTTTGTTCCATATAGAAGAAATAAATATTTTTGAAACCATGTACCCATTATAGGTTTTATCAACAATATTGTTGACCCCAAAGGGGTTATCCTCTAGCGTTATCCAGTGTATGGGTACAAAGACATCCTGAGTTTATCCGCCAATTTTTGGCTCATGTTGGAATATGAATAAAAAAATACTAAGATCATGATTCCCCATGATAGAGCCCATTGCATCCAAGATTATTAATACCAAACAATTTATTGGAAGCCCATAATGGTGACATGCTAAATATATTTTTATGTCAACTGGAAAAATCATATGCTTCACAGAACCACTCTTTGTAAAAGTAATAATGATAATTCAAGACTTCGGGAGCCTCCAATGTAGCATTCCCATCATAGTGATGTACATATTATTAGTGGGATATAATTCTTTCTAGATCTAGTCATTTTATTAATGTATTGTGATATGAATCATTTGAGAGAATAAGACATGAAACTTCTTCCCTGGACTCTTTATCATCCCTGCCAATCCCTCTTCATTATGGATTCCCTACCCTTGGAGTTACAATGAATGAAAAAATAGGATAATATATAAATAGGTGCATACCTAGATCAGTCAGAATCCCTTGGTGTAATTTCAAGACCATATGGAATGACTTCATAAGCACTTTCTTATTTTGGGGGTATCAAAATTTAACCCCCACACTTATACAATATCATGGTCTAAATCAAACTAATTTATAACTGACTATACGAATGGGAGAATTGATTCCAATTTTTTACGATAATGGTTCTTTGGATTAGTTATTATGGTAAGCATGATAGGGACTTCAGCAGAGACTTCGAACAACCTCTTAGCTACATGCTCAAACTAATGTAATCGTTGAAAAAATAAAAAAATATGAAGCACATAAAGCTTCCACAAAATCCCATCATCTAAAGACATCATCGTTAATTTAAACTAATAACAATGATTTAAAGTGTTATATAATTTTATTTAGACTCTACCTCTAATTTTGGTGGTAGAGGAGGAGAAGCGAGACCACATTATGATTTCATCAAAACCTCCCACCAAACATTGACTCGTTTGGAAAATTCATCAATTCATATTTAATTTATGTAATACAATATTTTTTTTGATAGAATACATGGAATGTATCATAAATGTACAGATTACTTCTTTTTATTCACTATATTAATGAAAAATATTATGATAATTACATTACGTTTTCCAACACTAATTCACTCATGATGTGAATGATGTTTCTTTGCCCTCATTTCACATGAATCATCATCAATACCCATCCTTTTCACAATATTATGAAGATATAAATTCCAATACCTAAATGTTAGAAACCACAATTTGTTTGCCTTGATTATATCTTTTGAATTACCACCTTCATGAGATTCATCATTAATATTTCTACCACTATTTTTATGAGACCACATTATATAAAATGAAAATTTGGATAATATTTAATGGTCATATAATGTTAATTATCTATTTTTTCTTCATTTAGTGGATTTAGCGAGCATATATTGATTATTTCTATTAAAAAAAATGGTGATAACTATATTATTAATATCATTTCCTTTTATTTTTCGCATAATTTTTCTGTAATATTAATTGTTGGGGAAGAATAGAGGGTGTGTACATGAATTTTTTTCAAGCCTCTGTACTAAATGTTTTGAAAATGAAAACTTTTATTCATTTTTTTCTTTATATGTGCTAAAGATTTAATTGATCACAAAAACTGTATGACTAGTGATTAGATTGTGGAATGTTTTTCCAAGGTACCATTTTCATATTTTCAACCAGTACAGAAATGAGTATCTTTTAATTGGTTAGTTTATGTTCTTGAAAACAATTCCATTTTTTGTTTAGGATATTCTATATCATACATTCTATTTATATTGTTTTTTATCATCTTTCATGGACCTAATATTTCTAGGGATTTGATTTCTGGGATGTTTAATTCTCTGTGATTTTTAATTTAATGCAGTATTAACATATTCTGTGCAGTTTTAATGTCATACGGTAAGGAAAAATTCTATGTAGTTTAACGTCATGTGGTAAGGATATATTCCATGTTGTTTAATGTCCGGTGGAAAGGATGTATGTGGTGTAATTTATCATCATGTGGTATTGATGTATTACATGCAGTTTAATGTCATTTTTTAAGGATCTATTAATTCAATATTGTTTAATTACATTTTTCTAGTACATGATGGATAGCTATAAAATGGGGCATACATATCGAGGATGACCCAAAACACCCAAAGGTGATGAGTTATACTATCATGCTTCCTTGTATCCCAAGTATTAAATTTCCTTTCCTAAAAAGAGGATATTCCTTTAGTTGGTGGGTCACCAAACCATATCCATGATCCCGACGGTATTAAATTAATGGTTAATTAAATAGTATCCTCACACATTTCTAAGGAAAATTACATATTTATGGAGATAA
The DNA here is from genome assembly GCA_963277665.1 of Viscum album. Taxonomy (NCBI): domain Eukaryota; kingdom Viridiplantae; phylum Streptophyta; class Magnoliopsida; order Santalales; family Viscaceae; genus Viscum; species Viscum album. The sequence continues at coordinate 396,844,186 of OY728162.1, read as the reverse complement.
ATTGGTTGAGGGTAACAAATTAGGTAATCTGAGTCCATATATATAGTTGAAATATGGGTTCTTTATTTTATAACCCAAATTTATTAATTGGGGAATATGGAATGGGGAATACATGCAAGGGATTAATGAAAATAAACATAGTTGTTTTGTTCGGACATAGAGTTGTGAGGGGTTATGAGGACTGGAGTTACTTTCTTACAGGGAGGTCATGCCTCTAGTTTGTGGGCCATAATCCATTTTGAATGATCCCACAAGGATTACATGCATGGTTATGAAAATTTTATCCCCACTCTTTTCCATGGTCCATGAATGATTTATGGGGATTTAAATGTATGGCAATGATGTTATACATGGAGTAAAAGCTATCTTGTAAGGGTTCTGGAACCATATGTATGTTAAGATTTAGAGTGGTAGGGTAAGTCCCATATCTTTGTGGTTTCAAGTCATGTGGTGTAGGATATAATAAGGAAAGAGAATGGATTGACACACTCCCTCATTGAAAAAGTGCACAATGCACAACATCATAACATCAAGGAAGTTAAATTGGAATGATTTATATGGAAATGGGGATTGTAAATCATTTTCCATAATTCAAGGGTCGTGAGGATTCTATGGTAAAATCATTTTGAGGGTGGATCAAAGAACCCTAAATTGTTCTATTCCACCATGGTCATGTCAGGGATCACAATGACGAAGAATACATTTTTTCAATATAATGAGGCACTGTGCAGATGGTCAGGGGCTCATTTATAAGAAATGGAGAACGACATTCATAGTTAATAAAAGGTCCATTTATGTTGGGTATCAATCTATAATGGATATGGAAGGTTTCATGTGAACTTAGGTGCTAAAATTATGAAATATAATTTAAGAAAAAAATCCAAGAATTGTTTGAAATTTTAGGATTCTTTAGAATAATATTTTTTCCTATGAATATTGAAAATACAAAAAAATTTAAAATTAACCATTACATTTATTAAAATCTAAATTTTTCATTACATATAATATTAAATTAATATTTTACTCCATTATTTATAAATAATTATATTTTTTACATAGGAATTATCATAATACTTATTTTTTGCTAAAAGATCAATTTTTGGTTGAAAACACATTTATATAAAAACTGATTTCAGTGTTAAATATTTTTAATAAATTTATTTTTTGACACTTATAGGAATTAAATTTTATGAAATATAAATAAATAATTTTATTAGAAATTTAAATGTATCATTGTATGAATTTTTGATATTTTTATGAAGAATAAAGTATTTAGTGAATAATAAAAAATTAGTTTTTATAAAATATGGTATCTTTTCTATATCTCAAATACTGAAAAAATGTTTCATAATTTATTTAAATTATGTGATAAATAATCTATAAAAATAAACTAAAAATATATAATAAAAATAACTCAAAATATTTAAATTATAATTTATTTCATGAAAAATATGAAAATATTTTGTATTATCGGTGTATCTCCCGAAAAGTCCCCTATAGTGTCCTAATGATAATATTTTAATATATATATGTATCTTCTATAACAATATAATAAATATAATTTATTTAAATTTATATAGATAGATTCTATTTTTTCGTTATATGATATGTGTCATGTCCAAATTTATGTAAAATGCATACGAATGTCTAAAAACGTAAAAATAACATAATAATTTACTATTCATGAAATAGATGTGAGAAAATATATATATGTAATTAATATAAATTTTTATATTGAACATAATTTATTTATTTGTAGGATTTTTTTATTTTTTATGGTTGAAATGTTTACCTTAAATTTTTATGCAATGCGGACTCAGTGTTTTTTCAAGAGAGGAATAATCAACTAAATTAATTTTATACAAAAAAAATAACAAATTAATATTTCATTTAATAATTTATATTTTCTCATTAATTTTAATGTGAAAATAAAATATTAATTATTTTTTAATGGTTTATATTCAAATAACATTATTGTCATATTTTTTTCAAGGGAAAATATTATTATAAGTTCCTAAAAAGAAATTAATTTTATTTTATGATAAATATAATGTATAAAAATATAAGAAAGAAAATATGATTATAAATAGAATGAAATATCCTCCAATATCCATTCTTGAGAAAATTTTAATATTATAAAAGAAAATTATATCCTTTTAATATCGAGAATCCATCAAGGGGTTAATGTTTAAATTGGTTAACCGAGTGGTTAACCCAAAATATAAGGTCTAAAATTATTTATAAACAAATATAAAAACAATTAAATTACTATATTTATACCATATAATCATTTTTTTATCCATTTAATTATTAAATAATTTTACATTATTTCAAAACATTTTATATTACAATACTTCATGTATTTAAAATAATTATATTAATTATATTTTATAATAAAAAATATTTCCCTAAAAGATTTAAATCTAATAAATATCATATATTAACCCATTTAAATGGGATATGGTTAAAAATAGAAATAATGATCCATTTATGGGTCATTTTAGTTTTTATATAAACTTTATTTACCCCTAATATGTAAAAACATTGATATCATCCTAATTGTCAAAATGGTTAACGAGAGGCAAAAAAATAGAAGAGGGTCAAAAATTAATAAAATAATGTATAAATAATGTTTCATGAGAGAAATTATTTTAATATTAATATGAAGTTTTTATTACTTCAATTTGAATTTTTTTATTGTAAAATTCATTTTTATTAATTTTATTCATTATGTAATTCTAAGAGTCCCCCTCCCATTACTTATAAGTATGAACCCCTTCTCATTTAATCCTAAAATTATTTTTTCACATTATATCAACAAATAAATAAAAAAATAACATACTAGAATCCCAATATTTGGTTTATTTTTCTTATTATAGGTATAATACCCACCATTATAGGATTAAGTTGTAAATAATATGATATTATATGAAGAAGAGTTATAACTTTTAATCGAAAGCATTAGCTATATTTCATGATCTAAATCCTTAAAATATTATTAAAAAAAGATGAAATAATATTAATATATTATAAGTACTAATGGTTTATACATAATTTTACATACTTATATCGCATTTTTATTCAATCAAATTAGAAATTAATCAATTGTTTTTCTGTACGGAAGACTACCACCTCAAAAACAGATGCAATTCATTTTCCATCACCACCCCTCATGACTTGTTATAATTATCGATAATATGTATATATATATATATGATACACATGACATAATATTATTTATATTAATATAATATTTCATCGATTTACCAATATTCCAATCTGTTGAAAATGCTAATTTCATTCATGAATAAGTGTGGATTTCCTCTTATACGAAGTGATGTGATTCCTTTAACATCCCCTAATCACATGGATATTATATATGTGTGTGTGTATTTAATTTTATAATTATATATTTATGATATAATAATCATTCTACAATGATAAAATAAAACATACCTTTTTTCAATCTGTTTTGTTGAAAAATGGAAATGTCACCCATGAATACATTTTACCTAACATCTTAATGATTTTTATATAGTAAATTTTCAAAGCCATAATTTGTTATTGTTTTAAAATTTATAATTAATAAATAATTTTTTTAATTATTTCTTAATTATTATTTAGGTTATTTTGGAACAATTTAATCTTTTACCATGGTTTTTATACCAAACAAGTTTATAAATTATGAACTGAACACCCCCACAACACCTAACATGAACATATCTTATCGTGTAATTTTTATATCAATAAAATAAATAAAATAAATTTTTTATTAATAGGAAATTATATATTATACAGAAAATTATAAAATTAAATAATATTTATAAGAGTATAATATAGTTGTTATAGGACATTCATGGAAAGTCTACGCTTGAGGTAAGTGATTTCATCTCAATTTTCCATCATTGATGCATACTTTAATGTTATGAACCTAATTTTTTTTAATAATTTATATATACATATTATTTTAAATGTAATATCATGAATCCTTTGTATTTTACGGTATTTTAAATTTGACGGAATGGAATTTCCTCCATAGGTATTTCACATGAATGCTACTATGTTTTATTGATATTATTAACACAATTTCTTTTCATCAAGTTATAAATGTTATTCATTAACATTATTAAGAAATTTTTATATGTGATTTAATATTTAATTATTTAATTATATATATAATATATTTTAAATCAATTTAAAAATTTTCTCAAACTTATTTCATCTACTAATTAGCATTTCAATTGTTATGATCTTGTTAATGCTTTTAATTGTCTCAATCTCATTTTTATAGGAAAATTTTCATATTATACTCCATGGTATACAAATATACATTACATAATAACTCAATAATAAATTATAATTTTCCAATTAATTTAATTCCTTGTATTTATAGATTAGTATCATACTCTTTCATTAAATTAATTTAGAATTGAATGTTACCTATATTGGAAAGGAATTTTTCTTAAATATCCATTATATTCAAGAATTTTTATGTTCATGGTTCCATTATGTTAAACCATATGATCATATTTTATTAAACCATATATATTTTATCCACCTATGTTTATGAATTATTCATTAATGTGTAGTTTACATTTACATACTTATTCATTCCGGAAACATCAATAATAACTCTTTTCTCTTATACCAATGTTATATCTTATTCTCGGCAAGGTATCCTTCTCAGTTATATCCATGTGTTATAAAATATTTTCTATAAAATAATTTTCAGAACATAAAATATTTTATTATGATATTTTAAATGATATTTGACCTTATTTTCCATGGGTTGTAAAGGAAATATATTAACATTTTCAACGTGGCTCACTTTTGATTATAATTACAAAATATTGAAAATATATTTTTTAACATTTATGAAATGAAACAGATTTTCCACCATTATTTCCATTATTTATTACATTGTTTCATTTATAATCATCCAAGGTAATATTAAATGTAATGTATAACCACTATATTTTGTTAATTTTTTAAAATTATTTTCAATATGAAATGATTAATTTCCTTTATTTTCAAATAGATTTTTTACATGTTCTTTTAATATTGTTTTCATATATTACAATATCCTTTAATAATTAAACTTATGAAATTAGAATATGACCTTATGATAAAATCCAAATTCTTATTTTAAGGCTTTCTATAGATTTTTTAAATGGATTATCAGGAACCCATTTTTCCCATGTGTTAAAAAAGCTATATTGAAATTATGATTGTAATATGTGGTGTTGTATTGAAAAGTTAATGATTTTTAATGATTTATTAATGAATGATTCTTATAAATTATTTATGAAGATGGGTGAGCCTAACATAACTTATTTTAATGAGTGATCCTGACATAAACTATATTATTGGGAGATACTAATATAAATCTCTAATTAATTGTGTAATGATCCTTTTCTGTAATAGAATGAATTATGGAGTTAACCATAATGGATTCTCTAATGTATTTAGTTGGGCTCTTTTCATTTCATATATGGGTTAAAAATATATTTTTTCAATATACCATATAATTTTTAAATGATTTCTATTTCTATTTAATGTTTTATTTCATCATGTTTGACATCACATGGCTCAGGATTATTAATTATTATGATAATTGACATTGTTTTATCGTTATTCCATGTTTTGAGATTGATGATCAAGGTATTATTAAGTATGAATTATATTATGTTTTACACATTCTATTTTATTAATTCATTATACACTTATGATCCTCTAACACTAACTGATAACATTAAATTATTAATTCTTATGTTTACCTATACCGATCATATGAGGAAACCCATTCTTAATTTTTTTTAATGGGTTATAAATAATTATTTAATATGGTTATTTTATTGTTATGATTCACATAGGAATATATTTTGGGAGATATTGATGATTTTTTATTAAAATAAAAAGGGATTGTTATTGTAGAAATAAATGATAACTTAAAGACATATTAATTGTAATGTAACAGTTTGTACAACTTTTATAAAACTCCAAAACTAAAATTCCTTTAGGTATTTAAGTGATCAAATATTTTTATATTATTTTGTTGAGAAACTTTTTCATTTTTATCATTATCAATCCAAATATTTGAATATAATTTTTTTATCCTTCGATCTAACTTTACACCTTAGGGGATATTATAGTTTCTATCAGATTGGGGTTAATAAACCATTTGAGATTATTTTTCTTCATGTGATGTTTTCATAAGTGTTTTTGATACCATAATGTGTTTATAGATAAAATTATTTCCATATCTTCAATTACATAGACTTACCTTTTTGAATTTTAAATGATGATATTTAAAGGGTATTAATGATATTTTGGGAGTTATTTTATTGGGCTTCTTAATATGTGACCCTTTATCTTTAACATGAAGTATCATTTAAGTATAATAATATTAAAATTTTTTGGATTTATGATTATATGAATTAGATAACCATTTATATTGAAACTATCTTTAATGTAGAGGTTTTTTAGGTAATATGCGATGTATGATTATTTTTTCATGGAATGATCTAAGTTAATTCATTAATGTTATTTTTTATGTTTTAGAGTGAAACGTATTATTTCATATTATTATGTTTTGTAAATTTTTTATATTATCATATCATGTGAAGACCATTCGAGTATTAGTTAATATCTAACGAAATTGGTAATATAATTTTAATCTTATTATGATTATGTGATAATAAAGAAGATTATTTATTTCTATAGGTCTGCAATGTTGTTTTAGAATACACATCATTTCAATAAAAAGATGATATTATAGATTAATTTTAATAATTTATTAAATTATACATGTTAAGAATGTTTATGACCATATTTTATTATTATATGTGGTAAATAAATTCATCAAATATAGTGAAATGACATTGAAATTTAATTTTTATATTGTAACCTTCATTTATTATAAATCGATGGTCATTTTAACACATCATTGAATTATGGTATTGTTATCATAATCATTCTTAAAGTTATTGAATATCTTGTGATAAATGATCTCTGTAAGACTCCTTAATTATTTTTACATTAATTTTCATCCATGTACATATTTTTACATTCTAAAGATATTCTTCTCTTTTGAAAGTGAATATATGTTGTTTTGGATGACCATCATGCTTCGCTTTTCCACTTTTCAAAAGGATGGTTTTTTAATCATTTTAATGATATAGGTTTTCAAAAAATGTATTTTAAAATTTTTTTACTTATATATTGAGATTGTCATGAAATTATGAAGATGAAATTGATTAAGGGGGAATTTAAAATGTTGATAGTTTTAAAATATCCTTATGATCGATTGCATGTATTTCATGCCAAACTAAGCTTCAATGTAATGACTCAGACTTTTTGAATGAAATTATTTCCTGGATAATTTTTTAACAAGTTATATAATATCAAACAAGTTCAAAATAATGAGAAACTAAAAAATATTATACCATTAATATTGATTATTATATTATTTTTCTATATAGAAATTTAAAATTCCAAATCATGAAACATGACATTTAATATAATATGAAACATTTAAAATTGGAAGGAATGGACCACCCCAAACTGCTACAATCATTATCCACAATAATAATTAAATATAAAGAATAAAAATTTTAAAAAACCAATAAATATATTATAAAAATGAGAAAATAAACATAAGTTTATTTGTAGTTAATTATTAATGAATGGATGAAGTTTTATTTATACAGTATAAACGGAAAAGTTATAGTTGGGAATTGATTGTTATATGAACATCCATGAATAAGATAATTTTAAAATATAACTAATAGCAGCTATATCATTGGATTAATATTTGACCACTATAATTAGTGTTTATAATTACAAATGTAAATTGATAATTGATATATAAAAGAGAGTAAATGACCTCAACCAGTAGAGTCATTTTATTTCATGCCCATTTTTTTAACATGGTTGGGAGGTATTTAAATTAGGGATTACCTTTATACATTCCCAATAGGTGATTTAGAAATTGATGTGTCATCGTAATAGACAATGGTAGAATTTTATGTTAGTGAATTTTACCACTCATTTGATGTTATCTGAGGCACCCCACAAACCTATGACCATCACACACCATACTCTTTGGGTGTTTGTGGGTGTAATAAAGAGTTATGTGTTCATGCATTAGTTACATAAAGAGTAATTTTATTTTTATAAATATAATTCATATTATATAAAATTTATCTAATAATAATTTTCCATAATAAAACATATGTTTAATTGAGTTGAATTTGAAATATTGATTTTTAGATGAAAATAAAACATAAATTTATTTTTCTAGAAAATATATACATTTTTATAATAAACTAAAATATTAATAATCGTATTTGTTTTGTGAAATATTGATTTTTAAAAAATTTATTTAAATAATTAATTATAAATTAGTATAATAATGGCCCAGTTGTTTTTTATATCTGTCGTAAATTTAACTGTGATATCCCTTCCTTTTTGAGTCATATCAGGCATGTTTTTAGGTACCTTTTGAGGTTTTTAAGAACATTTGATTTGGATTTGTGGCTTGGGCTGCAATTGGGTGATTTTTTTTAGGAAAACTAACAGATTGTGGGTGGTGCAAATTTTTTAAATAGTTTGAAAAACTGTGTGACTAAACTGTTCCAACTGTGAAATCTTGGATAGAGAGATCTGCATGGTTGGCGCATGGTTTTCCCTAACTGTCCACCCCTACCATGGAAACTCTGTGTGTGGGTTTACTTATCTAAAATTTCATTTTAACCCTCCTATACACCCAAGACTCGTTTTTTTACCTTATATCATCTTGAAAAATTCAAGGTTTTCCAAGAGTCTTCTTAAGGGATTCCAAGGTGATTCAAACACCGTTATTTGAAATCAAAATCTCAGATTGATGATCTTCTCTCTTGATGGAAAGTTGGTGGCATCTCTTTTTTTCCTCATGTTATTTCCACAATAATTACTTGATCTTTTTGTGGAATATCTCCATCATTTCCATTGATCTAAGCCTTTGATTTGAGATCTAGATATAATATTGTTGATCTAGATATAGATTTTCATGATCTTAATGCATTTGATGTTAATTTTGGGTTTAGGGATTTAGCTCTGAAGGATGATTGATGATGTTGTGCCACATAGATTTTGGGAATTTCCATTGGGCTAACATCTGTCAATAAACCGATGTAGGTGGTCTAAATCAAACTCCCATGGTCATAAATTAGATATCTATATGTGAGATTATGGATTTACTAGATTTCCTTGATATTGATTTCAAAAATTGGAGTAATTGGGAATGTGTAATTGACTTGTGATTTCCTTGGTGATTAATCGATAATTAAAGCATGGAAAAATGAAGGGGGTTTCCAAAATATATATTTTTTTGACATGTAACATGTTGAGATGTTGTAATTGAGAAATTGAATTGGTTGTGTTAAGATAATTAAGTGGGTGGAAATTAATTACGAAATTATATTTTGCTATGTATGATAATTAATTGTGAAAATTAATTATGAGCCATTATGTCGATCAAATATAATTATTTGTGAGAATTAACTCTGAAAGGTTGAGATTTGATAAAGATAATTAATTGTGAAGAATTAATTATGGAGTGAGAAATTTATTGACTGATTAATTAATTGATGAATTAATTAATAGGTTATGTGAGTAGTTAATTGATGAGTTAACTAATGCTATTTGTAACATTTAACAAATCTTTGGATTAGTAAGATAATGACATGGAAAATTATTTTTAATTAATGAATGATTAAATGGATGAGACTTTTTGGGTTCTAGACATAGCATTCTAGACTGATTAGAAGATGGGACTTGAACATGGAGTTCTACACTAATAATTATCCAATATTGATGTTTTATTGTTCTAATCATGATAAACTACACCAAATAAGATTTTAGGGTGTTTGGAATGGTGACCTACGCTGAATGGGATTTGGGGTGCAAGGCATGACGTTCAACACCAAATGAATGATAATACTGAATGATGCTTAAAATGGGAAACATTAGTCAAACCTGGGCCTTATATTATGATCAAAAATTAAATGACAATATGATATCTATTTAATTATACATTGTATATATTGGTTCATAAAATTTCATACACTATCTTTTGACTGGAAAAGTTTTAGACAACGTTGGTGGTGGCGTACTGAGTTTTACTCACACCCTATTCCTCATGCCTATAGCCTGAGTAAATTTATTGTTGCATGAAAGGATAAGGGCCAAGCCTTGGGATATGTTTTTTTACTGTAGTATGGTAGATGTACCCAAGCATTGTTTCTGACCCTATTTGGAATCATTGTGCCTTTACTTTTAGTTCAATTGTAAACACTTTATAATTTAATTTTTAAGGCATGGTTTACCTTTATATTGAGTATTGTATTTTTGGGTTTTGACTATCATATAACATGGTATTTTTCTGGTCATTTATATGATTTCATACTTTGTTATTGTTGTTTTCTTCGATTGGTGTTTTATTCTGATAAAATATCGTATAGTCTCCCTAAGACTAACTTACCAGACCCTCGTTGCTAGTCTGCACCCTCTAGCGTATGGTGAGGCACACATGAGGGCATGTCGCCAACCGGTTTGGGGAATAACTTAGTGGCACCTAGTTTGGGATGTCACAATGTGGTATAACATGAGTTTTATTTTATTTATACATCATTTATCTTGCTATTTTGGGACAGGTTGATAAGACACTAGGAAGAGTTGAGGATTGCTAATGAGCTTGAGAATGGGAGTTGTGAACCCATGTATGGGGGGTAAATCTGAGTACATAGGGTTCGGTTGTGGTGATTACCGTTTGTTTTTACAGTTGGATGTTATTTCACATTGGGGGACACACTTGTGGTGTGTTGTGATATTTATTGTAACTAATGTTTAATTTTGATTCATGGACTGAAGAGGCACGATAGTTGAGTCTACATGCATCATTGTGGGCAATCAGGGTTCTTGTGACATGAATCATTCTAAGAACTCACTGAAAAATTAGTTATGGATAAGTTGGTAAACTTGAAATATTTTTACTATCGTGAGATTAAAATAATGATGCAAAAATTAGATTAAATTAAAATCTAATAGGAACTTTGATTGAGGAAATGACTATGATTAATTAATAAATTAATTAATTAATTATTTCTAGAAAATGAAATTAATTAAAGGTTTGATTAATTAATTAGAATGTATGTACAATTGTTGAATAAGACCTAGGAGTAGGATGGTTAAGGCCAGTGATAAGGCCTCGCTATTGATCGTGTGATGATAAAAGGGGAAAAGGACCTTATGAAACATGTTGTGTTAGTTTTTCCTCTTACATAAGTTTTATATGGTTTCATTATGAGCCCTAAGAATTATGTTTGGATTTTTATAGATAATCCTCCACAATGCTTGTTGAGAGGGAGACTGAGGGGTATAGCTCAGAACAAAGTCCCAGACATGGAACTTTGGACACCATTGGTTCAAGCTGAGGATTAATATGAGAAGTTCCATGAGAACATTGATCATTTCATGTAATTAATTGAGAGAGACCGAGTGAAGGTTCTTAAAATAATATCTAAGTTAACAAGGGAGTTTCATCTGCAACACCCTCTTACCATTACTAGAGAGGGTGTACCTGAGGGAGATGAATTCATAATGGAATCCATAGACACAATAATTTACCATTTGGATCTTCTGGCTGAGATAAGGGTGATGTTGGGTGATTATACTCTATGAGTTTAGTGAATCAGAGGTGAGATATATAATTATGATTTGGAAACACTGGTGATATGTTATCGAAGGACATTCTAGAGATGTTCTTTTAGCACATCTATCCTAAGAAACCAAGACAAGAGAAGGATTATGAGTTTATAAATCTAACCAAAGGAAGCATTTATATACCATATTATGCATAATGTTTTATAAAATATAGTTTTTTGATCCAGATTTGGGGAAATACAAGGCCTATTCAGAAAAATGATTTTAGGACGGACTTAGGTGTGAAATTCAGACCCTCGTGAACATCTTTAGGCTGAAGATGTTTACAGAAGTGGTTAATCAGGCTCTCATTTTATAGGGGAACTTGAAACATTTTTCTAATACTTGAAAGTTATCTCTCACTACATGATCATAGATTGTGACATATGAGATAAGGAAGATTCTATACAAGAACCTTAGTAAGTATATTGAAAATCAAGGTGGATTTTCAGAAGGAACGGTTGCACTAGATCTTACTCATGTTCATTTTCACCAGTGTGGTAGGCAGCTAAACTATTGTACACATTTTCTTTGACCACTAGTGGTGTGTCTATTTTGTTGCATGATGGGGTAGATACAAAAGTTCTATATGATGTAGAAAAAAGATGGTGTAGAGGAAGTAGTTTCTAAGAGTCATAGTGTGAGAAGGGGGTCTTACACACCATATAGGTCGAGAAGCTTGATTTCTAATTAAAGAGGTGGTATAGGTAATGAATGTGGTGATTTAGTGTATGAGTGCACGTATCAACCGAGTGGTGCTACTCAGAGTAGTAATATGATGCCACATGTATGTGGGATATGATAGTTACAAGTATTGTAGCCTACACTTGTGAAGAGTTGGGCAGGTCCATCGATATTGAGTGGTACTATTTTTGTTGATTCTATTTTAGATACTTCCTTGTCTGATACTGGTGCATGTAATTCTTTTATATCATGAAATCACAGTAATGTTTTGATCATAGAGGTGGTGTCTCTAAGAGGGGTAGTGAATATCGATGCACCGTTGGTAACTCAATGTATGTAAACCGGTTTATGTAAGGTCTGTTCTCTAGAGTGCATAGAGTATCTTTTTCTTTGGGATATCTAAGGCAATGATATAATGGGATTTGACATTATTTTGGGGAAGGACTGGTTAGTCACTTACTGACCCCACATAGATTGTTCCCATAGGAGAGAGACTTCAGTATCTCTTAAGGGTGACTATTTTGTTCATTGTGGATAATGGGATATTTAAGCAGGCGGAGCATGACCTATTACTCAGCAAATGGGAGTGCTCAAAATAGATGTTTCTATTATTTTTCAAGATGACGGTAGTGGTAGGAAATATGCCCTTCCACCATTAGAAAAAATGTTTCAGGATGTCCTTCCTAAAGACTTATCATGTTTTCCACCTAAGAGAGATTTGTAATTCACAATTGATATCATACAGGGGTTGAGATGGTATATTTTCCACCTTATAAAATGTCATTGAGAGAGCTCCAATTTCTCAAAACAGAGTTGGAGGAGTTGGAGGATGAAGATTTTATCCATCCAAGTATGTCACCTTCGATATCACTTTTCTTTTTTTCAAAGAAGGTCGGTGGGAGTTAACATTTTTATTTCAATTACTGGAAGATGAATAAAATGACCATAATTAACTAATATCCAATTCCATGGAACAATGATCTGTTCATCCTGCTGAAGGAGGCATGTCTGCTCTCAAATACCGATTTGAGATTAATGTTCAATTAGGTTAGAGTTCGAACTAATTATATTCCAAGAACTACTTTTAGAATATGTTGTGGCCTTTTTGAGTTTGTTATAACATCATGTGGGTGGAAAAATGCTCCAACAGTGTTTATGGTATTGATTATCATGAACTTACATCTCTAAAAAGATACTTTTTTGGTTGTGTTTTGGGATGACATCTTAGTGTACTCTAAGACTCATGATGTCATTCACAATTAATTGACATCATCTTCAGTACCCTGAGAAAGCATTGGATATATTCCAAACTATCTAAATGTCATTTTTTTGATTGATAGTGTACACATTTTGAGGAAAATAATCTCAAATGAAGGTGTGGAAGTGGACCCACAAACAGTGAACGCAATAGTGTCATGGGAGCATCCTAATAATGTTTCTGATATCCGATGCTTTTTGGGATTAGCTTGATAATTCATAAGGTTAATCTTGGAATTATTTCAATTGATAGCACTGCTTTTAAGATTTACTACGAATGGGGTAATGTTTTATTGGACCAAATCATGAAAGAATTATTTCTACGAGCTCAAGAAGTGTGTGACATCATCAACAATTTTGATCTTAACTGAGTTGTGTGAGGAGTACACAGCGTATTGTGAAACTTCAAATATCAAACTTCATTCTATGATCATGCAATGAAATCAAGTCATTTTTTACAGGTATCGGCTGTTGAGCCACATAAAAAGAATTACCCAATGTACGACCTCAATTTGGAAGTAGTGGTTTATTCAGTAATGTTTTGGAGACTCTATCTATTGGGTGAAATTTATTCAGTTTTAACATATCACAAAATCTGGAAGTTTATCTTTTCAAAACATGACATAAATGCTTGGTAGCGAAGATGGGTAGATTATATTAAGTACTTTGATTTTGAACTGAAATATACACCTTGAAAATTGAATAGTGTGGTTGATGACTTGATAAGGAAAACTCAAACTCAGTTGGTACCTGAGTCGAGTGTAGAGTAGAAGATGAAGACTATGTTGGTGAAAATTCATGTAGTCATTCAGGAGAGTCAAGAGAGGATGAATCTATTTTCTGTAGTAGTAGAGTCTACACACTTGAGATCAATCCGGGATACGTAGTATGAGGATCCTTAATGTTTAGCCTTATGGTATGTCTTTGAAGTTGTGGAGACACCATTAGACCGCAAAATAGAGGAATATGATATCATCTATGGCAAAAATTGTGTTTTTGTGCTTACAAGTATGTGGGAGGAACTCATGCGAGAATTTCATGCCTCAAAGTGTGTGGTACATCCTAGGGTGAAAAATTTTACCATGAACTATGACAATAGTTTTGGTGGATATGCATTAAAAAGGAGATAACAAGGATCGTAACTAGATGTTTCACCTATCAGTAGCTGAAGGCAGAGCATTAACAACCCAAAGGCCCAGTGCATCCATAGCCTATTTCAGAATGGAAGTGGGACGACATGACTATGGATTTTTGTGGTAGGTATTCCAAATATTCATAAGAATAATGATGCTATTTGGGTCATTCTGCATTTACTAAAGATGGTTGAACATTTCTATCCTATCGGGGAAACCTTTATAGAAAAAAATTGGATAACTATATGTATGGGAGATAGTTCATTGTCATGGGGTTCCACAGACTATAGTTTTAGATTGTGTTTCATGATTTTCTTAGCACTATTGTAAGGGCATAAAGAAGGTGATATGTATATAGTTTTTCTTAATTATGGAATTCCACCCACAAATAGATGATAGTCAGAGTGTACTATATCATTGTTAAAGGATATGTTGTAGGCATGTCTGTTAGACTTTGTCTGTTCTTGGGAGAAGAACTTGGCATTAGTGGTGTTCGCCTATAACAAATACTATCAAGAATCTATACATATGGAACCATATGAGGAACTTTATGGAAGACAATGTAGATTTCCATTATTCTTGTTAAAGATAGGCGGGTCAGATCTGTTGGGACCGAGACTCGTTTAGTTGACATCGATGTAAGTGCGGTTGATTCAGATACATATGGCTACATCTCAGAGTAGGAAAAAGTCATATTATGATATATGGAGATAACCCCTAGTATTTAAAGAGGGTGATCATGTTTTCCTTCATCTGTCACCTATTATGGTTCAACATAGGACTCAAGGGCAGGGATAGTTGGCACCCATGTTTGCAGAAACATTTGATATACTGGAGAGAATCGGGCAAGTGGCATGCCAATTAGCTCTTCCAAAAAAACTTTGTGCTATGCATGATGTTTTACATGTCCGAAAACTATGGAGGTATCACCATGACCATCCTCATGTTACCGATGTGGAATAGGTTGACCTCTAGATAGTTTTTTCCTTTGAGTAGCATTTGATACATGTGTGGGATTGCAGTGAGAAAGAGTTCTAGGGAATGATTGTGTTGTTAGTTCGTGTATTATAGGAACATGGATGTGTTCAAGAGGAAACATGGGAGTAGGGAGAAGAAATGAGGGATCAATGGTACAACCATATTGGATTGTAATTTTAGTGTTTTTTGGGAGTGCATATCACAAATGAGTTGTCATATAGTGTGTAGATTGTAAGATCCTGACCTTTTCTGGAGACATCTTGGGCACATTTTCATATACCTTTTGTTGTTTTTATGAATTTTTTTTTGGATTTGTGGATTGGGTTGTATTTGGGGTATTTTTTAATAAAAAAACATCAAGTGTTATCTACATGGTTTTTGTTCATTTTGATAACTCGTGTGCCTAAATTGTGAAAACCTAGATAGAGAGGTCCACCTGGTTGGCACAGGGTTTTCCTTAACCATGCGCCCCTACCTAGGAAATCCCATGCATAGGTTTAATTAGAAAACAAAATTTATTCGAAAACCAACTGAAACCCCAAGACTCTTTCATTTTGACCATGTCATGGGTATGAAAAATTCTAGGTAAACCCAGAACCTTCTGAAGGGACTCCATGGTAATTCAAGCACCATTCATTCATAATAAATGCCTGGATAAGAGATTATATATCTTCCCAGTAAGTGGTTTTCATTCAGTTGATTCTCCCATTATTTCCTATATAATTTTTTTATCATTTCATAGAATATATCTACTATTTAAATGTATATAAATATATTAGTAGAGATATAGATCTAGGATTATAGATATAGATCAATATTTTCATGATGTTGATTCATTTGATCAAAAAGTTAGTTTTGGGATTTAGATACGGATCTTGATCAATGACGTTGTGCAGCTCGGTTTTTGACAATTTCTGTTTGGCTATCGTCTTTAAATAAACAAATGTAGGTGGTCTAAATAAAAATCCCATAGTCGTGGATTTTTTATGTGTGTGTGAGTTTATGGATTTTCTAGCTTCCCTTAATAGTTGATTTTCTAAATTATAGTAATTAGGAATGTGGAATTGACTTTTGATTTCCTTGGTGATTAATTTATAATTGAATCATTGAATGAAATATTTGGGGTTTCCCAGATAGATATATGTTATGGATATTTCTTATGGGATGAGATTTTGAAATTGA
Organism: Viscum album; assembly: GCA_963277665.1. Lineage (NCBI taxonomy): Eukaryota > Viridiplantae > Streptophyta > Magnoliopsida > Santalales > Viscaceae > Viscum > Viscum album. The sequence continues at coordinate 396,827,210 of OY728162.1, read as the reverse complement.
GAAATTGAATTGTTTGTTTTAAGATAATGAACTCAGGGTAAATAATTTTGAAATGAAATTTGGCAATGTAAGATAATTAATTGTGAAAATTAATTATGTTCCATGATGTAGAAAAAATATAATTAATTGTGAGAATTAATTATTATAAGTTTTTATTTTATATGGATAAATAATTATGAATAATTAATTAGGTAATTATAATTTTGTTGAATGATTAATTAATTGGGGAATTAATTAATGAGTTATGCAATTAGTTAGTTATTGAGTTAACTAATGGAATTTGTAATGTTTTAAAAATCATTGGATTATTGATGGAATGATGTGTCTAATTCTTAAGAATTACATAATTATTAAATGGAATAAATTTTTTTTGAGATATAGATTTATAGACAGATAAGATGTTGGAATTTTGACCTGACGTTCCTCCCCAATAGTTTTCCATGCTTGAGATTATTGGGTGATATGCATTTAAACCTACACCAAATAAGATTTCTGGATGTTAGGGATTGTGTCCTACAAAAAATGAGATTTGGGGTGCTATAAATGGCGTCTGACAAAAAAATAAATATATTAGTGAATGATGTTTCAAATGAGAAACAAAAATTGAATCTGGGCCCAATGTGATGATTAATGATTAAATGACAATGTGATAACTGTTTAATTATGCATTTTATTTTTTGGTTCATAAAATTTCATACACTATATTTGTAATGAACATGTTTAAGGCATTATTGTTGGTGGCCTAATGAGTTGTACTTGCACCTGATTTCAACCCAATTTATAGGCACCAGTATAAGGCCCCAGCCTTAAACCTTACTTAATATTGAATTAAATGAATAATTCACATTGAGGATCTTTTCAGGTTTAGAGTTTTAGAGAATTAGAACATAACTATTACATCTTAAAAGATTACAAAGTAGAAACTTCTACAAAGTCTTCATAAAATAAAAACTCTTAAAAAGAAAGATGTCTAGATTCCATGTTTTAGATAGCATGAAATTCCCTTGATCCCATCCTTGACCTTATTCCACTTTAAGTCCTGTGAAAAACATTTCGAAAAAACTTGGGGTGAGTATAAAAAGCTCAGTAAGGGATACAAAAAGAATGAAAACTGTTAGTTTTTCAAACATCAAATAAACCATATATACTCTATCAAAGTAATACCTTCACCTTCATGAAGTAGTAAAAACTCTTTACTGAATAAAGTATCATTACTTACCTTTTTTTAACCAAATGATTACCATAAAACCCATATAAAGAACACATAGAATATATAAAGGTAACTTGGGACATAAACATACTTAAGTGGAGTAACCATACGGTCGACTTCCACACATATCACTTAATGGAATAGCCATATGGAAAATTTCCATACATACTTAATGGAATAGCCATACGGCCGACTTCCATACCCAATGCATTGGAGGTTATAACGTAACCACCCGTCCTGGTATTCACGGCACCACCCGTCATATGGTTTATAAAGTAACCACCCATTAAAATGTCCAAGTACTAGTATAAAATCATAAAACATAAAACCAATATAAAGGAATGATAACATTTCCACATTTCAATCAAAATATATCATAAATATATTGACATAATAGAATATTTTTTCAAAATCATGTTCAATACCAAAATACATAAAATAGTATATGGTATTTATTTTATTCTAAAAACATTACGGCTTGTTGAGAAAGCCAAAGATCAAATAATACTCGCGGCGGCGGAAAAGGTCGTTGTCACCGCGTATGTTAAAAAAACATTCCTTTTTATCGTTTAGTAAAACGCTTCGTAGAAAAAGATTCCTTTTGTATAAAAGTAAAAGTCAAAGGGTTTATACACCGTATAAAAGAAAGTTGTGTATAAAACAAAATATGCCTCAATGGAAGGAGATTGAGACGAAGTCCCTTACCTTGGGTCCGACTTGACTCGATCGTTCTTTAACGTCCTGAATAATAAACTTGAGTTAATTTATAATTGATTAAGAACCTTTTTAAAGTTTATTATTCCTTTTATATCACTTACTGCCATGTTATAAACATTATGTAACCATTTAAGTTAATAATGTTTGTTTTGTCAATATTTGGTTCTTAAGTCGAAAGTTGACTTCTTACAATTACATGTTGTTCATGTGGTCAAAATTTCTTTATATCCAGAATGAAATTCCCGATTTGGATATAATATGTATCATATATATCCAGCATATACATGTATTTATAATATTACATAATCATTTAGAGGTAAGAAATGAAATGCACCGTTCATGGAGACGGTAAGCCGTACGTACGCATGAACGCTACTTTCATTTCTTTGTCATATTAGTGGAATTAAAACTAAATGCGAGGTATGTATATTTTAATTACAGAATTATATTCATAATTTAGATATATCATTAATTATATATATACATTATATACATGTAATTTTAATAGTACATTACATTTGGGGATAAGAAATGAAATGCACCGTTCATGGAGACGGTAAGCCGTACGTACGCATTAACGCTACTTTCATTTCTATCACATACTTTAATGGAAGGAAATAATAATGATATAGAGGTATATTATAATTCCAGTATAACATCATATATAATAACTTTAAATCCATCCTTTACACGTCCCACATATGGTATTAACGAATCACATCACTTTGAGGGGGCGGTAGTCCGCACTTCCTTAAATGAAGATATCGTGTTTACCCATAATAGAAACCATAAAGGTATGCCAAAAATGAAAAATACAGAAGCTTAAAGAAAACATAAACATATTATATATCATATATAAAAATAGTGACATCATAATGGCGACCCTTGAAGGTGTTAAATGAGTATTGAACAATCATCGTTTCGGGAGGCAGAATTTTCCCATCCACGGAAACCGTATGTTCTTTAACCATTTGATGTATTTGTGTGAGAGTGTAGCTCAAATAAATATTATAACAACATCCTAGTATATTGAAGATACTGGTGTTGTTACAAAAGAAGTAAATAAAAAGAGTTTAGAGGGTTGGAGAAGCAAAATAAAACAAATGAACAAGAGAGAATGAATTACCTTTAAAAGTGTAACTCCCTTTTGATTTGAGCCTAAAGGCTTCCTTTGAAAGGATTCTGCCCAAAGGGAATACTCTGGGATAAGGATAGGGATGTGGAGAGAGTTATTGGGCAGGGGTTGGCCGAGCCAAAGGCTTGAGAAGTGTGTGAAATGGGGTAGAGGTGGGGGCTTTTTATAAGAGGAGAGGAGGGGCACTTTTGGAAAGTAAAGAAATATTACTTTATTTGAAAATGTGTTTCGGTTTTAAAAGGTCCCAAATTGATATAATTCGTGGATAAGGTGATAAGGGTTCGAAATACACTCATCCAATTGGTTTTGGCCATGTTTAGGTTTTATATTTTTCATTATCTTTCCATTTTATTTAAATCGTCAAATAATGATGTCATCGCTGCATCATTATTATTTCATATATATTTTAATTTATTTATTGTCTAAAAATTATAAAAAAAATACTATGATGTAGGAAATCTTTTTATCTTTCCAATGAATATTTATAATCAAAATTTTGACTTGTATAACCCCACTCAAAAATTATGTTAGTAAAACAATTTATGTTAGTGTCATTTTCACTTTAATATTAAATAAAAATATATTAATGTCATTTTCCAAATAAAGTGGCTCCATGGGGTCCCCAAGTTGGCCCATGGCTTGTATTTGTCGGCCATGAATCACCCAATAGGTGTAGGACAAGTTTCATGGTGTTTTCACATTCTTATAATACCATTTTTACCTTAAACTACACTAATTACCTCTAATCGCGATTAATGAAAAAAAGTTACTATTCACCAAAAAATTATTTTAATCTCATTGAACCACATTTTACTTTTTAATGAAAACCATGTATGTTGAATTTTCAAAATTCAATACACATTAGCGGTAAACTTTCATTTAACTGTAAAATCAGTTTGCTTGATTACCACTTAGTGGTTTCACTATTCATCAAAAATTGAAGTTTTTCAGAAAATTACCAAAAATTCACCCTAAGCTATATTTGATATTCCGAATTCAAAAATGAAGTCCATTTTACAAAATTCAAAACATATAAGTCAAATTATTTAATTTAATAATTAATTCCCACTGTCATGACAAATAGCGTGTTTTTGTGAAACAATAAGTATCAAAAGATTGACACCAGTTTAAGTCCAATTTCAAAGTGAAATTGATTCCAATGACCACCATTGGATTAACTGGTAAAAATATTTTCTAATTTCACTTTAAAACCAATTAAAATAATAATCTAATCATATAAATAATTTAGATTAAAAATAGGTTTTGAATTAAAATACAACATTTTACACTATTCATAAAAAAATGAACTTTATCAGAAAGGTACCAAAAATTTACACAAAGTAAATTTTGATGTCCCGATTCTAAAAAAGAGTTATATTTGGTCCAAAATAAATTATAAGAGTGATAAAAACTATATTTAATTACGGTTCACCATTAAAAGGTGATAAGTGAACCTTTAGTGAAAATTGGAGAATATATGCCCGTAAAATTGAACTCTTTCCGTATTTTAAGCTTTTATCTTTTATTGGGTAAATGTATAAACATTTAAAAACATATCTAATCATATTTTAGTTATTTATATCCATTCCCTCAAGTACAACGGCTACTTGTTAACTAACATTTAAAATAATATTAATTTATTACTAGTGTGCTACGTAAGTTTCAAAGAAACTCATCGTTGCGTATCGGGTACGCTATCGAACATAGCAACCCCTTTAAAATAAAATTAATATTTAATTCGTAAATATTAATAATTATGAAAATTCTTTATTCTTTATTTACCTGGGATGTTACATCCTTCCCCCCTTTTGGGAATTGCGTCCTCGCAATTTTATTCACTTATCAAAATAAGTGGGGGTATTTATCCCTCATAGCATTTTCATATTCCCACGTTGCCTCTTCAATCACATGGTTTTTTCACAAAACCTTTACCTGATGAATCACCTTATTCCGTAACACTTGCTCCCTGTGGTCAAGAATCTGGACCGGTTGTTCCTCATAAGATAGGTTCTCTTCCAGCTGAACTACCTCTGGACTCAAAACATGAGATGGATCTGGCATATACTTTCTCAACATCGAAACGTGAAAAACATTGTGTACCTGAGATAAACTCGTAGGTAAAGCCACTCGGTATGCAACTGATCCAACTCTTTCCAGAATTTCTTATGGTCCAACCAACCATGGACTCAACTTTCCTTTCTTACCAAATCTCATCACACTTTTCCAAGGAGAAACCTTGAGAAAAGCATGATCACCTACCTCAAAAGATAGATCCTTCCTCCGGTTATCCGCATAACTCTTCTGCCTGCTCTGAGCTGTTCTCATGTGTTTTCTGAATCAACTAAACTTTTTTTTCCATCTCTTCTGCCAATTCTGGTCCCATCAGCTTCCTTTCACCCACTTCATCCCAGAAAGCTGGAGTTCGACACCGCTTCTCATATAATGCCTGAAATGGTGCCATCTGTATACTGGAATGAAAACTGTTATTATAAGAAAACTTAACCAAAGAAAGATGTTGGTTCCAACTTCCCTGATAATCAATCGAACAAGCTCGTAGAATATCCTCCAAGGTCTGAATTTTTCATTCTGACTGCCCATCTGATTGAGGATGAAAATTTGTACTAAAATTTAATTCAGTACCCAACGACTTCTGAAGTCCTTTCCAAAAGTTAGAAGTAAACCTGGGATCACGATCAGATACAATGGAGAGAGGAACTCCATGTAACCAGACTATTTATTTAAGATACAAACGGGAAAGTTGATCAAGAGAGAAAGTATCTCGTATAGAAAGGAAATGAGCAGATTTGGTCAAGCGATCAACAATAACCCAGATTGAATTATTACCTCGAAATGTCCTCGGTAATCCCACAAAAAAGTCCATGGATATGTTTTCCCATTTCCACTCTGGCACTGGTAAAGGCTGAAGCATCCCTTTCGGTAACTGCTGCTCTGCTTTAACCTGTTGACATGTCAAACACTTCACAGTAAAATCAGCAATGTCTCTTTTCATTCCATCCCACCAGTAATACTCCTGCAGACCTCTGTACATCTTAGTACTGCCAGGATGAAAAAACAACTCATTCTTCAACTGTGAATCACAAGGCACACATAACCTCTTCCCAAACCTCAAAACACAAAAACAAACTTATCCAAGAACTCATGGAAAATTTTATTCATAAGGTCCATGAATACTGTAGGTGCATTGGTTAACCCAAAAGGCATAACTAAAAATTCATAATGGCCATATCTAGTACGGAACGCAATCTTCGGAACGTCTGCTTCTTTTACTTTCAACTGATGGTACCCCGACCTCAAGTTAATCTTCGAAAAATACTTAGCTCCCTGGAGCTGATACCACTTCATTCGATGGCCCAACATCTGCTGAAGTTGTTGCAAAGGATTTCACCACACCTTTCTGCTTGTAGTCTGGCTGCATTCCCCCATTTGAGTTCTTCGTTGGACACTCGTTTGCATAATGACCCATTTCATTACACTTAAAACATCTTACCATTGGCTTTTCATTTCCTGCTTGATCATCTTCCTTACAGTTACGAGCAATATGACCAGACTTACCACACTGAAATCACTTACCAGACTTGGATAAACATTCTCCAGGATGCATTTTACCACACTTCTCACAGGATGGATATTTGGTTTTCTTACCTCCTTGATTCTTTGATGAATTCTTCCCCTTTTCCTGCCAACTAGATCTCTTATTCTGTTGTTTTTCATAGAACACCTGATCATCGGCAAACTCCATTTCCACCTTCTCCGTACATTGAACAAGTTTTTCATAACTTTTGAACTCACGAGAAGCTAAAGCCCTTAGATACTTTGGCCTTAACCCTGAGTAAAAACTGTTTATTTTACTATCAAGATCTCGTATGAAGTTTGGAGCGTACCTCGCCAATAGAGTGAACTTTTCTTCATAAGCAGCCACTGAATCATCCTCCTGCCTCAATTCTAGGAACTGTTTTTCCATCCTAAGACGAACCACCTTAGGAAAATATTTCTCAAGAAACATACCTTTGAATTCGTCCCAGTGAAGATCCTCAATCTCATCACTATCCCTTATATTTTTCACCATCGACCACCACTGATCAGCTTCACCTTCAAAATGGTAAACAGCCAGACTAACCTTTTGATGTTCTGAACACCCCATGACATCAAAAATCTTTTTCAGTGCTTTAATCCACCCTTCAGCTTGCACAGGGTCAGATGATCCTCTGAATGATGGGGGATGTTGCCTCATGAAGTGTTCCACCACTGACATGTTCCTCTGTGGTTGATCTGGCTGATCTCGTGCATGGATACCACCACCATTTATAGCCTCAGTCAATTGTGCCATCACTGCAACAAACTGTTCAGTTCCGATTCCGACCATCTCAGGTTGCTGATTTGGAAGGTTATCTTCCTCCTCATGTCGTCCCAACATAGCTGCTTTGTTTCCTCTGTGGAAAACCATTCTGAACACAGAAATATCTTAGGCGAAGCAACATGGTAATCCGTAAATGCTATATCATTTCAATCATATTATAATTTAACACTTTTCTAACTCCTAAAGTTTTCTAAACCGACCTCTGATACCAACTATAAGGCCCCAGCCTTAAACCATACTTAATATTGAATTAAATGAATAATTCACATTGAGGATCTTTTCAGGTTTAGAGTTTTAGAGAATTAGAACATAACTATTACATCTTAAAAGATTACAAAGTAGACACTTCTACTAAGTCTCCGTAAAATAAAAACTCTTAAAAAGAAAGATGTCTAGATTCCATGTTTTATATAGCATGAAATTCCCAAGATCCCATCCTTGACCTTATTCCACTTTAAGTCATGTAAAAAACATTTCGAAAAAACTTGGGGTGAGCATAAAAAGCTCAGTAAGGGATACAAAAAGAATGAAAACTGTTAGTTTTTCAAACATCAAATAAACCATATATACTCTATCAAAGTAATACCTTCACCTTCATGAAGTAGTAAAAACTCTTTACTGAATAAAGTATCATTACGTACCTTTTTGTAACCAAAGGATTACCATAAAACCCATATAAAGAACACATAGAATATATAAAGGTAACTTGGGACATAAACATACTTAAGTGGAGTAACCATACGGTCGACTTCCACACATATCACTTAATGGAATAGCCATATGGCCAATTTCCATACATACTTAATGGAATAGCCATACGGCCGAATTCCATACCCAATGCATTGGAGGTTATAACGTAACCACCCATCCTGGTATTCACGGCACCACCCGTCATATGGTTTATAACGTAACCACCCGTTAAAATGTCCAAGTACCGGTATAAAATCATAAAACATAAAACCAATATAAAGGAATGATAACATTTCCACATTTCAATCACAATATATCATAAATATATTGAAATAATAGAATCCTTTTTCAAAACCATTTTCAATACCAAAATACATAAAAGAGTATATGGTATTTATTTTATTCTAAAAACATTACGGCTTGTTGAGAAAGCCAAAGATCAAATAATATTCACGGCGGCGGAAAAGGTCGTTGTCACCGCGTACGTTAAAAAAACATTCCTTTTTGTCGTTTAGTAAAACGCTTCTTAGAAAAAGATTACTTTTGTATAAAAGTAAAAGTCAAAGGGTTTATACACCGTATAAAAGAAAGTTGTGTATAAAACGAAATATGCCTCAATGAAAGGAGATTGAGACGAAGTCCCTTACCTTGGGTCCGACTTGACTCGATCGTTCTTTAACGTCCTGAATAATAAACATGATTTAATTTATAATTGATTAAGAACCTTTTTAATGTTTATTATTCCTTTTATTTCACTTACTGCCATGTTATAATCATTATGTAACCATTTAAGTTAATAATGTTTGTTTTTTCAATATTTGGTTCTTAAGTCGAAAGTTGACTTCTTACAATTATATGTTGTTCATGTGGTCAAAAGTTCTTTATATCCAGAATGAAATTCCCGATTTGGATATAATATGTATCATATATATCCAGCATATAAATTTATTAATAATATTACATAATCATTTAGAGGTAAGAAATGAAATGCACCGTTCATGGAGACAGTAAGCCGTACGTACGCATGAACGCTACTTTCATTTCTTTGTCATATTAGTGGAATTAAAACTAAATGAGAGGTATGTATATTTTAATTCCAGAATTATATTCATCATTTAGATATATCATTAATTATATATATACATTATATACATGTAATTTTAATAGTACATTACATTTGGGGATAAGAAATGAAATGCACCGTTCATGGAGACGGTAAGTCGTACGTACGCATTAACGCTACTTTCATTTCTATCTCATACTTTAATGGAAAGAAATAATAATGATATAGAGGTATATTATAATTCCAGTATAACATCATATATAATAACTTTAAATCCATCCTTTACACGTCCCACATATTGTATTAACGAATCACATCACTTTGAGGGGGCGGTAGTCCGCACTTCCTTAAATGAAGATATCGTGTTTACCCATAATGGAAACCATAAAGGTATGCCAAAAATGGAAAATAAATAAGCTTAAAGAAAACATAAACATATTAGATATCATATATAAAAATAGTGACATCATAATGGCCACCCTTGAAGGTGTTAAATGAGTATTGAAGAATCATCGTTTCGGGAGGCAGAATTTCGCCATCCACGGAAACCGTATGTTCTTTAACCATTTGATGTAGTTGTGTGAGAGTTTAGCTCAAATAAATATTATAAAAACATCCTAGTATATTGAAGATACTGGTGTTGTTACAAAAGAAGTAAATAAAAAGAGTTTAGAGGGTTGGAGAAGCAAAATAAAACAAATGAACAAGAGAGAATGAATTACCTTTAAAAGTGTAACTCCCTTTTGATTTGAGCCTAAAGGATTCCTTTGAAAGGATTATGCCCAAAGGGAATCCTCTAGGATGAGGAGAGGTATGTGGAGAGAGTTATTGGGCAGGGGTTGGCCAAGCAAAAGGCTTGAGAAGTGTGTGAAATGGGGTAGAGGTGGGGGCCTTTTATAAGAGGAGAGGAGGGGCACTTTTGGAAAGTAAAGAAATATTACTTTATTTGAAAATGTGTTTCAGTTTTAAAAGGTCCCACATTGATATAATTCGTGGATACGGTGATAAGGGTTCGAAATCCACTCATCCAATTGGTTTTGGACATGTGTAGGTTTTTTATTTTTCATTATCTTTCCATTTTATTTAAATCGTCAAATAATGATGTCATCGCTGCATCATTATTATGTCATATATAATTTAATTTATTTAATGTCTAAAAATTATAAAAAACTACTACGATGTAGGAAATCTTTTTATATTTCCAATGACTATTTATAATCAAAATTATGACTTGTATAACCCCACTAAAAAATTATTTTAGTAAAACAATTTATGTTAGTGTCGTTTTCACTTTAACATTAAATAAAAATATATTAATGTCATTTTCCAACTAAAGTGGCTCCATGGGGTCCCCAAGTTGTCCCATGGCTTGTCTTGGTCGTCCATGACTCACCCAATAGGTGTAGGACAAGTGTCATGGTGTTTTCACATTCTTATAATACCATTTTTACCTTAAACAACACTTATTACCTCTAATCGCGATTAATGAAAGAAAGTTACTATTCACCACAAAAATTATTTTAATCACATTGAACCACATTTTACTTCTTAATGACAACCATGTATGTCGGATTTTCAAAATTCAATACACATTAGCGGTAAACTTTCATTTACCTGAAAAATCAGTTTGCTTGATTACCACTTAGTGGTTTCACTATTAATCAAAAATTGAAGTTTTTCAGAAAATTACCAAAAATTCACCCTATGCTATATTTGATATTCCGAATTCAAAAATGAAGTCCATTTTACAAAACTCAAAACATATAAGTCAAATTAGTTAATTTAATAATTAATTCCCACTATCATGACAAATAGCCTGTTTTTGTGAAACAATAAGTATCAAAAGTTTGACACCAGTTTAAGTCCAATTTCAAAGTGAAATTGATTCCAATGACCACCATTGGATTAACTGGTAAAAATATTTTATAATTTCACTTTAAAACCAATTAAAATAATAATCTAATCATATAAATAATATAGATTAAAAAGAGGTTTTGAATTAAAATACAACATTTTACATTATTCATAAAAAAATGAACTTTATCAGAAAGGTACCAAAAATTTACACAAAGTAAATTTTGATGTCCCGATTCTAAAGAAGAGTTATATTTGGTCCAAAATAAAGTATAAGAGTGATCAAAACTATATTTAATGACGGTTCACCATTAAAAGGTGATAAGTGAACCTTTAGTGAAAATTAGAGTATATATGCCCGTAAAATTGAACTCTTTCCATATTTTAAGCTTTTATCTTTTATTGGGTAAATGTATAAACATTTAAAAACATATCTAATCATATTTTAGTTATTTCTATCCATTCCCACAAGTACAACGGCTACTTGTTAACTAACATTTGAAATAATATTATTTTATTACTAGTGTGCTACGTAAGTTTCAAAGAAACTCATCATTGCGTATCAGGTATGCTATCGAACATAGCAACCCCTTTAAAATAAAATTAATATTTAATTCGTAAATATTAATAATTATGAAAATTATTTATTCTTTATTTACCTGGGATGTTACAACTAGTGTAGGATTTATTGTTGTAGTACCGGACAAAGGCAAGGCCCTAGGATAGTTTGTTGATTGGTATTGGAGAATGGGAGAGGGAACCAAGTATATTTTGGGATTCTCGTTGGATTATTTGAATCTTTAATTTTAATTTCATTGTAGACACTTGACCCATGAATTTTCATATCATGTTTTACCTTTAAGTTGTATATTGTATTTACTCATTTTGACTAATATATGACATGGTATTGTTCTGTACATTTATACACTTCTATACATCATTATTGTTGATTACTTCTATTGGTGTTTTATTATGAAAAAGAAGGGCATAATATCTCCATTACTGACTTATTAGTCCCTCCTTCCTATTTGTAACCCTTTGTCTTACAGGGAGTCATGTTTGAGGGAATGTGGCCAACTGGCTTGGGGCATCGTTTAGTCACACCCAGGTCGGGACGTCACATTAACAACGCCTTAAAGACTACCATGTTTAAATAAATAAATATTTTAATTTTAAATAGTAATATTTTTCATATTTAGAAAATTTATCTTATAAAATAATCATTTTTAAATTTCCATGTGGAAATTATGTTAGTGTGCATTTATGAGAATTTTCTAAAATACTTTTTTTATGAATAGTGAGAAATAGATTTTTAGGTGTTTAGTATATTTTATGTCAAAAAACTTATTAAATAATAATGTAATATTAAAATAAATACTATTAAATACCTAAAATATGTTATTTTTTAAATATTAGAAATTTAAATATATTTTATTAAATTTTAAAATGATAAGTTACTTTCTAATGTCTAAAAAACAAAAACTAATTTTCAAGAAAATCATGTTGTGGAATATTTAATTTTTCATGACATGATATGTAAAAAATTATTTTTTTAGATTATATAATATTAAAATAATATAAATGTTTCTCCAAATTTCCAAAAACTTGAAAAAATACATGGTTCAATCCCATGGTTTTTTATTTTCCACAACCAATTTTTCAAAGGCCTACATTTTGAAATTTTTTTAATAATCCATCCAGTATTCCTATAAATTCCCACCCATATTACCATTCACATTCACTCACAATTCTTCATCCATGATGTTTGAGTGATTTTTCCACCCATTGAGTCTTGTCATGATTTCCTCAATCCCCCAAGATTTCATCGTCAATTTTTAGGAGCAACTCATCGAGGTAAAGGAAAATCATCACTTCTATTTTCCATTCAAGATCAATTTTTATGTGGTATCTATTAGAATTTCCCAAAATAGTTATTTATCGACATTTTGTTAACTAGATTTTGTAATAAATTTGTTTATTAATGGGAGACCTATGTCCTTCGCATTTTTCCCTTTTATAAAACAATGATTTATATCTATCAGGTGTCCGAACATTATTCTCAATTTTTTTTCTATTACAAGTGAAATTATGTTTTACTTTTTATACGATTACCAAAAAATATTTTTTGAGTAGTTATTCAACTAGATTTAAAAATGGATTTTTTATTCCGGTACCTATATTTATGAATCTAAAATTTCCATTTAAGGGTAAATAATGATGTAATGATCATGTCTTTAATATCTTTTATATTCCTTATTTTTTGATAAAAATTAATTATTTATACATAATAGGATATTAATGAAATGATATATTATGATCTATGTAGCTCACCTGAAATTGATATATATGAAGTGTGTTCCCTAATAGGGCTCCAATGCATTGTTTAAAGAATATAATCTCTAGAGATGTCATGTTTTATGATACGTTGTTGAATAACCTTCGTAATTTTCATTTACAACACCATGTTAATAATCCTCAGTGATATTATTATTAATGTTTAGTTTAAATTTTTAGACACATTTCCATGTTATGATTCATTTTCATTTTATTATGTTATGTTACTTTTTCATTCCTTATTTGTTTCCTCTGGTTTTTATTGATATGTCTCAATATAACATACTATATATCTCTCTTCCTTATTCCATTACTAGGATTCATTCTCACCCCATTCCTTTTATTCATGTACCCATGATATTGAATTTATTTTAACTGACTTCAGTGAACCCATGAAGGTGTATCTATGTGGATTTAGAGATTGTTTTCATGTATTATGTACCTTTTTTTCAAGAATGTAAAATTAAAAGAAACTATATTTGTATCATTCAATGAAAAGTTATGCAATAAAAAATAAGGGGTTCCATAGTTGGTTTCAAGATATGGTTTATGTTTTTGGGTAAATTGGGAATTAAAATCTTTTCGAAGATACCTTCGGAAAGCCTAAATATAGGAAAACTATAAAGACCCTGAATTTCCATGTAATTTTTTTAATTAAATAGGAATTTTACGTGTCCGCGTAAATTTATGGCGCATGATTCTGAGACCTGGAGTGCCTAAAATCAATTTCTAAACTTTTGTTTAGGTATGTTCAGTGAATGTTTGAGAGAGTTTTTATAACTTTTGAACCGGTGCTCGGAACTGAAATCTGAGGGCACCGTTGAACTTGCAATGCCGATATTCACTTAAGGATACTTTCACCTCGACTGTAGTGGGTCGAGAATAAAATATAGTTTTTCGGTATTTCGTGGAAAATAATAAAACAAAATGAACTAAACATAATTTTATTTCTGAGCCACCATGTGGAAGTTGGAGGTGGGGTCAACCAAAACTAAACCTCATTGTGGGATTTGAAGTGTGGGGACCACCTGACCATAACCTCCCATGAGAGGTTATGGTGGTGGCGCCCACCCGAACCTATCCTCCCACAATAGGTTGTGATGGTGGGAACCACCCAAAACAAAACCCCCATTTTTAATTGTGGAAAACCCCTCAACCCCCCTCGTTAATGAGGGGGAGCCTCTTGACCTCCTCTACCAAATAAATTCTGCCAACGGACATGCCATTAATTTGACAAATTCTCACCACTAATTAATTGAGAACCTCAATTAATTATTTTTAAACCTTTTTGAATTTTGTGCCAATAATTAAATATTAGATAAACTTAATCTATTATTTTGGATTGGAATATTCATCTTGGTGGATCTTGGAAGAAGGGGACATGTGGAGAAAGCTCTCTAACAAATAACTGCCTCCACAAAGAACTTCGGAGAGGAGCGACTTTGACTTTGTCTTCAGAAGCACCTTACGGAGGAAACCGACATGGGACATCTTCGACGACCGACATTCCCTCCTCATCGTCATCAACGAACTGATGCACAATCTTAGACTGGAAGTGTGTGGTTGACCCAATGAATGAAAACAACTCCATCTTCTTCCTCATGAATCCATTGAAAAACAATGATCAAGGTAGGAATTTTATTTGAATATGATATTATTCCTTTAATTTTACACTTCTAAAGAAAATAACCAGTATGGATGTTTTTTCTTGTGGTGGGGAATTGTTTTTTCCGGATGATGTGGGTCATTGGATAGATTTTTCTTATATCTTATTTTCTTTTTATTTCTTTTAAATTCAAGAAAAAATTAATCCACTATCTAGGACCCTAAACATGGAGGGTGTGGGACAAACCTACATGACCCGAACCATCCTTCATTCTTGTTATAATGTTCTTAGAAATGACTATGAGGTGATGCAAAGACGAATTTGATGAAGGAAAAGGCCACGCTACCCGCAGTCTCTGTGACCCATGTCACCCACCAGACGCACTGCCCACCGGCCGACCTGGCCCGCGACTCCCTACGCCCTAGCCGAACTGGCCTCAGCTGCACCGCACCCGAGTCCTGCTGCCCTGGTCGTGCCCTCCGCCCGACCGAACCATTCCCTGCCACCCCATCCCACGACCAAATCGGCTCCTCCATCCTGGTCTGAACCACGGTGCCCTCCCGGATGCTCGTGTCTCCTGGCTGAGCCGGCCTCCGTGCACCTCGCACGCCCCATGGATCCACCGTCTGCTCGCCTTGAAAACCCTGTGCACCTCATGGATCCGCTTGCCTCGCACCACCACTGGCCGAACCATCCACGACATCCCTGGCTAAGCTGCCCGAGACTCCCCCCTCACGGCGCCCAGCCAAGTCGGCCTCCCGCGCCCCTCGCAGCGCCCCAGCTGAGCCGGCCTCCCGAACCACCGTCCGAACCACACCCTTGTGGAACCCTAGCCGATCTGGCCTCCCGTGCCCCTCGCGGAACTCTGGCCAAACCGCCCCACGCCTGCGCGGCGCCTTCCGGGCAGAACCTCCCTCACACCGAACTACGGCCAGTCCATTCCCATGCAGCCAGTCCCCGCCCTCTTGGCCCTCCACGGTCGTTTATGGCCTACTGAGCTAGGCCCACTAAGCCGGGCTGAACAAATGAGCTTTCATGACTAACAGGTCCGGCTAGAACCAAAGGGTTAGGTTGGGTCGACCAAACCAGATCGGGCTAGACTGGTCTGACCGGGTTGGATTGGACCAGGGCCCACTACAACATTTTACTTTCTTTTGGCCATATCTTTGGAAGCAAGCATCTGTTTGATGAACTGTCAGTGGCCCAAGTAATCGTGTAGTAGGGAAGTCCCTTTGAGTATACCCCACTATAGTTTGGGGTATATTTGAGATACGGTCAAGTTGGATCAGGCACGAATCCAACCGGGCCCCAGGGACTAAAAGGCGAATAACTCAAAGACCGGGTGTCTGATTGACGTGTCGTATGTTGCGTTGAGGCCTCTATGACATGGAGGACCTTTGATAAACTTCTATGTTTAAATTCATGATAGTTGGAGTATCGACTAGTAGCTCATGGAGAAAATCCTTCTAGAGACGAGCGAACATAATGCAGAGACCTAGTAGCTGGCTGAGACTTGATGACTGCTTACATATTGACAAAGAGTGATTCGACTAGCCCAGTGGGGAGCACCTAGTTGTGGCGGTAGACCCAAGGTGGAGAATCACCAATTTGTGGAAGCAGAACAGTGTTACTCGACAAGATAATTAGCTCTACAGGCTATTAGGGGGAGTGCCTGTTTGTGGCGGCAGACACATGGTGGGGAGCACCTTGTGACGCAGCAGACCCACAGTACTCGATAGAAGGTGTTCCTCAGCAGTCCATTGTTTGTGGTAAGTGACTTATTGTTGCGGAAGGCCCACTATTCTCAATATAGGAAGAGTTCTCCAGTAGTCATGGTTTCGATAATGTGAATAAATATCCAGGTTGAGCTGAGTCTCTAACTTTTTTTTCATCATGATTGAAATGGATTACTTGATAACATAGGTATATGTATGGGCATATACCTAAGTGGGGTTATCTGTTGATTTCATACATTTTGGTTTATCCTTGTTGGATTTTTTGAGACCTTTAGGGTTTCGAGGTCCCTAGTAAGTATCATTATACTCACCCCTGCACGGGCTATGCCCGCACCTCGTTGTGTTGGATGCAGATGACGGACGATGGTGACAGAGGCTGAGAGTACCAGGAATGGATGGTTCCTGGAGGTAGAGAATATGGTGTGTCTATACACAGAGTATATGGGTGAATTTGGAGTGATGAGGAGGCGATTTTTACCTACCCATCTAGTAAGAACCTCGGAGGATGACCCAACGATAGTTTTTCTTTTCATCAATTGTACTTTCAGTTTCTTGTACTTTATAGTTGGGCTTGTATTTATGACCCCTTTTACTTTCATCACACCATTGTTATATAGTTTTACTTAGTGTTTTGTTTCCATCTTGTGTGCTTTTGTGTGTGTTTACAGGTTATAAAGTCAATGCCTTCTCAGCTTTAAGAAATTACACCTTTGGTGCTAGTCGTCAGCCCCTGGACAACGAAAGGCGGGCTTGGGGTATTCACGACACAATCCCTGGGGGACGGGTCGTGAAAAAAACATCTTGGTATTCTATTGAGTATTAAGTAAGTGGATTATATGAAAATAAATCCATGTATGGATAGAAACATGTGTATGTGGCTCTGGAACAAATATATCTAGAGGAAACAGTAGAAAATACCTTTTTGAGCTGGACTAAAATGCGATGACGTGAACAACTATAGGAATTTCTTAACTCTTGGTTCGACACTCCTAGTGAATATATTTGGTTAATCATAATCATTTTATAAACCATTATTAAGGATATATATAAAATGTAATTATTATTATTATAATAGATTAATAACATGTTTAAGAATGATATTTTAAGCCGTAACATCCCTTTAGATTTATAATATTTATAAAATTAACAAATTTCTCACAAAGGTTTTATTATTTTAGAAAAATGGAGTGAAATAGGAGGAACTGCGTAAATGATGAGTCAAATGGATGATTCAATGATGGAATTCATTTGGCTGGTAGAATGGAAAACCTCATATGGATGATGAATCAACTATATAAAGTTATGAACAATAATCTGAATCAAGTAGAGAAACCAGATTCACCCTAAAGTGAGCAAATTATCATTGAGTCCTTCACATGTTAATAACAAACTAAATTCCGTGGATCTACTGAACCATTGATTGTTGAAAAATGAAGAATATCTATAGAAAAGAATAATATTATACTTGATTGTTAATTTCTAGAGAAGGTAACTCTAGAATAATACCAATTAGAAGGATAAGTTGATCAATTATGGTCATTGATTAAAATCATGAAGCTAAGAAGGAAGGTCAATGCTCTTGAGTGGTAAGAGTTCAAGGTAATATTTTTCAATAAATATTTCAACTATTCGATGAAAAACAATGGAGAAGGAATTCATTGAGTTGAATTAAATTGAAAATGAATTAGTGGGAATTTATGAGATGAAAATTACAAGAACTTCTAGATAAACCTAAAAATATTTTATGGGTCCTTAGGGAAGGTTTTATTTATTGTTTTATGGACCAAGATCCTATATATACAATAATCTCACAAAATATGATTATGACATCTATGAGGAGATAATAGGTTATGAAATTAAAGATGATCTATAGTTCAGAGGGATGCATTAGTCACAAAGATCAAATTAAAAGAAGAGATCAATGGATCCAAAATCATGGAGTTTCATTGATTATGGATGAGGTAGAAAAAATTGGGATTTCCCTTGTGACAGAAATGAGTGAAGAACTATTCTGATAACTAAATAATTGGGAGTGTATTTTGCTACATGTTTGGAAGAGATGGACATATATCCTAAACTCTCATTGTGTGTTAAAGTATCAACTTCTCAACAGTAATGAAAAAAGAAAATGGTAAAGTCCCTTATAGAAGTAAAATACCTCACATTTTGATATGTTGAGAAATTTTCCATTCAATTTACAAATCCGAAGATATAGTATGTGAAAAACCCTCAACCAAAACATAAGATAAGGGGGAAATATTGAGCTTTTTATCTCATGAAGGTTGAAGTGGAATCTCTAACGGTTATGGTAGTAGGTACACTCATCATTCACTTAATGAATGAAAGTACTTATTTTATTCAAGTTCTATAAATTCCTTTTTATCATTTATCGTCAAAAATAATATAGAATTAATCCCTAAACTGTTGAAGTAGAGTTATTATTAAACACACATGATGTAAATACCATATAATCTCATGTTTATAGAGACTCTATTATTATCGTTGGTGATTTAAATATCAGCACGAATCTAGTATTCATTCCAATGGTGGAATTAGATAATATTCGATGGATAAAATGCCTCCCAAAAAACAATGATATGATCAATTGAAGATGAAAGGATATTTCATTTGTATTAAATTGAAAACCTACAATATTTTTTTAAATATTGATATCCTGAACTGATCATTTTTATAAGAACCTCCCATAGCCTTCTTTTTTGAGATGATTGATGAAAAAGAAGTGGGAAATTTAATTATAAAGACTACTAATTTCACCATAATCCATGAAATCATTTAGCTATTTCATAAATAGTTTCGGGGACTACCCCTATAAAGAGATGTATAGTTTTAAATCGAACTCATACGTAGATCTAAATTGATATCAATGTCCCAATTTAGAATGAAAAATATGGAGTTACAATAATTTAGAAAATAACATCATGAAATTTTGGATAAGGGATTTATCCGACCATGTGTGTGTCCATGGGGAGAAGTTATTCCATTTATGAAGAAGAATGATGGAACAATACAGTAATGCATTGATTAGAAAAAACATGACAAAATCCTAATGAAAAATATGTACCATATTCAGAGGATATAAAATTTATTTGACTAGCTTTGTAGGGATTAATACTTCTCTAATATTGACCTTTAGTATGGGTATCATCAGTAGAGGATAAAGAATAAAGTTATTCCAAATACAACCTTCCAAAAAATATATAGGCAGTATGATTTCATGGAAATTACTTTTGGCATGACCTATTATCCTAAAATAGTTACTTATTTTATGAGTAGATTCATTAAATTATACCTTGATAAATTCATTATAGTTTTTATTAATAATATTATTATAAATTTAAAAATCCTCTAGAAGCATGGAATTTTATATAACAGATATATTTAAATGTAAAAAATAAGGATTATGTTTCTATATAATTCTGAAATTTTGAATTAGTGTAACATAATGTTTCATTATTAGAGAACATTGTAACAATTAAAGGAATCACTATTGACCCTCTGAAGAAATAGGTTATAGTAGAGTGACCTCATCATACAATAGTAATCGAGATTCATTGTCTACTTAGGTAAGTATTATATTCTAAGATGTTTATGAAAAAAAAATTTGGAATTTCCAATACAATAACCATGTTTACTCAAAATAGTAATAAGTTCATATGTATAATGGAGTGTGAAAATTGTTTCCCAAAACTAAATAAGGGATTGGATATATCACATATTTTATCTCTAACCTCTATCGGAGAGGGATTTTTTATTTATAGAGATCCATCTCTAAATGGTATTGGGTAACTCCCCATGAAAAACGACAAAGTGATTTCTTATGAATCTCAATAGTTATTGACTAATCAGTATATTTATCCTACCCATAACCAAGAGTCATCTATAGTAACTTTATCTATAAGAAATTATAGTCGCTATCATTATCAGGTGAAATTTGATATATAAAAATAAAACAATAGATTGAATAATATTTTTATGAAAGAGGAATTCAACCTAAAAATAGGATATGGTTTGGACTTCATAATGACTATTATAATTTG
Organism: Viscum album; assembly: GCA_963277665.1. NCBI lineage: Eukaryota > Viridiplantae > Streptophyta > Magnoliopsida > Santalales > Viscaceae > Viscum > Viscum album. The sequence goes on along the minus strand of OY728162.1, from coordinate 396,806,429 downwards.
ATTCATTATCATCACAAAAGAAAAAAACAAAATCACTGATAAATTAATTATGAAAGACCATGTTTTGCTGGTAGTGATGAGGATTCAATGAGATCATTTCATGAATGATTTCCTAAAATTCTACATGGATATTATAAGGGAAAGTAAATAATCATCTCAATCCTAAATGATTTCTCAACCATCATTACTTGAAAATATCATCAATGCTCAAAGAAAAGATCCTCTGTCACAATAAGAGAAAGAGGCTATGAACAATGAGAAGTTTACTGAGTTCAATATTGATCCAGAGGGTGTAAATAAATTTTATAAAAGACTTTGTGTCTCATTTACCCCAGAGATTAAGAAGAGTATAATGTATTATTTTCATAGATCTACATTTGTCTATAAATTTTTAACAAGAAAAAATATATAGTAAAATTTGTGATCATTTTTAGTGGGATAATATGAGAAGAGATATTACTGACTACATTACAATGTGCTTGTTATGTTAACTAGTGAAGGTGGATTAAAACAATCCTAATGGATTATTTCAACCACTACCCATCCTAACATTGATGTTGGATAATATCACTATGGGTTTCATCAGTAGTGTCCAATAGACAATCAAAGGAAACAATGTGATATGATTTATAATAGATTGATTCATCAAGACTCTAAATTTTATCACTATTTGGGAAGATTTATCTTTTGAACATATTTTCATGATATAGATAAAGAAAGTGGTGAAATTTAAAGGGGTTTTACTTTCTCTTGTTTATAATTGCGCTCTAAGGTTCACATCTAATTTTTGGAGAAGTTTCCAACATGATTTTAATACTTAATAGAATTTCATTAGTGTATGTCAACCCCAAACTAATATTAAATCTGAATGGAATATTTAGACACTACAATACTTATTAAGAACATTATCATGGTACTTTAAAGGTGGATTTGATAAAAACCTCCAATATTTTGATTAATCATACAAAAAATATCCACTTGAGTATTCAAATGGAAACATATGATGCTCTATTTGAGAAGCGAAGTTGAACTCCTACATTTGGGATGATGTGGTTGACAAGAAATTGCTTGGGATTTATCTTGTATTAGAGATAACATGAAACAATTGTCACATCCAACAACATATAAATAATACTCAAATTATGAAGAAGAATTATAAAAACTATATTTGATTGGACTTGGATTTTTATTATGGATAATGATTTTTTCATTGGATATGACATTGAAAGGCAGTTATGTGATTTGGAAGGAAAGGTATGCTTATCCAATGGTACATTGGACCCGATGAAATCCTTAATCGCTTAAGATATTGTCATATCAGCTAGTAACTATAAAAAATATTTCTCACATACATGAATTATTACACATATCTCTCTTGAGGAAGAACATACTTGAACCCTCACAAGTACTGAATTCGGAGGTGGTATAACTGGAATATGTCCTCTCTTATGAGGAGTAACCTGTTGAGATCTCAGACCATAGAGTCAAGGTTACACACAACAAGGATACCCATATCATATAGGTTTCTTTGTAGGAATCATAAATATACTGAACTAATGCGGGATCTAGATGAGGGATTGAGATAGAAGTACCCTCACATTTTCACGAACTGGATAATTATTTAAAATCATGGAGATGAAATATCTAATGGGGGAATAATATATCAATCAAAATCATAAAAATAAAAAAAATCATGAATAAATTTAATTTAAATATTATATATTTTAATAGATGTAAAAAATCAATAAAAACAATGACATTTTATACCATTAACAATGATCAATACATTATTCATCTGTAAAACGAAATAAAATTAAAAATAACATAAATTGACATAAAATATAAAATAGAACTTCTAAAATTATAATGTGTGGAACACCCCAATATACTAGAATTATTTCTCCCATTTAACGTTATTTAGAAATAAAAAAAATATTTGTATACTAAAAATTATATTATGAAAATGAATATATAAACTTATATGTTTTTTAGAGAATTTTGAGTGAATGAATGAAGTGGTTTTTATAGGGTATAAAAAGAAATTTAACTATAGGGATTCAACTATTATATAACCTTTGGAATACATAATTATTGGTTTATATTATTTTTAGAAACTATTCCCTTTTTTATAATTTTAAAATTTTAATTAGTGATTATATGTAGCAATGAAAAAGGACAATAGATATTGAATAGAGAATCAAGGGCCATAACCAGTATAGTCATTCCACTTGAATTGCATTTTTATGAACATAAGAAGGAGGTATCACCACTAGGGTTCTCCCATGACCATTTCCAAGACAATAATCAGTATGTAAATCTTGAATAAAGTCACATATGGTTGATGTTAAAGTTATTGGTGATTAAAACTTGGTCGATGTTAGAAGAGGAAACCCATGAAACTATGACCATCAAACATTTACTCTTAGGAAGTATTCAGGTGTAATAATATTTTACTATTCCATTCCTTAATTATATATTCTTTAATTTAATATTTATAAATAAAATGATTACTCCATCAATTCCATTTAATAATAGTAATTTAATTAAATATATAATTAATTGATATGAATATGATAAATTGATTTTTAACACAAATAAAGGATAAATATATTTTTCTATAAAATATATACATTTTTATAATAAAATATTGTTCTGCCAATTGTATATGTTTTAGTGAAATTTTTTTTAAAACAATTTTATTTGGATAAAAATGATAAAATAGTTTCATAATTTTTTATGAAACTTTTAATAAGTGTCAAAAACAATTTGAGACTTAAAAAACTAATAATTTCATATAAATAAAGATTTTTGAACATATATGTTAATATTCTCATATATATATAATATTTTTGATAATATAAGCATCATTTTATAAATCATCATTTCTAAATTAAGATTTAGTTAATTTATGATAATTTTATAAAATACATTTTTCTGAATAGTAAAAAATATATAGTTTTATGGTTCCAATATATTTAATGACATCATAATTATGCCATAATTATTTAATCGTTAATTAAAAAAATCAATAAAATAAAATATGTTCTCCAATAAATATTATATATGTTAATATAATTTATGCTATTTTGAAAACTATAATATGCATTCCAAAGTCTAGAATTTAATTTTTGATTTTTAAAATCATTACTATGTGGAATCATTTATTTTAATTGATATAAGATGTATTAAATAAGGTTGTTTGGTTTTGGAGGATTAAAGCATCATTAAATGAGACAAAAATTTCTAAAACTGTGAAATAAACAATGGGTAAGACAATGTTTTTTTATTTTCCAAAACCATTTTTTCAAAGTCCTATATTTGGAAATCATTAAATAATTCCTCATATTTTTATATAAAAACCCACCCATTTCACCATTCTCATTCACTCATAATCCTTACTCCATGAGTTTATGGTTATTTTTCCTCCCAATAAGTAACTTACGGTGTCCCCAATCCACCAAGATCATATCCTCATAATTTAGAAACAACTCTTCAAAGTAAGTGAAAATCAAAACTCTTCATTTCTATTAATATTCCCTTTTTAATATGACATGTCTCTTAATTTATAAAAAAAATCATTTATCCATTTTCTATTCTCTCAATACATTAAAATTATTATTTTATAAAATTGAGACCCATTTCACCTCGAATTTTTTTTTTCCAAAACCATGATATATATATCATATTGTCATATTTTCATCTAAAACATTACCCTTCTGCATGAGAAATATTCCTTACCTTTTTATCATAATACCCAAACCTATATTAATTTAAATGAGTATTCAAATAGATTTAAAATATAATTTTTTTATTCAGGTATTTACATATACGAAACCCACATTTCCTTTCCCGAGTTATAAAAGATATAACAATCATGTCGTTAAGCTGTTTTGTATCCAAATATTTTTGTAAAAAACTCGTTGTTTGATCTCTAAGGTGTTATTAATGAAATATTATATTATTATATATGAGGATCACATGAAATTAGTATATATGTAGATTTATCCTATATATTCTCCAATTTAATAGGAAATTAATTTAATCTCTTGAGAATACATGTTTAAAAATACCATGGTGCATAACCATGGTAATTTTCATTTACAATGCCTTGGTGATATACCTTGGTGATATGATTATGAATGTCTCATTTAAATATTTTAGCCACAATTAAATGTTTTTATTCATGTAATTATTATTATTTTATTCTTATTTTAAATCATTATTTTTATTCCTTAGGTTCCTAATGAAATTTCTCAAGATCAAATTCTATATTTCACTCTTTCTAATTCCCTTACTATGCTTCATTCTCACCCCTTTGCTTTGATGTATTTCCCCGGGATATGAGATGCAATAAAAGTAACATATGGTGAACCCATGAAGGTTTCATCATGTGTATTTAGAATAATATTTTATGTTTTCATGTATTACGTATCTTATTTCCATGAAACTAAACATAATAGATCTTGTGTTTGTATGATGTAATGAAAAGCCATGTAATTAAAAAGGAAGGATTCCATTTTGAACAAACCAAAAAATATTATATATACATTAATATATATATAACCATTATTACCTATCCATTAATTTGGTGTAAATTGATAAGAATGTCTATATTAGAATATATATATATATATCATACACTATAATATTTTAATGACTAATTCTTACAAAAATAAGATCTTAATTTATACTAAGGTTATTTTATGCTTCAAATATATGATTTCTCCATAAATAATATTTACTATTTTTACTAATAGAATATTATATCTAATTTCTTGAATTTTAAAAATTTAATTTTTTTTAGAGGGAATCATTTTTGAATTAATAATATTAAAATAATATTATTGATAATTTTTAGGATTTTTATGAAATGGTTTATTTTTCAGTTTATAGTGAAAAATAAGGTATCGTTGTAAAATCGAAGCTTATTTTAATTAAAAATTCTAATTATTATTCTAATTTGATATTTAATTATTATAATTCTTTTTTAGTTATAAATAAGTTATTTATTAACATAGCAATGAACATTATATATTATTTTTTGAAATAGTTTATTTTTGGGCTTGAAAACACATTTTCAATTAAATGTTTTTTCATTCGATGTTAAAAAATATTTATTAAAATCCATTTATATCACATATATGAATTATATTTTATGAACTATAATTTTTTTATTGATTGAAAATTTAAAATATATCACAGTTCAATTTTTTTTTGATATTTTTAGAAGAAATATAATTTTATTGAATTGTAAAAAAATATAGTTTTTTTGAAATATAATCACTTTTTTTATGTCACCAAGATATAAATATATTATAAATAATTATTAAACATATTTAATAAATTATTTAATATACTAGAATAAAAATTTAAATTTAAAAAAATTAAATTGATATAAATTATAATATTTTACATTATAAAAATGAAGACTATCTTCTGTGACAACACATTGATTTCAAAACACTATAAAATTAAAATTTAGTTCTATAAATATAATTTATTATAATATAAAAGACTTTTATATAAAATAATTATAATTATTAATTATTATTAATTAATTTTATTGTTGTATTCTGATTTTGGGGTTATATAAAAAGTGACTTATCATAATGCTTGTATAATGGTTTCATTATGCCGGAAAAGAAAAAATAACATATTCAATATGGTTTCATGCCATATATGACATTAAATATAAATATTTAACTATTATAATGTTTTCTATTGAGCATAATTTTTATTAATTTTTATCACGATAATTTTTTATTGCCTTTTATTTATGAAATAACTATCTTAAAAACAAAAGAAATGCTGACTTTTTTGCTTGTGAAAGTAGTAGAAATATAATGTAAATGATTTTGAAATTAATAAAATTAATAATTTTGGAAAATCCATGGAATCTCAACAAATAAAAAGACAAAATTAAGACAACTTAGTTTGTTAAGTATTGTTTTTTATTTAAATTTTGTTTAGGAAGTTTTCAATGTAAAATTATTTGAATAGTTATTAAAATTAACTTAATAAAAATATATTATTTTATATATTATTATAAAATTATATAAATACTAAAAAATAATTAAATAAAATAACTAGTATGATAAATGGTAAAATAATTCACCCCTAGTCCATTTGTAATAAATTTTTCATCATATAATTAAAATTATAACCAATTAATATTAAAAAGTCATTACCGTATTTATGGATAAAATATGTTAACCGTGTGGATAATTAAATTATATTGTTAATAATGATATATAATCCTATATAATTTAATTCGTATGAACATATTACGAATATATATATTTTTTATTTTAATAAATTTCAATTCAGGATATATTTACGTGAGATAGACACATATTTCATTATAATATTTGAAATATTTCCAAAACATGAAATTAATGATATTTTATAATAAAGAAATACATTTTTTAATAATTTAAAATTCAAAACAAATATTATATTAAGAAACATTAATGATATATTATTTAAAATATCAGAAATGGTATATTTATTTGTTATTTATATTTTTAATAAAATTTCATGACCCCTAACGATTAAAAAACATTGATATCCTGATAATTGTTTAAAGGGTTGATGAAAGGTTATTAACATATAATGGAATAAATGTAATGAAATATTTTATAACTGTTGTTGGAAAAAATTATATATAAAAATAATCATAAAATCCTTTAATTTTAACAATTTTATTCATTTTTTTTATGAAAATTTATTTTTTTAATATTTTATACATTATGTAATCAAGAGTGCCCCTCCCCTCACATGTGAAAGAGAACCTCCTCTCCCCTCTTACTAAAACATTTCTAGCACTTTATCTCATCCTTGAACTACACAAATTCCATAATATAATTCCTTTAAAAATTATAGAGTATTATGTTGGGAATAATACTAAACTTATATATATTGAGGGGTAAAGAAAAAGAGGTTTATTGAATATGATTTATAGATTTTGAGATAATGTTTTAGAATTATTTATGTATTTAACATTATTCAAATAATTTTTTATCATGACTAAATATAAAAATACAATCTTACATACAACTATACCTATTAATAGAATTTTAATAACCATGAACCATAAATTTTATTGATCAAATGGTAAATTAATTCATCACTCATATGTACATGGGACTACCGTCTCGCAAACTGAAGTGTTTCATTTTCCATCACCACCACTCATAAATGGATAAAATTATGTATTTAATTTATTTATATATATGTATATATATATATTCTGTTGAGTCAATAAGGATTCCTTATTACTTTTCTATTCCTATATGTTTTGAAAATCAAAAACACTCTATCTTAAGAAAAACATTATTTATGTGAAGATTTTCTTTAATAAGGAAAATTTTCCTTCTCCAAGGTAATTTATCCTTACCTATTTTTCATTGTTCATATTTTAGTCTCTCTAAATATAACTCCATTTATTCCTAAGTGTAAAATTCAGTTTGACATCTAAAACCTCATAATTTTATAAATACATAGATAGAGAGTATTCTGTTTTTAGGATCTGAATTTAGATTCTGAATTCTCTGATATTAAAACACAGAATTCTCTGACATTCAGACTCTGAATTCTCTGACATTCAGACTCTGAATTCTCTGACATTCAGACACTTAATTTTCTTAAATTAAGACTCCAAATTCTCTGTAATTTAGAATCTGAATTCTATGAAATTTAGGATATGAATTATTTAGAATTTAGGATCCGGATTTCATTGAATTCAGGTTTCAAATTCATAAGAATTCAGACTCCAAAATCCTTATAATTCAGACTCCAATTTTCTTAGAATTCAGACTCCGAATTCCACATAACATTGACTATGAATTCCGTAGAATTTAGGTTCTGAATTCCTTATAATTGTGACTCTGAATTCTTTATAATTCAGACCCTGAATTACTCTAAATTTAGGTTCCAAATTCCTTATAATTCGGGTTTAGAATTCCTTGAAAAACAGAATCTGAATATACAGGTAATATAAACTCTGAACGTTATTTTATTCGACTATGAACTTTATTTATACCTAGACTCCGAAAAATTAATCCAGTTGAGAAACCATATTTTTACCTACGCATGTTATAGTTATAAAATGGTGTCGTTCATTCGGTTTCTAAACAACTGTTGTTTGAGTGACAGGTGTACAGGACCGTTCGAGATTCAAGGAAAAATATGACCATTGGAGGAGGGATTCGACGGTTGAAAAAATGTCTATAAATTGGTGCTCAATTGAATGAGCTCAAAACTAACTTATGTTTTTTGACTGTTCTACAACTCTAGAGATTACATGCTGGTGAAGTTATTTCTAGAGATAGGTACTCTCATGCTTTGTGCGTACTAAACATCTTGTTCAAATTTCTTTGTGTGACTCTGATTGTTGTGGTGTGCTAGCAATGAAATTCTAGGGATAGAAATACAGAGGTTCTGACTACCTTAATGTTTGTGGACTTCCTTGATATGGAAGACAGAGATGCATACTACCTTGAAGTTCTAGGGCTTGTGGGGATAGTAAGACAGAATTCGATATTCTTATCAATGGATTACCCTGGTGTGGGTAAAATAGGCATTATTGGAAGTATAAATCAAGGGATATTTATCAAAGATTTTTGGATACCATACTATTTGGGTTAAACGATTTCTTACAAGTTACTAGTTTTGTTCCAAGTTTGTTTTCCTCTGCATTTTTATTATTATGTAAATTATAACAATATTATAGTTTCTTATACTTGTAACCTCTGTTTAGTAAGATTCTATATACTTTAATGTAGAATCATTTCCCTTGTAAAAATTCCTTAGGTTTCATTTTTGGAACCATATTCTTAGAATCTAGAAAGTTTGTAGAACTAAGAGGTCTTGTGAATTTACCTTGATTAACTTTGTTAAACAATATAATGTTTTAACAAATTTTAAAGGTTTCCAAGAAAGTACCACCTCAATCTTTGCTAGATCCACTGCACCTCTAGACTCTGACATAGAATGTATTTGAAAGTGAACCTATCTGATCCAGAATAGGCACTTCAAGAGAATACAATAAAGCTGGTGCTCTCAGAGTGTGTCTAGTACTACCCAAAAAAGATAAGAATGCTCCTCCTCAGTAGTCGAGTAGATCAGAATTTCGTCGATGAAGACGACAATGAAGCGATCATGTTATGGCTGAATGATCTTGTTCATGAGTCCCATAAACACTGCCCGAGTGTTGGTTTCACCGAACGGCATAGCCAAGAACTCATAATGGTCATAACGACACCTGAAGTCCATCTTTTGCACATCCTCATCTCGTACCCTGAGCTGGTGATAGCCGGATTTGAGATATATCTTTGAGAACCATCATGATCCCTTAAACTGATCAAAGAGGTCGTCAATCCTTGGAAGTGGGTATTTGTTCATCCCAGCCACCTGGTTCAGGCACCGATAGTCGAAACAATGTCTAAAACTCCCATCCGCCTTCTTGGAGAACAAAATCGGGGCTGACCATGGAGAAAAACTGGGTTGGATGATCTCGTTCCCCATAAAGTCCTATATTTTTACCCACATCTCACAAAGCTCTGCGGGAGCCATCCGATATGATGGTGTAGATATCAGTGTCGTCCCGGGGTACAAATCAAATTAAAATTCCAAATCTCTGCAAGGAGGTAGACCTGGAACTTCATCTGAGAAGACATCCATGTACTGGTGCACCACTACAGGATATCTAAGACTCTCCACATCAATCACTTTGAGGGTAAGGCTATCCAACTGATGTTTAATCAGATGCACCATCCTCCGGTTAATTCCATCCTATTCTGCATAGGCTCCCTTCTCACTTGTGATGTTAAACCTGGTCCCATATGTGTGGACACACCTCACTCTGCACCTAATACAGTCAATCTGAGCATGAAATGTAGATAACCATTCCATACCCAAGATGATGTCGTAAGGCCTCTACGTTTCTACTATGAGATCTCAGCAGATGCTCTTGCCTCTTAGAGTAAGCTCGCACTATCGGCACTAGTGTGTAATCATCGAATCCTCTCCCATAGCAGTCTCTAGTAGTAATGATCAAGCCAAAAGCTCCGTCGGAATCTCTGATATCCGAATGATGGTAATGGAAAAAATAGAATGACTAACACCTCTGTCTATAAGAACTACACCTAAGGTGGAGTAGACATAGATCATACCTCGTATCATCTTTGGAGCATCGTGATCATGGGCATCAATTCACTAGAGTTAAGCTCTCACCTTTCCACCTGCTTCCTATGGTCAGGCTGGACCTCTTGGGGGTGGTGCCAGTAACTTCCCGAATTGACGACCACCGCTAGCTGCACGACCTGATCCTCTGCCACGTCTGCCTACTCCCTTCAAACCTCCTTGTTCAAACCTCTGTCTCTGCCATGGCGGTCCTTCAATCATCATCTGATCATCCTTATGACGGGTAAGTCAATCACGAGCCATATGACTCTACCTTCCACCTGAGTAACACTGCATGATCCTTTCCTAACTGGTTCCACATCGAGTTCCCCACAAAACCGATCCTGAGTCATGTGGTCATCCACCTATAGGTTTGGTCCCCTTGGATCTATGTGACATCTGTTAGATGCCAACTACAGAAGAATTCTCTACATGATGGATGATAGTGTTTTTCACTACTGGTGACTGCACGACCAGGAAACTCTACACCACGAGGGCTCTTTCTAACACCCCCTCCTGCTTCGGGATGCTGAGTGAGATCATCATAGACCTGATCTCTCGTCTGAGCCCTTATCAAAGGTTAGGGCCCTGAAGAATGGGCCTCGCACTATATCTATGGAATAGAGTGGGAGGTCAGTGAACCTCACTGAGTATTGAGCTATAGTCATGCTACCCTACTACAGATAAAGAAGCTCTTGTATGCGCATTGCACGAAGAGTTGTTTGGACAAACTCTGCCAAAAACAGGCTCTCAAAGTATTCTTAGAAAATCGCCACCTCGTCATGAACCTATAGCATCATGCTCCACCATCTTTCCACTGCTACATGTAGAAGTCTAGATGCAAGGATCACCTTGAGATCGACTAGTGTACCTACAAGTCGGAATACTCTCACCGCAACCTCCAGCCAATCCTCATCCACATGTGGGACTATCTCTTCCCCGAACCTGGGTGGCCTCTAGCACTGGAACATAGGCAACACGATCAAGCATTCTCCACTCTCTTCTACTGGGGCTGGTGGAATTAGTGGCCCAACGGGTAATGGTACCGCTTGTGCCTATACTAGAAAAGGGTCATGCACCAAGGCCTCATTGCTCAGTGGGCTATTAGTGCGTACATCTTTCAAAACCCTAGTTGGATGTCTGCGTGGAGTCTATAGGAAAATAAATAGGTGCACCATGGTTAATAAGTTATTCCGGGTGAGATACCGTAAAAATTACACAAATAAGACTCATGGAAACACACATGCAATTAGTGTTATCATGCACTGAGTTGGAAATCAGAAATCAGGGTCCTGGGGTATGGATACGTCAGTCGCCTCACCAACACTAGGTTCCATAAACTGATAACCACAATCACTAGAAGTAAAACTATTGTTGTTAAAAATAATGAATAGAGTTATATGTTCTGGGGTAGAACCATATCCTCTAATACCAATTTTCCATGACCAGTCGCCCTGGCCCCATGTTGTGACTACCCCATGTAACTCCTCGACCCTAGTTACCCAGAGTCGGTGCATTATTACATAACATTGGCATGATCACAAGAAAGATCAAATCTCGAAAGAACTATTGGTTTAGTAGCCTTGGAAACACTAGATATATTCATAAGTTTTACATTACACCATAAAATGAAAAACTACTACAACAACATAATGTCTCCACAGTCCACACTATTATCCCCTCATAATATCCCTGCAGGTCATTCATAATTTACTTCTTCACTTCCTGGGAAAAATAAAACATAGAATAGGGGTGAGCTCAAATGCCCAGTAAGGATAACAATATAGCGGAAACTTTCATAAATAAGAATAAACATTTAAGGCAATGTATAACTAAAACAAAAGCCTTTCACACTTGAACTTTCAACATGGTATGGCATAAATAAAATAAAATAATGCCATTTACATATTCACATGGATATTCTTCTAATCGAATAATCACATGAAAAATCAATAACCACTTTCATAATGTTGGAATGCATAATGCCAGACTATCATAACCACATAGCCAAGGCCTCGTGCCAAGACTACAAATAATATTTTTCCAAGGCCTCGTGCCAAGACACTAGTTTTTCTCATGAGACCTACCGATGCATCGAGGAGCTATAGAGGGCTCCACCCGTCACATATTAAGTCCAATGCATTCCCATATGAAAAGGTTTAAACATAACATAAACATTCGTATTAAAACTAGCATACGAAATTTCAATACTTTCATCATAAACTATGAATGGTATAAAAATAGTACATCCACAGTCAAACATATCACAAAACCTTCAATACAATATAGAAGTTTTGTATCTTAATAAATCAACTGCAAATAAGCATAAAATCCATCAAAGGATGTTGACATAGATGAAATCAAAGCTCTTTTTAGAGAAATATCTCTTTCTATTTTTGAAATCATTTAAGAGTCATATATTTATAAAATAAAACATTTTCTTCGAAAATATTCTTATAATATTGTAAGGGAAGCTTCGACGATTTTATAACGGCGGAAAATAGCCGCACCCACCGTATAAGTTAAAAAAAACATTCTTACCTTAATTATGTCGAAAAGGTTAAAAACCACCTTGTTTTGAAAACGACGGAAAGAATCCTTTATAAACCTCTTATAAAAAGTCAAACAAGGGTATAAATGACTTTAACCCATATTCTAGTAAATAGTAAAAATGTTTTGAAATACATTTTTCAGAAACATGGATGTGGATGATAAAGAGATCCCAGTAGATAATTACGTATAAACAACCTCGGATAATGAAGAGATTGTGAAATAACCCTTAACTTGTACTTTTCCTTAGTTGGGGTAGGTTAACCTCCTGTATAATGGTGAAATAATTGTTATTAAATTATACAAGAATCATATATATTAATATGATATCATATATGATTTTTTAATTTTGATTTGATAATAATATCTTAGTATTATCGTTGTTTCGGGTGTTAACTTACTTATTTTCTTTTATATGTTTTGTTACGTAAGACTTTTTTGTACTGGATAGGTTGTATATTATTCATATCCAGAATGATATCAAGCCCTTAAACATCATTTTTAAATCATCAAATGATAATTATACTTGGATGGATACGATGGAGAATGAATCTCATCGCATTCGTTGAGACGGTAGTCCGTACGTACGCACGAGCGACAATATGATTCTTTTGATATTAAAATAATATATAAATGGATGGTATATCATATATAAAGAATCATTAACATGTTATATTTATTATTTACATGAGTTAAACATCATTATTATACTCATCCAAATAATAATATATTGAATAACAATTACACCACGACGTGGAGACGGTAAGCTGTACGTATGCACGTATGGTGACATGTTATTAAAAGGGTGGATAGAATATTGAAAATGGTTGTACCATATTTATAATAACATTACAGTATATATATGATACTGGAGTTATTATTTTAGAAAGGTAACAACAAAGGAAGAAGAATTGGAAGAAGAAAGGAACTTGGAAAAGGGTCGTGAAATCATTACCTCTTCTTCGGGTTCTTCCTTTTGATTTGATCAAAAGGGCTCCATAGGTTGGATTTATGATCAAACTAATGCATCTAGGTTGTAGTGAGGGAAGTTGTGAGAGTATTTGGGCAGAGTGTGTCCGAAACAAAAGGCTTTGAAGGTGTGAAGAAATGAGAAGGAGGAGTGCCCTTTTATAAGAGGGGTGAGGGGCACCTTTGGAAAATCTAGAGATATTAGTTTATAATAAATTCATATTCGGTTTCCAATGGCTCCAAAGTTGATTATTTAAATTTTAAGGTGTGGATAGGTCGCAAACAACTCAACCAATAGTATTTAGACAGGTTTGGATACTTATATTAACCTTATCTTTAAGTATTAACTCTAAGTTAATTAGTTTCTCTTTTACAATGTCTATTTGTATTTTTATATAATATGGTTAATAAACATAATATATACATCCAAGAGACCCCCAAGTGGTCCATTAATGATGAACCTATCATGATATAAGTCTCTTGGCAGAACCTTATATTTTTAGGAATTTAATATCAATTAATAATATAATATTCGTTTTAAGAACTCTTTTATGTCAATTTTGACACTATTCAATAGTTGATTTTTGTGAAACTCATAACAGATTTATTACTTCTATCAAAGTCAATTAAATCGATCATAATATATCATATTATCCTATAAAATCAGTTTAATTCATTAAAAGTTTCATATTATATTTATTTGGGTATTTATAATATCAATTATTTTAATTTTTCACTATTATAGTAATTAATTCATCATCATTGTGTCATAAATAAATTAAATTATATAATGTCTAAAAATTATAAATAAAATATAACTATTTAGGAAATATTTTTATCTTTCTAAAGAATATTTATAATCTAAAATCCAACATATATAACCCTATGTAAATATTGTTTTTCTAAAAGATATATGCTTGTGTCATTTTTGTATTCACTTTAACTTAATTAAAATAAAGTGTCCCTATCACCTACAAGTGGAACCATGGGGTCCCAAAATCAACCCAAAGATGCCTATGGTCGAACATGTATCAACCAATAAGTCTAGGACACATTTTAGGGTAATTTAGTATTATTATAATATTATTTTTTAACCCTTATTTACCGGATTTACCCTTAACCATGGTAAATAAAATATTTACCGCAGTGATTATTCAAAATATCTAAAAATAAAAGTTACCTATTTACAAAATTTGGACATCCTGATTCCAAATATGGAATCCATTTTTCTAAATTCAAAACAAAGAAGTGGAAGAAATTAATTTAAAATTAATTCCCGCTGTTAAAACAAAAAGCGTGTTTTTAAGAGATAATAACTATCAAAAGATTGACACTTGTTTATGTTCGGTTTAATTGTAAAATTTTGTCCAATGACCAACATTATATTAAATCGTAAAAATATATTCTAAATATACTTTAAAACCACTAAAATTCAGAATTTATCACTATTAATTATTTTGATTAAAAAAGTTGTTTTTAATTAAAATTTAGTAATTTTCACTATTCATCAAAATATGAAAGTTATCTGAAAAGTACCAAAATTTCACTTTAGGCTAAATTAGATATTCCGAATCCAAAAATGAAGTCCATTTTAAAATATAAAATATATATATAATTTCAAAACGTAGGTATTACTATTCATAACGGCTAGTTTGATTGGTTATGGTGTGTTTGAACTCGGTGTTGCGTACAACGCACGCTATCACATTATTCAAAGAGAAGCGTGCCGTAGAAGCTTGGGGTGTTACATTCTCCCCTCCTTCAAATAATTTCGTCCTCGAAATTTCTAGAATACTACCACATGAAATGACTCGGGTGGTTCTTCATCATAGGTTTCTCGGGTTCCCACGCTGCCTCTTCCATCTTATGGTTTCTCTACAAAACCTTTACCAGACATGTCATCCGGTTTCTCAGCACTTGTTCTATCGTATCAAGAATCCTGACGGGCTCTTCGCAATAAGACAGATCGGGTTCCAGTTCTAATTCCTCGTAGGTGAGTATATGCATTGGTTCAGGCATGTATTTCCTCAACAGAGATACGTGGAACACATCGTGAACTTTGGAGAGACTTGGCGGCATTGCCAATCGGTAAGCCACAACCCCAATTCGTTCTAGAATTTTGAAGGGTCCGTTGTACCTGGGACTCAATTTACCTTTCTTACCAAAATGTATGACTCCCTTCCATGGAGATACCTTTAGGAAAACATGATCACCGACTTGAAATTCCAAATCCTTCCTTCGATTATCGGCATAGCTCTTCTGCCTACTTTGAGCTGCTTTGATGTGATTTTGGATTACCTTCACCTTTTCTATCGTTTGCTCCACCAGTTCTGGACCTACAAGTTTTCTTTCACCAACGTCATCCCAACAGGTTGGTGTACGACATCTCTTCTCATATAACGCTTCATATGGTTCCATCTGAATACTCGAATGGAAGCTATTGTTATAGGAAAATTCTACCAGAGGTAAATATTGATCCCACATACCCTGAAAGTCAAGTGAGCAAGATCTCAACATGTCTTCTAAGGTTTGAATAGTCTGTTCTGATTGTCCGTCTGTCTGAGGATGGTAAGCAGTGCTCAAATGAAGTTCAGTTTCCAGGGATTTCTGAAGACTTTTCCAGAATCTTGAAGTAAAACGGGGATCACGATCAGAAACAATCGATAGGGGTACTCCATGAAGTCTCACAACTTCATTAATATATAGTCTTGCTAGACGTTCCAGGGGTAGATCTTCTCTTATATCATGAAAATGTGCTGACTTGGTAAGACGATCAACAATAACCCATATTGCATCGTTCCTTCTAGGAGTCTTTGGTAGCCCCATGACAAATTCCATCGTAATATTGTCACATTTCCACTCCAGTATGGGAAGAGGTTGCATGACTCCTCCAGGTTGTTGCCTTCCAGCTTTCACTTGCTGACAAACCATACATCTTGACACAAAATCAGCAATCTCCCTCTTCATGTTGTCCCACCAAAAATGTTCCTTCAAATATCTATACATTTTGGTGCTCCCAGGGTGTATAGAGAAATCGGAACTATGAGCATCATCCAACAATTCCCTTTTTAGATCAGGTATATCGGGAACACAAAGTCTCTTCCCAAATTTCAAAATTCCATCTTTATACACAAAGTCTCTCAATCTCCCATCATTCACAGCTTTAATCTTCTTTTGAAATTCTTCATCATCGGTCTGAGAACTCTTAATCCTCTCTAGTAAAGATGGTTTGGCAACCATTTGAAAAAGCATTGATGTTTCACCTTCCCTAGTTATTCCCATGTCCATCTTCACTAGATCCAAGAAAATTGGATACCTTTCAATTCTCATATTGTTCAAAACTCCATGGTCTTTTCTACTCAAAGCATCTGCCACCTTGTTTGCTTTCCCCGGGTGGTAGTGTATCGTGCAGTCATAATCCTCGAGTAATTCAAGCCATCTCCTTTGCCTCATGTTGAGTTCTTTTTGTGAGAAAATATACTTCAAACTCTTATGATCAGTATAAATCTCACATTTTTCACCATAGAGGTAGTGCCTCCATATCTTCAAAGAGAAGATTACAGCTGCTAACTTGAGATCATGAGTAGGATAGTTTTGTTCATGAGTTTTCAACTGTCGTGATGCATAGGAAATAACTCTATCATTCTGCATAAGCACACAACCAAGTCCTTTCTTTGATGCATCACTCTAAATAACGAACCCATCATTCCCCGATGGTAGAGTCAATATAGGATCATTGACTAATCTTCTCTTCAGTTCTTAGAAACATTCTTCAAACTCTTTTTTCCAAACAAATTTAACCCCTTTACGTGTGAGCTTCGTTAATGGGTTAGCCAATCGGGCAAAATTCTGGATGAAACGTCGATAATAACCTGCCAAACCAATAAAACTGCGTACCTCAGTTATACTCGTATGTGCTGGCCATTCTTGGATTGCCTTGGTCTTAGAAGGATCAACAGAGATTCCATCTTTAGAGACAATATGGCCAAGAAAAGAAATCTCATGAAGCCAGAATTCACACTTGCTAAACTTCCCATATAATTCCTGTCTTCTCAGAGTCTTCAAGATAATGCGCAAGTGATTTTCATGATATTCATAGCTTTTAGAGTATACTAAGATATCATCAATAAATACCACCACAAATTCATCGAGATACTCCTTGAAAACTCTATTCATCAGATCCATGAATACAGAGGGTGCATTAGTCAATCCAAAAGGCATTACAGTAAACTCGTAATGCCCGTACCCGGTTCGAAATGTTGTCTTCGGAATGTCTTCCTTCTTTACAGACAACTGGTGGTATCCAGATCGAAGGTAAATCTTTGAAAACTATTGAGCTCCATGCATTTGATCAAATAAATCATCAATACGAGGTAGGGGATACTTGTTCTTTATCGTTATAGCATTGATCTCCCTGTAGTCGATACATAACCTCATAGATCCATCTTTCTTTTTAACAAAAAGAACAGGGGATCCCCATGGAGAAACACTAGGGCGAATAAATCCTTTATTACACAAATCCTCTTGTTGTTTCATTAGATCAACTAATTCTACAGTGGCCATTCTATAAGGGGTATTTGATATAGGCCTTGATCCAAGAATTAAATCAATGGAAAACTCAACTTCTCATTCAGAAGGATGTCCAGATAAATCTTCCGAAAATACATCTACAAATTCTTTCACAATAGGTAAATCCTCTATTTGAACATTCCTTTCCTCACGCACAGTTATTTCATTATCTTCCTCCCCAATAATTGAATTTAGTTGAGCTATTGAGGGTGGATCTAAATAAGAATTAGGTGGTGACGATTTTGCTCTAAAGATAAGGTGTTCGTTATCATTATCATTAAGAATCATAACCTCTTTCTTCTTACAATAAATCTTCGCATCATAGTCCGAAAGCCAGTCCATACCGAGGATTATATCAAACTAAATCATAGGTATGATAATGAGATCAGTAGATAACGAACATTTATGTTCTCTAATGGGGACTAATTCACAAAACTTTGTTTCAATGATACTTCCCTTAAGAGTTTTAACTGACAACTCCCTTATTAAATCAAATTGGAAATATCTAATTTTCTTAGCAAACTGGGAAGATATGAAACAATGAGATGATCCAGAATCAAATAATGTGTTTGCTAAACTTGAGGAAACCATTAAATTACCTGCCACCACGTCTTTCGGAGCTTCTACCTTAGCAGTAGTGATAGCATAAGCCTGGCCTTGATCCCTTGGCCTTTTCTAAGGTAAGTTCTCCTGACGCTTAGGACATTCATTTGCATAATGCCCCATCTCCTTGCAATTATAGCACTGAACGTTGGTGGCTTTCTTCTTCCCTTTGCAATCACGAGCATGGTGGCCTTTTTCACCACACTTGTAATAGACTCCCATTCCCTTCAAGAAAGTACCGGGGTGTTTCTTCCCACATTTACCACAGGATGGATATTCAACCTTTCATTTCTTCCCCTTATTTCCATTCCCAGATTGATCAGCAGGCCTCTTCTTCTCTTGCTTTGCTTTAAAGTCATAAGACTTAGAGAATTCCTTTTTGGTCTTGATAGCACATGAGACAATGTCTTTGTACGATGAAAAGGGTTGTGAGACTAATGCTCGACAGAGAAATGGTTTTAACCCATCAAAGAAACGATCAATATTACTTCTTGGGTTACATATATAATCACCTGCATACCTTGCTAACCTTGTAATGTTAGCCTCATACTTTGTGACATTCTCATCCTCCTTCTGTCTCAGACTTAGAAATTGCCTTTCCATATCTTCTCGATGGTTGTGAGGAAAGTATTTTCCTAAAAATAGATCTTTGAACTCCCTCCATTCCATATTTGATACTTCATCATCTTCCTTCGTATTTTGAATCAATGACCATCATTGATCAGCATCTCCAGTGAGGCGGTAAACTGCCATGATAACTTTTTCCTTTTCACTACTCCCCAAATCCTGAAATATTTTCTCTAGGGAAAATATCCATTGCTCAGCTACTAAGGGATTTGTACTCCCATTGAACGTTGGTGGTTTTTTCCTCGTGAATCGATCTAACATTGATCCTCCACGCTGTGGATCAGGGTCCTCCATACGGGTAAGGTTATCATTCATAACCTGAGTGAGTTGTCCCAGTATGGTGATTAGCTGATCGGCACCAGTTGCATCACCAGCTCCACTATAATTATCTTGAGCAGGAGGGCAATCCCTACATGAAGTTCGTGCATTGATACGGTTTCCATTTCTTCCATTAGGCGCCATTTCTAAACAATGGCATAAACTAGATCAGTTTATGAATCAAAATACATAATCCCATACTTATAACACACTTAACATAAATTGAACTATTTATGGATATAATCCGTAATCATAAAAATGTTCTCTTTGAGGAAGTATATACTCATAAACCCTTCATAATGATTTGTAAAGAAAATGAGAGTTATCCTAAGCATATACCCTGGGAGTGTCGTAACAAAGAGTGCAGCAAGGCCCGTTGTCGTGCACCAGTTCCCGTTCGAGTCTAGCTCAAAGCGGTGTTTTCGGGTTTTACCCCTTGGTACATCTGTTCCAGATCCACCTCTACCTGCTCGTATCCAGACAGGGATGTATTTCTCGGAAAACTCACAAAATCACTACAATACCAAAATTCTAGGAAGTTCTTCTATACTAATCCTCAAATTTCATCTTAGGTCTACGTGCTCTAATCAGAGTTTATCTAAATCTAGCTTCCAAGGTTTGTGCTAAACTTCCTCTGATACCAACTGTAACGCCCCAACCCTAGTTACCCAGAGTCGGTGCATTATTACATAACATTGGCATGATCACAAGAAAGATCAAATCTCGAAAGACCGATTGGTTTAGTAGCCTTGGAAACACTAGATATATTCATAAGTTTTACATTACACCATAAAATGAAAAACTAATACAACAACATAATGTCTCCACAGTCCACACTAGTATCCCCTCATAATATCCCTGAAGGTCATTCATAATTTACTTCTTCACTTCCTGGGAAAAATAAAACATAGAAAAGGGGTGAGATCAAATTCCCAGTAAGGATAACAATATAGCGGAAACTTTCGTAAATAAGAATAAACATTTAAGGAAATGTATAACTAAAACAAAAGCATTTCAAACTTTAACTTTCAACATGGTATGGAAAAAATAAAATGAAATAATTTCATTTACTTATTCACATGGATATTCTACTAATCGAATAATCACATGAAAAATCAATAACCACTTTCATAATGTTGGAATGCATAATGCCAGACTATCATAACCACATAGTCAAGGCCTCGTGCCAAGACTACAAATAAGATTTTGCCAAGGCCTTGTACCAAGACACTAGTTTGTCTCATGAGACCTACCGATGCATCGAGGAGATATAGCGGGCTCCACCCGTCACATATTAAGTCCAATGCATTCCCATATGAAAAGGTTTAAACATAACATAAACATTCGTATTAAAACTAGCATACGAAATGTCAATAAATTCATCATAAACTATGAATGGTATAAAAATAGCACATCCACAGTCAAAAATATCACAAAACCTTCAATACAATATATAAGTTTTGTATCTTAATAAATCAACTACAAATAAGAATAAAATCCATCAAAGAATGTTGACATAGATGAAATCAAAGCTCTTTTTAGAGAAATATCTCTTTCTATTTTTGAAATCATTTAAGAGTCATATATTTATAAAATAAAACATTTTCTTTGAAAATATTCTTATAATATTGTAAGGGAAGCTTCGACGATTTTATAACGGCGGAAAATAGCCGCACCCACTGTATAAGTTAAAAAAACATTCTTACCTTAATTCTGTCGAAAAGGTTAAAAAGCACCTTGTTTGGAAAACGACGGAAAGAATCCTTTATAAACCTCTTATAAAAAGTCAAACAAGGGTATAAATGACTTTAACCCATATTCTAGTAAATAGTAAAAATGTTTTGAAATACATTTTGAAGAAACATGGATGTGGATGATAAAGAGATCCCAGTAGATAATTACGTATAAACAACCTCGGATAATGAAGAGATTGTGAAATAACCCTTACCTTGTACTTTTCCTTGGTTGGGGTAGGTTAACCTCCTGTATAATGGTGAAATAATTGTTATTAAATTATACAAGAATCATATATATTAATATGATATCATATATGATCTTTTAATATTGATTTGATAATAATATCTTAGTATTATCGTTGTTTCGGGTGTTAACTTACTTGTTTTCTTTTATATGTTTTGTTACGTAAGAAATGTTTGTAATAGATAGGATGTATATTATTCATATCCAGAATGATATCAAGTCCTTAAACATCATTTTTAAATCATCAAATGATAATTATACTTGAATGGATACGATGGAGAATGAATCTCATCGCATTCGTGGAGACGGTAGTCCGTACGTACGCACGAGCGACAATTTCATTCTTTTGATATGAAAATAATATATAAATGGATGGTATATCATATATACAGAATCATTAACATGTTATATTTATTATTTACATGAGTTACACATCATTATTATAACCATCCAAATAATAATATATTGAATAACAATTACACCACGACGTGGAGACGGTAAGCCGTACGTACGCACGTATGGTGACATGTTATTCAAAGGGTGGATAGAATACTGAAAATGGTTGTACCATATTTATAATAACATCACAGTATGTATATGATACTGTAGATATTATTTTATAATCGTAACAACAAAGGAAGAAGAAGTGGAAGAAGAAAGGAACTTGGAAAAGGGTGGTGAAATCATTACCTCTTCTTCGGGTTCTTCCTTTTGATTTGATCAAAAGGGCTCCATAGGTTGGCTTTATGATCAAACTAATGCCTCTAGGTTGTAGTGAGGGATTTTTGGAGAGTATTTGGGCAGAGTCTGGCCGAACCAAAATGCTTTGAAGGTGTGAAGAAATGAGAAGGAGGAGTGCCCTTTTATAAGAGGGGTGAGGGGCACCTTTGGAAAATCTAGAGATATTCGTTTATAATAAATTCATATTCGGTTTCCAATGGCACCAAAGTTGATTATTTAAATTTTAAGGTAGTTATAAGTCGAAAAGAACTCAACCAATATAATTTAGACAGGTTTGGATACTTATATTAACTCTATCTTTAAGTATTAACTCTAAGTTAATTAGTTTCACTTTTACAATGTCTCTTTGTATTTTTATATAATATGGTTAATAAACATACTATATATATCCATGCGACCCCCAAGTGGTCCATTAATGATGAACCTATCATGATATAAGTCTCTTGGCCGAACCTTAGATTTTTATGAATTTAATATCAATTAATAATATAATATTGGTTTTAAGAACTCTTTTATGTCAATTTTGACACTATTCAATAGTTGATTTTTGTGAAACTCATAACAGAGTGATTACTTATAACAAAGTCAATTAAATCAATAATAATATATCATATTATCCTATAAAATTAGTTTAATTCATTAAAAGTTTCATATTATATTTATTTGGGTATTTATAATATCCATTATTTTAATTTTTCACTATTATAGTAATTAATTCATCATCATTGTTTCATAAATAAATTACATTATTTAATGTCTAAAAATTATAAATAAACTCTCACTATGTAGGAACTCGTTGTATCTTTCTAATGAATATTTATAATCTAAAATCCAACATATATAACCCTATGTAAAAATTGTTTTTCTAAAAGATATATGCTTGTGTCATTTTTGTATTCATTTTTACTTAATTAAAATAAAGTGTCCCTATCACCTACAAGTGGCACCATGGGGTCCCAAAATCAACCCAAAGATGCCTATGGTCGAACATGTATCAACCAATAAGGCTAGGACACGTTTTAGGGTAATTTAGTATTATTATAATATTATTTTTTAACCCTTATTTACCGGATTTACCCTTAACCATGGTAAATAAAATATTTACCGCAGTAATTATTCAAAATGTCTAAAAATAAAAGTTACCTATTTACACAATTTGGAAATCCTGATTCCAAATATGGAATCCATTTTTCTAAATTCAAAACACAGAAGTGGCAGAAATTAATTTAAAATTAATTCCCACTGTTAAAACAAAAAGCGTGTTTTTAAGAGATAATAACTATCAAAAGATTGACACTTGTTTATGTTCAGTTTAATTGTAAAATTATGTCCAATGACCAACATTATATTAAATGGTAAAAATATATTCTAAATATACATTAAAACCACTCAAATTCATAATTTATTACTATTAATTATTTTGATTAAAAAAGTTGTTTTTAATTAAAATTTAGTAATTTTCACTATTCATCAAAATATGAAAGTTATCCGAAAAGTACCAAAATTTCACTTTAGGCTAAATTCGATATTCCGAATCCAAAAATGAAGTCCATTTTAAAATATAAAATATATATATAATTTCAATAAGTAGGTATTACTATTCATAACGGCTAGTTTGATTGGTTATGGTGTGTTAGAACTCGGTGTTGCGTACAACACACACTATCACATTATTCAAAGAGAAGCGTACCATAGAAGCTTGGGGTGTTACACCCCAAGCCCACCTTCTATAGGCCAGGGGCTGGTGACTACCACCAAAAGTCATAATCCATAAAACTGGGAAGTGATTTCCTTTAAAACCTGTAAACTCATATAACCAAACTCATAGAAACATACGAATAGAAGAAAACTATATATCCAAAAGAGTGCTGAAAGTAAAGTGGGCCAGAAATACAAGCCCAACAATAAAGGTACAAGAAACTGAAAATACATGTACAACTGAAGAAAAAGTAAAACAGCTACTGGGTAATCCTCCAAGGTTTCTTCTTGAAGGTTAGGTATAGATTGTCTCCTCGTCACTCCACATCTACCCTTCTTCTCTGCGTACCGACACGCCGTATGGTCCACCTATGGGCACTGTCGAGACATGGTACTCTCATCCTCAATCAGTGATGTCCGTCATCTACATCCAACACAACAAGGATCGAGAATAGCCCGTGAAAGGGTGAGTATAACGATACTCAGTATGGACCCTGAGACCCTCAAAGTTTAAAAAAACCAACCAAGGAAAAACCAAAAAGTATTAAATCAACAGATAAACCTACATAGGTATATTCCCATTCATGTACCTAAGTTATAAAGTAATCCATCTCAATGGCAAGGAAAACATAGAGATACTAACTCAGCTCACAAAAGGATTTATTGTAGGGTTAGTAACAAGTAACATCCCCAGTCATATCGTCGAACACCTCAGCTTCCATAGATCCCCTCCTCTATCGAGTATAGTGGGCCTGCCGCGTCAAACAGAGATGCTTCCCACACACCATGGACTACTGAGGTGCTCCTCCTGTCATGTACTATGGGTCTGCCACGTCACAAAAATGTGCTCCCCACCATAGGTCTGCCACGTCACACAGAGTCGGTCCCCACCGTAGCCTGCTAAGGTACTCTTCCAGTCGTGTCTCGTGGGTCTTCCACTTCATACAAAAGCAATCCCCAATGTGGGTCTGCCACATCACACCGAGGTGCTCCCCAGTAGTCCTATCAAGTCAATATAAGTTGAAAAGGTCAGCGGTTATCAAGTCTCAGCCAGCTACTGGGTCCACGCACTATTCTCTCTCGTCTCTATGAGAATCCGCTTCACAAGCTACTAGTCGATAATCCTACTGCTATGTAGTCCCTCGAAGAAGCATCTCAACGTTATGCTATGTCATGGGGGTCTCAATGAAATAGACGGTGCTTCAATCGGACGCTCGGTCTGTGTGTTATTAGCCCTTTATTCCCGAGGGCCCAGTTGGATTCGTGCTCTATCCAACCTGACTGTTCCCCATCTTAAATAAAAACTCCATTGGGATATACTCAAAGGGACCGTCTAGCTATAATATTTCTAGTGCCACTGACGGTTATTCAAATGATGTACAGTGCCAAAGTTATGGCTAAAAGAGTCTACATGGGTCTTAGTGGGCCCATGTTCGGTCCGACCTGGCCTGGGCCGACCTAGTTCTGGTCGACCCGGCATGACCCACTAAGTCAGCCCGGCAGGCTGCTAGGGGCCACAAGAGGCCGTGAGGCCACAGAGATCCGCAGAGGTTGTGAGGCCACAGGGCGGCTCGACCGGGGAAGTTCGGCCGAAAGGGTAGTTGTTGCTCCACTCGGACGGCGGCGGCGGCTCGAACGGCGGTGTCTCGGGCGGCGACATGATCCGGACGACACCGGTGGCTCGGACGGCAGCGGTAGTTCGGGCGATGGTGGCTGAGAGGAAGGCAACGGCTCGGGCGGTGGGGTTCAGGAGGCGCAATGATGCACGACGTTGGTGGCTTGGCTCATCGACTCTGGAGGTTGTTCATAAGGGGTGGTGGTTCAGCTAGTATAGCGCGGAGAGAAAGCGGCAGTAGTTCGGCAGGGGCGGCACGACGAGGCTGCGATGGTGGTTTAGATAGGTTAGTTTGGCAAGGTCACCGAGGTGGTTTGGTCGGGGCGGCACGGCGAGGCTGCGGTGGCAAATTGGCCTGGGCAGTGCGGTGTAGCCGCGGCGGTGGTTTGTCCGTGGTGGCGGGGTGAGGCCAGGGCGGCAGTTCATCCATGGCGGCACCACGGGGCTGTGGTGGTGGTTTTTTCAGAATGGCGCTGCGAGTCCATGGCAGTGGTTCAGCTGTGGCGGCATGGCGAGGCCAAGGCGGCAGTGGTTGTGGAGATGTGCATTGTGTAATTTCCATCATCGCGGCCGGTGGTGGTGCTGGCCACCATTCTCGTGCCACTTCGTGGTTGGTCTCCATCCACCTCTAATGCGTTGAACACCAAAATCTATCAAAATAATTACAGAGAGGATGGTCCATGTTAGTTTGGCATGCGCTCTCCACATTAGAGCGGTATCAAGTGGCTCAACATGAACAGGAGTATCAAGAACATTAAAAGAGAAATGATCAAACACCCTTCCTACAATCCTTGTCAATCTCTATTCCCAGATCCCACAAAATAATTAGAAGGGGAGAACATGGAAAGTGATAATCACATTATAGTAAACCCCTACCTTAGATTGTTCATTGATGTCGGTGCGAGAAATAAGTTGAAGTTGTCGACATTCGTCTCGTCTTCCACACACCTCAAATCCCGAGATCGTGTGTTGGTTCGTCATATTCAATGACATTCATCATTGGAGGGTGTCCTGAGGAAGATGCTGAAGTCGGCGTTCTTCGTTGGAGGAGCGTTCTTCATGGATGAATTGTAATCCTCCAAGGGTTCTCTCTCAATTCCACCCAAATAAATAGAAGAGGTGCCAATATAATTAACATAAGAATAAATTATGATGGTACACCCATGTTGGTGTGATTAATGTACTGCATTGAAATAATTAATTAGCTCAATTAATTGGCCCAATTTAATGGCTCAATTTAATGAGAGGGGTGTAATATTGGGGAGTTGGGTGGTTTATCCAAATTAAGAGGGGTTGGGTGGTCCCCGCCTCTAAAATTCAAATTGGGGGGCTTAGGCTCGGGTGGTCCCCACCACCATAACCTCTCAAGGGAGGTTTAGTTTTGGTGGACTCCACCTCTTATCTTTTAAATGGAGGTTTACTTCTAGTGGTCTCCACCTCCCAACATCCACATTGGTGTTTCAAATAAAAATTAATTGTTACACATTTTTATTTTTATTTTATTCTTTCACGAAAAACCCAAAAACTACCCTTCACGCTCGACTAACTATCGTCAAGGTGAAATACTCTTTAAGAAAATATTGGTGATACGAGTTCAATAGTTCCCTCATAATCCCATTCCGTGCACCTATTCAAAATATATAAAAAAACACTCGCACGTTTACTGAACCTACCCGAACAAAAGTTCAGAAATTCATTACTAGAACTCTGGGCCTTGGAATCATAAGCTGTCAATTTCAGCGGACTCTTAAAATTATCATATATTAAAAATATTACATGGAAATTTTAGATATTTACAATATAGTTAATGAAATATTAATAATATATTAATATGATCTATTCTATAACTATAAAATTTCAGTGTATTGGGTATCCTAAAAAAATACAATCAAATAAAATATCTATATCATTTATCATTTAGTTTATAAATATTATCACTCTTCTTATACATAACATACCAAAAAAAATTATTCATAGCCTAAGGATGTCAAAGATAATAAATTGTGAGCTGAAATATTGAGTAAGGGTAAACACAACATATAAGAATCTATGATCATAATATATATATATATATATATAAGTATTTGAGAACAAGATAATATATATTGAAACTAATAACCCTAAATTCATATTTCAAAATCATGAAAAGTGGAAGATATTTTTATCAATAAAAAGACATAGTACATAAGAGTGTGGAATAGGGAAAAATCAATCATGAAACCTAAGAACATATCATAATCATAATAAATAAGATTCTGGAAAAAAAAAATTATAGAAATCCATTTCATTATTCATGTGTCCCTACCAATACTATCATATATTAATTTGTTCAATCCCCATTCCAGTATTTACTTCATTGAGATTCTCTCCCATGAATATATTATTGGAAAAAATACCCTTATTAAACTAGAGTTACACAAAATTATATTATTTATTATATCATGACATATCCGTCATTACGAAATGCATTAGATGGATATATATTTCTATTCCCACCCATCACAAAATTAAAACCATATATAAGTATTCATAATTTATCAAACATCGATCACATCATCAGATCTTATCCCTTGGAGAAGGTAAATATTATTTAACATTTAATCATTATAATCATAAACCATCTCGGTAAATAAAAAATAAAATTGTATTATATCCCAAGTTAATAAATTTAAAAACCAATGGATTTAGTTACAAATAAAAATACCTTTAAAAGATAAATTGAGATTTACTTATTGGAAAAAACCCTTTTATATGAAATCACTAATTTAGAAGCAAAATGTTTTAAAAATACTAAGGAATAAATTTTATTTTCATTGAAATATTTCTACTAATAAAATATTCTTCAAATAATTATACTATTCATGATTTGGGGAAATCGAGTCACGTGGTGTATGTAAAAACAAATATCACATTCACATTTTTGTAAAAATAATGAGGTACCTTGTTTGGAAAATAATAAGAATATAATTTTTAAAACATTTTGATAAAAGAAAAATATGATTAAAAAGTCAAATAATATTAATATAATAGAAAAAAATTCTTAAAATAAAATTATATAAAACATGTAATTTGAACAAATGATTATTTGAGGATAGGAATAAAGTTGGTTTTACTTATAAAAATTTATTTGTTCTCATGAGTAATTAATGATTGGAAAAAAAATGTAGACATGTAATCTTTAGAGACAACTTGATTATTTGATTAGAATTACTATTTTGGAGGGATAGATCATATAATTTTATAATTATAAATTCAAATGAATAATTAATCCTGGTAAAAAATATTTTCATCCCAAAATCCTTATCGATGTTGTGACTTTTGAATAATATCCCACATGAAAGAGGAAACCTAAAATAAATAATATATGATGAATAAGCCAAAAATTATGATTCAAACTATCAATGGGTTTGTGTAAATATTTTTTAACACCCCAAGCTTCTACGGTACGTTTCTCTTTGAATAATGCGATAGCGTGTGTTGTACGCAACATCGAGTTCTAACACATACCACAACCGATCAAACTAGCCGTTATGAATAGTAATACCTACTTTTTGAAATTATATATATTTTATATTTCAAAATGGACTTCATTTTTTGATTCGGAATATCAAATTTAGCCTAAGGTGAAATTTTGGTACTTTTCGGATAACTTTAATATTTTGATGAATAGTGAAAATTACTAAATTTTAATTAAAAACAACTTTTTTAATCGAAATAATTTATATTGATAAATTACTAATTTTAGTGGTTTTAAATTATATTTAGAATATAATTTTACCATTTTATCCAATGGTGTTCATTAGAATTAATTTCACTTTGAAATTGGACCTAAACAATTGTCAATCTTTTGGTATATATTGTTTCTTAAAAACACGCTATTTGTTGTAACATCGGGAATTAATTAATTATAAAATTAATTAATTCAACTTATATGTTTGGAATTTTTTAAAATAGACATCATTTTTGAATTCGGAATATCAATTATATCTTAGGGTGAAATTTTGGCATTGTTCTGAAAAACTTCAATTTTTTATGAATAGTGAAACTACTAAGTGGTAGTTAAAAAACTGAATTTTTCATAAAACTTAATTTTACCGCTTCTATGAATGGAATTTCGAAAATCTGAGAGACATGGTTAATATCAAGAAGTAAAATGTGGTTCAATGAGATGAAAATATTTTTTGGTGAATAGTAACTTTTTTCTTTTATTTACCACGGTTAAAAGTAAATAGGGTAATTAAGGGTAAAAATGATAGTAATATTACCCTAACACATGTCCTAATTCTATTGGACAAGTGTATCTTGACCAAAAACAACCTTAGGAAGAAAATATTATCATTTACGTCCACTTGGATTAGATTAGGACATTTATTATTATTTAATTCAAAGAAGAGTTAAAATAGTTAAAATCCAAGTTTATTTACTTAAACATTTTTAATATAGGGTTATACATAAGATAAATTCGATTGTAAATATTCATTAGAAAACTAATAAGAGTTCCTACGTAATTATATTTTATTTATAATTTTTAGACTTTAAATAATTTAATTTATTTATGACACAATGATGATGTAGTAATTACCATAATAGTGACAAATTAAAATAATTTATATTATAAATACCCATATAAATATAATTTGAGACTTTTTATGAATTAAACTAATTTTTTAATTTAATATGACATGTTAGGAATGAATTAATTTAATTTTTTCGAAGTAATAATTCTGTTATGAGTTTCAAAAAAATCAACTATTTAATAGTGTCAAAATTGACATAAAAGAGTTTTTAAAACAAATATTAAATTATTAATTGATATTAAATTCCTAAAAATCTAATTTTCGGCCAAGAGACTTATATCATGATATTTGTATCATTAATGGACCACTTTGGGGTCGTTTGGATGTATATAGTAGGTTTATTAACTATATAATATAAAAATACAAAGTGACATGGTAAATGACAAACTAATTAACTAAGAGTTAAAACTAAAAGATAAGGTTAATATAGTAACCCAAACCTGTATAAATTCTATTGTTTGAATGGTTTTTGACCTATCCCAACCTTAACCTTTGAATAATCAACTTTTAATCCATTAGAAACCGAATATGAATTTATTATAAATTAATATTTCTAGATTTTCAAAGGTACCCCTCACACCTCTTATAAAAGGGCACTCCCCCTTCTCATTACTTCACACATTCAAAGCCTTTCGGTTTGGCCAAAATCTGCCCCAATACTCTCCCAACTTCCCTCACTACAACCTAGAGGACTTAGTTTGATCAGAAAGCCAACCTAAGTAGCCCTTTTGATAAAATCAAAAGGAAGAACCCGAAGAAGAGGTAATGATTTCACCACCCTTTTCCAAGTTCCTTTCTTCTTCCACTTCTTCTTACTTTGTTGTTACCATTATAAAATAATAACTCTAGTATCACATATATACTTTTATGTCATTATAAATATGGTTCAACCATATTCAGTATTCTATCCATCCTTTGAATAACATGTCACCATACGTGCGTACGTACGGCTTACCGTCTCCACGTCGTGGTGTAATTGTTATTCAATAAATTATTATTTGGATGGGTATAATAATGATGTGTAATTCATGTAAATAATAAATGTAACATGATAATGATTCTGTATATATGATATTCCATCCAATTATATATTATTTTAATATCAAAAGAATGATATTGTCGCCCGTGCGTACGTACGGACTACCGTCTCCACGAACGTGATGAGATTCATTCTCCATCATATCCATTCAAGTATAATTCTCATTTGATGATTATTAATAGTATCTAAGGAATTGATATCATTCTTGATATGATTAAGATACAACCTATCCATGAAAAACATGTCTTACATAAGAAAACATAAAAAAGAAAATGAGTAAGTTAACACCTGAAACAATAATAATACTAAGATATTATTAACAAATCACCGTTAAAAGATCATATATGATATCATATTAATATATACGATTCTTGTATAATTTAATAACAATTATTTCACTATTATACAGAAGTTTAACCTAACCTCAACCAAGGAAAAGTGCAAGGTAAGGGTTATTTGACAATCTCTTCATTATCTGAGGTTGTTTATACGTAATAATCTTCTGGGATCTCTTTATCATCCACATCCATGTTTCTTAGAAATGTATTTCAAAAAATTCTTACTATTTAAAATAATATGGTTTAAGTCATTTATACCCTTGTTTGACTTTTTATAAGAGTTTTATAAAGGAATCTTTCCGTCGTTTTCCAAACAAGGTGCTTTTTAACCTTTTCGACAGAATTAAGGTAAGAATGTTTTTTAAGTTATACGATGGGTGCAGTTATTTTCCACCGTTATAAAATCGTCGAATCTTCCCTTACATGCTTATAAGAATATTTTCAAAGAAATTTTTTTATAAATATATGACTCTTAAATGATTTCAAAATATAAATAGATATTTCTCTAAAAAGAGTTTTGATTTCATCTATGTCAACATCCTTTGATGGATTTTACGCTTATTTGAAGTTGATTTATTATGATACAAAACTTCTATATTGTATTGAAGGTTTTTTGATATGTTTGACTATGAATGTGATATTTTTATACCATTCATGGTTTATGGTTAAAGTATTGACATTTTTTATGCTAGTTTTAATACGACCATTTATGTTATGTTTAAACCTTTTCATATGGGAATGCATTGGACTTAATATGTGACGGGTGGAGCCCGCTATAGCTCCTCGATGCATCGGTAGGTCTCATGAGACAAAATAGTGTCTTGGTACAAGGCCTTGGCAAAATCTTATTTGTAGTCTTGGCACAAGGCCTTGGCTATGTGGTTATGATAGTCTAGCATTATGCATTCCATCATTATGAAATTGGTTATTGATATTTCATGTGATTATTAGATTAGTAGAATATCCATGTGAATAAGTAAATGGAATTATTTCATTTTAATTTTTCCATACTATGTTGAAGTTCAAGTTTAAAAGGCTTTTGTTTTAGTTATACAGTGCCTTAAATGTTTATGCTTATTTTTGAAAGTTTCCGCTATATTGTTATCCTTACTGGGCTTTTGAGCTCACCCCTTTTCTATGTTTTATTTTTCCCAGGATGTGAAAAAGTAAGTTATGAATGACATGCAGGGATAGTATGTGAAGATATGAGTGTGCAATATGGAGACTATGTTGTTTTAGTAGTTTTTCACTTTATGATGTAATACTTTATGAATATATATAGTGTTTCCAAGGCTACTAAACCAATCGGTCTTTCGAGATTTGTTCTTCCTTGTGATTATGCCAATGTAATGTAATAAGGCACCGACTCTGGGTAACAGGGGTCAGTGCGTTACAGTTGGTATTAGAGGAAGTGTAGTACAATGCATGGAAGCTATATTTAGATGAACTCTGATTAGAGCATGTAGACCTAAGATGAACTTTGTGGATTAGTATATAAGAACTTCCTAGAATTTTGGTATTGTAGAGATTTTGTGAGTTTTCCGAGCAATACATCCCTGTCTGGATACGATCAGGTAGAGGCGGCTCTGGAACAGATGTACCTAGGGGTAAAACCCAAAAACACCGCTTTGAGCTAGACTCGAACGAGAACAGGTTCACGAAAACGGGCCTTGCTGCACTCTTGGTTATGACACTCCCGGGGGATATTCTTAGGATAACTCTCTTTTTCATTACAAATCATTATGAAGGATTTATGAGTATATACTTCTTCAAAGAAAACATTTTTATGATTATGGATTATATCCATAAATAGTTCAATTTATGTTAAGTGTTTTATAAGTATGGGATTATGTATTTTGATTCATAAATTGATCTAGTTCATGCCATTGTTTAGAAATGGCGCCTAGTGGAAGAAATGGAAACCGTATCAATAGATGCACTCCATGTAGGGATTTTACTCCTGCTCAAGATAATTATAGTGGATCTGGTGATGCAACTGGTGCCGATCAGCTAATCACCATACTGGGACAACTCACTCAGGTTATGAATAATAACCTTAACAGTATGGAGCACCCTGATCCGCAGTGTGGAGGATCAATGTTAGATCGATTCATGAGGAAACAACCACCAACTTTAAATGGGTGTACAAATTCCTTAGTAGCTGAGCAATGGATAAATTCCCAAGAGAAAATATTTCAGGCTTTGGGGAGTAGTGAAAGGGAAAAAGTTATTATGGCATTTTACCGACTCACTGGAGATTCTGATCAATGGTGGTCATTGATTCAAAACATGAAGGAAGATGATGGGGTATCAAATATGGAATTGAGGGAGTTTAATGATCTGTTTTTAGAAAAATACTTTCCTCGCGACCATCGAGCAGATATAGAAAGGCAATTTCAGAGTCTGAGACAATAAGAGGATGAGAATGTCACAAAGTATGAGGCTAACTTTACAAGGTTAGCAAGGTTTGATTGAGATTATATATGTAACCCAAGAAGTAATATTGATCGTTTAATTGATGGGATAAAACAATTTCTCCATCGATCATTAGTCTCACAATCTTTCTCGTCATACAAAGACATTGTCTCATATGCTATCAAGACCGAAAAGGAATTCTCTAAGTCTTATGACTTTAAAGCAAAGAAAGATAAGAAGAGACCTGCTGATCAATCTGGGAATGGAAATAAGGGGAAGAAGGGAAATGTTGAATATACATCTTGTGGTAAATGTGGTAAGAAACACCCCGGTACATGCTTGAAGGGAACGGGAGTCTGTTACAAGTGTGGTGAAAAAGGCCACCAAACTCGTGATTGCAAGGGGAAGAAGGAAGCTACCAATGTTCAGTGCTAAAATTGCAGGGAGATGGTGCATTATGAAAATTAATGTCCTAAGCGTCAGGAGAACTTACCTCCGAAAAGGCCAAGGGATCAAGGCCATGCTTATGCTATCACTACTGCTGAGGTAGAATCTCCGAAATACGTGGTGGCAGGTAATTTAATGGTTTCCTCAATTTTAGAAAATGCATTATTTGATTCTGGATCATCACATTGTTTCATATCTTCCCAGTTTGCTAAGAAAATTAGATATTTCCAATTTGATTTAACAAGGGAGTTTCCAGTTAAAACTCCTAAGGGAAGTATCATTGCAACAAAGTTTTGTGAGTCAGTCCCCATTAGATCACATAAATGTTCTTTATCTGCTGATCTCATCATCATACCTATGATTGAGATTGATATAATCCTCGGTATGGACTGGCTTTCGGACTATGATACGAAGATTTATTGTATGTAGAAAGAGGTTATGATTCTTGATGATGATGATAAGGAACACCTTATCTTTAGAGCAAAATCATCACCGCCTAATTCTTATCTAGATCCACCCCCAGTAGCTCAACTAAATTCAATTATTGTGGAGGAAGAGAATGAAATGACTATGGGTGAGGAAAGGAATGTTCAAATAGAGGATGTACCTGTTGTGAAGGAATATGTAGATGTATTTCCGGAATATTTACCTGGACATCCACCAGAACGAGAAGTTGAGTTTTCCATTGATTTAATTCATGGATCAAGGCCTATATCGAAGACCTCTTATAGAATGGCCAATGTAGAATTAGTTGAACTAAAGAAAAAACTAGAGGAATTGAGTAATAAGGGATTTATTCGCCCTAGTGTTTCTCCATGGGGAGCCCCTGTTCTTTTTGTTAAAAAGAAAGATGGATCTATGAGGTTATGTATCGACTATAGGGAGATCAATGCTATAACAATAAAGAAAAAGTATCCCCTACCTCATATTGATGATTTATTTAACCAACTACATAGATATCAATACTTTTCAAAGATTGACCTTCGATCTGGATACCATCAGTTGTGTGTGAAGAAGGAAGACATTCCGAAGAATGTATTTCGAACCAGGTACGGGCATTACGAGTTTACTGTAATGCCTTTTGGATTGACTAATGCACCCTCTATATTCATGGATATGATGAATAGAGTTTTCAAGGAGTATCTCGATGAATTTTTGGTGGTATTTATTGATGATATCTTGGTATACTCTAAAATCTACGAAGATCATGAAAATCACTTGTGCATTATCCTAAAGACTCTAAGAAGAAATGAATTATATGGGATGTTTAGCAAGTGTGAATTCTGGCTTCAAGAGGTTTCCTTTCTTGGCCATATTGTCTCAAAATATGGAATCTATGTTGATCCTTCTAAGACCAAGTCAATCCAAGAATGTCCAGCACCTACAAGTATAAATGAGGTAAGTAGTTTTATTGGTTTGGCAGGTTATTATCGACGTTTCGTCCAGAATTTTGCCCGATTGGCTGACCCATTAATGAAGCTCACACGTAAAGGGGTTAAATTTGTTTGGAAAAAATAGTGTGAAGAATGTTTTGAAGAAATGAAGAGAATATTAGTCAATGCTTCTATATTGACTCTACCATCGAGGAATGATGGGTTCATTGTTTATAGTGATGCATTGAAGAAAGGACTTGGTTATGTCCTTATGCAGAATGATAGATTTATTGAATATGCATCATGATAGTTGAAAATTCATGAATAAAACTATCCTAATCATGATCTCTAGTTAGCAGCTGTGATCATTGCTTTGAAGATATGGAGTCACTACCTCTATGGTGAAAAATGTGAGATTTATACTAATCACAAGAGTTTGAAGTATATTTTCCCATAAAAAGAAATCAAAATGAGGCAAAGGAGATGGCTTGAGTTTCTCAAGGATTATGATTGTATGATACACTACCACCCGGGGAAAGAAAACAAGGTGGCAGATGCTTTGAGCAGAAAAGACCATGGAGTTTTGAACATGATAAGAATTGAAAGGGATCCAATTTTCATGGATCTAGTGAATATGGAAATGGGAATATCCAGGGAAGGTAAACCATCAATTCTTTTTCAAATGGTTGCCAAACCATCTTTACCAGAAAGGATTAAGAGTTCTCAGACCGATGATAAAGAATTTCAAAAGAAGATTAAAGCTGTGAATGATGGTAGATTGAGAGACTTTGTGTATGAAGAAGGAATTTTGAAATTCGGGAAGAGACTTTGTGTTCCCGGTATACCTGATCTAAAAAGGGAATTGTTGGATGATGCTCATAGTTCCAATATCTCTATACACCCTGGGATCACCAAAATGTATAGAGATTTGAAGGAAAAAATTTTGTTCAGACAACATGAAGAGGGAGATTGCTGATTTTGTGTCAAGATGTATGGTTTTTCAACAAGTGAAAGCTGGAAGGCAATAGCCTGTAGGAGTCATGCAACCTCTTCCCATACCGGAGTGTAAATGGGACAATATTACGATGGACTTTGTCATGGGACTACTAAAGCCTCCTAGAAGGAACGATGCAATATGGGTTATTGTTGATCGTCTTGCCAAGTCAGCACATTTTCTTGCTATAAGAGAAGATCTACCCCTGGAACGTCTAGAAAGACTATATATTAATGAAGTTGTGAGACTTCATGGAGTACCCCTATCGATTGTTTCTGATCGTGATCCCCATTTTACTTCAAGGATCTAGAAAAGTCTTTAGAAATCCTTTGATACTGAACTTCATTTGAGCACTGCTTACCACCCTCAAACAGATGGACAATCAGAATGAACAATTAAAACCTTAGAAGACAAGTTGAGATCTTGCTCACTTGAAATTCAGGGTATGTGGGATCAATATTTACCTCTGGTATAATTTTCCTATAACAATAGCTTCCATTCGAGTATTCAGATGGCACCATATGAAGCTTTATACGGTAAGAGATGTCGTACACCAACCTGTTGGGATGACGTTGGTGAAAGAAAACTTGTAGGCCCAGATCTAGTGGAGGAAATGATGGAAAAGGTGAAGGTAATCCAAAGTCACATCAAAGTAGCTCAAAGTAGGCAGAAGAGCTATGCTGATAATCGAAGGAAGGATTTGGAATTTCTAGTTGGTGATCATGTTTTCCTGAAGGTATCTCCATAGAATGGAGTCATACATTTCGGTAAGAAAGGTAAATTGAGTCCCAGGTGCATCGGACCTTTCAAAATTCTAGAACGAATTGGGGTTGTAGCTTACAGATTGGAAATTCCGCCAAGTCTCTCCAAAGTTCACGATGTGTTCCACGTATCTCTATTGAGGAAATACATGCCTCACCCAACGCATGTACTTACCTATGAGGAATTGGAACTGGAACTCGATATGTCTTATTGCGAAGAGCCTGTCAGGATTCTTGATATGATAGAACAAGTACTGATAAACCGGACGATGCGTCTGGTAAAAGTTTTGTGGAGAAACTATAATATGGAAGAGGCAAAGTGGGAACCCGATGAACTTATGATGAAGAACCACCCGAGTCTTTTCATACGGTAGTATTCTAGAAATTTTGAGGAAGAAATTGTTTGAAGTAGGGGAGAATGTAACACCCCAAGCTTCTACGGTACATTTCTCTTTGAATAATGTGATAGTGTGTGTTGTACGCAACATCGAGTTCTAACACACACCACAACCGATCAAACTAGCCGTTATGAATAGTAATACCTACTTTTTGAAATTATATATATTTTATATTTCAAAATGGACTTCATTTTTGGAATCGGAATATCGAATTTAGCCTAAGGTGAAATTTTGGTACTTTTCGGATAACTTTAATATTTTGATGAATAGTGAAAATTACTAAATTTTAATTAAAAACAACTTTTTTAATCAAAATAATTTATATTGATAAATTATGAATTTGAGAGGTTTTAATGTATATTTAGAATATATTTTTACCATTTTATCCAATGGTGTTCATTAGAATTAATTTCACTTTGAAATTGGACCTAAACAATTGTCAATCTTTTGGTATATATTGTTTCTTAAAAACACTCTATTTGTTGTAACAGCGGGAATTAATTATAAAATTAATTAATGCAACTTATATGTTTTGAATTTTTTAAAATAGACATCATTTTTGAATTCGGAATATCAATTATAGCTTAGGGTGAAATTTTGGCATTGTTCTGAAAAACTTCAATTTTTGATGAATAGTGAAACTACTAAGTGGTAGTTAAAAAACTGAAATTTTCTTAAAACATAATTTTACCACTTTTGTGAATGTAATTTTGAAAATCCGAGAGACACGGTTAATATCAATAAGTAAAATGTGGTTGAATGAGATGAAAATAATTTTTGGTGAATAGTAACGTTTTTCTTTTATTTACCACGGTTAAAAGTAAATAGGGTAATTAAGGGTAAAAATGATATTAATATTACCCTAACACATGTCCTAATTCTATTGGACAAGTGTATCTCGACCAAAAACAACATTAGGAATAAAATATTATCATTTAGGTCCACTTGGATTAGATTAGGACATTAATTATTATTTAATTCAAAGAAGAGTTAAAAGAGTTAAAATCAATGTTTATTTACTTAAACATTTTTAATATAGGGTTATACATAAGATAAATTAGATTGTAAGTATTCATTAGAAATATAATAAGATTTAATACATAATGATATTTTATTTATTATTTTTAGACTTGAAATAATTTAATTTATTTATGACACAATGATGATGCAGTAATTAACATAATATTGAAAAATTAAAATAATTGATATTATAAATACGCAAATAAATATATTTGAGACTTTTTAGGAATTACACTAATTTTCTATGTTAATATGACATGTTAGTGATGATTTAATTAAATATTTTCGAAGTAATCATTCTGTTATGAGTTTCAAAAAAATCAACTATTGAATAGTGTCAAAATTGACATAAAAGAGATTTTAAAACAAATATTATATTATTAATTGATATTAAATTTGTAAAAATCTAAGGTTCAGCCAAGAGACTTATATCATGATAGTTGTATCTTTAATGGAACACTTGGGGGTCGGTTGGATGTATATAGTATGTTTATTAACTATATAATATAAAAATAAAAAGTGACATGGTAAATGTCAAATTAATTAACTAAGAGTTAAAAATAAAATATAAGGTTAAAATAGAAACCCAAACCTGTCTAAATTCTATTGGTTGAATGGTTTCGACCTATCCCCACCTTACCCTTTGAATAATAAACTTTTTATCTATTAGAAACCGAATATGAATTTATTATAAATTAATATTTCTAGCTTTTCCAAAGGTGCCCCTCATCCCTCTTATAAAAGGGAACTTCCCCTTCTCATTACTTCACACCATCAAAGCCTTTTGGTTCGTCCAAACTCTTCCCAAATACTATCCCAAAAGCCCTCACTACAACTTAGAGGCCTCAATTTGATCAGAAAGACACCATAAGGATCCCTTTTGATCAAATCAAAAGGAAGAACCCGAAGAAGAGGTAATGATTTCACCACCCTTTTCCAAGTTCCTTTCTTCTTCCACTTCTTCTTACTTTGTTGTTACCATTCTGAAATAATAAATCCAGTATCATATATATACTGTGATGTTATTATAAATATGGTACAACCATATTCAGTATTCTATCCATCCTTTGAATAACATTTCACCATACGTGCGTATGTACAGCTTACCGTCTCCACGTCATGGTGTAATTGTTATTAAATAAATTATTATTTGGATGGTTATAATAATAATGTGTAATTCATTTAAATAATAAATTTAACATGATAATTATTTTTTATATATGATATTCCATACAATTATATATTATTTTAATATCAAAAGAATGATATTGTCGCTCGTGCGTACGTACGGACTACCGTCTCCACGAACGTGATGAGATTCATTCTCCATTATATCCATTCAAGTATAATTCTCATTTGATGATTAATAATTGTATCTAAAGACTTGATATCATTCTGGATATGATTAATATACAACCTATCCATGACAAACATGGCTTACGTGACAAAACATCTAAAAGAAAATGAGTAAGTTAACACCTGAAACAATAATAATACTAAGATATTATTAACAAATCACTGTTAGAAGATCATATATGATATCATATTAATATATATGATTCTTGTATAATTTAATAACAATTATTTCACCATTATACAGGATGTTAACCTACCCTTAACCAATGAAAAGTTCAAGGTAAGGGTTATTTCACAATCTCTTCATTATCTGAGGTTGTTTATACGTAATAATCTACTGGGATCTCTTTATCATCCACATACATGTTTCTTAAAAATGTATTTCAAAACATTATTACCATTTAAAATAATATGGGTTAAAGTCATTTATACCCTTGTTTGACTTTTTATAAGAGTTTTATAAAGGAATCATTCCGTCGTTTTCCAAACAAGGTTCTTTTTAACCTTTTCGATAGAATTAATGTAAGAATGCTTTTTTTAACTTATACCGTGGGTGCGGTTTTTTTCCGCCATTATAAAATCGTAGAAGCTTCCCTTACAAGCTTATAAGAATATTTTCAAAGAAAATATTTTATAAATTTATGACTCTAAAATGATTTCAAAATATAATGAGATATTTCTCTAAAAAGAGTTTTGATTTCATCTATGTCAACATCCTTTGATGGATTTTACGCTTATTTGAAGTTGATTTGATATGATACAAAACTTCTATATTGTATTGAAGGTTTTGTGATATGTTTGACTGTGAATGTGCTATTTTTATACCATTCATGGTTTATGGTTAATGTATTGACATTTCGTATGCTAGTTTTAATACGAATGTTTATGGTATGTTTAAACCTTTTCATATGGGAATGCTTTGGACCTAATATGTGACGGGTGGAGCCCACTATAGCTCCTCGATGCATCGGTAGGTCTCATGAGACAAACTAGTGTTTTGGCACAAGGCCTTGGAAAAATCTTATTTGTAGTTTTGGCACGAGGCCTTGGCTTTGTGGTTATGATAGTCTGGCATTATGCATTCCATCATTATGAAATTGGTTATTGATACTGCATGTGATTATTCGATTAGTAGAATATCCATGTGAATAAGTAAATGGAATTATTTCATTTTACTTTTTCCATACTATGTTGAAGTTCAATTTTAAAAGGATTTTGTTTTTGTTATACATTGCCTTAAATGTTTATACTTATTTTTGAAAGTTTCCTCTATATTTTTATCCTTACTGGGATTTGAGCTCACCCCTTTTCTATGTTTTATTTTTCCCAGGATGTGAAGAAGTAAGTTATGAATGACCTGCAGGGATAGTATGTGGGGATATGAGTGTGGAATATGGAGACTATGTTGTTGTATTAGTTTTTCACTTTATGATGTAATACTTTATGAATATATCTAGTGTTTCCAAGGCTACTAAACCAATCGGTCTTTCGAGATTTGATCTTTCTTGTGATCATGCCAATGTAATGTAATAATGCACCGACTATGGGTAACTGGGGTCGGGGCATTACATATTTCATAAAATATGATAGGTGTATAACATAAAACAAGTATTAATGAAACAAAATTTAGATGTAGAATCAATGTGGCATTAAAAAAATTTGAAACCAAATTCATTGAAATCATAAAAAATTTGTATAGTAAATATTTTTATATAAATCATGTATTATAAATAAATGAATTATTTAGATTAATATAAAATGTATAATTAATATTTTTTCATAAAATTACAAAATTTCCTACTGTTATTATGATGAGATGAACCCCTTGTCTCAATTCCTTCTTTCTTCATAAGATTTATATCCTCATATTCATTTAGAGACCTCCTCTAGTATACACTTCTATCCATGAAGGATTGGAATTTGTATAATACTATAATATATAATTTAAATGGAAGTATTATAAGAAGGATTTTTATGTTTGGTGTGGCTGATATATAAGTCTCAAATGATATGAATAAAGCAGGATATGTCTCATTTTATAGGTGATGTGAGGGACACATGGTAAATATCTAAAATAAGTCATACTAAATAATGTCAATTTCTGGTGTAAATTGATGTGGCTCTATTTTTACATTGTTTT
Organism: Viscum album; assembly: GCA_963277665.1. Lineage (NCBI taxonomy): Eukaryota > Viridiplantae > Streptophyta > Magnoliopsida > Santalales > Viscaceae > Viscum > Viscum album. Next base: position 396,763,719 of record OY728162.1, on the reverse strand, counting down.
CCACATATTTTAACTTATTTTTTATTTAATTAATTAATTATTTAATCACTTTAAACTAAATAATTATAATATTGTATTTTTATAGTTAACTTTGTTAATTAATCAATTTTTATAAGTAATTATGTATTTTTAGTCATCAAAATAACAATTTTAATCTTACTAATTTAATAATCTTTAATTATATCTTATTTAGTTTGGTTAATTTAAATCTATGTCATTATTAAATAAGCTAATATTTATTTTATACAATTATTTAATCAACATAATTCTATTTAATTAAGTTAGTCTTTATTTTAATATTTTATCTGCTATTTTAGTTACATTAGAATATGGTAGAAATATTAATTAATTTTTTTAGACATGATGCTCATCATTTAAGTAAATAATATGTGTTTTTAATTAAATTTAACAGTTCTCTTTTTAATTTTATGCATTCAATGAGTTAATTAATTAATTAATTAAGAGTTTGAAAACATTAATTATATTATTTTATGTAAGTAGTTTAATTATTAATTAATTATCAAATTGTTTTAGTCTACAGGTGAGGTAGACAAGCTCTAGCGGTGACTTATATGGGTCACCATTGCTTTTCATTGTCACTTGATACTACTTTGTAATTTGCATGTTTAGTTATTTTAATTTAAATCTTTTATTAATTTAGTCTAATTTTTTTTCTATTTATAATTTTAATGTTGTCAATTAAATTTTTTAATTTTTTAAAGGTTAGTTAAAATTCTGTTTTAAATTTATGGTGTTTATCCTGCTTGTAATTTTTAATTTTCAATCCTTGTTTTAAAAAATAACTTTAGTTTTAATTTTTAAGTTTTTCTTTTGCAAGGTCACCGTTAGTAAATTGAATTGGTGACCCCCGCACCTCACTATCACATTAACGTATACCGGTAACCATTTTGGTACCGGCAACCTCTTCTTTTAAGCTAACGGTGACTTCTATTTAATTATATTGGTGACCTTTTGATTTTAGGATATCGGTAGCCTTTCCTTTAATGGTGACCTTCACGTGGTTTTTCCTCCTCATTGTTACCCATTTTTCCTCCTCACTATTACTCAACTTTCTCCTTTTTCCTCACAGTTAGAATAATTCATAACCCTACTTCTTCCTTACTCACTATTATCTTTTCCTCACTATTATAATTATTTATGTCTATCAGTAACCCTCACATTCCCTTCCTCTCACCCTCACCATTACCGCCCCATTCCCAAACCTCATCATTACACTCGTTTTCACACTGTTATACCTTATTTTCTCAACCTCGCCATTATCTTCTTCGTCCACACCTCCCTTGCTTCAACTCATTCACGCAAAAACTGTTTTATTTCTTCTCTAAACCCTTCTCTGTCCCTGTTCTACCTTCATCTTTTCACATTCCCATCGTAAATCCATCTTACAACCATTGTTCCTCATACAAACATAAACCAATCTCAATTTATAATTGAGATTTAGTGACAAAATTTCAACAATTGAGGGATTCAGATTGCAATCTTATAAGAACCAAAATTTATCTTAGTTCTGTAGAGACAATAAGCCACTATTATTTGGATTTCAGTTACGGACACACCACTGAAGATTGTAGGAGGATGGTATCTGATCCGAGAGGATGATTCAATGCCTCGACAACCATTGAGATTCAGAGGAGATGTAACCGATGTTCCACCGCAACACAATGGGTTTCCACAACAAACCAAAGAGGACCTGCGAGGAGGAAGTTCGCTGGAGCAAGGGAGACGAGATGTTGTTGGATGTCGTTGAATGGAGGAGTGCGCCACACTGGAGCCGTGGAAGAGGCTGATGTCCGCCTCTTGAGCCGATGTTGAGTTGGTTCGTCATTGTGGGTGACCTGTGCAGCACTTGTTTGTAAGAATCATCTCAACCCGCTGGAGCAAGGGAGCTTGGATGTTGCTGGAGCCGATGCCAAGCTGGGAACCACCGGCATTGTTCGATGAAGATGAAACAGACCCTCCCTTTAGTGCCATCAAGGGAGAACCGTGAGCTGAGTGCCACTAAAGGTAGAGGAACTAAAGCCTCTAGTTTGTCGCTGCCTTCCAAGGAGAAAAGATGGCTGCCGATGTGGAGTTTTATAGGAGGAAGAAAAAACTCCCCCTTGCTGCGCGTGGAATTGGGGAGGGGGAAGTAAAAAATTGAACAAAACATATAATAATAATATTAATAATAAAATTAAATTAAAACAAAAGGTAAATAAAGTTAATGTTAAATTAAAAGTTGAAATTAATTAATTAAATATATAGAATAGTTTTTTATGAAGTCATAAATTCAAAAAATTATAACAAATAGATAATTTATCAATTATAATATAAAACTAAATTAATAACAAGTGTTAATAATAAATTAATTTATTTATTATAGTAAATTCGTTATTAATATCAATTATAAATAAACTAGAAATTATACTTATTAATTTGAAAAGATTTAAAACATAATTATTAATTCTAATTATTTAATTAAAATAAAATAATTAATAAATTAATCGAACAATTTAATTTCTTTAAAAAAATAATAATAATGGTAATAAAATTATTAATTAATACTATCAAAGTTATAAATTTTTAATTACTTTATTACTTATGACGTAAATTTGAATAACTGAGTTAAAAGTGTTAAAATTTATAACTTAGTAATTATTGTTATTAACTTTTTCAATTAATGAGTATTTAATAAACAAGTGTTCTACCATAGTTATATTATGTGTATAATTTTATAAATAATATAAAAAACAATAATATTTATCAATCAACTACTTTTATCTTTTAATAAGTAATATACACTTAACTTTTAAAAAACAACCCTTTTTCTTTATTTATGTCATCATTTATTTCAATTCCTTTGTTATTTATTTGTGAAGGTTCATTCAAGAGTCAATAACATGTCCAGTTACATTCAACTAACTCAGCGGGAGTTAGTTACAAGAGAAAAACTTGTCTGATGTGCTTGTCGCGAAAAATGCACATTTTTTGTGGGTTTGTGAAGGAGACTTTGAAGCCGATGGAAGCATGTTGTGATGTGTAGCAGATGACAGATGATATTTTAAGGAGAGAAAGCAGTGTAATTTGAGGGAACAGTCATTCTCATTCCACGCCACACATAAGAGAGCAAAACTCTCGAGAGACATGAAGTGCAGTACCGGTGATTTGGAGTTGCAGGAGTGATGTAGCCATACACGATCATCATCATCATAGGGAGGGTCTCTCTCTTCCTCTTATTTTATATGTTTTAAATTGTACTTACTTCTGATATATTGAAAATGATCTTTGTTTAATTTCATATGTTCAAGAATTTTTCATTTTACTGGCTAAAACTTTTATCTCCTTTAATTAATTTCATCAATCAGAATCTAATTCTTTCATTGATATTGAATCTGGTTCCTGAACAGAAAATTGAGTTTACACCTTTAAGAACATAATTCGAAATCGATGATCTTTTGGAAACATCGATCATTGAGACATTTCATCAGAACGTTCGGCGAGATAGTTTTCTAGTGATAACCTTTTATCAATTTGTTGTATGTTGTTTTTTTATGTGGTGAACTTAGAGAACTATGTTACAGAGTGTTATTTCTTCTAGAGAGGAAGAAATAACAACTAATTTTTAAGGTGTGAATTTAATCAAATTAGGAATATTCATTTATTCCAGTAAAGGTCAAATATCTCGAGCATGCTTTTTGATCTACACTCAGCAGTCTTGTTCCCTTCTATTGTTATTTTTGTTTACACTGTTTCATTTTTGTTTTATCATTTCAAGTATAGGTAATAAGGAACTTCCAAAACATGCTTCACACTGCTTCATTAGAAATAAAAAAATATAAAAAAATTGAATATTTATGAGATGTCTACGACACTGCTGACAAAAGTGAGGTTTTTAGTTTCAAAACCTTATAATTCTCATCTTCGTTCCCTATGGATCGACCATGCACCACTGTACTAGTGTAGGAGTAAAAAATTTAATTTTGAGGACCGTGAGGACCTCTGACCTGTTAAAAATTAGGCATCGTTTCCAGGTAAGGAACACACTTAGAGTCTATAGTTTTAAAAAACAACAATAAATATTTATAAAAATATGATTCAAAAAACTACTTTGAACTGTATTTGCTACTTTTGTTGTTTTAAGGGAAAAAATCTGATCAACTGTGCAACCATGTGTGTTAAAACTCATTTGTTTTTAGTTTAAAGGAAATAGAATAGCATCAGAACTAGAATTAACTGGGACTTTACTGTGTTTTTTGTAGAGATTATGGGAACACTGCCTGGAATTTTGTCTATAACTATCCACAATAGGATGTTTATATTGATGAAAATGAAAATTTTGAATTTAATCATGAATTCCTAGCTAATATAAAATTAATTGAAACCAAACTAGATGCTAGGGAGAATAATTGGGATAATTGGTCAACTAAAACCCATGAAATTCAACTTAGTGATTCTCAAGAGCAAGATCAAAGAATGAAATGTTTGGAAAACATTCTCTTGGAATTACAAAAAAAGGTTATATAACAATATGAGTTTGAAGAAAAATAATGTGTTTATAAAATATTTTAACATCATGTTGAAGAGGATAGTGATAGTGATACTGGGAAACTAAACTTTCATTTTGAAGAATCTGAAACTGTTGAACAAAACATAGAGATAACCAACTCACATAATGAAGAACACATTAATGATGATCCCAAAAAGAACATTAATGGTGTTGATTTGGAAAATTTTGAAGATTAATTCAAACAGATTGAAAATTAATGTCCAGTTCTTCTCATAATTCCTACATTGGAGAAAAATCACTATTTTAGGAGTTTTAAAAAAGAAGTCACTCGGGTGGAAGAGAAACTTGAAACTGAATACATGAATGTTGAAAACTCTTCACCCAATTTTTCTGAATTTGTGAACATTGAGGAAAAACATGATATTAGGAACACTTTGGTAGAGAACCATAAGATGGAAAATATAGAATATGAAATTTTTGAACTTAAACTGAACACTTCACTTCTATGTTTTGAAACTGTAAACCCATCTATTTTTGAAATAATGTTGTATGATAATTAGAATGAGGGAATGATATATGGAGAAAGACTAACTGATGAGTTCTCATTTCCCTATTCTCATTGTAATGACTTTTCTGAGACATTGTGCAATGAAATGGAAATCATTGTTGGCCAACTTGAGGAGAATTGTCTTAATTTGAACATTCTGGCAACTGAATTTATTGATGCTTAATTGGACATTACTCTTCTTGATTTAAACTTTTTGTAACACTCAAATGACAAGGTTTTAGAAATTGATCCTTTTGAACTTGATATTTAAAGCGATGTTGAAAAAACATTAGATTATAGTTGCAGAACTGATTTGTTAGATGCAGTATATGTTTAGTGTGAGTTAACAGATGAGGATCTTTTGGAAGATATTTATAAAATTGTTAAACCTGAATCTGTTGGTGATAAAATAAATTATCTTCCTTGCCTATCACTTCCATCCTCACCTGTGAAGGGTGCTGAGCCTTTTCATGATACTGATATTTGTTCAGATGGAAAATCTGTCTTGAGTTCCATTGTTCATAATTCTGTCGAGCACTCAATTGAATTCCCTCTTGAACCTAGTAATCAGAAGTTACCCATTTTCACCCTTGAATTAGAATCCATTAATTATGAATCTGATAGAGATATCCATGAGAATAATTCCACACCTTTTAAAGATCCTAGTTTTATTTTGTCCCATCATGTGAATTCAAATCTTGAAAAATCTGAAACAAAACTGGAAGTGTTCAGAATTATTCTCACAGTTGTTAAAGTGTGCTACATAGGGGTTATTTTAGGTTATGCGAATTCAGTTTTTATTGTGTTATGTTTTGGTGCCCAAAATTTTATCTTTATGTTACAAGTATTTGGGCCAAACACATGTGGTGGTTCCTATTAAGGAAACTGCATTCACCTACTGACTATGGTTAGTTCTAGGTGAGTCCGGCGGGGGACATTAAATCTAGCGCTACATAGGAGGAAACCCATGGTCTTTTTTTTGTTAATAAATAAATCAAAATAATAATTAAATAAAGTCTAACTGAAGGCTTTTAAATAAGTGCTTCATGGGAGTCAACCCATGCTCCTTTGTTTACATTTTTATACTTATTTGTGCTGAATAATGTGATGCTTTGCTGCTAACTGTATGTTATGTCTCTACTGGATTTTTTTTCTTAGTTTTCATGCTATATGTATTTAGGATTCTACTTCTGTGTCAATAAAGGAGTGGAATTCCCAATATCATTTTTGGACAAGAGCTTAGTCAGGTAAGTATTTCAACTTTCCACATTTTTTACTACTTCTTTTTGCTAATAAAATTCTGCTGCTCGTGTTGCTACTGAACACAAAATTCTACTTGTTTAAAAATACTACTACATATTTTTTGAAAATCTGATGCATAAATTTCATATAAAAATTTTGTTGTATGTCACTATATTAATTAAAAATATACATGTACTTCACTTTTGGAAACTGAATTTCATGGTTATTAAATTCATTTCACTGCTTGAAACTAGGTAGGGGGGTACATGCAGCTGGTCTTTTATTATTAAACTTGCTTTCATCCCAATTAATTGGGCACCCACTTATTATATTCTTCTTTTGAGCTACATTGAAAATCCATGTCACTTTAATTTATGTGTCCTGTTATAAGCCTGCTGTAATTTATTCATTGTGAAAGAAAATCTTTTTGAACTTCAATGATACCCTTTTTACATGTCATTAATCTACTTATTTGAAAATATGTTTTGATCCTTAATTGTTTAATTATTCTTATCCAATTTAGAAGTCAACATTGGGGACAAAGTTGGATTTTAAGTGTGGCGGAGGGGGCCAATTCTTGACTGTTCTAAACTATGATTTAATAAAATCCCATAAATTCCCACTACAACTTCAAACTTTTTGTAAAAAATGGTTATTTTTTAAAAATTCATGCTTAATTTTACGCTTTACATTGTACTCAATTGGGTCTTTCCTTAGGAAAAGTTCCTTGCTGGTAGTTAAGATTTCCATTGAACCTGAAATTAATGATAATGGATGATTGTTGAGTGGTATTCCTTAGTGGTTTCCTGGAAATCTAGTTTAGAGTCTATTTTGGAAAGTGATATGGGTTAAATGTTTGTGGAATTATGGACATAACCATTCGAACTAGAAGTTTGATTCTGATTCTAGGGGACTCAATCATTTTCTTTTATTTCTTAAAATTAATTTCTCTATTGAGGCAATGGAAATGGTTTCTATATAAATATTTTGAAACTAGAGTAATTTGGGAATCTGAGATCCCACGGTGAGTCTCTGAGACCCTAGATGCTGGGTGCATTTTTATTTACTAAAATTCCTCTGTACACCTTGAATAAGTGATTATGTGCAGTGCTTAGCACGATGATACATGGCTTGGGATAAATAAATAAAGTGTCTATGGTCAAAAATGATCTCATTATGGTGAGGGGAATGATGAATGACAGATGAAGAAGGGTTCAATTGATTTATATGGAAATCATTTAGGTTGTATCATTGAGGTGATTCAAAAAAATTAAATGTTATTGGAACCTAGGATTCCGTCAATGTATAATGTTCCTAGGTTAAGGTCTAAATTACATTGTTATTCTACCTGTTGTCACCCTCAGAATTTGGACTTAATCCTGGATTGATGTGAGTCATTAAGTAGTACCAAATATGAGGTATGAAATCTTCATTTCTTGATGATTCTTATCTCTCTTAATTACCCTTCAGTATTTGTTATAGGCAAGATTAATATGAGTAATTCATTTTCCTAGCCTACGGTTATGTATTGTCCTCTGTTTTGAGAACTAGACATGTTACAGTGTGATCTTAACCATAAATACATTTTACTATTTTTCAAGAAAATATAACATGTGATTGTTTGAGGACAAACAATGCTTATGTGTGGGGGAATTTGATGTGGCTCTATTTTTGCATAGTTTTGTCACATATTTTTCCTTAATTTTCAATTAATTAAATAACTATTTAATCACTTTAAACTAAATAGTATTAATTTTGTATTTTTATATTTAAATTTGTAAATTAATCATTTTTTATAAGTAATTATGAATTTTTAGTCATCAAAATAACATTTTTAATCTTACTAATTTAATCAAATTTAATTATGTCTTATTTAGTTTGCTTAATTTAAATCTACATGACTATTAAATAAGCTAATATTTATTTTAGACAATTATTTGATCAAAATAATTCTATTTAATTAAGTTAGTCTATATTTTTTTATTTTATCTACAATTTTAGTTTCATTAAAATATGTTAGCAATATTAATTAATTATTTTAGACATCCTTCTCATCATTTAAGTAAATAATATGTGTTTTTAATTAAATTTAATTGTTTAACTTTTAATTTTATGTATTCAATGAGTTAATTAATTAATTAATTATGAGTTTTAAAATAGTAATTATATTATTTTATGTATGTAGTTTAATTATTAATTCATTTGATAATTGTTTTAGTCTACCGGTGATGTAGACGAGCTCTAGCGGTGACTTATATGTGTCACGGTTTCTTTTCATAGTCACTTATTGCAACTTTTTAATTTGTATTTTTAGTTATTTTTATTTAATTATTTTATTAATTTCTTCTAAAAATTATTTAGTTTATAATTTTAGTGTTTTGAATTAAAAATATTAATTTTTTAAAGGTTAATTAAAATTCTATTTTAAATTAATAGTGTTTATCTCTCTTGTAATTTTTTATTTTCAATCCTTGTTTTAAAAAATAACTTAAGTTTTTATTTTTATGTTCTTCTTTTGCAAGGTCAACATTAGTAAATTGCACTGGTGACCCCCACACCTCACAGTCACATCGTTGTATACCGGTGTCCATTTTGTTACAGGTAACCTCTTCTTTTAAGCTAACGGTGACTTCCATTTAATTATATCGGTGACCTTTTTATTTTAAGATATCGGTAGCCTTTCCTTTAATGGTGACCTTCGCATGGTTTTTACTCCTCACCGTTGCCCATTTTTTTCCTCCTCACTATTACTCACCTATCTCCTTTTCCCTCACCGTTAGAATAATTTATACCCCGCTTCTTCCTTCCTCACTGTTATCTTTTCCTCACTGTTATCCTTATTTATGTCTATTAGGAACCATCACTTTCCCTTACTCTCACCCTCACCGCTAATTCCCCATTCCCAAACCTCATTGTTACCCTCTTTTTCTAATTTGTATACCTTATTTTATCTACCTCACAGTTATCTTCTTTGTCTGCAACTCCCCTGCTTCAACTCATTCACAGACACACGGTTTTCATTCTCTCTAAACCCTTCACTGTCCCTATTCCACCTTCATCTTTCACTTTCCCACCAAAAATCCATCCAGCCACCATTTTTATTAATTCCATCATAAACCAATATCAACTTCGAATTGAGATTTAGCAAAAAAAAATCAACAATCGAGGGATGCAGATTGCAATCATATAAGGACTAAAATTCATCTTAGTTCTCCAGTGAGAATATGCCACTGCTATTTGGATTTCATCCGCAGCCATACCACTAATGATTGTAGGAGGCCGGTATCTGATCCGAGAGGATGAAGCAATGCCTCGACAACCACTGATATTCAGATGAGAATTAACTGTTGTTCTGCCGCAACACAGTGGGTTGCCACTGCGAACCGAAGAGGACCCATGAGGAGGGAGTCAGCTAGAGCAAGGGAGCCTGGATGTTGCTGGATGCTGCTGGATGGAGGAGTGCACCACGCTGGACATTTGGAAGAGGCCTATGTCCGCCGCTTGAGCCGAGGTAGAGCCAGTTCGTCGTTGTGGGTGACATGCGCAACACCTATTTGAAAGAATTGGCTCAAACAGCTGGAGCAAGGGAGCTTCGATGTTTCTAGAGCCGATGCCAAGCTGGAAACCACTAGCATTGTTAGAGTAAGATGAAACAAATACTCTCTGTAGCACCGTGAAGGGAGAAATGTGAGATGATCACCGCTGAAGGCCGAGGAACCGAAGCCTCCAGCTTACTGCTGCCTTCAAAAGAGAAAATTTGTCCGCCGCCGTGGAGTTTTAGAGGATGAATACCCCCCTGCTGCGCGTGGAATTGGGGAGGGGGAAGTTAAAAATTAAAAAAAATATTATAATAAAAGTAATAATAAAATTAAAGTAAAACAAAAAGTAATTAAATTTAAATTTAATGTTAAAGATAAAATTAATTAATTAAATGAATGGAATTGTTTTTTATTAATTCATAAATTCAAACAATTTTAATAAATTATCAATTAAAATATAAAACTAAATTAATAACAAGTGTTAACAATAAATTAATTTACTGATCATATTAAATACATTATTAATAACAATTATAAATAAACAAAAAATTATACTTATAAATTGAAAAGATTTAAAACTAAATTATTAATTCTAATTATTTATTTAAAATAAACTAATTAATAAATTAATCGAACAATTTCATTTCTCTAAAAAATAATAATAATGGTAATAAAATTATTAATTAATACTATCTATGTTATATATTTTTAATTACTTCTATACTTATGACGTAAATTTTAATAACTGAGTAAAAAGTGTTAAAATTAATAACATAGTAATTATTTTTATTACCTTATTTTAATTAATGAGTTTTTTAAAAAAACATGTTCTACCATAGTAATATTATGTTTATAATTTAATAAATAATAAAAAAAATAAATAATAATTATCAGTCAACTACTGTTAACATTTAATAAGTAATATACACTTAACTTTTAAAAAATAACCATTTTTCTTTCTTTGACTCCCCATTTATTTACTTTTATTTTCTATTTAATTTTCCAGGTTCATTCAAGAGTCAATAACATGTCTAGGTACATTCAAATAACTCAGCGGGAGTTAGTTACGAGGGAAAAACTTGTTTGACATGATTGTTGTGAAAAAATGCACATTTTGCAGTGCGTTTGTGAAAAAGAATTTGAAGTCGGTGGATGCATGTAGAGACATGTAGCAGATGAAAGATGATATTTTAAGCATAGCAAGCAACATAATTTGAGGGAAAGATAATACTCATTCCACGCAACACATATGAGAGACAAACTCCTGGGAGACATGAAGAGGAGTACTGGTGATTTGGAGTTGCAGGAGCGAAGTAGCAGTACACGATCTTCATCTTCGGAGGGAGGGTCTCTATCATCCTCTTCTTTTATATGTTTAAAATTGTAATTGCAACTGATATATTGACAATGATCTTAGTTTAATTTCATTTGTTTGATAATTTTGAGTTTTACTTGCTAAAACTATTATCTCCTTTAATTAATTTCTTCAATCAGAATCTGGTTTTTTCGGCGAGATTTAATATGGTTCTTGAAATTAAAATTAATTTTCCCCATTAAGAACATAATTCTAAATTGATGAACATTTTGCAAGATCGATCCTGAGACAATTCATCAGAACATTCGGCGAGATATTTTTCTAATGATAACCTTTTATCAATTTTCTGTATATGGTTTTTTGATGTGGTGAACTTCAAGAACCATATTACAGAGTGTTATTTCCTATGGTGAGGAAGAATTAACAATTAACTTTAGAGGAGTTAATTTAATCATATGAGGATCATTTACTCAAGCCAGTAAAGATCTAATCTCTTGAGCATGCTTTTTGATCTACTCTCATCAGCCATGTTCCCTTCTATCGATATTTTAGTTTACACTGTTTCAATTTTGTTGTATCACTTCCAGTATAGGTGATAGAAAATTTCCAAAACTAGTTTCATACTGCTTTGTTAAAAAGAAAAAAAATATAAAAACATTGAAAAGTTATGAGATGTCTACCTCACTACTGATAACAGTGTGGTTTTTAGTTTCAAAACCTTATAATTCTCAGCTGCCTTCTCTGTGGATCGACGTTGCACCAATGTACTAGTGTAGGAGTAATAAATGAAATTTTGAGGGTCGTGACGACCTCCAGCCTTTTCATAAATGAATCCAAATTTGTAAGTATAAATTGTTATGATAATATGAGGATGAAATAAATCCATTGAATAAGAATTAGAAAGTTGTGTGCAACAATCATACCCTTATATCTTGTTTTACCCCCAAGTAAAATGGTTTTAACATTAATCATAATAACATGGATTTACTTTGTCTAATAATCACTATAGAAAAATTTTAGACAAACATATACGATTATATTAATTTTTATGATTCTAAATATTGACTTAATTATAAAATATTCAATATTTATAAGTGGCATAATTTAATTTTTAATTATCATAAAAGTGGAAATAGAACCCTGTTTTAGGAAAATGAATTGTTAATCACAATACATATTTTCATAAGTTATTTCAGTCATAAAAAAATAATGGATGATTAAAATATATTATTGAATCTATAATCTATAAATTTTTATAAAATATAATGATATTGAGATTAATTTTATTTATTAAGACAGAAACACATTTCAAACATAAAAAACTACAATTTGAATGGTATGTTTTTAGACCAAGAATAATAATATACCAAAATATAGTATATTAATTATTAATAAGTCATTAATAATATTATTTATAATAAAATTATACTTATCTTAACATTTTCTCATATTAAAAAAAATTATCTCTATTTCACAGAAAATGACATTTTTATAAATTAATTATATATATTTTACTATTCATAGAGAAATAATTTTATTTTGAAAAAAATAAAGTTCTCAAGTGACGATAATTTTGAAATTTAAATTTCAAAAATTATAAAAATATATATAAATAAAATATCTTCATATGTTATACATTATTTATAATTTATTTTCATCTAAAATAAAATATAAACCATTTGTGTAAATTAAACAGTTTTGATGTATAAAATGATTTTACAGAAAATTGAGTTCTTAATTATTTTGTATTGATAAGTATATTAGAATTTTTAAAACCCATTATCAATATTTAATCATATCATCATAATTAATATTCACAAATTCTAATTTAATGGATAGTCTATAACAGTTAAATATATAAAATATCATAATGACTTGGGGTTGTGTGTTAAGAATGATACCAAACACTGATATTTTATTTAAAGAAAAATATGTTCAAAAGTATATATCCTTGATATACCCCTATTAAATAAATTTATTCCTCATAATATTAATCTTCTTAATCATTGGTTTCATATATTAAATTAATTTTTTTTAAACCCACATAGCAAAATGGATTAAAAAAATCATCCATTGAAAATAAGATATAGGAAATATAGAGGATACCTAAAACAACACATAATCAAGTTCTTCAAAAAATGGAATTAATTTCATGTGAAAATATAAACAAGGAGTAGAAAAATAATATAAAAAGAATAACAAATAGTGATGGATAATATGGTCAGGATAATTATAAGGACCATAAAACCATAAATCAGGGAGCGGTGAAAATGACCATAAACTCTTTAGAATCAATTTAAAAAAGGAAAAAAATTTCATATCAAGATCATTTTCCAAGTGTATTGGAATCATATTACTATGGAAAATGTGGAAATATATATAATAAAATTATTGACATCAACAAAAACAATTTCATCATTTTCATGAATATATTAATTTACTTTGACGTCTTTTCATCCCTATTTGAAAAATATTAAATTTTCATGCCTGTTTCACAAAAATAACCTTTTAACATATCTTAATATCCCTTACTGAATGAAAATTATTTCCTTTCATCACAAATATTTACTAAAAAACATAATTGTTAGCACATAATATAGATATGGATAAATAATAATTTAATAAAATACCACATTAATATCCAAAACCTCCATTATAACACCCAAAGTTCAGCATTATCCATTTCATAAATAGTTGACCTTAAGAATCTACAATAATATGTTTAACTAAATTTGAAACCCATAATATTTTTACAGAAAATCACAAAATTTACAAAATCAAGGTGACTTTAATCTCTAAAAATATAATTTTTCTCTTAATGTTAAATATTAAACATGTGATTACCCAACTAAAATATTACCCTCCAAAATTATAATAACTGGAATCACTATAAAACCTAAATGTAATTGTTTTTACATCCAAAAAATTTTGTATATCCTTATTCATTAAATTATATAACTGACTATACAAAATTACCAATAAATCCAAAAAATAATCTACATCATAAAAGATAACATAAATCACTTTTTTATTAAATCACTCATAAATTTAAAGGCCTTGAATACTATCCAAATTAAATTGTAAATATATATAAACTCTTTGACACAATATAGATTATCATCTCAACTTATAGATCTTCTATATGGGTTATCTATCGCTGAAATATTTTTTTTCTCACAAAATAAAACATTCCCACTTAATCGCATTTCACCTTTATGAGTTCCATTCAATGTATTATTTAAAACAAATAATGGAAAAAATTGGTATAATTATTAAATTTTTTATTTTTATTATAACCATCATTTCATTAATTAAACAATTTTAGAACATAATTATTATATATTAATAAATAAAATCATCAAATACTCATGTTCAATAATAGGATTTTCAATGGCACTTTTATGTTCTAGGAGTTGGACCATGGATTATGGTATTTGATATGATAATGGTTGTGTTCCCCATACATTATACATTTATATATAAATTGTACATTTATATGTACATTATTTCCATACATTATTATATCCATTCCCTCAAAAACTAATTTCTATATGTCCTTTTTTAACATAGAAAACATATTGAAATTTTATTTATACGTTTCTATTGTTTTTTCTATCCTCATTCATGATATGTATGAAGTTTAGTATTTTCTCAACCATAGTATCTTTAAATTAATTTTTTCTATTATTTTTTTTTCATTCTATAAAACACCCATGTTAATGTAGTTCAAAGTATATTTAGATATATTGTTTTTCATAATCCAAGATTTCACATTCTATGACATATTTTATTTGGTTTCTCATGAGAATAGTCATTGAACTGTCTATCACATTCATCATTACGATGTGAAATCATTCATTTAATATCAATATTTTTACAAGTTATATTGAATAAATTACAACATAGGATTAACCAAGGAAAACCATTTTAATTTTCAATGTAAATCCACTATAATGATTCATATTAAATATATAATTTTTTTAGTAATATATCATGGGATTATCTAATTACATGTACAGTAATGGTCCATTAAGTGTGGACTAAAATGATGTAAATTATATACTCATCCCACTCTTTTCAGTCATTTTACCATTAGATGAATATTACCTAAATAATTTCCACTTGTAGTATGTAGATAAGTATGTATTTATAAGAAAACCACAAAATATCATCCTTAACAAATAAATTAATATGTCATCTTGTATGTAATTTTAACATAATAGATGTCAGAAAATTTTAAAAATCATAATTTCTAAAAGATTATAATCCATTCATTGATAGCTACTATAGATACACCAATATACGTACATAAAAACAATAACTTTTTAGTGGATCACTAATTCTATATTATTATTATCCTTTCTAGAAACATATTTTTTTTTTGTTTCGTTGAAAACCATGATACCAAAAAATTGGTAATTAAATTACCTATATCATTTTCCATTTAGTTTTAAATATCTATAACACTTCTTAGACATATCATACCTTAAATATTTTATCATATCACGGGGAAGGTAAAAATAATAATGGGTGAACCAAATAGATCATTAAAAATAAACACAAGAGATATAAATCATTTATAATATATTAATTATATGGAAATGATAACATGAGGATAATAACATGGAATAATACACATAAATTCATATATATTAATCATGAAATGTGACATAATTTTTTATCAATAAAAATACATATGTCATAAGAGTATGGAACCTTCTTTAATCATTCACAATCCATGAGAAAATTTTACCATAATTACACATTTGTTTTTTGGAAAACACATTAACATGGAAAATAATTTAATTAATAAATAGTCACTACAAAAAAGAAACATTAGGTATTGGTGTAACACCCCCTTCAATAATTTCCTTAATCAATATTTACAATGATTTATATCTTGTTGGAAAAAGTACATTACCCAACTAGTTTAACTCCAAATTGTAGTCATATTTATCTTTTATGATATCATTTACTACCAAATTTATTTATAGTTGTATAATTTTATACCTCCCATAACATAATTAAAATCATACATAATCATGCCACTGTATAAAATAAATTCATCGTATCATCAAATCATAACATGTAGAAAGGATAAGGGTGTTATATAAGATTAATCAACTTAAGCATAAATCATCTAGATAAAACATTATTATTTTTACATTGGATCATATCACCAACAAATAATATGAAACATCACAGTAGGTTTTTATAAATTAAAATTCCATTGAAATATTACTATAACACTTCTGGAGGAAAAATCTATATTAATTTTTAATTTAATTATATTTACTCTAAAAGAATCAAAAAAATATTAATAACACAATTTCCCTTAAAAAGAATAATGTCTACATAAAATGGAAGAATTATCTAAAATAGTATTAATGATAATGTGGATATTCTTTCATATTTTTTACTCTAAACAAAAAATTCTTTTCACATTTTTGTAAAATGAAAAAAAATCTCCTGCTTGGAAAATGATAAGAAACTTATTTATAAAACATTGTAAGTAATGATAATTATAGATAAGAAAATTATTAAATTTATTTATTATAGTAAAAATATTATAGAAAAAAAAAATTAAAATATTTAAATGGAATAAAATATTATTAACATATGATAGAAATAAAGTCAATTTTCCAAAAAAATATTCATCCAGCCACATGAGGTCTTAAAGAGGTGGGAAATAAATAAAAATATTAAATATCATTAAATAACCATTTTATTAGATAACGCATAATATTTTTGAGTTATGGATAATACATTTATTTCATCATAAGATAATAATATTAAACAATCATGTTGAGAATCATTTTTTTAATATAAAACTTCTATTGTTGTGGTGACATTTGAATCATAACATGATGAAATAAATAACATCAAATGAAACACATAATACCAACAACATGAACATATTCACAATAAAAAATATTAATGGGTTAGTATAAACATCTAGTTACAAAACATGTGAGTATAACATCAACTTTTTTCCAATGAAACAACATTCAAAATACAAACCCCAATAGATTTAGGAATTTTTTTTAAAAAGTAATTCAATGCGTGAAAAAAATATTTTTCACTGGATACCATGAATTAAATAATATAGTATAAAAAAATCTTGGTCATTATATAGACCCTCGAAATATGATACATTTTTGATGAATTAAAACATGTCTTGATTAATAGAATTTGAGAAAAAACCCTTACCTCACATCTATCATTTTTTATAATCCTTCCAAACTCATAATATATTGGAGACATCTTTTTTAATAAACATTAAAAAATGAGTATTATTTTTTGGATAATAAAAAAAGATATAAGATAAAGAAAATAATTATATGAAGGTTTTTGTGTGGGTCTTTCTTGAGCAATATAGCTCAAATTATGTTAAAATGAGAAGAGGATAAGAAACTTTTTATTATTGAGGGGAGGAAAAACAGTTAATTTATTAAAATTTTCAAATTTTTAGTGGTACTTTTCATGGGAAAGTGTTCTAAAATGGATAGGGAATAGGTGATGTAATTTAATAATTATAGAATATATTTTACCATTATTCTTTATATTGGATAGTTAGGATGTCCTGACCCTATCACATGGTAAAACCCTATTAAACTCATCGTAACCAAGAACATTATAACAAAATATTATGGTTTGTTCTATTAAATATGTAAAAAAATTATTCTTAATGTATTAGATTATGAAATTTATACTGATTAAAATTATTGAATTTATTTTATAGGATTCAATATCTATTAGTGGAATACCTTAATTTTAAATTAGCATCCAACCAATAATGATATCCCTTTTTAGAAAATTGAAACTGAAATAATAAAAGAAGTGTTAAATGAATTTGATTACTTCTTAAATATATAAAATGATTTTTTAAAACACATTACTATATATTAAATCTTTAAATTCAATTAGAATCATTAATTAGAAGATGTTATTTTAATATATTAAGATAAAAGGACATTCGACACATATATATTTTTGGGACAAATGTGTTTTTATGCCAAAAAATAATCATATACCAAATTCAAGTATAATGTTTATTTTTATGTAATTAATTATTTTATTTCTAAAAAGGATACATATAAAAATTTAAGATCAAATTTAGTACATAGAGAACATTTAATAAAAAATAAATTATAATTTTCTAAAAATGATTCATTTTTTACTATCCAATGTCAAAAAAATCTTCTCAAAACTCATAATAATTTAAAATTATGATAGTACCAACATTATGATGTCAATAATGTTATTAATTTAATCAAAAATTTGTTCAAAAATTTGTAAATAAATTAAAATTTTCATGAATGTAAAATTAAAAATGAATCAATTTTTTTAGAACATATTTTTGAAGTATAATATGATATTATTAAAAATTAAGTAATTAATTTATTATGCATAAATAAATACTATATAATTATTTAAAAACATATATACATATTTTTTCATCTAGTGGTAATTAATATTCTTACAATCTTATTTAAAAGATATATTATAATTTTATATTATATCATTGATCATATAGCCTAAGGTATTTTGGTAATGTAAGCTACAGATCACTTATATTTTTTATATCTATATATATTAAAAAACATTATTGTGTTACAAGGACTACATCCTACATGAGTAACGTGAGTTTTTTTCACTTCCTATTTTCATTAAATGTAATAAAGTTATATTGGATAATAATATATTATATTTATGATATAATTATTAATCTAGACAATTGAATTATTATTTAATTTAATTTTGTTCAACTTATAAAAAAATGAATAATCAATCGGGTGTACGTATAAATAGTAGTGTAAAAAATGAGGGAATTCATTTTTCACTAGCCTAAATAGAATAATATTAATTCTTAATTAATTAATAAATATTACATTTATGAAATGAATAAGATTCTATAGATGATGAAATAATGATCTAGGTATAAGAACCAAACTAGTTTGACCTAAATATGAATGAAAAAACGAACATTTTTACCCTAATAATGAATTTAATAAACAATTTTAAATAATATGGAAATTGGAAATTATAAGTTAGTTCTAAACAATTAAATAAATACCAAGAATATATTAAATTATTTATAATAAATATATATTTAGTATACAATAGGTCTGAATAAATTTGAACAAATATGTGAAATGATGTAATGGTTTATGTTCCCATGTTTTATAATTTTCAATTTTAAATTTACATTGAGTGAAATTATATGATCCTTGACTTTTTTACCTTCTAGATATATTCTTATCATATATTTTTTTTTCTTTCATAATATTTTACAATACTACATTTTTTGGTACTAAGACTTATTCATGAAATTTTTCTAAGAATATAAGACATTATTTTTAATTTTGGGGTTAAGAAACATTCTCCTCTATTTAAATTATCTTAAAATTGTTTTTATTTTTATATTTTATCAATAATGAACTGTTTTAATAATTTAATTTTTACACCTAATAAATTATCAAAAAAATAATTTATTAGAATTATTTGAAATAAATTATTGGTGATACGCTTTTGAATTTTTAAAAGTAATGGGAAAGGTATGTTATTTTTTCAAATATAAGATACATAAATATTATCACACTAATATATGCTTCCTTTATTATGAGGATTAATTAACTTGTTTCAATTGTTTTGTAGAGACTGATTTATTTTAAATAATTTGGACATATAATTATTAATTGTTATAGAATGAAAAGGGTTGTATTCTCTTATTTTATAAAGATTTTTTCAGTAATAATTAAAAATATATTATTCATCATTCTCCACATTAATTAGGACTTTTAATTATTCCATAATAATATTATCTTATGATAATATACACATTATTTTTATAGATGGATTATAATGATGGTGTTTTTAGATTATTCTATGAAACTGTTTAGATTCTAATTAGTTAAATAAGTTATGATGAAAACCATATGAAACTCCTTTACATTCCATGGGTTTTTCTATGATGAATGTTTTTTGATATTTTGGAACACTTATATATGGTTATAATTTTTTAATATCTAGTCATGTTAATATATAACCCTCCAATATTTTTCATAAATATTTTTAAATCATGAGATGATTGTATCTATAATGGGGAGGGAAACATGTTCAGTAAGGGACTATTTCCACTTTCATAGTCATAGTAGTGAAACATAGATTTAGAAATTATGGAATTATAGTGAAACTAATTTACCATGGGAATTTTTCTAATATTATAGTCTTGGTTGTTATCATAAACTATGGAAATGATTTTTGAGTCTAATGTGTATGTCACAAAACTATATCTTATGCTTATGATATATTATCAAAACTCAAGATTGATTAATGCTGACTATTAAAACATAATACATGTGCATTTCTTATGAATAATTCATATTCCATGAATCATGATTTGTTATATTTTAATTATTTTATAGTATTTTTCTAATTTATGTTAATTTTATCATAACATTAGGCTTATCTCATACTAACTTTTTACCATTGATTGATATCTCATATGTTTACCCATGTGGAGTATCTGACCTCATCATTTTTTTATGTTTTTATCCATGTTTTGATGAAAGGTATTTTTTGGGTATGTCTAATAAGGGTAGTAAGTGAGAATATATTTATGGGAGATGTAGAAGATAATTCAAGGAATAATTTTATTTTTAATCTAGTCTCCAAAAACACTAATCATTTATGGGTTTGGGGTTTCTATTATTCTGAGATATATTGATTAATAATATAAAATAATTTTATATTTATTTATGTTAACATCATATCAAAAAATTTAACATCATTGTATATTTTGGTTATTTATGTAGATAATTTTATAATAAAAATCAGTATATAAACTAAAAAAACTTATGATGATCTAAAATAATTATAAGAAAAAACCTGATGTGTCATATGTTGATAAGAAGGTGTTATAATTTACGACGTATTAGAAATGATTTTTATGGTTATATGATTAGTCATACTAATTTATGATGATGTATATCCATGCTAACCATTTTGGTTTTAGAAAGTGATTCATGAAAGAATGATGAAGAAGAGGTTTGGATATTTACAAAAATATATTAAAGTATTTAATTTGATCTTATTCATATGAATTCCATTATATATTGAAAACATTATAGGAATATTAATTGATATTTTTGTGCTTACATATTTATTTATCAATAAAAAATTAAAATGGTATAATGAAAATAAATCACATCTATAACAATTCTTTGATAAAAGTTTCTAGGATTTTGCTTCGTAAAAATAATATTATTATGGTAATAGTATTATTTGAAATTTATTTGGGCTTATATTGAATTATTTATAAATCTCCCATATTAATATTAGAGGAAGAGAGGTCACATTTTTTTTTCTAAATCAGTCTATGACCATCTATCATTAACAAGATAAATATTAACATCAAATGGAAATTATTTCCATTATATGAATATGAAAATCTATTCTAGAGGTGTATTTCTCTGGAAAGTTCATGAATAAAATTAATATTGTATATATTCATATTGTTCATGAATACTGTGATGTATTATGTAAAGATAGTCATACTCTTCCCAACAAAATCATGAAGATTAGTTTCCAAAAAAATGCATACCTGGTGAATCATATATGTCAAGAAATGTGTTTATAATGTCAATGATTTAGATATAGTAATTTACTAAATGACTCCAGGTGAATCAAAAATAAGGATTCATAAACACAATTTCTTCACTATGGATGACTCTAATTATTTTCATTAATAAGAATGATTAGTTATTGTTTCTTTGAATTGGTTATTTTGATATTAATAAGATCCCCACCATTAATATGTATCATATTCCCTGTATTGATCCATTATTTGATCATATACACAAATATTTGTAATTTTAAATGATTTACATTCATTTGGATATCATCAAATGTGTTTCAAAAAGTAATATATGCCAATTATATACAGTCATATGAGGTATGTTAATTATATATTTATAATGATTCCATTTGGAAATACCAATATCCCATTTGTTTTAGTAGATATATTTAACATGAACATTATATATTATATTGATCAGTTTTTAGTTGAATCTATAGATAATATTTTGTTATATTTAAGGAGAATTGAAGAGAAGGAATATTATTTTAGGAACTATTGAATATCTATGGGAAGGGGAACTGTATTCCAATTTTAACATGGGTGAATTTTTTTTATAAATTTTTTTCATTTTAAATATATATAATATCAAGTGAGGGTATATTCATGGATCCATTGAAGACATAAATTATTGATTATTTTCTTAGAAGAACAATGGTGAGTGAGATCTAGAGTTTTCATGGGATTGATATATAATAATGATTCTTTGTCAAAATTTTCTCATGGTTATTGAAAAACTCATTTTTATAGTATAATGAAAAGAATATTCTGAAAGAGGAATATAAAGAATATTTTAGGGAGGTAAAATAAATGTTGTTCCGTGCACATGTACTCACACTACCTAGTAGTGTAGAAGGGTTTCTGATGTACTATGATTCATATAAGATAATAGTCGTATGTGTTCTTATATATTATTTAATTATAGTATCATATAGCCGACAATAATTATTGTTTTATGGGGAACATTACTCTATTCATGATTTGGATTTCGAGCAGTAATTTTTTTATTGAAAATATAGAGAAATTACCTTTAAAAACAAACATGTAGTATTTATAGTGTTTATAAAATAATAATATATATATTAGCATATAAAGATTTAAACATGAACCAATGGGGATAGATAGATTTGATTAATGGTTATGAATTCTAAAGACAATACCACCCTCATAAGGAAAACATTGATTTTGATGCTCTATGTAAGAATTATTGTGTTAGTTTTTATATCACGTGGATTGAAATATATCAGGTAATTATGGATTTATAAAATATGGATAATGAAATATAGAGGAAAGGTGATATATAATATATTATATGAATCATCAATAATATATCCTTATGACATTTAACTATTTTTAGAAGGAGGGTGTGGAATAATTTATGTATGTTAAGAATGATACTGAGTTAGAACATGGTTTAGATAGAAATTTTAATGTTCATTGACTTAATATGTGTCCTTTCAACACTATAATTGAAGAAGGATCAATTATATTTATGTTAGAGTTAATTATTCTCTATCCATCATGGAATTATATATATGTATATTGATATGATAGATTATTTTCCATTAGAACCAAGAAAATGTATATTTTAGAATATGTATCACAATTCATGGTGTGTCTTCCTCTTGTGTCTAAGTGAATGTAATATAAGGGGATGTTATATCTATTAACCATAAATGAAAGGTAATGGGAAAACATAACATTGGATTTTATTGTAGGACACCTTAATACACATAAAGGTCGTAATGAATTTTTTTTGTATCATTCCTTATAAATTCATAAAATTATATTCCTATCAAGGAAGACTATTCTCTTGATCTATTTTACTAAATATAAATTATATATTACTATGTATTCATATAATAAAACATGTTGTTATGTATGATCTAGATTAGAGGTTTACTTCAATGATGTTGATATGTTTTAAGAAAGACATGAATGTTGAGTTAATTTTTATAAATTATAATCAAAATAATATAGATGGTATGTTATAGTAATCTATACAATCTATAGAACATATTTTTATATCCCATTCAATGGATTTAGATTTTTTTTGGGATTTATATGTCAGTCAACTATATTTTTCCTTCAAAAATCTATTCTACTCAAGAATTCATATCGATTTTTATGAATCCAAAAATGGTATAATGAATAATAACCCATGTTTTGGGACTAAGTTAGAGAAATAAAACCATTGGGACTCCAACTAGATAAATAAAGGCCAGGTAATGTTATAACCATTCAATATAACAAAATGGAAATATAGAGTCAATGGAACAATTATGGTAAAAATTATTGATGAGTTTAATGTTAGTGATATGTTATTCTCATATATATTTATATGGAAAATAGTTATGATATAAGGAATGAAGGGATAGTGTATCCATATATATATTAGACCCTTTAAGTTTATTGATTGTATTAGGATAATTGATTTTGACTTGTCACTTCCACCATATCTCTCTTAAGTTCATTATTTGTGTCATGATTCATTTTTAAGGAACTACATACTTGATCCTTCAAATATAATGAAATCAAATATTATGAAAATGGGAAAGATATTTCTTATAATAAATAATTATTGGATATTTGAAATCTAATAGAAAAATGAGATACTGAAAAAAAAACTACTAAGATGGTGATTGTTTTTTGGTGAAATAACGAATTTGAGAATGCTATATCAAATCCTATGGATTTTATGACTCATAAGATAATTTAGTTTTTTAACTTAGAGTAATGTAATATTTAGGGTGAAATTACTATATGTTGCGTAGAATGTAACACCCTATGACATTGGAATATATATTTAATTTTTTTCAATGTGTTTGTTAAAATGATTTTCAAGAAACGTTGAATATAAATGAACATTGACTAAAAAATTATATTATATATAACCATGTACCTTTATTGGTCAGTATTAATATAAAAAACATAATTATGAAAAATATAAATAAAATATCTTCTTAATGAAAATGTGTTAGAGATGCTATGGAAATATAGAACTCAGTTAGAAATGATAAAAACATTAATGATAATGTACTATTTTTTAAGATATTTTATTCATGTATAAATTATATATCATGATCAAAAATTAATTATAATTTTGATAAAATATATAGTTATATAATGAATAATAATTCAAACATTGGTTATCAATGTAAAATTTATAAAAAATTAATAATTTAAAGATAAAAATGTACATTATTTAGAAAAATGTATTTCTTTGAAACAAATATTAATATTTTATTAAATAAAACTAATATAAATTCATGAATAATTTTAATATATATATTTTATTTTTTTATTAAAAATATTTAAATTCATCTATTGATGGTAACTATGAAATTAGTTAAAATTCATTCAATTTATACATTAATAATGAATGTTTCTAAAATAATTTTATTTAATTTTATAGATTTATTTAAAAACTAATATCAAAAATTTATTAGAATTTAATTACATAACATATATTTCATATTACAAATAAAAATGTACTAATTTTTTAAATAGTTTAATTTTTTTCTTGTTCATAATAAATTTTAACTAATGAACTATTGGATGACGGAACCACGGGAGAGCACGCCTCTTGGAGGTCAATGGTATAAGGCCCCGACCTTAATCCTTACTTAATATTGAATTAAATGAATAATTCACATTGAGGATCTTTTCAGGTTTAGAGTTTTAGAGAATTAGAACGTAACTATTACATCTCAAAAGATTACAAAGTAGACACTTCTACTAAGTTTACATAGAATAAAAAAATCTTAAAAAGAAACATGTCTAGTTCCATGTTTTATATAGCATGACTTTCCCTTGATCCCATCCTTGACCCTATTCCACAATAAGTCCTATGAAAAACATTTCAAAAAAACATGGGGTGAGCATAAAAAGCTCAGTAAGGGATACACAAAGAATGAAAACTGTTAGTTTATCAAACAACAAGTAAACCATGTATACTTTATCAAAGTAATACCTTCACCTCCATGAAGTAGTAAAAACTCTTCACTGAATAAAATATCATTACTTACCCTTTTGTAACCAAATGATTACCATAAAACTCATATAAAGAACACATAAAATATAAAGGTAACTTCGTACATAAACATACTTAAGTGGAATAACCATACGGTCGACTTCCACACAGATCACTTAATGGAATATCCATACGGCCAACTTCCATACATACTTAAAGGAATAGCCATACGGCCGACTTCCATACCTAATGCATTGGAGGTTATAACGTAACCACCCATCCTGGTATTCATGGTACCACCCGTCATATGGTTTATCATGTAACCACGCTTCAAATGTCCAAGTACCAATATAAAAATCATAAGACATAAAACAAATATATTTGAAAGAAAACATTTCCACACTTTGATAAAAATATATCACATAAATATATTGACATAACAAATCCATTATAAAAATTATTTTCAATACCAAAATACATAAACGAGTATATGGTATTTATTTCATTTTAAAAAAAACATTACGGCTAGTTCAGGAAGCCAAAGACCAAATAATACTCGCGGCGGCGGAAAAGGTCGTTGTCACTGCGTACGTTAAAAGAAACATTCCTTTTTGTCATTTAGTAAAACGCTTCATAGAAAAAGATTCCTTTTGTATAAAAGTAAATGTGAAAGGTTTTTATACACCATATAAAAGATAGTTGTGTATAAAACGAAATATGCCTCAATGAAATGAGATTGAGACGAAATCCCTTACCTCGGGTCCGACTTGACTCGATCGTTCTTTAACGTCCTGAATAATAAAGTTGAGTTAATTTCTATTTTCTTAAGAAAATTTTTCATGTTCATTATTCCTTTTATATCACTTATTGCCATGTTATAAACATTGTGTAATCATTTGAGTTAATAATGTTTGTTTTGTCAATATTTGGTTCTTAAGTCGAAAGTGGACTTCTTACAATTACATGTTGTTCGTGTGGTCAAAGGTTCTTTATATCCATAATGACATTCCTGATTTGGATATCATATATATAATATATATGTAGCATATAAATGTATTTATAATATCACATAATCATTTAGAGGTAAGAAATGAAATGCACCGTTCCTGGAGACGGTAAGTCGTACGTACGCATGAACGCTACTTTCATTTATTTATCTTATTAATGGAATTAAAACTAAATGAGAGGTATGTATATTTTAATTCCAGAATTATATTAATCATTTAGATGTAACATACATCCTATATATCCATTATATATATGTACTTATAATAGTACATTACATTTGGGGATAAGAAATGAAATGCACCATTCATGGAGACGGTAACATGTACGTATGCATGAACACTAATTTCATTTCTATATCATACATTAATAGAAAGAAATAAGAACGATATAGAGTTATATTATTATTCCAGTATAACATAATATATAATAACTTTAAATCCATCCTTTATATGTCCCACATATGGCATTAACGAATCACATCACTTTGAGGGGGCGGTAGTCGGCACTTACTAAAATGAAATTATCGTATTTATCCACAATGGAAAACATAAAGGTAAACCATAAATGAAAAATAAAGAAGAATAAGGAAAACATAAACATAATATATATCATATATAAATAGAGTGACATCTTCATGGCCACCATTAAAGGTGTTTAAAAGAAGATTGAACAATCATCATTTCGTGAGGCAGAAATTCGCCAACCACAGAAACAGTATGTTTTTTAACCATTAGATGTAGGCGTGTGTAAGTGTAGCTAGAAATATTCTTGTAACAAAATCCTAGTATATTGAAGATACTGGAGTTGTTACAAAATAAATGAATAAAAAGCGTTTAGGGGGTTGGAGAAGCAAAATAAAACAGAAGAACACAAGTGAAGACATCACCTTAAAATCGGGTAACTCTCTTAGATTTGAGCTCAAAGGCTTCCTTGGGAAGACTTCTGCTGAATGTGAGGCCTAAAGGAGTAAGAGAGGGATGTGGAGAGACAAAATCGGTAGAGTTTGGCTGAGACAAAGTCTTTGGAAGTGTGGGTAAGGTGGTAGAGGTGGGGGCCTTTTATAAGAGGAGAGGAGGGGCACTCTTAGAAAGTAAAGAAATGTTTCTTTATTTTAGAATGGGTTTAGGATTTTAATGGTCCCACATTGATGTGTTTCGTGGATAAGGTGATAATGGTTCGAAATCCACCCATCTAATAGATTTTGGACATGTGTAGGTCTTAGATTTTACATTATCTTTCCATTTTATTTAAATCGTTAAATAATGAGGTAATCGCTGCATCATCATGATGTCATAAATAATTTAATTTATTTAATATCTAAAAATTATAAAAAAATACTATGATGTAGGAAATATTTTTACTTTTCCAATTAATGTTTATTGTCAAAAATCTGATTTGTATAACCCCGTGTAAAAATTGTTTTAGTAAAACAACTCATGTTTTTGACATTTTTATTTTAACATTAAATAAAAAGATATTAATGTCATTTTCCAACCAAAGTGGCTTCATGGGGTCCCCAATTTGACACATGGATTGTATTGGTCGGCCATGACACATCCAATGGGGTTAGGCCATGTTTCAAGTTCATTTCATATTATTACAACATTATTTTTACCATAAATTACACTAATTACCTCTAATCGCGATTAAAAACTTAATAAGTTACTATTCACCAAAAAATTTATTTTAATCCCATTGAACCGAAATTTACTTCTTAATGACAACCATGTATGTCGGATTTTTGAAATTCAAAACACAGAGGTTGTAAAATTTCATTTAAACGAAAAATCATTTTTTTCAGTACCACTTAGTGGTTTCACTATTCATCAAAAATTGATGTTTTTCAGAAAAATACCAAAATATCACCCTAAGCTATATTTGATATTCCAAATTCAAAATTGAAGTCCATTTTACAAAATTCAAAACATATAATTTGAATTAATTAATTTAATAATTAATTCCTGTTGTCAGAGCAAATAGCGTGTTTTTATGAAACAATAATTATCAAAAGACTGACACTAGTTTAAGTCCAATTTCAAAGTGAAATTAATTCCAACGACCAATATTGGATTTAATGGTAAAAATATATTCTAATTTAACATTAAAAACAATTCAAAAGATATTCTAATCATATAAATAAATTAGATTAAAAAGAGGTTTTGAATTAAAATACAACATTTTACACTATTCATTAAAAAATGAACTTTATCGGAAAAATACCAAAAAAATTACACCAAGTAAATTTTGATGTCCTGATTCTAAATAAGAGTTTTATTTGGTCCAATAGAATTTATAAGAGTGAACAAAACTATATTTAATGACGGTTCTCCATCAAAATTCAATAAGTGATCCTTTAGTGAAAATTAGGGTATATATGCCTAAAATTGAATTATTTTCATATTTTAATCCTTTATCTTTTATTGGATAAATGTAAAAACATTCAAAAAAACATATATAATCATATTTTAGTTATTTCTATTCTTTCCCTCCAATACAACGGCAACGTGTTAACTACCATTTAAAATAATATTATTTTTTATTAGTGTGCAACGTAAGATTTCAAAGAAACTCTTTGTTGCGTATCAGGTACGCTATCGAACATAGAAACCCCTTTAAAGTATTATTAATATTTAATTCATAAATATTAATAAATGTGAGAATGTTTTATTCTTTATTTACCTGGGATGTTACATCCTTCCCCCCTTTTGGGAATTGCGTCCTCACAATTTTATTCACTTATCAAAATATGTGGGGGTATTTATCCCTCATAGCATTTTCAGATTCCCACGTTGCCTCTTCAACCATATGGTTTTTCCACAAAACCTTTACATGGGGAATCACCTTATTCCGTAACACTTTCTCCCTATGGTCAGGAATCTGGACTAGCTGTTCTTCACAAGATAGGTTCTCTTCCAGTTGAACTACCTCTGGACTGAAAACATGAGATGGATGTGGCATGTACTTCCTCAACATTGAAACATGAAAAACATTGTGTACCTGAGATAAACTCGGAGGTAAATCCACTCGGTAAGAAACTGATCCAACTTTCTCTATAATTTCATATGGTCCAATGAACCTTGGACTTTCCTTTCCTTTCTTACCAAATCTCATCACTCTTTTCCATGGAGAAACCTTGAGAAAAACATGATCAGCTACCTCGAAAGATAGATCCTTCCTCCGGTTATCTGCATAACTCTTCTACCTACTCTGAGATGTTCTCATATGTTTTAGAATCAAATGAACTTTTTTTCCATCTCTTCTACCAATTCTGGTCCCATCATCTTCCTTTCAGCCACTTCATCCCAAAATGCTGGAGTTCGACACCGCTTCCCATATAATTCCGCAAATGGTGCCATCTGTATACTGGAATGAAAACTGTTATTATAAGAAAACTCAACCAAAGAAAGATGTTGGTCCCAACTTCCCTAATAATCCTTCGAACAAGATCGTAGCATATCCTCCAAGGTCTGAATTGTTCGTTCTGACTGCCCATATGATTGCAGATGAAAAGCTGTACTAAAATTTAATTCAGTACCCAACGACTTCTGAAGGCCTTTCCAAAAGTTAGCAGTAATATTGGGATCACGATCGAACACAATGGAGAGAGGAGATCCATGTAACCTGACTATCTATTTAAGATACAAACGGTAAAGTTTATCTAGGGAAAATGTATCTCTTATAGTAAGGAAATGAGCAGCTTTAGTCAAGCGATCAACAATAACCCAGATTGCATTATTACCTCTAGATGTCTTCGGTAATCCCACGAAAAAATCCATGGATATATTTTCCCATTTCCACTCTGGCACTGGTAATGGCTGAAGCATCCCTTTCGGTAACTGTCGCTCTGCTTTAACCTGCTGACAAGTCAAACACTTCATAGTAAAATAAGCAATATCTCTTTTCATTCCATCCCACCAGTAATACTCCCGCAGATCTCTGTACATCTTAGTACTGTCAGGATGAACTGAAAACGGGGAACTATGAGCCTCACATAAAAACTCATTCGTCAACTATTAATCACAAGTCACACATAATCTCTTCCCAAACCTCAAAACACAATCATTATCAATGTTGAATTCAGGCAACTTACCCTTCTGAACCAGCTCTACCTTTTTCTACAACTCACTGTCTTGCTTTTGTGCTTGCTTGATTCGGTCTGATAAGGAAGATGTCACTGATACCTGAAACAAAACATAAGGACTTCCTACACAAACAAATTCCATTCCAAAGAGCATCAAATCAAAAACCAAACAATCTCGTTCCAAATGCAACATTGTTAATGAAGCATTACTTTTTCGACTCAAATCATCAGCCACTTTATTTACTTTTCCCGGATGGTAATGAATTGTACATTTATAATACTTGATTAATTCCAGCCATCTCCTCCATCTCATGTTCAATTCTTTCTGAGTAAATATATATACTTTAACTTTTGTGATTAGTATATATTTCACACTTTACTCCATACAAATTATGCCTCCAAATTTTTAAAGAAAAAACAACAACAACTAATTCCAAATCATGTGTAGGGTAATTTACCTCATGAGTTTTCAACTGACGTGAAGCATAAGCAATTACCTGATCATTCTGCATAAGGACACAGCCAAGTCCCTTCAATGAAGCATCCCTGTATATAACAAACTCACCATTCCTGGAAGGAAGTGCCAAAACTGGAGAATTCACCAATCTTATTTTCAACTCCTGAAAACAATCATCACATTCTTTTGTCCAGATGAACTTAACACCCTTACGAGTTAGCTTAGTCATTGGACTAGATAACCATGAAAAATTTTCAACAAACCTTCGGTAGTAACCTACCAAAACAAGAAAACTACGGATCTCGATTACATTTGTGGGTCTTGGCCATTCTTCAACAACTTTTGTTTTAGCAGGATCAACACTTCTGCCATCTTTTGAAACAATGTGACCCAGGAAAGAAATTTTTTGTAACCAAAACTCACACATTCTGAATTTTCTATACAGTTTCTTTTCTTTTAAGGTTTGCAAGATAACCCTTAAATGACTTTCATGCTCCTCTTTACTTTTATACAACACCAAAATATAATCAATAAACACAACCACCATTTATCACCTGATTCAACTGAGCCATCACTGTAGTAAACTACTCAATTCTGATTCTGACCATCTCAGTATGCTGATATGGAACGTCATTTACCTCAGTATGCCTTCCCAAAAATAACATCTCTGTTTCCTCTACGAATAACCATTCTTAACACTGAAATACCATAGGCAAAGCAACATGGTAAACTTTAAATGCTATATCATTTCAATCATACCATAAATTAACTTATAATTTAACACTTTTCTAACTCCTAAAGCTGTCTAAACTGACCTTTGATACCAACTATAAGGCCCCGGCCTTAAACGTTACTTAATATTGAATTAAATGAATAATTCACATTGAGGATCTTTTCAGGTTTAGAGTTTTAGAGAATTAGAACATAACTATTACATCTCAAAATATTACAAAGTAGACACTTCTACTAAGTTTCCATAGAATAAAAAAAACTCTTAAAAAGAAAGATGTCTAGTTCCATGTTTTATATAGCATAACTTTCCCTTTATCCCATCCTTGACCCTATTCCACATTATGTCCTGTGAAAAAAATTTCAAAAAAACTAGGGGTGAGCATAAAAAGCTCAGTAAGGGATACACAAAGAATGAAAACTGTTAGTTAATCAAACAACAAGTAAACCATTTATACTTTATCAAAGTAATACCTTCACCTTCATGATGTAGTAAAAACTCTTCACTGAATAAAATATCATTACTTACCCTTTTGTAACTAAAGGATTACCATAAAACCCATATAAAGAACACATAACATATAAAGGTAACTTGGGACATAAACATACTTAAGTGGAATAACCATATGGTCGACTCCCACACATATCACTTAATGGAATAGCCATACGGCCAACACCCATATATACTTAATGGAATAGCCATACGGCCGACTTCCATACCCAATGCATTGGAGGTTATAACGTAACCACCCGTCCTGGTATTCACGGCACCACCCGTCATATGGATTATCACGTAACCACCTGTCAAATGTCCAAGTACCATTATAAAAATCATAATACATAAAACAAATATAATGGAAAGAAAACATTTCCACACTTTGATCACAATATATCACATAAATATATTGACATAAAAAATCCATTATAAAAACCATTTTCAATACCAAAATACATAAAAGAGTATATGGTATTTATTTCATTTTAAAAAAAACATTACGGCTTGTCCCGGAAGCCAAAGACCAAATAATACTCGTGGTGGCGGAAAAGGGCGTTGTCATCGCGTACGTTAAAAGAAACATTCCTTTTTGTCATTTAGTAAAACGCTTCATAGAAAGAGATTCCTTTTGTATAAAATTAAATGTGAAAGGGGTTTATACACCATATTAAAGATATTTGTGTATAAAACGAAATATGCCTCAATGAAAGGAGATTGAGACGAAGTCCCTTACCTCGGGTCCGACTTGACTCGATCGTTCTTTAACGTCCTGAATAATAAACTTGAGTAAATTTATATTTTCTTAAGAACCTTTTTCAAGTTCATTATTCCTTTTATATGACTTATTTCCATGTTATAAACATTATGTAATCATTTAAGTTAATATTGTTTGTTTTGTCGATATTTGGTTCTTAAGTCGAATGTGGACTTCTTACAATTACATGTTGTTCGTGAGGTCAAAGGTTCTTTATATCTATAATGACATTACTGATTTTGATATCATATATATCATATATATCTAGCATATACATGTATTTATAATATCACATAATCATTTATAGGTAAGAAATTAAATGCACCGTTCATGGAGATGGTAAGCCATACGTACGCATGAACGCTACTTTCATTTCATTGTCATATTAATGGAATTAAAAATAAATGATAGGTATGTATATTTTAATTCCATAATTATATTATTCATTTATATGTAACATACCTCATATATATCCATTATATATATGTACTTATAATAGTACATTACATTTGGGGATAATAAATGAAATGCACCGTTCATGGAGACGGTAAGCCGTACGTACGCATGAATGCTACTTTCATTTCTATCTCATAAATTAACGGAAAGAAATAATAATGATATAGAGGTATATTATAATTCCATTATAACGTCATATATAATAACTTTAAATCCATCCTTTATACGTCCCACATATGGCATTAACGAATCACATCACTTTGAGGGGGCGGTAGTCCACACTTCCTAAAATGAAATTATCGTGTTTACCCACAATGGAAACCATAAAGGTAAACCAGAAATGAAAAATAAATAAGAATAAGGAAAACATAAACATAATATATATCATATATAAATAGAGTTACATATTAATGGCCACCATTAAAGTTTTTTAAAATAAGATTTAACAATCATCGTTTCGTGAGGCAGAAATTCACCAACCACAGAAACAATATGTTATTTAACCATTAGATGTAGATGTGTGTAAGTGTAGCTCGAAATAATCTTATAAAAACATCCTAGTATATTTAAGATACTTTATTTGTTACAAAATAAGTGAATAAAAATTGTTTAGGGGGTTGGAGAAGCAAAATAAAACAAAAGAACACAAGTGAAGACATCACCTTAAAATCGGGTAACTCTCTTAGATTTGAGCTCAAAGGCTTCCTTGGGAAGACTTATTCCCAAAGTGAGGCTTAAAATATTAAGAGAGTGATGTATAGAGACAAAATTGGAAGAGGTTGGACGAGCCAAAGGCTTTGGAAGTGTGGGTAAGGTGGTAGAGGTGGGGGCCTTTTATAAGAGGAGAGGAGGGGCACTCTTGGAAAGTAATGAAATGTTACTTTATTATAGAATGAGTTTCGGATTTTAATGGTCCAACATTGATGTGTTTCTAGGATAAGGTGATAAGGGTTCTAAATACACCCATCAAATAGGTTTTGGACATGTTTAGGTCTTAGATTGTACATTATCTTTCCATTTTATTTAAATCGTTAAATAATGAGGTCATCGCTGCATCATCATGATGTCATAAATAATTAAATTTATATAATTTATAAAAATTATAAAAAAACTACAATGATGTAGGAAATAGTTTTACCTTTCCAATGAATATTTATAGTCAAAAATATAATTTGTATAACCCCATGTAAAAATTGTTTTAGTAAAACAACTCATGTTTGTGACATTTTTATTTTTACTTTAAATAAAACGTTATTAATGCCATTTTCCGACCAAAGTGGCTTCATATGGTCCCCATGTTTATCCATGGATTTTCTTAGTCGGACATGACACATAAAATGGGGTTAGGACATGTGTTAAGTTCATTTCATATTATTACAACATTATTTTTACCTTAAATTACACTAATTACCTCTAATCGTGATTAAAAACTTAATAAGTTACTGTTCACCAAAAGATTATTTTAATCCCATTAAACCACAATTTACTTCTTAATTACAACCATGTATGTCGGATTTTTGAAATTCAAAACATAGAGGTGGTAAAATTTCATTTAAACGAAAAATCAGTTTTTTTAAGTACCACTTTGTGGTATCACTATTCATCAAAAATTGAAGTTTTTCAGAAAAATACCAAAACTTCACCCTAATATATATTGTTATTCCAAATTCAAAAATGAATTACATTTTAAAAAATTCAAAAAATATAAGTTTCATTAATTAATTTAATATTTAATTCCCACTGTCAGAGCAAATAGCATGTTTTTATGAAACAATAAGTATCAAAAGATTGACACTAGTTTAAGTCCGATTTCAAAGTGAAATTAATTCCAACGACCACTATTGAATTTAATGGTAAATATATATTCTAATTTCACTTTAAAACCAATTCCAAGGATAATATAATCATATAAATAAATTATATTATAAAGATGTTTTGAATTAAAATACAACGTTTTACACTATTCATTAAAAAATGAACTTTATCGGAAAAATACCAAAAATTTACACAAAGTAAATTTTAATGTCCCGATTCTAAATAATAGTTTTATTTGGTCCAATATAATTTATAAGAGTGAACAAAACTATATTTAATTACGGTTTTCCATCGAAAGGTGATAAGTGATCCTTTAGTGAAAATTAGGGCATATATGCCTAAAATTGAATTCTTTTCATATTTTAAGCCTTTATCTTTTATTGGATAAATGTGAAAACATTTAAAAAAACATATATAATCATATTTTAGTTATTTATATTCTTTCCCGCCAATACAACGGCTATGTGTTAACTACCATTTAAAATAATATTATTATTTTACTACTGTGCAATGTAAGATTTCAAAGAAACTCTTTATTGCGTATCGGGTACGCTATCGAACATAGAAACCCCTTTAAAGTAAAATTAATATTTAATTAGTAAATATATATAAATATGATAATGTTTTATTCTTTATTTACCTGGGGTGTTACAGATGAAGAAACCCTAATCCAAATCAGAGATCCTTCGTGGATGTCATTGTTGGGTGAGAACAAACGAGGAATGTTCACGATGATTTGAAGATTACAATGCTTGAGCCAAAGCACTTTCGACACAGGGGCCTCGAAGCGATCTCATTTTCTAAGGTAGAGGTCAGCTTACTTGCTTCCGACATAGGTTTTGTTTTTTTTTTGCAAGAGTTATTAATCTTAGGCCTTCCTTATTCTTCATACGGAAAACATTGGAAGCTCTTGGTTTTACGGCATTCCATGTCGGTCTCTTGAATTCATTGCAAGTGGTTTTTTTGTCTGAAAATTATTACTATTAGTTTTGGATGAGGAGATCATGGTACTTCGGTGGCTGCTTCATGAATGTATTGAAATGGTCCCCTAATTTCTGCACTGATATCGAGCCTCCCATTACACCTATTTAGATGGGGATTCTGTGTCTGCCACTCCATATATTTCAACAAGAAGATCTTTTCATGATTTCTTGTCTCCTTGGGAAACCTCTCAAACTTGATTCCGCTACTAAAAACCTCTTATGACCCTCTATTTCTAGAATCTGTACTAAATATGAAATTTCTAAACACATACCATTCAAATTTGTATACTAAATTGTGACACTGGGTTTCTCTAAGAGGTCGTTATTGAAAATCGTCCAAACTAATGCTCTAAGTGTCTTAAAATTGCACAACCTAAAAAGGAATGAATGACCAAACTTGATGCACCTCTTCTCAATCATTCAATTTGGATTAAAAAGGTGAACTCACGGGGACGAATTTTGTTCTTCCAGGGAATGAGGATCCTGTTAATAACGATGTTATGAATTCTAATTCCCACTCCCCTACTAATCTTTTGGATGACATTGAAGTTGTTTCTCATATTGTACAATTGTGTGATGATGTGTCACACAATGAACCTGAGAATCTTGCTGCAATATCTAATGATCCTCAACATCTTCATGTGAAGGACAAGAATAAATAGTCTGACTCTAGTTATTCCTTGCTGGAAGATCCTGACCAAGAATCTCAAATTGAGGATACCTTCAACAAGTCAAGTGATAGGAAGGGGAAAACCAATGGTTGACTCATATGGTTTCATCATGCCATGTTACAAAAAAAACTCAGAAACAAAGAAACTATTATCACCTTTTGAGAAATATAGTTACAAGAACTTTAGAGTCATCTAGGATGGAAAAACCAGTTATTCCTTCATAGCCAGAGATATTTTCACCTCCTACTGAAAATATTTTGGATGATTCTAACAATGATGGGTAAGAGGAACCTTCTTTGAGGGATGCCTATCAATATTATTATGATGTGAGTGAGGAATTAGAAGTCTGGATGGAAGAGCATGATGATATTCTTTTTAAAAGATACAGGAGAAAAGACAATTTTATGGAGAACTACCTTCAAATAAGAAAGCATATGTTCATTTTGATGCTGGAGAAATTTCAGCAAAATCCTAACATTTAATTCAAGACCATTCCATGGAAATGATTCCCATTTTTCTGGAAATTATATTCCATTTGACATTCGTAGGTTCCTTCTCTTTTATTGAGATGATTCCATATTTTTCAGTGCCCAAAACTAGATTTACAAGCAAGTAGTTTCATCGCTGTTTTTTTTTCTGGATCAGCAAGACCTCTCTTCTGGAATTTTGTTTACATCATTCTTTGGTGCGACTTAAGTGTTTTTTATGCAGGAGGCGATGATTTTTTCCAGATATTCTCCATCATCTTGAAGATCACCAAGCACATTTTCTGGAACCATCTCGAGATCCTACATGGAAGATTGAGAAGGTTATTACACCTAAATATTCTGGAGATTTGGTTGTATTGAAAAAAAACCTATTGAGGCCTCTGTCATTTCCACTACTAATTTAATTCTTTGAGCTATGAACAGAAAGGATATTCAGTGAATTGTTATGGCATGTTTTTTAAAACTTGGCTTCATGAAAATTGCTACATTTATTTGATCTTCTCTCAAAGTGCATTGTCGTACAACTGAGTCATATGGAAATTTATTTACTATTGGCAACAGAGAGCTTGTGGCCTAGGCCTCCTAGGAAGTCATGATATGCCTGGGGTTTTTCAATGTAGAAGTGTGTAGACATGTAATTGATTGATGAGAAGACATTCACTTCGTCCTGATTTTTTATGTTCTGGTTTCTCAGGGGAAGATTGGATTATGGAAGGAAGCCATTACACTTTTCCACTTTTTAATCTTCAATGTTCTATGTCTGATGGATTTTTCTATTTAAACATTCACTGCTTATTGTTGGTGCACACTCTTTTCACCTCTTTCGTCCACTGTAAGCATTCTTTTCTTAATAATTTTTTGAGGGAGATGAGTTTGGTGTCCAATTCATGTCTACATTTGTAAAAAAAATTAACTAAGATAAAATATCATTATTATGGTACTTTTTTAAAGGGTTAATAATGGATTAAACTAATGAGATAGATATATAAGTGAAATATAAACATGTTTAAAACCTATTTTATGAATTTATTTCAAAAATATGTTAGTAAATTTTTAAAAATTATCCATTTTGGAGAAACATTAACATGAATGTTACATTAAATTATTTTTATTTAAAAAAAATTAAATATCTTCCACTACACTCACTTGTATTAGAGAACCAAATAAACTCTCTTATTCACTAATCCATTTATCCCTTAGTTAAAAAATCCACCACGATCCCTTATAAAATTCCATATAAATTTTTTATAGCTTTTTTCATCTAAAAAGTCTAACACATGATTGTTTAATAATAGATGAAAAGATGTTTCTCAAATAGGGGGTAATTGGGTTTTCCAAAAAAAATTAATGTATATTTCTTCTTCAACCACCATCAAATATTTTGTAACCACAATATCATGTCATAAGAATTATAATTAATGTAATTGTTTTTTATATTAATCGCAAAACCATTTTCATTCTCTTTTATATCTAATTAAATATAATAATATAGCTCATTTTTTGTATGATCTACAATCTTCCTAAAGAGTTTTATTTTATTTTTAATCATAATGTCTATTAGATGGTTTTATAGATAAATTTAAGAGAAATATATAATTATTATTACATAATTTTTAAAATAAAAATTTAAAATTATATCGCTATTATTACCCTTACATTACTTAGAAAATGGTAATATTGCTCGAGGGTATGTATTGGGTACCTCCTCCAGGACGATATGTGATTTGTTTTTCATTTTCGCATTCTATAGAGGGAAATAAATATATATTTAATTAATATATAATATATTTATTATATATTATTGACTTTATGTAGTGATTTATTATTTTCTTTTCTTTTATACACTTCATTTAAAAGTTGGAATTTCACTTGTTTGTATGTGACGAATATTATCTCCACAAAGTGATGTATTTAATTTTTTCCCACCATTATAAAAGAAAATCTATAAAATCTAATATATGAAATAAATGTGATCTTAATTAAATAACATAAATTATAGAGAAGTTGAATCTATGATTTAGGTGTAGAAATATAAACTCGTATAATAAAAAATGCATGGAACACATAATTGTTTTCACCCAAATAATGATTTTAATTAATAATTTTTCAATAAAGGTAAATAGAATATTTTATGTCAATGATAAACAGTATGATATACTAGAGTATATTTTTAATGGATGTTTAATAAATCTATATTTATTTTATTGGGGGTTCAAATAGATATAGATCATTATTTTTATAGAGGATACTATTTGTGTTATAATCCTATTTCTTTTTAGGATTGTCTATATGAAATATCCATTATGGGGAATTATATTCTCCATATATTTCAAACAACATCTAATTTCCTATATTCTTTTAATTTTTAGTTATTTTATTTTATACTATTATTCAATAATAGGTAATTAAACTAATTGAGTAATTTCTTTGATTAATAGTTGACCATAGATTTTATTTTTGGGTCTATAATCATTCTCATCCACGTCCTTGTTCTTGAAATTCATTATTCATGTCTTCATACATAAATATGTTTTTTTAATGTATTTTTTAGTAACTTCATATTTCTATACAGATGATTAAAATGAATATTCTTAAAATCTTATTAGTGTGAATCAAATTAAGATGTTTTAAAAAAGTGGGAATAAAATATTTTCTTTTAATTAATATTATATGAATATATTTTCCTACCATCATTTATTTGTCTTAAAGTTTTAATAATTTATGATATGATTTTAAGAAAATAATTTTGTTGTCATGAACCATCCCAGTTCGACCCCGAATCAGTCACCAGAGTCATCTTGGGACATCCCCATGGCGCATTCTAAATCCCCTTGGGGTGGAGAGAAGCAATAATGGAATCAAAGAGAGTAATTTGGAATGATTTATCCCAACATAAAATAACCAAGATCAGTAGAAAATTAATCATGTAGCATAATATAAAATAAAATAAATTGAATGAACAAAATGAGTAATGAAAAATAAAAAAAAAACTGGCTACCCAAAAAATGTATTTGGGACCCTTCCGGTAACTCACCAAACCCCAAACCCAACGTCACTCCATAGATTGCCTAAAATAAATATAAAAACAATAATAGAGGTTTAGGAATGTGTATTCAAACTCACTAGGTGTGCCCAAGTAAAACTATTACTTATGTATTTCCTTTAAATAAAAATATCATTTACTCCTAATTTAAAATTAAATAAAGAAATTTGTTTTCATACATTAATTCATAAATACAAATCATCTTCCATTTCCCACTTTATTTAAAATAGTTTTATTTTATAATAGAATTAGCTTTCATGCTTTTAGAGAAGTTATGAAATATAAGAAGAATATTGTTTTTATAATGTGGAAAAGATTAAACAAAATATTCATAACTTTTTTCCCATGACCTATTAAGGAACCAAAATTTATCTTTTCCAATGAGATATATCATAAACATGTAGAATAATGAATAAAAATATAACTAGTGAAATGTGAAAACAAAACCCAATTATCCACATTAGGTGTGGAATCTTGATAATCTACATGAGATAATCATGTGTCGGAGAACTTGATAATACCTATGATCTTATGGGGAAATATAGATCATATTGAAACCAAATACATATAATCCATGAACCTGATGCAATCAAATAACCCTAACTCTCAGTCATGCCCTATATAGACTAACCAAGGGGAAACATCCTCATTTCAAAAGTTTGTCTATACTAAGTGTTATGTTTACTAAGCTTAATCCAAAATTATTTGGGTAGGAATTCTCCAATAATATCTTATATATGATAGGTTACCATGTTATATATAAATTGTTGGTGATATAAAGTGAATAAACCCATCAAAAATATAATCTAAATTAGATACAAGCCACCACATCCATTACCCAACCAATAATAAACCCCAAAACACCCATATAGATATCCCACTTTCATTCCAATAATTAACTCCAATAGTAGGTCCAATTTAAAGGACCTCCCATTTAATTTATTCAAAAACAAGTAAAATAGACATCTTTATTAGATTTTTCAATAAATTTCCCATTTTTTATCAATTTCACTAGTTGGGTCTCACATATCCTTTTATTGACAAATTATTTTAAAAATATACAAAAAACCACTTAAAATATTCGAATATTTAAGAAACATATTTGGGAAACTGAAATATCATATATAATCGATAAAAAAAATTGTAATATCCAAATCATAATTTCATTTAACACTAGGTGTTCAAAGAAAAATAAAAAAATATGAATATATTCTATGGAAAATCAACTGATTCCATTTAAATATTTATTAAAAATAATACATATCAATAATTAGGATCGAAATAACAGTTATACATAAAGAAAACATTGATTCATAAATTTTAAGGTCAAATAAAAAGAGAAATCTACCTCAAAAGCAAGTCTATTTTCCCATGGTGACTCAAAATGGCTTCAAAGTGGTCGAAAGATGTATTAACAGACAAAAATAACCTTAGGATTTCAAATACCCTAAATTAATAAAACCATTATATAATCCATAGTTCGAATAAACCTGGGAAAAAAGCGAAGAAAAAGAAATATAAATAAAGAATAAGTTGGAGAATAAATGAGGGGATTTCATTGATAAATTATCCTCAAAACATGAATAAATAACTAGATTCTTCCATGGGGGTGGAGGGTAGGTGAAAAGAATATGAGGGTGTGGTGACTCTTATTATTTTCTTGACCTAAATATAGAGGAAGAGGTGTGTTTTGTTGTTTGAATTTGAGTTGTTAAAAAGGTATTAACCCATTTTTAATGAAACTGAGAACTAAGTAATGTTATACTACATGGTATAGAAACCATAATTCAATTGTATGACCCTTACTAGGCTCACATGACACCTGTACTATTTGGATGCCTAGTTTGAGAAACTATTTTCCGAATATGTGGTTTGGTTATTGTCAATAACTATATATTGATGTGCATTAATTTCATGGTGTTTGGACTAAGAATGATCAATTCATACATCCTCATCTAGGGAAACCCTAATACCCTCAAAGTTACCCCTAGGTTCCTCATAGATTGAATCTAAAGACACACTACCTGTGCAACCTAAATAATGTTAGAGGAAAATTAATAGATAAGGGGATCTACTTCGGGAGGTCACATTATTTCCCCCAAACCATGCTCATAAATAGTACAATGGAGGGGAAACACCAAAACCTTAATTATTTTATCTAAAACACCCAATACTAAGGATAAAATACAATGTTAAAATGAAAAACCAAAATAATAGAGTAAAATGAAAGTTGTTATGTAACAGTTCTCTCTACAACAACTCTTTCTTCCCCTAGAGATGATCAATATTTCTATTTAATTTGGTAGAATATAATAGTCCAAACACCCACAAAATTTATATCGTTCATCTAAAGAGAACCTACACCACCACTATGTCGAAACAAGCACCTATATCCTAGGAAAAATCCATTGGACCCAAAACATTCCACGAACTACAAAAAACATGGACCAAAAGCGTAAACACATACTATAACTAAATCCATCAATTCTACTACAAAACACCATTGTTAACTAAGTTAAGGTGAACATTGATTTATAAAACTATAAATTTATCTACTTGACATCATCTCTAAGGAAAACAAGGAGAAATTTCAAGGTAGAAAACAGGTGGTTTGATTTAACGACATTATGAGGTGATGGTGGAATCCCAACCATAATAGAACTCTATTAAAGAATTGATATCCCAAGGCATAATAACTATTTAATCATAACAGTAACCAAAAACTACGACATATGATCAATAATAAAATAATTCCATTAATCTAAGAAAAAATTATTTTATATTTTCCCATAAACCTATTTAAATTAATGGAAAATTCAATAAAGGGTTCAAAAAATCTTTCTTTATCCCCAAACAATAAAAAATATCAGAAATTATCACACCCATAATAGAAAATATATTCAAAAAATACACTTCATACTCTACCTATATTAGTACCCCACTACTACAAATGGATTGGGGTCATTCAAAAGAGTGCACATGGCTCCATGCAACATCCTTGAAACACATTGATAGAACCATTTCGTTTGACCCAAGTATACATAGGCATGTAATGTCATTTTTTATT
The DNA here is from genome assembly GCA_963277665.1 of Viscum album. NCBI lineage: Eukaryota > Viridiplantae > Streptophyta > Magnoliopsida > Santalales > Viscaceae > Viscum > Viscum album. The sequence goes on along the minus strand of OY728162.1, from coordinate 396,719,909 downwards.
ATTAATATGATGATTTTGTGTGACCCTATATTCCACAATGATGATATAGTAGGTTAATATTCCCCTAATATGGAGATGAAAGATCAAAAGGGATCTTAATTCCACCACCACCATAATTAACATGAGGCTGCATTCCAATCTATTTACTATAATTCACTTCAGCACTTTTAGAAAATGAAAGATTATTGGTTTCCTTGAGAATCCCTAATTTCATGACCTCAACCCAAACATCTTTCCTCATTAAAATAACAAGGGATGTTAGCATAAATTCTAACACCCTCAACTACATATTTGGTCCAAGCCCATTCTCAAAATGATGGGCTTTTATAGTTTTTTCCTTAGATAATTCTGATATATAGGAAACTATAACAAAAAATAATTTATAATTAAAACATAGATCTATAGTATTTTTCAAGGTAGAATATCTCCATTTCCCTAGACACCTCCGTAATCATAGAGAAGTATTTTCAAATGAATGAGGCCTAGATAAATTCCTAATATAGTGGTTCCTGAGGATTGGTCCTAATTACCAGCTTCTAGGACATCCACCATAATCATTTAAAAATAAATATTTTGAACATTACATTTAGAGGATTATGAAACTCAAGAAAACCAAACAACCTATTGACTTTTTTTCATTAATAATACTTATTAAATTTGGAACATTTAACTATTAAATTAAGGAGAGTTAAATATTCGAAATTCATAGAGGAAGTGTTTAGGATGATCGACTAGGAGTCCGCTAATGGTGAACAACCAGTAGATTAACATAAAATGGTCATTTAATATTTTTTGGGATTTTAATCTAATAAAAAATAATGAAAACACTCAATGAAAACCAACTTACAATCAATAAACCATCACAATTAAACAGTACATAATAAATATATTAACCGAAAAGTTCTAAAAGAATATTTTCATTAAACTCTGTACACACCACATCTAGGAAAATTTTTGAACTCCACACTCCAATAAATTTCATTTCACATAAAATAATTTTAATTTCATTAATAAATTGGACACTTTTTAATTAAAACTCCCTCACATTTTAAAAAATGTTTCAAAGACACCTTTAAAAAATCCCATAATATATTTTAAAATTTATAATGTAGAATGAAACCATTTTTACAGTCCCATAATATAAAAATTAATTTTAATTAGAAATTAATTTCCCTGAATTTAATATATTATGTTTTAATTTTTTTATCATTTCGGAAAACTGACATTCCATTATTTGAAGTCCTCATTCTATAATCTAAATATTGTGTTTTTAAACAATATTAAAACATAGAAGACCTAAAATAAATTCATGAGGGGTGGGTGTGGAATATTTTTGGTTTTTTACTTAGACATATATTTGTCTTTCAAATTCCTATCAAACCACATCCATGGAGAGTCTTTCATGACTAATTCCCTGACTCAACATGGCATGCCAGGTGTTGTGAACTAACTAAAACTAGTGGCCCTACTTGTATATCATTTAACAAGAAGAAAATAAGACATAAAAATTCCAAAAAACATAATAAGTAAAAAATAATCCACCATAACCATGAATTGCCTAGGAAATAAGGGAAAAGAAAATCTATATCAAAAATTCCAAACCCAACATCCTTTTCATACCCATAGTTCTACACTAGAAGTGTTGGATAGAGACCTCCTCACTCCTATATCCCATGATATAATAGTATTACTCCTTATACTATGATAACCCAAATATAAAAGGTCACTATAAAATATAGGTCATATAACTAACTTTATATATGATACTATTTTCTCACAAACCAACCCAGGTTATCCCCAAACCTATTACCAGTGCCAGTCGTGATATATCTAAGTCACATTCAAATTACAATGAGATTACGACAAGAACCTATGGAATCAATGAGACATATTTGGAAAGATTATAATGAATTTAAAATAACCAAAATAAGTAAAAAAGTAATAATAGTTATCCCAATAAAAAAATATCAAGAATAAAAAAATAAACTAAAAAAACAAAGCTAAACTGAACTACCAAATATATCCTTATGTGACCCTGTGGGTCGGTCACCAATCCCAAAATCCAATATCACTCCATTTATGTTAAATTAAACCAAGACCAAATGTAGAGGAAAAAAAAGATTAAAATTATATCAATGATTATTTAAACTCATAAGGCATTCTTAGGTAAAATAGTTCTCTTTAATTTTACATTAAATAAATTATTGATTTACAAATAGTTTGAACTAAAATATATAAACCTATAAACATTACATTTTTAAAAATTAATCATTTTTCACTTGCCTCATTATTTAAAATATGACTCTATTAAAAAAATATTGGATCAATTTGTATAAAGTGTGGGAATGTAAAATGAATTGTGTTCTTGTAATGGGGAAAGGATATAAAAAAAATTAAAGTAATTTTTTCATGAAACATTTAGAATACATAAATTTATCTTCATTAAAGATAACATCATAAATAGGTATCATAAAAAATAAAAAACATAATGTGGGAACAAGGAAAATTGTACCCACGTAACCAAACGAGATGCGGAAGCTAGATTATCCTCTAATGATAAACTAGTGTTAGGGAATATGGGAATACCTATAATCTCTGTGAAAAATATAGAACTGATTAAATCCTAATCCATCATTTCTGTGCACTTGAAGAAATAAAATATCCTTAACACTAAGTCATACGCTACATAACATAACTGAGGGGTAACATCTCTAATGAAGTGAAACTCTATACTATGGTTCCACTATCCAGATCATATTTCTTATCTAGACTAGTAATTGTTCTCAGATAATCCACTAGATACTCTTTATTCTGATTTTATATCAAGAAAGTTTGGGAGGCGAAGGAAGTCATACCATAAAAAATACAAATTTTAAATAGATATAAGCCTCCAAATGAATCACACATTCCTGATAAAACTATAAAGACTCTATTGGATATGCCATGTTCTGTCCAATCATTAACTCATAATAAAGGTTCCAATGTTAAGGGAATCCCATCACCTATTTTATGAAATAAAGAAAGAGGTCATCCTAATGAGTGATTCCCATAGTGAATTCCATTTTTTCTAAGGGTTCCAACTAGGAATCACATATTCATTGATTCAATCCCATTTCAAATTGGTCCAAACACGACACTTATAATTTCATGATATATTAGAAACATATTTGGAAAACTAAAATATCATTGAGAATCCACAAGCCGTAAATTGTGGCCAATAAATCGTATCATCGAACACATGGTGTGTAAGGAAAAAATAAAGCAATTCTGTATGATTAAATTATAGAAAAAAAAGCATGATTCATTTCCTAAAAATAATTATAATTAATACATATCACTAAGTTGGATCAAAACAAGTAATGAAAATAAAATAATTAATGTCTCATAAATTTAAAGGCTGAATATAAATGGGATATAACAGAAATCTCATGGAACATGGTTGAATGTGACTAAAAATGGATACATGAATGTATGATGTGAAAATTAAACCCATAAATAACTGTAGGAATACAAATACTCCATATTAAAATAGATAAAATATGAATCATATACTGAAGAAACCAATAAAGAAAGGGAAATGAGAAGAAAAAAAAATATGTATGAATAAATAGAATAATGGATGAGATTAAATTGATTAATTATCCCAAAAAATAAATAAATAACATGATTCCACTATGGAAGGAGGATGGGAGGCATATTTGAAGAGAGAAGGTGTCACTGTTGACTCACACGAGCCATATGTGGAATAATATGGGAGATATTTTCTTGAAAATTAACTGGGGAAAATCATAAAGAATCATTTTTAATAAACTATAAAATTGTTCATGGTTAGTCTACACTTTTTATAAAGACATGAACTAACTATTAATCCCATACATGATTCATAAAAAATATCAGTGTTTCATAGAATGGTTAGGGATGTCATAAACCAAAAATTTTGTTTGGTTCTGAAAAAAATTGATCATTAATGTGCATGATTCTCACAGGGTTTGGCCTAACCATTACCATGAAATGTTTCCTCATCCAAAAATACCCCAAAAACCACATAGTTACACCAAGGATCTGTCATGTTTTATTCAAATTGGGTTCTACTCATGCAACTGAATCCATGAATGATGAGAATGAAATAAAAATGCGATATGGATCTAGAGGTTTCATGGTTTTCCCATATATTTTTACATAAAATTTTTAACAAAGGGAAAAGATCCAAAAAAATTGATCCAACACCCAAATGATTCAATAGATAATTCAATGAAAAGTTGATAAAAATACGTAAGAAAGAATATTGGAAGCTATGATGTTAAATTTAAAAACTACATTTATAGGTTGTTGTAATTCATATGGGATATTATATTAAAAATATATATACTTTCGTACCATACATGTTATATGATCTTTATGTTTTAATAATTGTTGATTGTGACCTATTATATTTGAATGATTAAATTATATTAGGATGCAATATTTAAGAATCATGTTTCAATTCATCATGTTACGTTTTTGGAAAAAAAATTAAACATTTTTAATACATTTTTATAGTTTTTATTATGTGAAAAGGAGTACTAGAAATTGTTTGATATCTCATGATATTATTTGAATAGATATGGGAAAAGAACCTATATCATTATGTCACTAATTCCAATATAATTGTCTTGATTGTGAGCCATGGTTTTTCAAATGGTGTAATGGGGAGAAAAATGAATTAACTATGAGTTTATTTCTACTGAGATGTACAGGGTTGTTATACATGATTAAGGAAATGTTTTTATATTCTTATGTGTGTGATAAAAATTTGTTTTTTTATTATAATATGTCATCATGTCCCATGGTTTATTTATAATTATTTCAAACTATTATAAATTATTTATTAGTCTTCAACAAATCCATCATCCACGAATTATTATTAATGATGATTTACTAATTGGTTATGGATTCCATAAATTCTAATCTTATTTTTATAACATTATGATTGTCATATTGACATATATGAAAATTTATTACCATAAAAAAATTACTATCACTTTTCATTTAATATAAACCTTTCATATATTTCAATTTCCCAATGTTATGATGAATTTTATTAAGTATGGTATTTATACGAATTCTAAAAAGTGAGAAGAACGTTTTTGGATCTATTGATGATATTTAATAAAGTAAACTGATTATATATCTATTCTCCAAATACATTAAACCACTATAGTTATTTTTTAAGTATAATTATGATACATGGTGGAGTTTAATATAAAATTATGTAACATATTTGTATATTATGCTTCTGTATCCTTATGAGTACATTTGTGTTCACCTTATCATGGCCACAAAACATCCCATACAAAGGCTACAGTGTACTATCACAGATCCATGGTTTCCCTTACATTCTGTCCTAGATACCTTTTAATATGATCCATATCTATAGAATGAGTTACCCTACAATACATCATATCTGGTACACTTTTATAGGTCCTTAGTGACCTTCATGTAGGTTATATCGATTAGTGATGTCCCTTTTGATTCCTTGTCCAGTTTAGTATAAGTATCATTCAAAACTCACTTAAATATAGAATGGTTAGAAATATATGACTATTTTAACCATAAATATATTGATCATGTAATATTGAAGTGCCAATCATCATTTTATACCGACCAATATCATGGTTCTCTAAACTATGGAATAAATACTTCTATAGTTTTTGTAGGACATTATACAGAAATTGTGGACACTAATCTTTGATTTTTATCATGACATCATATTTTAGTTACCTTGAAGTCGTTTTCTTATGTGTCACATTATCAAATAAATTTCCAGTAACCCTCAAACATTAATTAGCATGTAAGGAGTATCTTTTAATTTTTCCATCTAGTTGTGAGTGTCAATATATTGATTTTTCAAAAAAATCAAAGTGGTGGAGAGAGGTTTAATATAAGTTCCTAATAAATTTTTTTCTCATTAATGTTATAAATATAAATAAAAACTAAAACGGAATCCACCAAATATAAAACTACCATATTTTATAGAATATCATAATAGGAACAATAATTCCATCAATTAGTCGATAAATACTGAATGGAGATGATTATCTCTATCCTATTGTGTCGACCCACATGTGTTCTTGTAATATATCATTTTCCCACACCATTCCTACTATAAAATCTCTATTATTTTTATTTGAATGAGCCATTCCTCTAGTATACTAACACATTCCCACTATTGGAATCTTGGTTTTTATAAAACCATTAAATGAACCCATATCCAAATATTTGCAATAAGTTTTTTTTGGATTTTTATGTATTTATAGACTTCTATATTTTATTTTAATCAAATGAATCATAATATTAAAGTAATCCATATGAGAATTCATACAACCAAAATAAATGTGGGATGTATGAAATGATTCTAATTATTAATATGATTTTACATCAATTCAATTCATAAAATCTAAAACACATCTAACATTACGTTTGATGTTGTTAATAAATATATAAAATAGTATCTTGGTTTCAATATACTTATAAATATACTTTCCCAAATAATAGAACTAATCTCATAATTATTTTAAAAATTAAATATCAATTCAAAAGATATTAAAAAACTCCGAGAAAAATATTCATTAAAGTTTATATAATTTATTTATTTTTTCACTAAATAAAATCTATACATTTACAAGAAAATATATTCATCTCTCGAACATAATTTTTCATTTTAATTGAAATCCAGTAAAATAGGAGTAGAAAACCCACAACAACCCCCATTAATTCCACCTAAATCCCACATTGGTAAATGGTTTATCTATTATTAAAAAGTCTGTATTTCTTTTTACCTCATTGAATTATAATTCATCTATAAGGTTATTAGCGAGATATTTAGAATGATAATATGTATGAGTCGTAACAATATTAAAATATTCCAATTTTTTTACTAATTTGGGTTCATTTTATATCCCATATAAAATAAAAATTCTGTTTATCCTCCTCATATTCAAGAAATTCAAATGTATTTGTTATCTACAAACAAATATCTAATAACTAAAAATGAGAAAATATCAGAATAATGGTTCTACCAATGGAATATATAGAAATTTTTTTAAAGACTTCTATCATTTTCACTGCAATTATCCAACAATAAAAAACACTCAAAACCACATCTATTTGACAAATCTACACATATTGACCATATATGACATGTAAATGTTCTAATTAATAAAATTATATGGAATCATTACACTTACTTTGATTATTGATAAACCTATCAAATTAACCATCCCTAGAAATCTAATTTTTTTCTGGAAATAATAATTCATTTTTTTAAATTATCCATTGTCAAAGGATTCTTTCCCTCTTCCCTATATAAGAGATCTTTTATCTAGATCAAGAAAAATTTATATTGAATAAGATAAACTCTCCATACTAAGTTCATTTTCTCTACATATATTAATATAATTACCATATAAATCAGTTGTTAATGTTTGAAATCTTATAGATACAATTGGAAAATGGATGTGTAAAAATGAAAATATCAATAGTTCTATAAAAAAATTTCTTTTTAATCAAATCACTTGGCGGCCTCTATAATAATAGAGACATTTCTGCCCCTATATTTTGTGTTATAAGCCATCAAACATTATTAGATTAAAAAAAATTAGAGTCCCTAACATATGTAACTAATTATAGTTATACAAACTATTTCCATCCAAAACGACTTCCTATGAACAAAATTTGAGTACATCATCCACATTTAGCATTCCCACATTGGGGGAAGAACCATCTAGATTACTAATTAACAATAAAAAAACACACCTCACAAGCCAACCTAAATGATATACGAACATGATTATTTAGTTTATTTGGATATTTTTAGTCTCATTATAATTATCTTATCAAATCTCTAACAAAAAAAGCATAAACATACTTTATATATATCTCAACTACGGTCTAATACATCATAGATATCTCTGATAAAAAACATTAATTTATTACCCTTAGAGAATTGAACTTATCCGTAAAAACACTAATTAAAAATATACGTATCTATATATTGTATTATATGAAAAGTGATTACTAAAATTCAATATGGATGCATTTTTACAATATGAATACTAGAATATTAATTATATTGGCGATCCAAAACTCTTTCATGACTGTTTGGTTCACCAAGATTTCAAATATATAATAGTATCAACATGTCATAATATACCATTGTGAAAACCCAAAAGACCCAATAAGAAGACATGAAAAAATAAAAACATGCATTCATATCAAACTAGTCTAATATTTACATAATTTATACAAGATATAAAAAAAATTAAAAAACAAAATGGTCTAAATAATAAAATATAAACATAACTAGAAGGTCCCAAGAGAGAGGTTCTATATGATTAAATATGAAAGGTATGGTCATGGGTGTTTCACGAATATCCACTATATACACCCATCATGAACTCCAATAGACTCTACCCAATAACTAAACATTAATGACGCTTTAGAACAAGTATACACCATCAACCTAAATGTAATGAAATATTTAAAATCTAATTGATGATGTTGTATATCCAATGAGGTTTCCTTTTAAGGGTGTATTTTTATATTAAATTATTAGGTATACACAAATGAGTTTCAACTTAGAAAACAAAAAAAAAGATATTTTCATGACCTTGTATTCTCATTTATGTAATCCAAATGGAAAATATTTAAAAAGTAACAAAAAAGAATAATCTTAGAAATACATGATTATAGGAGGCTCAAATATTAATAAATAGTTCATTAAATAAATAATTAAAAATTGAAGATCCTACCTAAAAAACTAAATCAAGATGACACCCATAATTCAATATGATGTAAGAAGTTGGGTAATCTTGATACCCAACCCATCCAGGATAGGGGTATGGAAGTATTTAATCCAATCACACTTAGGCCTAATTCTAGTTTTTGGTTACCATATTATCATGTATAAATGGTAAGGTGCATGAAAATGTTGTTCTAATTTCAACTCATTTGAATGGGGGAAGAGGGGTACTCAATTAGTGCTCTAAAGTCCACCGTTCACCCTAGTGGTGAATAATTTTATATCATTTAAATCAAATTATTCCAACATATAAAATTACCAACTTTTATGGTAAAAACATCTATCACATGTATGTTTTGTAGATTATTTTATGTTTTCCCAACACAAAAAACCATATTTCATGAATTAAATAAACTATTACATCACATGTGTGATCATACTAGTCTATAAATATATGATTAATTTTTTAAAAAGTACTAAATTATTGAAATTTTTTAATTTTTATTCATATTGAACAAATAAAAATAAAAAATTATTCTAATATATGTTTGAATGAAAAACATTTTGAATATAGGATGACAAAGGTGTAAGATAAAATTTTTGTTATAACCGCTACAAATTAATGAAACATATTTTGTAATATCATTGATAAAAAAAATTCTACATAAAATGAATTTCTATTTTCAGTATAACTAATGCTTGATTAGAAAAATCCATTAAAAATGAAGTAAATTTATCAATACAGATTAAAAAATTGATGCTTTTGAAATAATATCTGGTATATCATTGATAGTTTAACAGAATTCAATAAATGTTGAATCATATTTAGGATATGATTATTCATTAAATTCATATAAAAACCCTAAGAACAAATGAAAATAGATTAGAATAAGCATCAAAATGTATATAGAGGACAACACATTAATTATTAAATAAGTTCATAAAGAGTTGTATATTTATTAGTGTGTATTTTATGTATTCATGTTTAGAAATAGAAAAGTTAAAAAATCAATAAAATTCATGATTTGTTATGTATTTTCTAGTATGTATATCACTTTACAACTATTTCAAAATATATGTTGATGATTTTGGTTGTTTTATTCAGAAATATAAAATAATAATTAGTGTTTTGGGTTTTACCATATGAAGGTTTTCTAGAAAACCAAACTCCTCATTTTCAATAAGATACACCTATGTAGACATCTTGTTTTCTTGTAATAATGTTTTAATGTTTTTTTTTAATTTTTGATGAAAAAATAAAAAAATCTCACAGTATTATTTCCTGTATATAACTAAATATTTATGTATGTTGTTTAACAATGATATATTGATGCTATTTTTTTTGTCATTGTTATAACACTTTAAATAAAGATATTATTAAAAAATGAGAGAAATTTATTCTGATATAACAATGGTGAAAAAAACATTAAAAACATTCAAAATAAATAATTTGGGTTTAAATATGAAACATTTTAAAAATGAGTTATATTTTTTCATTGATAATAATTTTTAAAAAAAACATAAATCAATGGTTTTTTTTCTATTGATAATTTTTGTTTATTATATTAACTAATTCATAATTCAATAAATTATAAATCAGAAATCACATCAGTTTCTTGATTTTATATTAAACAGTGTTTCTCTATGAAAATTATGACATAATAGTGGAAATTTATCAATATAATACTCTGAATTAATGAATACAGTTTTAGGAAACTAATCAAGTTATATAGAATGTATAACTATTCAATAACAAATCGATTAGTATGAAGAACCAACCATTTCATAAGAATTTTTTAATGATTAAACATTGTGTGTCTAAAAGTTATGTTAGATCAACCTAGGAAAATGGAACATAACTGAAGATTTTAAATTTTCAAATATATAGAGACTACATCAATGAATTTTTGAAAATAATATTATTTTATTAAATGAATTTTAATTTTATACTACTACGATTTGAATACCATTATTTGTTCGAAACCTATAACCAATATTTTAAATTTAGTTTATCAATTTGATAATTAAATTCTGATTAAAAGTAATAGAATTCATAATGAAAATAAAAAATAACACAACGATCATTTCATATTCATTTTAGAATAGAATGTTTTCAAATTAAAAAAATAAATGAAAAAATATTTTCTCAAAAATTTCATTAAACCTGATTTGATTTCCACACAAAAAAAAATTATACATACATTTAATCATATTTTAAAATAAAGACTATGAAAGTGTAAAAGGAGTTCCTAATAGTTTTCCAAATAGATATGAATAAAAAATATTTTTATATTTGTTAACCCCACAAATGAAAATTTGGTGAAAATTATAAAAAAATAAATTTTTTTACACATATCATTCCATGATGTTTGGGGAAAGAAGTTCTTGAAAAATTGAGATAGAGTTATATTAGTGGAAGTGATGGGTGAAATGATCCATGATATTGATAATATCCTGATTGGAAGTTTGAAAATTTATATAATATGTTGTGATACTGAAAAAAACTATCATATCCTAATAATCATACCTTTAATGTGATAAACCTTATATAAAAATATAATTGTACATGGATCGACTAAATAGACATAAGTGAATGAAAAAAATATGGTTTTATAAATCATACAAATTTCAGAATTTGAGAATTGTAACAACACAAGGAAAAATGAAAAAAATTATATTCATTCATATTTTATTTAATGTAGATATTGAAAATTCCTATGATTAATTCTAATTTAAACATTCCACAATATGATAGATTCATTCAAAAATTCAAAATAAAATAATTTCTAATAGATACCAAAAAAATTCTAAATCCTCATTCATATTCAAATAATGGACAAAAATAATAGCGTACATTCAAAATGGAATTTCTGATATTTAAATGTTGAATTTTTAGACAGAAAATGATCTATTAAAAAAATACGATGTGATGGTTGGAAAATAAACTCAAAAATATATAGTTAAAAAATACATTATTTGTAAAAGTGATAGGTTATTCACATAAATAATTTTTAAGCTAACCATGAAAAGTGTGATTATTATAATTTAAAATTTAGAAAAAGTGGTTATATCAAGGATGATATGAAAACCTCATCTTCCATAAATTTTCTAACATTATATTCAAGATAAAAAATTAGTTAAATAATGTGATATAAGAACTAAAATAATAATAATATATCTTATTCCACATTTTAGATACCAAAAAAAGAAGCAAGATTATTCATACTGTATTCAATGATGAAAGATGCAATTTTTGGAACATCACGCCATGATATCAGCCTTAAAAATAATTTGAAGAAAATGTGAAAATTTTGTATGAACATGTTTCTTCAATGGTCACTATATAATGACATGAATTTATATGTCAATTAGATAATATGTTCATTAATACATAAGTAAAATAAAAATTTTTAATTAAATTCTCTTATAATCCAATAGTTAGTTGTGAGTAAAATAAATTGGTGGATATTTTTTTATTTATTTAAAATTAAAATTTCATATAATAGTAAATTTTATTTTCTAAAATGGAACACTTGGATGATAATAAGAATTCATGATGTTATGGTGATATATCAGACTATCCATTAAAATGAGGTTAAAATAATAACATATAAGCATAAGAAATATAAAATGGAAAAAAATGCATAAAAAATTAAAAATAAGTTTGTACAATTCATCATATTAGTAATATAAATTACATTAATTGTGAATGTATGTAAGGATATATTAACCTAAATATGATTAAAAATTTCCATTAAAAAGGGAACTAAATAAATTATTAGATTACAATAACCTGAAATATGCATCCCTTTAGAGTAACCTGCACATTATCATTAATAATGAATTAGTCAGAAAGATATGAATGAAAATAAATTGTTAAAATCTATTTTCATTACACTTTAATGGATATAATAGGAACAATATTTTAATTTTTTTGGATTCATCATTGTGAAATCCATGAAATAATGACCCAATAATAGATAGAGGAATGAACCTTTTAATATAGAAGAATAAATAACCAAGGACAAAAAATTTGGGTTACTAAAGTGGCCGAAACATAGAACTTAGATACAGAATCAAAAGTGGTTGAGAAGAAGAGATGGTGAGAATAGGAACTTATGAAATCGATTTACCCAGAACATAAAGGGAATAGTGTAAGGGGTTAATGAATTTTAGATTAATTTGAAAATTATAGTGAATGAAAAATAAATGACAAATAAAATAAACCATATCCAAATAAGAATTAAAAAAATTAAAAATTAGTGAAAAATGTGATAATCAATCAATAAAAACAAACCCCTGATGATATAAACCAAATATTGACTTTAAGGATATAAATTCAAGACATTTTACCATATGACTGAAATTGGAGGTAAACCGAGCAAATTGATTCATCATAGATTGATATATATATCATATATGATTTTTTCAATTCAGGATTACATAAAAATTGATTATATATTTAGAAGAAGTTATATATGAGATATGTTAATAATTAATAGATAAAAATAAATGTGTATCCGGATATGAAAAATAATTTTTTAAAATTTGGAAAAAACTACCAATAATATCTCAAAAATTGAGAGGTGATGTTGAGAAGGAAAAAATCTGGATAAAAATAGTGAACATGGTAATGTTCTTGGTCAGAAATTCATATATCGGAGGAGACCACATGAAATTAGAGGGATATTACTAGTTAATAAGCCTAAATATGTATAGAAAACTAAGATCATGACTAATATTCTTATGTTTTATATCTCATATTTAAAAAAAGGTCAAATAATCATACACATGTACTGAAAAATAATGATATTTTAAGAATACATATAATGGAATGAATTTTCAATAAATGTAATCATTATATAATAAAAACAATAGAGAATAAATTTTCAATCATCCTAATAATATAAATAATCCTTTGGCATTAAATAAAAGATATCATATATATAGATATAGAAATAGAAATAAATTATTAAGATATCATTGAATACAATACACAGTAACATTCAACATTTTAATTTATTGATTGTAATTTAGCTATAATATTAGGAAAAATTTATACCAAAAAATATCATTCATAAAATTAACACAATACTAATTGTGAAATTCATAAAAATACCAATCCTTTAGGGAATAAGAAAAATATTTTGGGAGAATATGTGCTTATGTAATTGAATTATATGGAATATAACTGGATTGGTGTTAGGGGTTAAGGAATATTGATATTTAGAAAAAAAATTAATTAAAAATAAATGGATAATCAAATAAATTACGTGAAAATGTAAATTCTAAAAATGTAGAATTATTGATTTTGTATGAAAGCTAAGTGATATAAAAAATTATAGATGATAAAATTCAATAGTAGAGTTAATGGATATGAACTCAATCAATCAATGCAGGCTTCTAAATTTTGAGGGTGGTCAAGAAAAGTGATCCATCGTAATCCAAACAATGAAAGTTGTGACATAAAAATAGGGATAAAAATACATAAAATAGACGGAGGGTTACATATAAATGTGATCCATATAATTTGAAAAGGGGGAAGCTGCAATAATAAATTAGAGAACAAAATAAAAATAATTAGGTGTATTTAAAAATTAAAATAGGTAACAACCAAAAATAATAAAATTAAAATCTTATTACGAAGTTGAGATATTTTGATTTTCTACTGGTATTTATTATTGAGATGATTTAAGGAATATGTTCATGATATAGATATAAAAATATATTGTAATGTGCGTTTTCATAGTGATTTTGGTGGTTATGAGATAAGGGAGGTAGCCTAAATTGGTGAGGAGAACATAGAGGAATCAAATTCTATAATATTCTGTGGAAAGTGGATTGACGGAGAAGTGAGGATGAAATGAGGTTTGAGAGGTGGTCATCGAGGATGACGAAGTGGTCATAGTGGCTGAGGGACATCAATGATAGAGTCCATTCATGGATTTGGAGTGGTAAATAGTGCTTTAGGTATTGAAAATTGTGAGAGGGATGGGTGTAGAATAGAGGATTTTGGGATAGTGGGATGCGTTGGATGGAATCCAACATTGAGGGGATGTAAATCATGAGCTAGAGGGGTGGGAAATGAATTAATTAAGGTCATTGGAATGATTTAGTGGGATTATATTGAAGGAGTTGGTGAAAAGTGTAGTAAAGTATACACTTATTTAATAGATACAATATATATGATAAAACAACATACAATGTTTTTACAAGGATCAACCCCAATAAGGGATTCTACAACATCTTTTTACGGGTATCCTTTAAAAAACCAAGATTTTTAACTAATATTATATGTTATTACAATTGAGTAGTTATCTTAATAAACCCAAGATTTATCTACAATTTATGGGTGTGATGGTATCACCATTAAACCATGTGGAAGAACCACCCTTCACTAAAAATGTTAACTCGAATTCACATCTGTCTCCCAAATAATATGGATATTATTATAATTGATCCCCTATAGTCTTTTATATACCACCTTATTAACTAATGAAAAAGACATTCCTTATACGCTTGTATCCCAATACATACACTATATCATCTCTTCATCAATTTAGGTATATGATTGAAAATAAATAGTCTACTATAACTATATACACATATCACTTGAACTATGTCTTCCAGAAATACATTTTTTAGGAAATACACATTTTAATGTATCTTTTTTGTTGGAAAATATGAATTTTATCACTAAAAATTAATATTTCTCATGATATTATATTTTATTATCTTCTATAATTCACCCACTTTTACTTTATATAATCGCATTCCAAGTAATCAAAAATATTAATTCAAAGGATATATAGAACATGAAAGATAACTCATCTACTCAATTATATTGACAATATATCATCATATAACCCTCAAGGAAATCTGACACTATATGACTATTATTGCTCCAAAAAACGTTTTGGTAACATGGGATATAATCTCCCAATATTAATCCTTATCAATTAAAAATTAATTTCCCTCAATGCCTCTAATTAAATATAATTTAATCTTTACCAAAAATTAGTTTCAATAATATTAAAGGATTACGTAAATATAGTTTCAAATCAAAACAAAGAAATTATATTTATATCATGAATCAATTCACATAATCATCACCGTGATATAAAAATCACCTTATTTTTTTTTCAAATTTCACACATAAAAGACAACGTATATTTCTATAACTTTTTCAAACATTAAACTATTCTCCAAAGAAAATCATCTCATTATCTCTTTTTGTTCTTCCTTTATCTCTACAATACATATTCATTCATAGCCTTTTAATCTCTAAACAAAATTTAATGTATGACTTGATATTTAGTTTATTGGATTATAATACTCTAAAAAGGACTACAATATCTATCTTATGGCATCAAACATTATGAAAAAATTATATTCTTAGTAAAAAATTTGATCCTCTTATCATTTGATTTCATAATATAAATAAATTGTTTTTCATGAAATTCCCCATTAAAACAACATAACTTGTATGGTACATAAACTAAATTTTATTAGGTTATTATATATCATTAGTGAATCCATTATAATTCACTTTTTTCCAAAAAAAAATATATATTTAGTACCATGACCAATCAATCATACTTTCAGAAATATAACTCTTTAAAATTTTCCCCCTACGTTATTAGAATTACTAATTTCTATTACATTATCTAGTTTATCCTAAAACAAATTTAGTAAAATAAAATTAATGATAATTCATAACATAATTTTCAAAATATTCTAGCCTCACCTTTAAAACAGACTCGTTATTGTTCATTCATTACTCCAAAAGTTGTGAATTCAACTCAACATGATTTATTGTTCATTCTCAAATAATTGTGAGGAATATTATTTTGAAATATCTCTATATCAACTTTTTTCCTTGCATTCAGTCATTTAACATATTTTAGATTATAAAAACTATTTTATCCATAATATATTTTAGATATGCTATTTCTTAGAATCTCTTGCTGAACATAAATCATGTGAAAGGAAATTTCATGAATGATCAACCTTCTCAATCTCTGCTAAATATTAGACATTTTTATATAATATTATGAACATTTATAAACGAGATAATTAATTTAACAAGATAAAATAAACCACCCAACACTTTTCAATATTTAGAGTCAAAAATCATTATACATTGAACAACTACTCATAAATATAACCTAAGGTTATTTATTTTAATAAATACTAAAACAATTAAATAAAAATTTATTCCATAAGAAAATATATTACAATGCAATGAATAAATAATTCAATTAATGATATTATTATAATGGTCAATATTCATCAAATCATCAAAAAATTAGATAACTTATCCTACTACCTTATAATCTAGTTTTATTAATTCATCATTTTTCACCATTTATACATAATATTAGAAATTATAAGTTATATATATTGTAATATCCTAATATATATTCCATAAATATAACTCTTCCAATATATTCCATTTTTAGTTCATCTTTAACCATTATGTTTCCCTTGTTTTTATAAACAATAATGGATTATCACATTCTTTAAAAATAATATATAGTTGATAGTTATTTTATTGCGCTAGAACACTTTTCCCATATTCTAACACTAGTCTCGTTAAAAAATAATTAGATATAGTATGATACTCCATTAAATCAAAATATCTATATAGTGTAAATTTCAATTATATTACATCGTGAAACTAACCCTTTTCAATTATCTATATAAATGATTGTAAACATTAGTATTCATAAATGATAACTTCTGAATATAAATATATACTATCAATATATTCTAATGTATTAAACTATGAAACACCTCTAATTATTCTTTTAGACCAACAATATTTTTAATATTTATCTATATGTACTTGTTAATAGTAACAACCATTTTACGCTTATCCACATACAGTTTCTTCTTAAACTATTGAAAAAAATAAACCATTGTCATCATATTTTTTATTCTTCACTATCCCTTCAGAATTTTTCATTAATACTCAATATGAACTATTGTTAATGATCTGACATGATTTTCTCAAGACTCTCTATTTTTATGATTGTCCCTCTCACAATTATTTCAAATAAATTCAATGGATTATTTGTTAATGAAATATAAAAAACATTCCAATCTCTAGTAAATATAATTTAATAGCATTATCTTCTACTTTATTTAACTTATATTATGATTTACTTAAGAGATTTTTGGTATTAAAATTTTTAAAGTAATGATTTATATATTAATAAATAATGGGTTGAGGTGAGAAATTAGTGGCATTGTTATTAAGAGTGAATAACATATAAATCTCTACTATATATAAATAATTCATTATGTAATAACAACATAGAAATCATTGTAGTTATGTTATTCAAAATGTTTTCATTTGACATATTTCAGGAATCCAAATTAATGAACTTATTAGAATCATACAACCCAAATATGTTTTCACTAATTTTATATTTCCTATTAATTTCCATTAAATAATTATTTTCCAAATTTATTTTTATATTATTATTTATGTGTATATTAAAGATTATGAAGAACATGCTCCACAAATGAAAGAATTTTGGATTTCTTGAATTTAAATATTTTGAGTTTTATTCTCATATAAAACCGATACATATAATATCACAATATCTATAACATTAATTTCTAAGATTTTCATCATTTTCTTTGTATAGAATTTACGCTCTTTCAACTAATGTTACTAAATATCTAGAATCTATAGTTTTAACACTACTATAATTCCATATTTACAGGGGAATTTTTTCTTTAGTAACTGTTTAATCTCAACATTCCTGTAGAGTTAAGATCCATCAATATTATTTATAATATTTTATACAAATATAAATATTTTATTTGTTATTAATTATTGTAATGTAAATTATGATGCATAACATAGTTTTATAATATCCATTTTTTTAGTGCTCCTTATATTGTCTGCCATAAAAGTTTTCATGTTTAGCCTTATCCATGATGAAAATAAATTAAAGTATATGTTTGTAATGTGGTCTTTTTTATTCAATGTTATTCTAAAAAGTTTTAATGTTATTTAATATACTATAAAAAATATTCAAATTATCATGGGATTTAATAAAATTATCTATTCTTATGTTTTTATTTATTTTCAATACATGAACATCCATGGAAATAATAAACATCATTTTACCATCTTAATTCAACTGACATAAAACATTCCTTTTCACATAAGCTAAAAAATAACCTCCATTGTATTGTGTTTCCTCTGTCATACATGAAATATAAAGAAACTATAGATGAACCTTCAAACAAGAATTTGAAATGTCCATAACATTCTTCTTATGTGAAATATCCTTCTTCATTTTAAATTATGTTGTACATGTATGCATGGATGCATAAATAATTTTATTCACCCACATCGCTGGCCCTAGAAGTAATTTCATACAACATTCATGAGTAAAGAAAAACTATTTTAATATTCCATGTATTTTTTATACTTATATTCTCTTATTACTTTTTTGTAACCTATCATAAAATTAAACTTGGTTAGTTTATATTCCTTCCACCAAAAAAATCTTTTTTTGTTCTCAAATAGATTTACATACTTTCTCCATATTTCTTCGTTTGACATTAATATTTACCAATTTCATACAACTATCTATAATGTGGCCATTATTAATAATATATAAGTATCTTCTCTATAGTGTAGAATATTCTTATAATTTCTTCTTTATTATGTTTTTTTGTGACTAATATTTTTAACAATTTAAATGCAGAAACACCATCAATCTTTTTTAAAAATTTATTCATCATTCAATTTCTTATTATATTCTTTTCAATTTTATCATGGTTGTTATATATAAATGAACCATCATAATCACATCAAAATTATATATATAAATATTAAAAAAATATATAAAAATATTCATATCAATTATATGTAAAAATATTTGACATCGTATATGTAAATTACATCACTTTAACAATATTTGACCTAACTTCAGTTTAAATACCTCTAAATTTTTTCCTAATTTATCTATCATGAAGTGAAATATTTTTTAAAAATTTAATGGATTTGTGTATAAGTTTATAATAATAACATTAATGTAAAATAAATCACCTATTATTTTATTGTTTTGAATTAATCCCAATAAAAGTTACATAATGTTTAAGCAGAAAATACAGTCTTTTAATAAAATTTATGAATCCTCTTCTATCATCCATAGTTTCCTCCACCTTTAATGATGTGATGCATTTATAAAAAAATTTACCTTCTCTTATTATTTTATAATTGTATGAGTATTCCTCAATATTAATAATAAATGAATTCATTCACACAAAATTCCAACAATATGCAGTTACAATCATCGATGAGGTTTCACAAGATCTATATTCAAAACAATTCATGACCTTTGTTCCACTTGAAATATTTCATATTGAAAGTAATATATATTTTATTTAATATCATAAAATCTATTATTCTATGACCAATTTATATTTTTAATGTTGATCTTATACAAAATATATTCATCTATCTTCATGTTGAAAACATTTTTCTATTAAGGGTGTTTTTCTGAACCTAAAAAAAAGATTCTCTCCTTTAATTGTTCTGCATATTCATTCCTTTATCTTATTATACATAAAAATTTTTATACATGGAATGATGAATATTCTTATTATATTATCCATTTCCACCAACTATGTATTCCTAAAATTAATGAAAACATTATGAATTTATTACATCATATGATTGTTATACTAATGTAATTTCATAAAAAACTTCTCACAAAAATACAATTCAATTCTTAGTCAATCATAGAAAAACATTAATTGGGACATTATAAATATAATTAAATGTGTTAAATATGATTAGTGAGGGTATTAAACATTTTATATTTTTAAATATTACATTTTATATCCCATCATATTTTGGTTCGAGTTATATTTTATCAATATATAGTTCCTAAATAAAATGAAATAAATAACTTATAATTTATATATTTATATAAAAAAAAATAATGGAAATAAGTTTATATTTATTCAACTGGCTATGTTGAATTATAAACTCTAAAAATTGAACAAGATTCTTATATTATATCACTGTCATCATATTTATAAAATTAATTACAATATTTTTTAACATTATGTAATTTTTTATCTAATCACAGAAAGATCTGAAATATTGAAACCTAAATTTATTATTCTCTATTTTATTATGATTGGAAATATTTTTGATAAAACATCCATCTTTTAATAATTGGGAATAATTCAATTTTCATTAAATGAGGAATCCAAAAATTATCATGAATTCCACACTTCTAGTAAATTAGATTAGTCATCATGGAAAAAAATTAATTCTATTTTGTGAGAATCAAAATTAGATAGAATTCAACTCTAATTTCCTATATGATAATGAGGTCACACATATAGGGGTGGTGAAACAATAGAGTAATTTCACTAAATTATATTAACAAAATATTTTACCACATTATACTATTCAATCAACATTGTTTGTTAATTTATGTCGATGTTATCATGAATTCCAAACACACATAAACACATGAAAATTAGTAAATAAAAAACAATGATATAGAAATTATATTTACAATGATTCACTAAAAATGGGAATATCTTCCTTTCTATTTATGAATCAATTTCTGACATATATTGTATAGTTAATAAAAAACTAATAGTAATTATTATCTTGCACCATTCTCTTACTGAAACAATAGTTTTGGGAATTTATCACCCTTAACCAAAGGGAATTTCTCTCCTTTAACATAAATATTTTTCCTTAACTCTCTCTTACATCACAAAAAGATGTATATTTTTTATGGGATCACTCTAGTCTTAGTTAATCCTAATAAATTCCAAAAAAATATTATCATTCTTGTATTTAATGTAACTTTATAAACTATATTACCTTCGTCCCCCAAACAAAATATTGAACTAATATTAATTAATCAACATAAACTATATGAATGTTATCCTTATACATTATCTACTCTAATCTCAATATCATTAAAATACTCATCATCTAGTACATCACTATTTAAATTCGGATACATGATACAACTATATGTTATCCTGTCACATTATTTGTTCCTTTACATCCATCCATAAACCACACAATAATTCATCAAAATACCAATTTAAATATAATTAGAAACATCCATCTATATGATATCAAAAACAAGAAGATTAACTTATCCATTAATTCTATATTCTCAATATATCTGAATACACACATGAATGAATTAGCACTTTATATAAAGATTATTATTCTAAAAATATATGGAATATTGGATCTAATCAATATAAATTTATCCTTGAAAAATTATTAGACAACTAAAATCAATTGAAATAAAAATATATCAAAATTTAGCTTTATCAAAATCTCTGAACATTTTTTCATCAATAATCCTAGTGTAATCTATATATATCACCTATAATTAAGACATTAACATCATTTTTGAACTATGAATTAATGTTTAGTGTCATCAAATTCTCTCCCAAATCATTGAAAATATATTTTAAATATCACACAAAAAATAAATTATTTCGATTTTGTAACATTCCTATAACAAATAGTATTCTACCATTAAATTCATCACACTTATTCTTCATTTTTTGTACTATTCAATTAGTTTATCAAATATCTTGTATGTATTTAATATTAAAACATAATTATATATACATACTGATTTATTATGATTATTAAGATACAACACATTTTTTGAGAAATAAATTACGATATCACACATTCCATAGAACTCATCTTCTCATACCAATATAGAATGCACTTAACATACAATCATATAGTCTTAGGTGATTCATTATCATGAAATGGATTCTTTCATCAACTAAAAATAATACTTTTGTGTCCCTAAAAATACCAAATCTATTTTATAACATTAGTAAATTCTCTATATTTTACTTATTCTACAAAACATCATTATAATATGGATCATTTAATCACACATCAATTAAACTTCCACATTTTTTTATCAATAAATCATTTCAACTTTATTGGACATTATTATATTGTATTCTTCTTTTAAATATTCCTTTAGTACAAAAGACTCCATGATAATCCTTAAAATCTATCACTTTTTTATTTTGATTCTTGTTAGATACTCATAATTTTTCATTCATTATTTATTCATTTTACAAACCAACTCAACATAAATAATAGTGGATTTTAAAACAACCATGATTTTTTAATGTTGAAATTTAATCATAGATTTTTCTATATTAACATCTAAATATTCCAAATATATCAATATTAAAATATATTTCATCTATATTTTTTTATTAACTCTCTATTAGAATCTATTTTCATTGTTGTTGTGATATACTTTATGGATTTAATTAGTTAACAATTATCATGATATAATGTTTTTTATATACATGTGACTATGGATAACGTATAGGGATAGATATTGTGATAGTTATAAGAGGGTTATTCCTTTTATTATAGTTATACTATTATGTGTACAATTATTTGATCCCATATACTTTTATGATCTATAATGAACAAAAGGTTTTGATGTTCTAAATGTTTCCTTCACATCCGAAAAAACACTACCCTAGAGAAAATTGACAAGGCCACATGGTGGGATAGGTGATAATTATATTATGGGTGATAGTTTTCAAGTTATACCACCATTAACTGTATTTGAATTTTTTAATAGATGTTCCAATGGTTTGGGGAGAACGACCCCTTTATCCTGTAGTATCCCTTTTTGTTTCATTATAAGGCATGAATGTTAATAAGAATATATTAGACAATGATTGAAACTTCCAGGACAATCATTGTCAATATTTATAGGTAACACGGGGGAATTATTGTATAGATGAATGGATATAGATCATAAATATGATCACTGAACAATTAGAGATATAAGAGGATAGAAAGTGTAAGTTTGTTACCTTTATGTTTTAGGGTGGTATAGGGAAATGGAAAAATGTTATTCTTTATGATGGAATATATGAGGGAACCTCACATTTCAAATTAAAATTCATATTATTTGAGGAGTTAATTTTTCTTATGATGTAGCTTGAATGAATGTAGGTTTCAATTGATGTTTTTAAGGGGATGATAATTTTTCTACTTATTTAAAACAAATCATGGATTTTATATGCACCAATCAACTATTGGATGGTGATTAATAACATAAATAAAGAAATTTCAAGAATAGTATTTCATTTGAATTGAGATTACATGTGATAAAAATAGGCATGTAGATACATACACAGGTGATTATCTTACCCCTGATGGAAGAGAATTGTCTATAAGAGGAGTTAGATATTAGTCTTCTTTCAGTATTTAGTGGACTTCTTAGTGATATTTTCATTGGTGGGAAGATGAACTCATATGATTCTTGTTAGAGTGGTGGAAAACAACTGGAGTTGACTACATGATCATTTAAACCTTCAATGGTAGAAGTAAGACTTGATTGATTTAAATATATATAGTGGTTGAATTATTATATTTTATTCTCAAAACCTCTAATCAAGTTTCATTAGTGTAGAATGATAGGGATCCTTTAGTATTTTTTCTCAAGGAATCATGAATTTGTACTAAAGGTTATTTTATTTATACATAAACATTAACAAATTCCATTATATAGTTCCCTTAATAGTAGGTTCAATCCAATCAGATAATAACATCTCAGGTGAGTCAGGTATATCAGAATAAGATTTGTAGACTTGAGGAAATCTCAATGTTGGTTTTTGATCAAAATAAAAAAAGATATAGTGAGGAAACATTTACTATTCATGATACTTTCTAGATCCCTCTTATATGACATATTACCTTGTATGATTCTATTGTATCCCATTCATTAATATTATAATAAGATACTACTGAATTTGACTTACACATCATATTGGCTTCTTAGTTACTATCACTTGATACACTATTGGGCATAAAAGTATAACATCATCATTGATGAGTGTATTTTCATATAGTTGTATCTCATCATTGAACTCTATGAGACATCATTATTATAGATATTATGATATTTAACATTATTATTTTCATGGACTCGATAACCATATTTTAATCCATCATTGATTTATACTAATGAATGGTATTATTTACATCTCCCCATAGAGGGAAGTTCCTACTAACTGGTGTGTGAGAGTCGGAAGTATGTATAGTGGGTCTTAGATTGATCCCTCTAGGAAACATCATTACATAAATTATATTATTGGATCTATCAACATTATCATTGGTCAAATCCTCATCTTTTTCTCTAATTATTGACCTCTATCAAAACATATTATTGACGATTTCACAATACATCGCCATGATATAAGAGTGGAATTAAATATAGATCTATTTTTATTTTTGAAACTTATTTTTACAATCCCTTAACATATGTATTCATTCACATTAAGAATATTAAGGTAAAACATGAGGACATTGAATAAAATGGATTTGATGGGATGAGTTCTTCATCGTACAGTGCATGTGCCTTGTTTCCTAAGAATAATAGTGATATTATTATACATTTAATGGATTTGTAGATATTAAATTGGGTGATATTGATAATAGATATAATTTTTATAGGATTGATGATATCATTGATTTGATATATATAGCTCCCATTATCTCCAAGATTTATCTCTAACCATGTTATCACCAACTGTAGGTCAGATAGAAGGAAATCGTGAAGATGGGATTTTTAGATCGTATAGGATATTCAAGTAATTAATTATGTAATTTGGATTGATGAATGGGACAATAGTGTTAGTTAATCTCATGAACAGGATATACAGCTCATATCCCAACTCATTCATCATGGTTCTCTTTGAATTTATCTTCATTTAGTTTTTAAACCCTAAGTATTATTTAAAACGTCTTAAGATAGACATTAGAAAGATTGAAGTACATTATACTTATTACAAGATAGAGTTAATATAATTTGGATACATAATGTGAAATTATTTATGAATGGTTTCTGAGAAAGTTATATCCATGTAATTATAGAAATGTTATGTATTTATGTCTTGGTGATGTCTTTAGAACATGTTTTCGAGTAGGATCATTCTAGGTTTAGTAGGTTATTATCAGTGTTAAATCATAGACTTCTCCAGTTTTCATATCCCATTACATTGATGATGATAAAATATATTATGTTTCAGTTGTTAGAATCATGTGGGGAGGATTTTATTGATTTGAATATGATGATAATTCTAGCTCATGTGTCGATAAATACTAAGACATAGATGGGTTATTCTATTTATTGCAATGCAATAAGAATTGGTTTTTGGGAATTATTATTACAGAGGGAGTTGGTAGTATATTGTGGACTACATTAGCTATGAACCTAAGAATGAATCTATCATAAACATGACATGGAGCTAGCATACATAGTCTACACTTTGATGTGTGGGAGAAAATAACTCATCAGTGAATGGTGTTTTTTTTCATGGACTAGAAGAGTCTCCATAAAAACTTCACACAATGAGACCTCAATTTGAGGTAAAGAATCTTGGTAGAGTGCCTATTTAAGATTGATATTAAGATGTATTATTCACCGTGGAATAATAATATCATTTAATATCATCTTAACTATAAGATACAAATATCTTATTATGAAGGTAAACAATCTTCATTGGAATAGTGGTGTCTGATGATAATTTTGTCGAACTCAAATATGGATTCTTCAAATGAAAAAATATTGATGGATTTTTTCCCACTAGTGATCACTTCTTCTATAGAATACCAGTTGATGGATATTAAAGAAGAGAACTTTTATTGTTCTTCTATATTACAATATCTAGTTTGTTGTGACCCAAAACATGGGCGGTCATTGGATGAAGATAATATGATCTCCATACATAGTAAAGTCGATGTTCTTACTTCTATTAAAGATTATCAATTGGTATAAATCCTTACCTATATGTGGGAAATATATTTGGAGCAATGATTATATAACATGAATATAGGTGGTAATTATTGACAAAATGACTGAATATGGACATTACTAGATTTTCATAATAATATTTTAACAGTAATAGGGTAAAGGAAAAGAACCAGATTCCTTGTAGTTTTCTCCAACAAGTTTTTTTCCCATGTGTAAGTGGAGTACATCAAGATGAACATTATGATGGTGTTAACTAAAACCATAATGTTCCATGAATCTATTTGTGTTATTTTTATCATATTGACTCAAACATGAGACTCACTCAGTTGACCATATAAGAATGTTATATGTCCATGAAATTGCACTCCTACGTGGACTTCTTATTAGAATTATATCTGATTGAGACTAATATGTTACACAATGTTTTTATAAGGGAATAATGTAGGTTAAATGGACTCAACTGATATTGAGAATAGTGTACCATCCATATAATGATAGAGTTCCATAGAATACAAATCTTATATAGGAGGATATGGTTTCAACTTACTCCCTAGACTACTGTAGAGCCAGGGATGATCACCTATCACTAGATGAGATCACATAACATAGTATTTACAAGGATTTTATTTTTATGAAACCTTATAAGGTTCCTAAAGGTATTACATACCATTAAATTATTTTTTTAATGATACTGGAAAGGTTATAGTTTTGGGGACTATTTTGTTATAAGAGACCTCAAGGACAGTGAAAAAAATTCATAAGAGTTTGTTTATAAATGGAGTAGGAATATTTCTTATCAAAATAAAATTTATGAGACCATTATTGTTTTCTATAAGAGATCATGTTCTTCTATGAGTAAATTATTGGATATTCTATTGATGTTTGAGGAAGAAATGTAATCATTCACTATGCTACAATGGACAACTTGACAACACCATGTGGGTTTTAACAATGGTGTACTATATGGATCACCATTGTCATTATGGAGGTATACATAATTTGTTTCATATGTACCAGATTTGTAGGTACATGCTTGATCCTAATAATTTCATTGAGTTTGAGTATGTTGAGCTCCATCTCGATGCTTTATTCATAGAGTGCTTAGAGTGAATTGTAGACCTAAAAAAGAATGTCCCTTGAGGTAAAAATTAAAATATTTACAGATATTATAGTTTAATTAGAATATTCTAGAAAATAATTAGGAGTGGACAGTGGATGTTCATTTTAAATGGATTGAACTGTTCAATAAGCACCAATGAAGGTATTTTCATGGGACATTATATCATTATAGGGGGATAATTTTCATATCCTCTCTTGTATTTATGTATTATATGTGTTATGATTATAAATATTCTCCTTACTATTTTGAATATTCTTCATTATTTAATTTTAAAATGTTATATGTTAGTGAAATCATTTCTATGATTTGATTATTGTAGGTTGTTTTGACGGTGTATTGGGTGGTGGTTTGATAATAGATACTGATAATTTAGAAGAACATAATAACAAGCTGTTGGGGCTAAAATAGGTCCACATATTTCTATATACACCTGTATCCATCTAGATTCCATTAATTCACATGTAAGTGGTTCTACTGGCTCATCAGTACAAATAGGCTATGAATTCATTAAATACACCTTTTCTTTATTAATTACACTTGTTTTGGTCTATGGATAATACATAATTTGATCTATAAATCCCCAATTTCACAATTGAAATCATTTATCATGACTCTTGATATTTCCAACTATGCATATTTTATACCTCAAATATTAGATTGATCTAATAATTATATAAAAATTAGTGGATGACCTAGAATTTTGATGTTGTCTCTTGATCATATCGGGTTCAACAATAAATTATGGGAGTTTTATATTTCTGTGGTATATTAAACAAGTTGATGACATCACTTTCAACAGATCATGATATCTCATGAAAGGGGAATTTTTTTGGGAAAATTTTATTTCATCCATCCTGGTGAGTTTATCTTCATATATAATATCATATAAGATATATTTTTTGTAGATGAAATTTTGGAGAGTCAATATTCATTGGATATAGCTAATTTTCATATAAATAATTAATAATGATATAATGATCCATTATTTTGTTTAATAGATGATCTGTTGAATTGGAATCCTATCATTCGACATACCTCAACACTAATTCCTATGGCAGAATATATATGGTAACCCTGATGTGTGAAGTTTTTAACTATGTCTATGTAAGGAAGTTTGTGATTTGATCTATGATTATCATTAGTGTACAACATCAATAAACTTAATGTAAGATGTTCAATACAATGTAATGTGTACGTATCTAATCATTGACATAATATGGTGTTGTATATTGAAATTCATTATAAAATTTTGTGTTTGATCATGTATGTGTGTGTTTGTATTTTTATTTGAAATGATTATATTCTATAGCATAACTCTAAATGATATTTCAAGTTTTCATGTGATATAATTGGTATAAGTAGTGTTGATATTCTATGTATGATATTAATGTGACATGTGGACCCATTTTAGCTTGGTGTCCTTAGAGGCGGAGCACGTCTATATGTTGTATAAAATTTGATAGAAGCATCGGGATATATTATTGGTTATGATGGCCTCATGTGTCATGATGGTCTTACGAGACCTAACTCATGTGAGGATAGTGGGGTTGATAGTAAATGTGATCAGACATGAGAAAAAATAATAGGGAATTATAGATTATTATAGTATTACCTAGAGTCCTGGGGAGAATGAAACTACTTATCGTTGTTTATGATTTCTCATTTATTTTAGATCTTTTGATGACCGCATAGATGTTATTCATTCATGGTTTTAAATAATTTATAACCAATGTTTCTAGAATCTTGGTTAGTTCACAGAATCTAGATATGGATTTTTTTCTTTTCTCGTAATTTATTTATCATCATGAAATACAGTCATATGAGTTTTTAATAATGATAAGTAAAATTTTGGGGTGTTCAATTGGGATTATAATAAAAACCTACATTTATATCTCCGTTCACATGAAAACATAATTTATATGGATATGTGAAATGGAAATGGGCATATAGTTATAATATTTACATGTAGTGCATAAATCTTATAGCAATACAAGGAAGGACTCTGAAGGATTATAGCAAGGTTTTGTTAATTTATAATCCAACACATTTACAATTGTTTGGATTATAAAAACAATAGTATGTATTATTTATCTCTATTTATTTTTATAACATGGGATCTATATGATATTACATTATGATATATTATATTCCACCTTGATTACATTGTGTTGTATTATATTGTATTGTTATCTAAAATTTTTGGGTTTAATATTGATGGTATATTCTCACCGATTAATATGTTTGGACTCTTACCACTAGTCATTTACCTCTTACAAGTGGGGTGGAACACGTGAGGACTTATGCATCTCTGGCTCAAACATGGTGGTTAATATTAAGACATTACACAATAGATGTTAAAAAAAATTAGAATATTGAAAATCCCTTTGTAAAAGAAATTTAATATATAAATTATATTTTTTATACCTTATAATATCCTCTTTAAAATAAAACACTCTCAAAAGAAGAACATTTGTAAAATAATAAAAAATATTTCCCCTTATCAATCTTTAAAAAAAATTTAAACATTATTATTTGATGTGACAAATAATTTTTCATAAATTGGATGGGATTTATTATTTGGTAAACGAATTTTTTTATCTAAATCATAGAAAAAGGTTAACTAATTTGGAATTTATATAATAAAAATATTTTTATTTTCAAAACTAGAACCATTTTTTTAATCACCTAAAAATTATGTTTTATTTAAATGAAGAATATATTAATAATATTATGACACATGTGTTTTTCACACTTATATATTTCAATATATCCATTTACTTATCTAATCACTAAGGGAATACATATCTTCATTAAGAATAGGTTTTATACAGGAATATCATGTTGGTCATGGAGAAATTATGTGAGCAGTTTTAATTATCATAATAGAGGAACACTGTGATACTCCCAAGTAATTAATGATCATAATACTTAAGAAAAAGTATCATGTTCTTAAAATATCAACCAGTATGAGTCCATAATGTGATTATATGGTTAACATTCGATATACTAACATTCTTATATAACATTTTATACCATTTTATAACATTAAAATATGAAAAAGTAATATCTCATCAGATTTTTTTTAAGGTTGTGGCCGAACCCTCATTTTTATTATTAAAACAAAGAAAAGACCTCTTTAACTGGGTTGATGGAAACCCATTACATAGCCCGAAGCTCAGTGGGCATTTATCCCATTACATATCCCGAAGAGCCAATTTTTGGTCCTAAGGCCCATTCATGTGAATAGTACTGCTACAGTACCACCGCTGCTACAATGCCCCTTTCACCACTACAGTACCCATTTTGCCGCTATAGTGCCATCATTGCAACAATATCTTAGCTCCAACAGTATCTCTACAGTGCTGCTACCATAACATGCACCCAAGGGGTGCTTTAGCATTACTATATATATTCATTTTTTAATCCCTATTTTATTCTATTTCAAAATATATCCACTAAACACAAGTTTAATTCATGGTTTTAAAAACATTTGATAAGTCCGTTGAAATCAAAATGTTTGTATTTGACATTATATTTTTATTTAATATAATAATTCTTTTAATATTTTCAAAATAATTCAAAAACAAATAAATTAATCTATTGAACAATCTAGTGATAGGTATACCCATGGAATAGTTAAGAATTTATATGTTGAGTTGAGGCAAAATTTTCTAAAATGACAGATTTAAATAATATCCATAAAATATTCAAATTATGCAAAAAAAACTACCATATATCCTCTTAGAAGAATTTAATAGAAATAAATAAGAAAATAATATAAGATAAATTAAAACAATAAATAATAACCCACTATACCATACTAGAAATGTATGAGGGAGACTCAATAAATTCATTTAAATTAATTATATCCTAAATCACTTTATCTAATACCAGAAAACCCATATAACTCCAAAAAGAACTCATTAAAAACTATAATAAACCATACATCAAACATATGAAATAAATGTTTTTAAAGATTGCATGTAAAAAAATAATATGGATTTCTTTAATCAACTAAAGAGGAAGTTATAATATTAGAAGTGACATCACAATGTCATAGTGAGATACCATTATCTAATTCCAAAACATAAATAAAAATGGTTGATAATGATATATGATCGAAAAAGGGATGTAATAAATTTAATATGTCTACTAAAACACATTGGAATCCATTTTTATCCACATGACATATAGAAGATTAAGGGGGTACAAATAATCGAGTGAAGAAATTTTCACTGTCACTGAATGTTGAATAATTTCAAAGGTGACCCAAATAGGGAAAATAAATTATATTTAAATGATTGAAATAATTAAATTTTATAGGAAAAATAAAATCAATGTGTTGTGCCTTTGACTAGATGATACTGTGTACATAGTGGCCCTCACTGGGCACTATTCCCTCTACAAGGATTATTAGGTGCCCAAAGAGAACCCACAAGGTACATGATATCATATACAATAAAATTCTATAGGACACACCTCTTTCCTAACATCCAAATCACATATCGATTATACAAAACTCTTGAAAATATAAAAACACATCTAATGTTTCATCCCAAATCAACAAAATCTTCTACAAATTATGAAATTGAAATAATATCCCCTTCATGATTCTAGATAATTCAAAAAACATACTATTTAATTACCTATCTATAATAAAATGTAAAATATTTCCCATTTAAACAATTTTTTTTTAGAAAAATAACAAAAATAATATTAGATAAAAATATAAAAAAATATTTTAAGTAATCATGGTGTTAAATAAAGGTGAAGTCTAATATTATCCATTGCTAGAACCAAGTTAAAATTCTTATAAATGGAACCTATAAATGAATATAGAATATGATTTTGTGACCAAATGAAATCAGTTTCTATATAGTCTTCTACGTTTTCCCCTCATACTAAATACTCCAATTTACTGTCATTTAATTTGGAATATTGTTTCACTCCAAAGTGATATATATTGTTAACCTATGAATTGAACATTAAACATTCATGAAAATTATAATCATGTTTGAATTAAATTCCACCAATGAGATATTATTACTCATGTGACTGAAAACAGAACGTTCACAAAAAAGTGATTTTTATTCTACTAGGTGAGAAGTAGCTTCACCATAAATGTAGGAGGAAAAAAATATAAAAATCATCATCTACGTAAATCATTCCATACCAAAAAGTTCAGACAACACACTCAATTAAATTCACTAATTTATGTGAGAGTTCATATTGAATCCACATTCCATGAATAATTATATAAAAAAATATCTTATTGTTGAAGAATATATAATTATTCATCCTGATGAATTATCATGACTCAATTACATATTCTAAAGGACACGTCAACTATTAGCACATGAGTATACATACCATATCTATATCACAACCCCAATATATTAATTCCTAAAATCTATAAAATATCATTAATTAGAAGGAATTGAAACTATAAATTCTAGGTTGAACCCTTAGAGATTACTCAAAATCCCCCAATATTATTATCAGTATTCATAAAAACCATTATTACACTCACTACAAACATATGAATGAACATAAAAAGTTGAATTCAAAACTCAAAATTCAATCTTTTTAATTTTATATAAATATTAATATTGAAAATAAATTTCAATCCTAAATGATATGGAATATTTAAAAAAGATACCAATAATTTGGTATAAACAAAAAAACAATACTAATTATTTTTAAAAAATATAGGTCTAAACCCACTTTATTATTCATGAAATGACCTTTTTATATGGGTTATGGGAGACCCATTACAAATCCCAAAAGACAAAGGCTATATAGGCCATAAATAAGGACTGAAGGCCCATGGTAGCATCATTCCAACATATTCCTTCCTTTTTTATGCTTGTGTCACCTCCTACCATTGTCATGAAAACACTACCTCTTTCACTATAAATCCCCCAAGGGGATTTCTAGGATTTGAGCCCTGATCATTTGGATTATGTAATATGGGTTTTACCACTTAGGAACCACCCCAAAATCAAATCAAAACTACTTATTAAAAGTCAAATGTTTTTTGGAATGTATGAATTACTAATACTTATAACACCATTAAAGAATGATTTACTAGATAATTCCTCATTCCAGAATCTAAAAATAGTAAGGATATTCCAGGATTACTCATAACCATATTTACCTTTCCTATAGGTTAATTTTCTTTTGGTTTTACCTATGTCAAAAAAAATTATTAGGTAATGAATTTAAAATTTAATATAAATGATAACTCTCCTTACAAAATATTTCAATATGTAATGTAAATTTACAATATAGAGTAACATTGATAAAAAAACTTAATGATTGTAAATTTAAAATGTAGGATAAATTCCATAACTCTTTATGTACCCAATAAAATTAAATTTTAAATATCAATTATAAGAATACACATTATTAAATATTTTAATAAAAATATGACCATTTCTATCAAATAAAAACATCAAACATGATATTATTTCAAAATAGTTCCCATTAATTTAGAAACAATGTAAGGTTTTAGAAACTACTTCTATTTAAAACATAATTTTTATAAAACAAGTATGACAAAACATGTATATTATAATTTATTAAAAAAATACTATGAAAACAAAAATTATCCTCTTAAATAAAAATAATAAAAAATATATTAATATATCACCAAATAGTTAACATTTAGCATGATTAAAAATAAATCCTATGAATATAAAATTACCATGAACAAAAACAATCACTAATCAGAGGACACACAACTTGATCAAAATGATATAGTAGAAAAATCAATAGTTATAATGCTAAATGGTGAGATTTGTATCTAATAATAACTCTATATAGTAATTAGAAAACCACCATATTTAAGGAGTCTCATACTACTAAATGATAAACTAGGTTTTACCAATAAATATATCTATAAGAAAAATATATATATTATGGTTGATTTAATGAAAACATATAATTGCTTCAGTCATATGTCAAACAATCACAAGAAAGAATATGAAATTACATGACATTTTAAATGCTCTTACATTTTGATATGTATTAGGAGGCATCTATCAATAATCTAGGTAAAAATTATAATCAATTTTATATGAATGTTTTATATTACCACAAAAAACTCTCATATCAAGTAACGAAATCAACAATATAAAAAAAGTTATTACTATATAAATAAATGTAATGGGCCAAAATTCCATTATAATTTTATCAAAATAAATCACCATTCAAAAAGAATATTTAAAAAAATTATAATATAAGAACATATAATAAAAATTACATTTTATACAAACATTAAAAATTGTGAAATACTATCAACCATAATATAAAAGAATAATAAAATTGGTAAAACACTAAAAATATAAAAAATACTATGAAAAACCATAGTCTTGACTTCTACCATTAATTTAAATCTTGAAATAAATGCTAAAAAGTAAAAGTAAGCTATATGAATACAATAGCCATTATTGAGGAAACTATATAAGATTTTTATATTATGTAGTGAATAATGAGTTTTAAGAATGTCAATATATACATATGGTTTAAACAGAAATGTGAACGTTAATATCTATATGTTACATGACTATTACCTAATTATTCTAAAGTGACCATTATATTACCATTATACTATTAAAAATTCTTGAGAGAATATTGAAACACAAGATCAAAATGAAATTCAGAATTATAATATATAATATCTATATTTTAATTATGTTATTCTTTACATATATACTATTTAAGAATCAATATGTATGATAATAAAGAATGTTGATTACATTAATGTAAATAAATAATATGTTTTCCATTAATAAAAAGTATTTTATTTTAAATAAGTAATTTCAATTTAAATTAAATTCTTATTATAGATAAAAGTTATTTTTCTAAAATATTAATTAAATTTGGAATAAATTTGTAGAAATTATCCAAATGTGAAATTCTGATAATCTTATAAAATATTATATTTACTAGTGAATAAAAATTTTATAGATTTCTTTCTTATTTTATATAATGTCTTCATAATTATGTATAACGTATTTCAACATTAATATATGTTAATCCCTAGTAAAAAATCTATTTAATTAATATAATTAATTTTAATGAGTTAAATCATTTTTCCAAAAAAATGAGTTTTGTAAATATTTCAAGAAAATTAATTTTTAAAACAAATTATGTTTAAAAATTAAATTATCATGACCTAAGTAAAATGAAATAATGATTTTTAGTTCTCCATATCATATAATTAAAATTCTATCTACTTTTTGTCATAAAATAAGTTCAAATACCATGGGTGGCCCATGAAAAAAGTATTTTCTGAAACATAGAATTCAAAGGCTACATTAGAAAAATATTAATCAATTATCCTCATCCTTTAGTAAATATAAACCTTATAACCCCATTTAATTCACCCACTAAATCATTATAACCACCATCCATATCATATCCTATAATTTATACTTTCTTAAAATCCCTCACGCTCTTATAAAATTTCCTCTATATGTTTATTAAGTGACATATAATTTAAGTGATTCACTACTTCTTTCCATATTTAATTAATGTAATTAATTATTATTATGTCACTTATTTTTATACATATTATGTCATAATTTATTTATAATCATTATAATATTATCCAATAAAAAATATTAATGAGATACTACCACTCATTATTATTAATGACATTTTATTGTCAATGTTTATACCTATATTTATGTAAGAATTGGTTTTTTATTATACATAACTTATTTTAATGATTTCAATACACATAACTATTTCCAATTAAGTATATTAATATATATATATATATATATATACATAATTTACTGCGGATTTCCATGTTTGAAACCCATAATCCTAACTAATGGGTAAAAAGTGATTAAAAGTTCATGTATATAAACTCTAAAGAACTCAATTTATTTTATAAGAAAATTCTTCATTAATGTCTATAAATTATTTTTTAAATGATTTATTTTGATATATGATCAACATGGTAGACATTAATTAAATCATATAATGGTTCACCCTAACACCACTCTAATGAATTCAATAAATAGTTAATCTCTATATTTTTTTGATATTGTGGCAGCATGCCTTGGTATGCTTTCATGGTACCATATTGAATAAATATAGAAATATGATTTATGTTACATTAGTGATAAACTATAGTGATATAATTATGAATTTATATTTTTTATAATTTATATATAGTTCTTTGCAATGATTCATATAATGATGATTATGATATATTTTATGAATCCGGTTTTATCGATGATGATCAGTTAATTTTAGTTTCCTTTATTTATTCCATTAATAGTCTAATGACCCAAATTATATTAACCTAGAACCTTTGTATTCTTTATTAAATTAGAATATATATATGAATTACGGTAAAATTTATTGATAATATTAATAGTCCCAGAGAACTATATACATATACACTACCCATTTTTCATTGGGTATAAAATGATAAACATAACTAAAGAAAAAGTTGGGCATCCTTGAATCTCATTCAAGGAATTCCAAATATTATATTGGGTAATGGAATAAAATTAATGGGGAACTAAAATTCCCATTACTTTTTATGTGTAAGATAATATATCATGATTATATATGGAATAATCAATAAGGAAAGGTAAATAATAGAAAAAACATTCTATTTAATCTGTAGCATTAGAAAAATGAATATTTGTATAGTATCAATATATTTATCTCATGGATAATAAATATTACTCAATAAATAATATAAAACCTTAAAATTGGATTTCATAACTTCAAACATTATTATATCAATACTATCAAATCATTTTGCCAAGAAATTTTAATTGATTAGTAGGTATACACAAGATACACACATAAAGATAGCTTATTAATTTGTATTATTAGACCTATTGATTCATCAATGAGATAAAAAAAATTCAATAACCCATCCATAAGAACATTTCCAATTAATTATTCCTATATTGATTGATATATTTAATTCCTGAAAAATATTCCTGATCAATAAATATAATAATTGAGTAAATTATTGGGATTATAAAAAATAAAATAGTCAATCAAATAATTTACAAATTAAAATACAATTTGTAGTAATGGAATATGGTTTTGAAAATAAGCATATACATGATACAAATAATAAGGATAGAAAATTAAAGTATAATTTCTAATGATCCAAACAAATTGAATGTCTCAAGGGAATATAAATTACTAAAACATAATTAATAAGGTGAATTTTAATACTTTATTTGGTTAAAATCATCATTAAAATTATAATTAAATAATAATGATGGTATCATTTCAACCTATATCCGTTATATTAATAAGTAAAATAAAAGTTTTTTGTTATTTATGAATTTATATTTCATTACAGTATCATTAAATTAGACTTTATAAAATAACATTTTCTCTCTGAAAATAACTTTTAATAACATGAATTTTCAGAAATATTATGAAATGAATATATTGAAAAGAACCTTATTTAAATTAAAATTATGATTCAATAAAAGTTATGGTCAGTATAGATAGAAAATTTCATTCATTTCAAGTATTTTAAAAATTATTCAATATATTTTTTTTTATAAAAGTTCAACAAAGTAAAATGGATAGAAAAAGTGTGAATATTAATTTTAAATTTTTTTTAAAAAATTCAATCATGTAAAAAAATTGAAATAAAAAATCATAGTATAAGACTAAAAAATTATTGTGACCTTCTTTTGAAAACATATATATGATATAAAATTAATTTTCAAATGAATTCAGATATAATATTAGTGTTTATTAAAACAAATCTCAATATTTTAAGTAACGAAGTGTGGAAAATTGTACTAAAATTGGAAACATTAATTAGTAAATAGTATATAATAGAATTAAAGGGTTTTATTAGATGATGATAATCTAATTTTCTTCAAATTAAAT
Source organism: Viscum album (assembly GCA_963277665.1). Classification (NCBI taxonomy): domain Eukaryota; kingdom Viridiplantae; phylum Streptophyta; class Magnoliopsida; order Santalales; family Viscaceae; genus Viscum; species Viscum album. The sequence continues at coordinate 396,681,286 of OY728162.1, read as the reverse complement.
TCAAGCATAAACAATCTAGATTCATATGAGATTGGGGATACCATTACTGTTTTAGAAAATTTAAAATCATAACAACTATGAATGAAATAACTTCAAATGAAACATTAAATACCATTATTATAAATTTATTAGAATATTAAATTATTAAAGGTTATTTATAAAAATCTCATGAAAATTAATCGGTGCATAATAAAAAATACTTCTCAATAGATTAGAAACCGACATATAATCACATAATAAGATTATACCATTTATGTGTGAAGTAAAAAAATTAATTAATTATTGGTATCAAATTTATATGCACATAAAGAATATATAATAAAACATAAAATAATAATAATTAATCATAAATATAATAATATAATATCAATTACAATGAATAAGCAATATAACCTAATAGAAACATTTTGTGTTGTGAAATAGTTAACCACTTGGTAGTTTAAAGTCAAAATCCCTAGGATGAAATAATTTCCATTAAAACATAGAATACCAAGATTTATGAAGTATTCAAGATATAGAATATAAATTTTTATTATACACACTATATAAAATAAAATGGGCTAAAATATTAAAATATTTTTTAATGAAAGGTAATTCAGAAGAAAATCATTACAATGATAAATAAATTTGGAGTGAGAATAATTCAATGAAGTGATTATGTATATCAAATATAAATTCAAATAATACAGTTAAAAACAAAACATAAAATATTCAAATTTCATTACACAAAAAATTATTTCATATCAAGGACAATGATGAAGTAATATCACCCAAAGAAAGGAAATTGAGTTATGAAACCCCTTATCATTTTTTAACATTCACATAAACCCCCCTTGGATGAAATAATTACAATTAAAAAATGAAATATCATGATATATGAGTGATTTATTATATAATTTTTAGAAGGGATTTATAAATACAATATAAACTAAATTGTTTCATACCATTAAGATATTAATCAATCAAAGGAAATTTATATGGAATCCCTTATCTTATGATTTACTTGTCACGTGCATTATTTGACTTCCTGACTAATGAACAACTGTTAATTATTTTCATTTAAAAGATTGATTTTCAACTTTATTAGTCATTTTATTTTTATATTTACAATGTTGTATTAAATTATTTAATCAAACAAATTTACATCATATGTATTGATGATATTGAGATCATTTGTCCAAAATGACTTCTGTGGATTAACTATGGTAAAATAGTTCATTATTTACTCATCTATAGAAAAATATACATGAAATAGTTTTATATTTAATATATAAATTAAAAATATAAAACCAATCAATATATATATTTCATAAAATTATACGACGTTACCGTCATAGTTATGGTAGGCCATATGTAAGAATGATTAACATTTTCTATTTTTCAATGATAATAATGGAATATTGATTAGTTTTATTATGAAAATATAAAATGAAAATTATATAATATATAAAAATTTATTTATTTATATTATGTTATATATTACGGTCATGTGATGCAATAGTGAAAAATATATTACATCCCCTTGTTAAAGTCAACACATACACATGGATGATGTAATCGTTTTTCAATGAATGGGGAGGTTACGAAATAAATTATATATTAATTTTCATGAATGATTATTAATCATGTATTCAATATATATATATATATATACACTAATCCAACATTCATAACCAACCATGATATTTAGTGGTAGAAATAAATTACATTGGTCTGTGAGGAGGTAGTCTGTCAAACACACAAATAGTGGTTTCATTTCCCATTTGATAGAAGAAGAGATAGATGTAGGTTTAAAAATTAACAAAATAACATATAATAATATTATATAAACTAATTTTATTATATTTTCATGGATGGATAAGATATTAAGGAAGTTAAAGTTTAAATTTTCTAGAATCACTCACTTAAGATCGATACGTCTTCTTGGGGAAACAACTTTTGGATTGTACCAAAAGCCTTCCTAGATTGGTTTTATGATCAAAAAAGAGATCTTTAATGTTGTAAAAGATATATGGAATGGATATGTGTATTTATTTTCTAAAAAATAATTCATTATTAAATAAAAGAGGAGATGAGGTGGATTGTTATATTTGAGGCAAGGGGCTCTTTTTTAATTTCATAAAATATTAAATTAATTTAAATTATTTATAATATTAAAATGGATAAAATGAAATATATAGAATATAGTTTGATATATAATCTAAATAATATCATCCAATATAAATTGAACAGATCTTGGCCATGTTTGAACCCAAATCATTTTTTGACCCCCATTAACCCTTTTGTTGATTACATTAGTATTAATGTTGTCCACCATTTAAGGGTCAATGATTTAATAATAAAATTATAAAAGACACATATATGGAAAATGTTTGATTTTTAAACTATATTTAATTAATTTTTATGAATATATTTAGTAATTTTAAATCATTAAATATAATAATTTTTACTATAAAATATCATTAATGTAATTTTGGGCACTATTCATTAAGTTTGACTTTAAATACATTAAATAAAAATTGAAAATTCCAATATAATTCATTAAAAATTCAAAAAATTGAAATATTTATCTTTAAAATTAATAAAAATTAACAATTATTTTAATTTATTTATATCTTATTATTTTTAAAATCATTTATTTTAGTTTCATATTTATTAAATAAATTTTGTTTCAACATTGCACAAATATTTGAGGTAATTATTTCATTATTGAAATCTTAAATAAATTAACTAGATAAAAATTTTCTATGTCTTTCAAATGAATATTTTTAATAGAACCTATGTTGTTTTAATCCCTATAATTTAATACTATATATATATTTAAAGAAAAATTTTTTTTTTTTTTTCATTTATCTCTCATATAAATATTAATGTGATAAAAATCATAGAAAACTGAAAAATTTCATGTTTTTGAAATTAGGATCTTTATATTTTACATGTAAAATAAAATTATGGTAAGTTTTGGGTTTTTTCTACGCCATAACGAATTATTTTTAACCTAATTAAAAAATTTAGGTTTTACTAACTTGATAGGTATTACCATGGTTACTATACATAAGTGGAATTTTTTAACAAATCTGGACATAGTAATTATAAATATTTATTAATTTTTTCATTATTAAATATATTTAACTGGAAAAAATAAATTTAATATCAAAACATGGAATGGAAGGAAAAAAGTGATATTTTTATTTCTTATTAATTATAATGTTTTTGAAATTTTTTCAATAAAATTGATTCCAAAGAATATAGTTGGTTTTTTAATAATTTAATAGGACTAATTTTACATTAACAAGATATAAAACCAAATATATAATCATTATAACCTGAAATTAAAATACAATTTTCATTAAAAAGATGTATCTTTTCACAATTCAATGAAAATCAATATTTTCAGAAATATAGGAAAAAATAAACTATTCGATATTTTGTATATGAGGATTTAAAAAATGATATTATTTTTGAAATATAAAATTCCCAAAATTTCATGAAATTGAATTTTTTTTATCTTCGAAATTTAAAGAAAAATACTTTCTATAGAATTCATATTTTAGAATAATAAAATTATTTTTCTAAAAATATATAGAATTTTCCATAATAATTAATCCACACACACAAAAACACACACACACAGATATATATATATATATTAATATATATATCAAAATTAGGTTAATAATAACAATACCGTATATTTCAATGGCTATATTACTGCCATTGTATTCAAATATTTATATTTTATGGTTTTTTAAGATCGATGTTGTGTGTTGTTCACAATATCAAAAATAGTGTTCTTCTAAAATATCATGGTTTTCTATTCATTCCATTTTTAAATTTAATATTCACAAATTTATTATATTTTTTGTAATCATGAAATTGAAATTTTTAATTCCTTTTTTTAAAACCCATATAGTAAAAACTATTAATAAAATGTCCACTTTAAAGATGAAATGAGAAATATAAAGTCCATCTAAAAAATAAAAAAAAACATGTTGTTTGAATAAGATAAGATTAGTGAGAAGGGAAAATATGGACATGGAATAGAAATTAATATCCCATGTTTTAATAGTTAATTAATGAAAACATGGTCATGAGATAGTTAAACACCCCTAAATCATACATAATTGATGGGTTAAAAGACCATATATTCATCAAAAATAAAAGAAAACAAGTAGTAATTTTATTGGAAGTCCCTTATCCTAATATTTAAGAATTGTGTTTCTTTATAAAATAATAACCTAAGGGAATTTAAATATATAACAATTTTAATTTTATCATTTAATCGATTCCACCAGACTCTCATCCTTTCTCCAAATAATTAAAATTAATGATGATTTCTTACTACCTCTGGTAGTAAAATCAACATATAATTGATCAAATAATACAAAGAATGGTTAACAATATATTCCTCATGTATTAAAATTTTAACCAAAACTGAAATGTTTACCATAAGGTGAGATATTATCAAATATTAATAATATTTCGTATGAAGAAATAATTTATTTTACTTTAAAATTTCCATAATAACATTGTTGGTTAAACTTATATTTTTCTAGAATGAAATAAACATATATCTTAAAAAACCTAATTAACCACAATATTAATTAATTATTTCACCTCAAATATGATTTCATACATTTTATCTTACATCAAAAAAATTAATTTCATTCATCCCAAATAATATTATATATTATACATATTATTCATATATATATCGACACAACAAAAAAACTCTAAATATATCATTATTCATCTAAAAATAAAAAATATTTCATACAAAAATTTAATTCCAAAAAATTACATCATATTTATTCATTATACAATTTATATAGAAACAATTTAACAAAAAACAAAACATCATGTAGGATGGTGGTATGAAAAATAAACTTGTATCACCCTTTTATTAGGGGTTCAATGTCCAAAACCTTACCAGATGCAATCAGTTATTTCATAACATGTAGGTTTTCCTCGTACAAAAACTATATTAATATTATTTCTATATGTTCTCAAAAAATAATTAATATATTAAAGAATAACATTAACCATTAAATCTCTTGTTTACCACTTTGGGTTTCCCAATATATTATTTAGTTAAAACATCCAATAATATTTATCTAATATTATTAACCAAACATTAATTATTATATTAACCGAAAAGGTTATCAATAAAATTAATCTTACATAAAAAATATAAACAATTATTCCTAAAATAAAATTATCACTAATACAAAAGTAATAAATAAAGGTTACACATACTAGTAAAAAATACAAAAAAAAACATATCTCAAGGTTATTTCCATTACTTTTGAACAGAAAAGTGTTTCAATGCCTTTAATCTTATAATTATAATTTAAATTATTAAAATAAGATGTTAACTAAAATTATTAATATATCCTCTATATTTCATCAAATTATTGTTGTTGGGTAATTTATTCATATATGAAAATATTTTCATGTTCTTTAATCTATATTTTTTAATATATACTTCCTGAGGTTTCTAAAAAACATTCTATGATTCCAATTGTAAGGATCCAAACTCCAAAAACTAAGATTCTCTGTCTTATTTATTAAATTTTAATAAATATAATGGGTTTAATCATTATGCGATGTTATGTTTAGTATTATTAGAGAACTAGATATATATGTATTACCCATTTTATATTGTGAATAAAATATTGAATTTGATATAAGTAAATTTTAGGAATAATTTAAATTTCATCATTGAACTCCTCTTCTTATACTATGTAATGGATAAAAATAACGGTTATATAATATTCTTAGTAAGGGTTAGGTATATAGAAATAAATCATATTTAAATAATGTACTATAAAAATGGAAAGGTAAGTAACTAAAATCATATTAAATTTAATCAATATTATTATGATGAAATGAATCCATAGATAATATAAAAATAGAAATCACCTCGATAATGAAAATTGATTTATCAGTGATGTTTACACTTAAATTCCAATATTATGATTTTTATACATAATGATATCTACACCGTAAATTACTTGCACCAATATATGTCTAATCGATGGGTATCAATAAAAAAGGACCCAACATAATTATATCTTACTTATTTGTCTAATAAGACCAATATATACATCAAAGGGAGGGAAAATTATAGGTACTACCCATTACAGAATATCTATTGTATTCCACATTTATTACATGATTAATTTAACTCAGGAACAACATTCCTTGTAAACAAATATATGTATTGACTAGAGAATGTAGATTATTAATAATTCATCATTAAAATAATTAAATTATAATTAAAAAACCATTTGTATAAATTTAATATGATTTAGGATGTAAATATTTTCATGATACAATAAATATTGATATTTAAGGGTATTAAAATGATCAATAATTAGAATAAAGGGAATGTTTCAAGTGAAAATAATGGAAAAAATATATCCAGGATGATGATTGTAAAAAATTTACCATGCCACAATAATCATAAATGATCCCATTAAAAAATAAATAATACATAATTACAATATATATCTAATATAATGTCTAATTAAAATAAAGTTTTTTTCACATTTGAAATAAAATACATAAAAATATTTTTTTTAAATCATTATTGAGATAATACAATTTTTACATTGAAATTGTTTTGAAAATTTTAATTTTATTATTATAATGGGTGTAATTTTTTAATGTAAATTTGAAAAAAAAAATGTAATATTCAATGGAAATGAGTAGCTGTGATGATGGGAATATTTTTTTTATTATGAGTATGTTTTAAAATGATTTTTGACATATTTTCGTAGAATATAAATAAGTACCTTATTCTTTAAATAGCAAGTATATTCCTAGAAAACTATTTGAATAATACATAAAATGGGAAAAATATTCTTTAAAAAATAATCATATAAGGTTAAAAATATTTTTCAGTATTTTTTAGTAAACAAGGATATGGTAAAATATATATATTTTCAGCTTAAAAATATTAACATCGAGATTTATTAAAAAAATATCTCCATTATATTAAGTACCAAGTATCGAATGATGGAATAATTAAACAAAAAATTCATGAATAAATAGAGTATTATAAAATATAATTGGTTTATTATACACTAAAATTTTAATTTCTTCCAATGAAAATTCAAGCATAAACAATCGTGATTAAAAAGATATTGAAGAATAAACACTTAACACTTTGGTTAATTTTTAATCATAAACCCCATAAAGGAAATAAATTCTAAAGAAATATCAAATACAAGAAATATATATAGAATCTTGATATAACATATCATGGGGTAGAATATTATCATCATAAAAATAAATAGTTTCATAATATTATGTATGAAAAAATTGAGTAGAATTGAGATGAAATCTCTTACAGTGATCATAACATTGAATTGAAAATTAATCATTGGATTTATTATGTGTAAAAAATGTGTATAAAATTAATAAATATTATATAAAACTTAATATAATCAAATTTTATTATATATATAATCTTAAAAAATAAATTTGGTTAGTTTACAAAATCACATTTTTACTTCCTTCAAAGGTTAGAATGCTGGAATATATAAGAGGGATTCAGTTTCACATGTCAATGATGATATGGATGCAATATCAGAACGACTCTAGATTGCGGAATACTCCATCATAGCTCATATCATTTTTTACATAGGCTCTATGCCATGGAAGCTCGAGAAACATAAACAATAACTGTCGGACATATAAGGCTTCTCATCCTATAAGTGTGCCTCTTCGGGGAAAGGATTCTACCATATCATATTTCCCCCAAAAGAAATCTAGCTGTGAGCCTGGGGTTATAGATCATTTTCCTTTAAACTAGGATCAATACACATCTGGGGAGGTGAATAAATGTTCAACCCCTTTGAAGTATGCAATGCTTCTGTTCAATCAAGGGTGAAGGTATACGGCTTAAACTAGATTCTTTGGCACCCTCAAAAATTATATTACATTGACTTGGCCATAATAGTACACAAAAAACTGAACAAAGAAACTAACACCACCAGATATGGACACTATGGTAAATTCTTAGTTGCAGTTGATCACAGTTCTTCATTAATAATCAAGTTTTATCTCTCGACTAACGTAGATGAACTTGAACATAAAATTGAATATGAAAACCTTCCCCAGTTCTGTTCAGACTGTAAGACTATAGGACAGGATTCCTCAAACTATAAGAGATCTATTATTTGTGATTTTTTATCTTCACATGGGCTAGACATTAGTTCTTGATTCAAAAAGAAACACTCTCAAAATATTGGTTCCACTAAACTTACCAAAATAGTTGGGATTACTAGGGATAATTTATCTATTGAAAACTATACTCAAAATATGTCACAAACTGTTATATTGGATCCCTATATTTCCCTCATAAGTAACCAAGAGATGGTAAAACCATCTCCTCATATTACAGGACATATTGATGTCAATAAACTAGATGATAAATTGAATTCCCCTGATATGTATGTGCAACCTAAAAATATTTCTGAAAAACATGAAACTCGATCATGGGCTGACATTGTTGAGAAGGGAAGGGCTGGTGAGATCCAGGTTGCAGGGGATCAAACCCCAGATCTGGAAACTATGGGTCCCACATCTCAGGTCACATCATAGCACCCCTACTCTAGAAGTGAATAGAGTGTGTCTACATCTTATTGTATCAATAAAAGCATTGGGAAAAGGATCATGTACCCAGTGCCGGAACAACACTTTGCTGATCCTTTAAATAAAGATGTACATTTTGAATAACGTAATCCAATTCCCTTAAAGATGATCCAACCTCTTGTATATATTCTTGGAAATTATGTTCTCATCTTGCCTCCGGTTCCATTACCTAGCAGGACAAATCCGTATCCATCTGCACAGGTACAGGTGACCACTTCTAACACATTTGAAGCTCTTAATAGTGTTGTAGGACATGTTGAGATTGATGATACTGATCTTCCAAGGGAAAAAGAACAGGCCTCCATGATTCAACCCCCATCAACACTGCATGGCCCTCAATATATGATATAGTAGACTCCTATGGTGAACTTAGTTCAAGAAGAAGGTGATGATGGAAGTGATGGAACATGGAAACATAATGAATCATCGAAAAGAGGACGGATTCCTAGTAGTCATGGGAAAGAATGTGGACGAGAAGAACTGACATCAAATAAATATGAAACACATTTTGTGGATTCATACATGGATGATATAGACATTTATGTTCTTCTTCATCATGCAAGAAATCTTGAATAACTTCACACCAGTGGTCAGGGATGAGGGTGATGACGTAAGATTGATTGGGTCACCATGGAAGATGCTGAGTGAAAGATTACAGATAATATTAAGGAATAATTGGTCCCTCATGAGGGGGTCACTGATTTGTGTGAAATGAATAGATACTTTTATTTTTCTTCATTTTTTTCTTCTGTTTCAATGAAAAGGGACTTATCCCTCAAAAAAAGATAATGAAGACGTAATATAATCAAATGAAATAAAATTTAGTTATAAATCCCTTATAATTAGGTAAAATGGAAGTGAAAACCCATGGATGAAATAATTTGAATTGGAACATTTAATACCAATATGTGTTATAGATTCTTGGTATAACAAGTATAATGGTGTTATACACACCACATAAAATAAATTGTTCATATCATTAATATATAACTCACTGAAAAAAATTGTGAGGTAGTCCCATACCATGATCATAATGTTGAAGTGATTATTAAAAAAAATACATGACTATGTGAATCAAATATAAATCAACATAAAATAAGTGGAAATAAAAAAAATATAATCATTGCTCATTAGACACATAGTATTATCATATCAATGACAATGAAAATGTAATAAACCCCATTGAAAACAAATTGTCTTATGAAACCCCTCACCACATGGTAATTAACAAGTAAAATTCCCTTAGGTGAAATTATTTTAATCAAGAATAAAAATATCATTATGTATAAATATTTCAGTATAAAATGTATAAAAGTGTAGTATACCAGCCATAGAAAATAAATTAGTTCATACCATTTAAATAAGCCTCAATGATAGAAAATTTAAACAGAATCTCTAATCTCTGGTAAGACATTTCATGTACATTCATTATTTTACTGAATAACAAAATCATGTTTCTTATTAACTTAATTTATAATAAAATTATTGTTTTCTATCCCATTGATGTTAATTATTATCATGTTATATATTTACTCAATTATGTTAACATCTATCTTTTTGAAGATATTAAACTCATATTTCCAAATTGAAATCAATGGATTTATTATCGCTAATGATTTAATTATTTAATCTTATAATGAACAATAATAGTGAAAAAATTATTATTTTATTCATAAACATCACTTATAAAACCAATAAATGCATACGGTAAGAAAAAATGAATTACTTTATAGTTATGGAAGCGGTCGGACGTACGTAGTCATGGGTAACATTCTCTATCTTTCAATGATCATAATGGAAAAAGGTAAGTATTATTAAATAATTATATAATTACTAATAAATAATAAATAAAATATTATTTTTTTAAATAAATTTATGTATGTTGTTCATGTGAAGAAGTGTTTAAAAAAAATCACCTCACATCATTGATGTGGTGGTCTACACATACACATGAATGATGATAATATTTTGATATGATTAGGGGGTAAAAATAGATGATAAATTGAATTCTTATAATTATAAATATTTAATTAAAGTAATATATTTATATATATTAAATACATTATTATAATGAGTTGTCAGAGGTGGTGATGGAAAAGAAGTCAAATCTGCTCATGAGGTGGTAGTCCATCATACACATGATTGATTGGTTCATTTCCAGTTTAACAAAAGTTGTGCAAAATGTACATTATCAAATTAACATAATAAAATTTCAGTATATTGGAGATACATATGTTATTAAATAGTAATTTATTAATAATATTCAATGCGTGTGAAAGAAGACGTAAAATAATTTTTTTTTGTTAAGAGTGATACCACATGTTAAGACAACTTCATTAGGATTAAACTTAATGCTTTACTACATTAAATTTATGATATAACCAAGTCCTATAGGATGCTTTAATATATTATATGAAGGGACATGGTAAATTATTTCATGAAATTAATTTTTTTTTTAATTTGACGTATAGAGGAGAAGATCATTCTTTTTTTATGTGTAGGGAGGAGCATATTTGGAATTTCATAAAATATAAAATTAATATAAACTTTTTTATTTTTCATATGGTCCAAAATTATTTATTTATAATATAATATGATTATAAATTTAAATAATATAATAAAAAATATTTTTTTATTTTTTCATTATTTTTTAATGCTTATCAATTATTTTTACCCTCTGTTATCTTTGTTGATAATTGTTGTAGTATGATAGTTTAATACATTTTAAGGGACAATAATGTTAAAAAAATTGTAAAAAACCCATAAATGTACCATTGTGGATTTTTTAAACAATGTAAACATTATTTTTGAGAATAAAATTTTTTTATAGACTTTTAATCTTTTAAAGGATTATTATTTACTATCAACTAGTATTGATGTAACTTTTGAAACTATTCATTTAATATGAATTTAAATACATCATGAAAAGGGGAAATTCAAATATAATAATTTATCACATCAAAATATTATTTAATTTATCTATAAAAATGTTGTAATATAAAAATTAATCAACATTTTTTTACATTTTTTATATTTATAATCATTTATTTTATTTTTCTATTAATTCAATAAATTCATTGTATGCGTAGTGAAATCATGTAATGTAATTATTTGTTCACTAAAAATAAGAAATATATTACAATGATTTAATATGATTTATATTTAAAAATTATATTTAGATTAAAAAATTAGTATTATTTATCACAATCATTAAAAATATAGATATTAATTAATGGAAAGTGACATTTTCTTTCTTTATATCTCACTTAAATATTATAATCATCCAAATAATTGGAAAATAGAAAAAGATCATAATTTATATTTTTAGATGATTATGGAGGAAATATACTCATTCAATAAAATTAAGGCATTTTTTGGGTTGATTTATAATGCATTATCACAATATTGATAACAATATTTAACAAATTTACCACTTAATAATGTGGTATGTTTTACCAAACATCAATTTCATAATGCCTTAAATAAAACAACCTAATAAAAAACATTAATCCCAATAATTAATATTATAGTGTTAATTTTTCATTATTGAAATGATTTTATTTTATGGAATTAATTTATTATTAAAATTCAAAACACACTGAAAACTGATTTTCAAGAAATATATCATTTTATGTTAAAAAGTTTTTAAAACTAAATTCAACATTAAAATTGGTTCTACAAAAAATAATTGAATTATTAATAATATTATTGAATTAATATTACCTTAAAACAAATTTAAGGAGGATAAATTTTTCTCATTTTAGAAAATAGAGCTATATATAAAAGTAATATTTTTAACTATTCATGTAGAAATCAATATTTTCAAAAAAGATAAGAAAATAAAAAAAAATTCTATTCATATTCAAAAGATGATTAATAAATTTATTAAATAAAATTCAGAAAATTTATAGAAATTAATTATAATATTCTTTCATAGAAATTAATAAAAAAATATTTTTAGGAAAACATATTTTTTAAATATATGATTTATAAAATAAAAACTCAGTTATTATTTCCTAACCATTTATCAATATGTAAATATATACATATATCCTAAAAAGGTTAATTTTTTTATTCAAACGAATTCAACGGATAATTTATAAAGGTCATATTTAAAAAATAATATTTAGTAGTTGGCTTAAACTCAAGGTTGTGTTCTATATATGGCATATAATAATGTTATTATAAATTATAAGAGGATTTATTCACATCTACTACATTTTATATTTTTCCTTACTAAATAATATTTATTATGGTCACTAAGTATATGTTTTATAAGGATTAATTTAAGATGATAAAATAATGTTTTGGTTTTTTATGTTGTTTATATATATCATCTATTATAAACACTATTTAAAAGATACCAAACCAAAAATGATCCATCAGTAGATAATAATAAAATATATTGTTATTTAACTATTCTAACAATCATTTATTAAAAAACTGGGTCACTATAGTTACTGTAAAAGTTTGTTTTTTTTAATTTTTTGAAATAAAAGCTAGAAAATGATTCAGAAACCCTATGAATAACTATAAACAATTTAAAAACATATTATAAAATTAATAATGTATGGTGTTTTAGATTTAAAAGAATTAAATACCAATATAGATAAAAACATTAGGGTATAGGATATAAAATCGATGCTTCCACGGGTAATAACCACAGAAATGATGGTTTGGTTTTAAGTCGATCTTCACTCAATTCACAACAAGTGGGTCTAACTGAAAACCATGACTGAAATTCTTGGGTGAAATGGTTATATTGATCACTAATTCATTAAAAATAAATTATAAAGCATAAATATTGTATAATTATTCTATATTTCTAAATATTTAAATAGATTAATGTAAATAATTCATTAAAAATGATATTAGAAAATTATAGGATTAAACACCGTATTATTATTATTATCATAGTAATGATAATATTAAAAATTCATTCATATATACTTTAATATAGATAAAATAAAAATTGAAATAGATAGAATAAGGTATATAATGGATGTTATATTCATTTCAATTTTTTCCCTCTAAATAATGTGTCTTATGGAATTGAAAATATCTTGATGATTTTGAATTAATTATCACATGTTTTGATTAATGAAAAAAACAACATAGGTAACCAGGCATCACAAATAAAGGAAATCATTTATGAATTAAGGAATATGTTATTTTACTATACCACTTGATCTATAGTTGATTAAAAGTTGATCCAAACTATAGAAAATATATTTTATTTACACCATTATTCTAAGAAACAGAATGTTACTTTTCTTTTATAGACCATATAGGGTTTTTTCCATCTTCTAGAGGATGTATTGAAACGATTAATTCATGAAATTAATCAGAGATTATCAACATTTATATTTACCCATGCTTTTTATAATATTTTTGGAAAAGATTGGATGAAATTTTACATATATACGGGTGTATAATATTGTGTTTATTGCATAACTAGGAATTTTTGAATGTCAGATGTGTATGAAAACTTTTTTCTCGTGGATTTAATGTTCTATGACTACTTAGGGAGTTTTTCATTATTTATTATAATTTTTATAATCTATTTTAAATCTTCAATTTCATAATTTTATGATTTATATTGATGATACAATTTTACATCGACTTAAATGAGGTCAATACAATCTAAGGATGAATTATCAAGTTCTTGGTTTAGGTAGGGGGTATTGATTTAATTTGAGACCCAATTTCATTTTGTGATTTTTTGATTGGGTTCATCATTAGAATATTGATATTGAAATTTCATTATTTTTGCAAGTTTCTTATATTTTTTTGATGTGATTAATTTATCCTATCAAAAAACATGGACAATAACATTTTTTAAATGCTCTGATGGTGGAAAAATTGTCAAAAAAGTTTTAATTGAACTCTATATAGTTTTTATTACTAATTTTTGTTAGTATTTTAGGGGAAAATATTGTCCTATCAAAATGTAATTTTAATAATTTGATAGGATTATGAAATAAATTTAAGAGGAATGTTTTTATTTATTAAATTTGTTTGGAAATAGTTTTCCAAACATGAATGTTATTTTTGTGTGTTCTGAAGGGATTTTAGGCCATGTTAACATGGTTTGTACCAAAAAAGTTGATGGTAATTTGTAATGGTTTAAAAAAATGTTTTCCTTCAGTTTAAAGGAATGCCGGGGGGTTCAGATTTATATGGTCTTGGATTTTTTTTAAAAAATTTCAATGATTCCTAAATTTTTAATGCTAATGTTCTAGATGTGCTCTCTATTTGTATTTTTATATCATGTTTCTTGTTTCATGATGATTAGTTATATTTTGGAAGCCCCCAGTGAACATTAATTTTATAATGATTTCAATTCAATAGGTATCCCTATGAGATGATTTTTATGGTATTAATGTGAGAGTTATTCTATATAGACTTGATTGAACCTTTATAGGTTTGAGATTAGTATTTTCATTTTTTGGGATATGAGAATAGGTCCTAACAGACTAGTGACAATGAATCAATTTGTTGAAATGTGAGATGGGTAGTGAACCGTATTTTTTATTTCATGTGTGTTATTAACTTTTAACTCCCTTGAGTGTGTGGGGAAGGGTATTGGTGCTTGAATTTGACCAGTATTTAGTGTGTGGGTATGGGTCATTGTGACTGATTTTATATCCCTAATGTTTTTAGGGATGGGTTAGTTTTCTTAATAAGAACTACCTAGATTGATCATGGATTTTCTAGTATTGATAATGTAACCTACCTTTACTGTTTGGGGATGGGTCGATGTTCTTGTAAATCAATCCATAGTAGGATTATGATGAGGATCTCTTTAGCGGATGGGTTATTGAATAATTTGAAACATATATGATTAAAATCCCTTGATTGGGAAGGGATTTATTAAATACTATCAATATACGACCATTACCAATTAATTTATGTAGTTTTTTGAGGATTCGATGGTTCCCTAACTTGAGCCTTCGTCTGTATGATGGTAACTATTTTTTTTCAAACTCTACTATGTGCCTTTGGGTATGTGTCAGTTTATGAAATGACGATGTTAGGGGTTAAAAATATGGTAATGACTCAACATATTTCAATATCATATTTAGGTCCACATCTATAAGGGGATGAATTAATGTAGGTATTATATCAGTATTATAGGATTATTTGTATCACTATTGTAGTTTGTGTACTATTTTAGGAAGTGTAGCATAAGTCTTATTTATACTCAATAGGATTTAGGTTCAAAACAAACACTCCAGAAGAATTAACTCTTCCAGGAAAAAGGGTCTATATTCCCAAAATGAGTTGAGATCAATGTTACTAGAACATCCTTTAGTATATATATTAGAGAAAAATTAGTGACCAATGTTGATCCAAAAAATCAAATGAATGAATGGGAGATATTTCTATATAACACCCCAATATTTTTTGGTATGTATCATCTTAATTAAATTCATCTTATTAGATATCCTACCATGATATACTATTAAATATTAACAATATTATTAGGAATAGTAATGTGGCCATTAGAATAATACCCTCGCCTATGAATTTATGAATAAAATTTATTTTTTCCATAAATGAATAGATGATATATTAATATCATCAAATAGCTAAATAAATATTTCAAAAAAATTAATTGTTAATATTTTTAAAAAAATTAAATGTTTGGTTACAATATTATCATTAATATAATTATTTAAAAGAAATTTTATTTTCATAATATATATTTTAAAATAATATTTTGTAACATCTTAACTACATAATATTTTTATGCGATAATAATTAGTTGTTGAAACTGTTGTAAAATCAGTTATAACATTCAATTCTGTATTTGTTGAATAGATTATATGTTTAATTAGAAATCCAAATTTTCATATTTAGAGGTATATTTTCAGAAAATTCAGACCATTTTTGAAATCTACACATTAAAAATTTGTTAGGGGTAACTTTTTTGATTTTTTTAAAATAGTTCATTTTTTAAAAAATAGTGAGATACAATAATTTATGTTAATAAAAATTCTAAGTAAATAAAATAATTACCGATACATGGATGATGTATTAATGATTTAATCAGTCCTCATTTATAACTCACAATCTCTTGTTACTGTATTTATTCATTATCATTAACACAATTGAATTTCTTTTGAAATAATAAAAATTAAATGAATAAAATAATCAAAAACACAACTCTCTCATCCAATTAAAAATCAACCCTTCTCCAAACACATTATAAGAATTTATTCATAACTAAATTCATTATAATTGCATTTCTAAGCATATTCCCAAGTTATTTACCTTCTAGTCTAACCAAAAGTCCTACATTTATGTGTCTTAAGGAGGTTACCATGGAGAGGATATCGAAGAGGTAAAATCCTCCATCTTTCTCTTTTATTTTCTTTTATTTTTTTATTATCTCATCACCTAACCATATCCAAAGGTGAATGATAGATAATTAATCATATATATATATATATTATAATTTTATTTTGTTAATGTATTATCCAACATCAAATCTCTTATCTCCTCTTTTTAAGCTATAATAAAAAATATTATATCTGATATCACGATTAACTTCTTTCATGGATGAAGTGTTTTCATTTCCTATTACCTGTATAAAGTCTCATAATAAATACATTGTTATAGTTAAATAATATTGTAATATACATATTATAAATTATATCATGTTCTGGAACCAAAATATAAAAATAATATTTAATAAAATGATACATGTTCGTGATGGTGGTAAAAACCAACAAAATAAATTATAACATTTTCTTCAATGTTTTTTCTAATGAGTTATACTTATAAAAAATTATATATGAGACCATATAAACTATTGTAAGTTCATTAATACAAAATAAATTATGTTCTATAGTTTTTTTTCATACATTTGATACGAACTCCCATAATTAAATACAAGGGAACAGACCATAAAAACAAGAAATTAATGGTCCTTGAACATTAGAATAAAACTTTATTACTCATAATAATATATATGAATGAAAATAATAAAATTATAAAAAAATATAATATAGATTTAAAATGTTGAGAGTTATGTAATTATTTAATATATTATGATTATCCAAGACATTAAGTACAAGTGGAAAATGCTTTCAGACATAATTATGGGTTTCCTCATCTCTCTTTGAGATCTGTGAGATATATTCTTTATTCTAGTGGTATTTATTTTTTGTATTGTATATACTACAACTTAATATATTATATCATTTATTTAGCTACATTTATGGTATTAAGATTTTTTTGATTATTATTAATATTATGGTTCATATAATTTGGCTGATTACAATGTCGTAAGGGATTTAATAACTCAATATTCATTCTTGGGGTTAAACATAAATTTCATTTATTTTTCCATGATAATGTTCACTATAAAATTAAATTTTATTATTTAGAAACTTTTTTCAAGGTATTTATATTAAATACTCATAATCCATTCATTTAATTACTGATATGATCCTCGTATGGGATGTTATCTACATTTTGCTTCATTAAGACATATTTTTAATGTTTCACAACTATTTTATATGGTGTATATATGAGACCAGTAATTTATGATCATAAATAATTAAAAATTTAGTTAAATATCCATATTTATTGTATCATTTATAAGGTTATTGTAATGTCTCGGATTTTTCCATGTATTATTTTAATATTATATAGGAATTAATTCGAGACCAGGCTTTGAGACGGCGTGTAGTTCCGAGGCCCAGTGAGCCCGGAACAAATGATTGAATTTAATTTAATAATTAAATTACGTGTGTGTGCTTCTTTCCTGAACAAGTAGAATAACTTCTGAACGGGTGCTCGGATTATAAATCTGAGGGCACTGTTGCGTTCTGAACATCGATTTTACCTACAGCGAGGCCTAACATCGGCCGACGCAGGGCGGTGGTGAAATCTGGTTTTTGGACCAAATGGTAATAAAATATTTTATTAAAATATTTTATTTAAAACTTGTTAAGTCAAATATCTCTTATCTTTTAAATAGAGATTACATAGGGGATCAGGGTTACAATCCCCATAATCCTGATTTTCCCCTGGAGGCTCTGGGAAAGCTCTGGAGGAAACCCCCAACACGACGGCGACATTCTTGATGGATTTCGTTGGCGATGACGACGTGGTGACTGGATCTTCGCCAACGAATGCCGCGGAAATCCAGGTAGGACGTTTTTTGAGATTTTTCTTCCATGTTTTTTATTTCTACGATGAACGCGTACTAATCCACGAACAGATTAGCTCGCGGATCGATCGTTTTGCGGGTGGGTGCGATTTGGGGTTTTATCGGGAGATCAAATACTTGACATTTATAATCTATGGATTGTTGTGGTTTTTCTATAACGGCGATGAACCCGGATCGTCAAGAACAATGATTTAGGTTCTTCCCCCTCGTTAAATTCTTATTTCTTTTCTCCCTCGCATTCTTCATTGTGTTCTATGCGTTCTTGGAGGAAATCGATCATTGCACATTCGTTGTTGGCGCAACGATCCAAGATTCAAGATCTGACCCTGAAGCAATTCCACGAAGGTGCAACGATGGTTTCAGCGAGCGATTCGGAGAGGTTTGGGAGATTCGGGTTTTTGGGCGTTTTTCTTTGGATGGATCGTTCGAGGGTTATGATCCAATTTGAAGACCGAAAACACCCATTTTGGTGTTCGTATGATAGGGTGAACCAAACCCTGGACTATCGGGATGAACAGATGAGAAAATGAAGATCTGAAGGATCTTCCGAAGTGCGAGGAAGAAGACGGCGTTTCTGGAAAAATCCTGAATACATGCCATGTAGTATGGGTTACACGGTGTGTGTTCGTCGGTAGGGTTACCCAACGTGTACTATGAGAGTACACGGGCACTGGAAGGGTACACGGCCATGGAAACGCCGTGTATACCCCTCCCCGGCTAGACCTGGCCAGATACATGGGATTCCCCGTGTACTGGTACACGGGCAGGCAACACGGACAGGGGCAGAGACCGTGTACGGGCACATGGCCAGCGTACACGGAGCGAGCCTAAATGCTCAAACATGGTGTGTGATTTCTTCTACACATAGTGTAGTTGTTTTCTATCCGATAAGACGAAGGACACGAGCCGTTTACATGGGCAGTACCTGGTGTCAAGGAACACAGCGTTTACCTTACTACACACTGTGTAGTTTGGTTTTTCTTGGCTTGAACGAAGGACACGGGCCATTTACATGGGCAGTACCCGGGGTCAGGGAACACGGCGTGTAACCATAATACACGTCGTGTAACCTTTTCTTCATGGATTGGGCCACTTTTATTCTATGACTTGGACTAGCCTTCTTAGGTTCTGTACCCTTGGCCTTTCTCCTAATGGTTTCCGATATCATTTCCTAATATACAGGAGTATGATCCCTTCAGCAGGACTCCCTGAATAGAGTTGTTGGAATCCCCTCAGTGAGACTTAGATCCAGATCCTCTATTCATTACTGATACCCTAGGTAGAGTTCTTGGTATCGACGTGACCTACCTTACCTGGGCGCTGATCCTCTGCCTAGCGGATTAGATCAGACTAAGTTGTTGGAATCACCCCTTGATTTGGCTGTGATCCTCATCTGAGCATCCTGTTCCCAAGGTACTTTTAGAGTGTGTTCTCCCGGAACGAGTACTTCATGTCTCTCTCTCCAGACATTGGAGTGTGTTCTCCCAATGGTATACTTAGTGGAATCTTCGAGCTGGATCTTAGTGGTGGTTTCACTATGGTCGTCTGTGTATGAGTATATATGGATATTCTTGTTATATGTTTCGTAGACATATACTGTGTAGATATGAATGTACTTTTCTTCATGGTATTCTCCTTTGTTGTATTTCCTTTTTTGTTTTCGGGGTGTCCTACTGGGTTTTGTTATACTCACCAATGCATGGGCTTTGACCACACGTGTCGTGTCTTGTGCAGACGAGTGATCCTTTGACATGATTCTACGTGGACTAGGACTGGACGGTGTTCAGTGAGATCAGACATGCCGAGGTGTCTTCCTTCGGAGACAGGTTGCAGTCCCAGTACCTTTCTCTATAGGTTGGAATTTGTTGCAGACTTTCTTTTGGTGGGATTGTAATTTTGGCCCAGGGTTTTACTTTACTATACTTTACATCCCTGTTGTACTCTGTGGTTGGGTTTTAGTGTATGAATGCATCTTTTCCATATTTAGTAGTTTTTACTTTTCAGCTTTGTGGGCTTAGAGATGTGTGTGTGTGTGTACAGGTTTATAGGCAATGCCTCCCATGTTAGTAGCATGCCTACTCGGTGATAGTCACCAGCCCCTAGCCTATTCGAGGCGGACTTGAGGAGTTGCGGCTCGGGCCCCACCGGGACGGGTCGTGACAGAGTGGTATCAGAGGTGGTCAGTTCTACCTTAGAACCGAGAGTCTGTGAGTTGGTTTGGGGAAAAAGTGTTAAGTGTTTCGAGTTCGGCTCTCAGGCTAGGGACCCCAGGGTTGGTGCAACGGCTGTCGTATCCATACACCATGACTCTGATAACATTTTTTTTGACTCGGAACATGAAAAAACTAGTTTCATGGGGGGAAAATAATGGTACATGCATCATATTGGAATGGGTTGTGGTTTCCATGTCCTTCTTAAGTCAGCTCTCCAAATATACTCACCGATTGTGATACATCTTGTTTCTTAAACAGGATACCTCCGTGACGCGCACACGCTAGGATCCAGCAGCCTGATCATGCGGATGACCCCCTCAGTGATGAAGCTTCGATACAGGGACCAGATCCCCCTGTTCTACCACCAGGTGGAATGCCAGTTATTCCACCACATGTGGGGAAGTGTTTTTCACCCGCTGTACCAGTGGAGTAGGAGCACCGGCTGAGCGCACTCCATGAGATTCAGAGGCAGATACCCCTTAGGTTTTGAGGTGAGTCTGACCCTTAGGAAGTAGAGGAGTGGCTTGAGGTAGTGGCAAGAGTCTTCCGTTTGGTCAGGACACCAGCAGACTAGATCGTGATCCTAGCAGTGAGCTTTCTACAGGGGTCAGCAGGGCGATGGTGGAGTTTGGTCATCCAGACTCACGACGAGGCGAATCTTGCATGGTTGGAGTCTGAGCATATCTTTAGAGAGGAGTTTTCAATGGTTACCCTGAGAGCAGTACGCATACAAGAGCTTCTTCAGCTCCAATAGGGAACCACATCGGTGGCCGACTATTCATCGTGGTTTACCAACCTCTTGCGATACTCGATGGATATGGTCAGAGATCAGTACTTCCGAGCTCGGACTTTTGTGTGGGGCTTGCATAGAGATATCTGAGCTAGCATCATCCCTATGAGCATTCCTACTTATGCTGGGGTGCTCGAGCGGGCTTTGGTGGTCGAGAGCTTCCGGGCAGAGCAGGGACAACCGGCAGTTGTCAGTAGTGGGCGAGCTGGAGCAGAGACCTCAGCGGAAGGGAGCCGACCTCAGGGACCCAGGTGTGGGAGACGTTTCCAGAGGAGATCCCAGGATAGGGGATCGGTCGTACAGGGTTCAAAGGGTGCATCCATCCATCCTCAAGAGAGGTGATGTTACTCATGTGAGGGCAGGGGACATCTCACTCAAGATTGTCAAACCCACCGTACTACTGACACAGGAACCGTGGATGGACCACCGAGGCAGAGGCAACATGTGGAGCAGGCAGATCCGCGAGTTAGCTGACGTGGCAGAGGAGCTAGGAGGGCAGCTAAAGGTGGTCATCGTTTCGACCCTTTACCACCACCACCCCCAGGAGGTCCTCCCCAGGCTCAGGGAGCTGGTGGACAGAGGGAGGGGCAGCTGCAGGGGGTAGAGGCTTATGACCCAGGTACTCCCGGAATGATTAGAGGTACTATTTGTGTCTTTTCTACTTTGTCTACCATATTGATAGACACAGGTGCTAGTCATTAATTTCTGGCTTCTTTTCTTGTTCGAGACCTTGAGATTCTAATTTAGCAGTTGAATCGACCCTTATGCTTAGAAACTCCGACTAGAGAAGATTCAGATATCACACACCTTTGTAGGCAGTGTGACCTGACCCTTGGAGGTGAGAGTTTCGGCTGGAGCCTCTTGGTGGTAGCGTCGAGTCCTTATGATGACATTCTTGTTATGGATTGTCTATCCACAGTTCATTCCCATATTGATTGTTTTAGGCGAAGGGTGTGGTGTGTCCGTAGTGATAGGATGAGGTTCTCTTTTATTGGTGAAAGAGAGACCCAGGCATCGCGGGATGGACTCGTGCATAGGAGGGCACAACCGATTTCACATCAGTTGGCTAACCTAGCCCTTGGCGTGGTAGATGTTATGAGTTTCCAGTTTCCAGCAGTGGTGGCTGAGTACGAGGACGTATTTCTAGAGGATGTCCCCGGGCTACCTCCCCGTCCAGAGATAGATTTCGCCATTGAGTTGCAACCCAGTATGACCTTGATATCAGCATCGGCTTATCGGATGGCTCTTTCAGAGCTTCATGAGCTGAGGATGCAGCTAGACGACTTGCAGAATAAGGGCTTTGTGAGACCCAGCGTTTCACCCTGGGCAACCCCAGTGCTATTTTCCAAGAAGGAGGACGAGAGATTGAGGCTGTCTGTGGATTACCGGCGCTAAAATTAGGTGACCGTGAAGAACTGGTATCCACTACCGAGGATCGATGACCTCATAGACTAGTTGAGAGGGGCATGATGGTTCTCGAAGGTTGATCTACGATCAGGCTATCACCAGTTGTGATTACTGGAGGAGGATATACCGAAGACGGCTTTTAGATGTCGCTACAGTCACTATGAGTTCTTGGTGATTCCCTTCAGCGTGACGAATTCCCCGTTAGTGTTCCTGGTAATCATGAACCGGATATTTCAGCCCTATCTAGACCGATTTGTAGTGGTCTTCATCAATGATATCCTTGTGTACTCTGTGTCCGAAGAGGAGCACGTGAGACACCTAAGGATGGTTCTAGACACACTCCGAGAGCACCAGTTGTATGGGAAACTCAATAAGTGTCAGTTCTGGTTACAGGAGGTCCACTTTCTGGGGCACGTTATCTCAGAGGATGGTGTAGTAGTGGACCCAGCAATGGTGGAGGAAGTGCTAGCAAGGGAGCCACCCCGGATCGTGATGGAGGTGTGGAGTTTCCTTGGGGTGGAAGGCTACTATCAGAGATTCATCCATTATTTCTCTAGGACTGCAGCACCCATGATAGCTTTGACCCGAAAGGGATAGCCTATCATGTGGACCGAGAGATGCCAGCAGGCTTTCCAGCAGTTGAGACAGTGTCTGGTGAGTGCCCCGATCTTGAGATTATCGGAGGAGGGTGTTGAGTACGTAGTGTTTTACGACGCTTCAGGAACAGGGCTTGGTTGTGTCCTAATGCATAGGCAAGCAGTGATTGCCTATGGCTCACGTCAGTTGAGGCCACATGAGCAGAACTACGTAACCCATGATCTTGAGTTGGCAGTGGTATTCTTCGCATTAAAAATGTGGTGGCACTACCTAATGGGTGATTGGTTTACCGTCAACTCAGATCACAAGAGTCTCAGATATATCTTTTCTCAGAAGGATCTGAATTTGAGATAGAGTCGATGGCTTGAGTTCCTCCAAGATTACGAATTTGGTATCGTTTTTACTCCTAGGAAGTGGAATGTGGTGGCAGATGCTCTCAGTAGAAAATCCAGTTTGTAGTTGCTGGATGACGCGACAAGGCATTTGGCCTCTTTGTAGTTGTCCTTTGTGGATGGAGATGAGGGAGATTATCTTCAGTCGATGGTTGTTACCCCTCCACTCTTACCGTGAGTCAGGGAAGCACAGCGTGAGGATGCTAGCTGTGAGACTCTACATGCTCAGATATCCAAAGGTGATGTTTCTGATGGATATTCAGTAGGTGGGAAGCACGTTTTCCTTTTCAGAGGGCGCACGGTAGTACCAGTGATGTTACGGGAGGAGGTTCTGAGGTAGTTTCATATATACCCTTTGGTAGTACATATAGGCGTGGAAAAGATGTATCAGGACCTCCGACATCAGTTCTCTTGGCCAAGAATGAAGAAGAGTGTGGCAGAGATTGTTTCTCAGTGCCTTACTTGTCAGCAAGTAAAGGATGAGCACCAAGTTCCAGTGGGTTTGGCTCAACCCCTTGAGGTGCCAGAGTGGAAGTGGGACGGAATATCCATGGAATTCATGACGAGTTTACCACGTATGTCCAGGGGACACGATGCCATCTGGGTGATCGTTGATCGACTCACCAAGTCGGCCTACTTTCTAGCCATATGGAAGTAGAGTTTAGTAGTGATTTTGGGAAGTCTCTAAGTGAAAGTGATAGTTCGATTTCATAGTGTACCATCCACGATCGTCTCAGATCATGATGCTCATTTCACATCCCGGTTATCGACTGGGGTGAGCTGGAAATCGACAATGGATCGACCTTTGCTGTGTACCCAGTGGAGATCGAGGATCAGAAGGAGAATATCATTCGTGGACGATCTATTCCCTTGGTGCGTGTCTGGTGGCAGCACGAGAATCTCTAGGAGAGCACGTGGGAGTGGGAGGCTCAGATTTAGGTACAGTACCCACATCTTTTTTAGTAGCCCTTGTTTTGGATTTTCGGGAACGTAAAATACCTAATGTTGGTGTGATTTAATGTTTTGGATTTTCCATGTATTGTTTTAATATTATATGGGAATTAATTGGAGACAAGACTCTGAGACGGCGTGCAGTTCTGAGGCTCAGTGAGCCCGGAACAAATGTTTGAATTTAATTTAATAATTAAATTACTCACGCAGGCGGTTTTCTTGAAAAAGTCTAATAACTCCCAAACGGGTGCTTGGATCAGAAATTAGAGGGAACTGTTGCGTTCAGAACTGTGATTTTACCTAAGGCGAGGCCTAACATGAGCCGGCGTAGGTCGATGGTGAAATCTGGTTTTTGGACGCAACAGTAATAAAATATTTTATTAAAATATTTTATTTAATCCTTGTTACGTCAAATATCTCTTATCTTTTAAATAGATATTACGCAGGGGATTAGGGTTACAATCCCCATAACCTTGATTTTCCCATGGAGGCTCTGAGAATGCTTTGGAGGAAACCCCAAACATGGCGGAGACATTCTTGATGGATTTTGTCAGCGACGATGATGCAGTGACCGGATCTTCGCCAACTAACGCCGCAAAAATCTAGGTAGGACGTTGTTTGAGATTTTTATTCCCTGATTTTGATATCTTTGATGAACGCGGACTAATCTACGAACAGATTAGCCTGCGGATCAATCGTTTTTCCGGCGGGTGCGATTTGTGGTTTTATCGGGAGATCAAATACTTGAGATTTGTAATCTACTAATTGTTGTGGATTTGATCTAATGGCGACGAACCCAGATCGTCACGAACAACGATCGAGGTTTGTCCCCCTTTTTAAATTCTTGTTTTTTTCACCCTCGCATTCTTCATTGCGTTCTATGTGTTCTTCAAGGAAATCATTCATTGCGAATTATTTGTTGGTGCAACGATCCAGGATTCAAGATCCGACCATAAAGTAGTGCCACAGAGGTGCGACGATGGTTTTGGCGAGTTATTCGGAGCGGTTTGGGAGGTTCGGGTTTTAGGGTGTTTATCTTCGGACAGATTGTTTGAGGTTTGTGATCCGATTTGAAGTCCAAAAACACCTGTTTCGGTGTTTTTATGATAAGGCGAACCAACCCCTAGATTATCAGGATGAACGGATGTGAAAATGAAGATCCAGAGGATCGGCCAAAGCGCGAGGAAGAAGACGGTGTTTCTGAAAAAATCCCGACTACACGCCATGTAGTATGCGCTACACGACTTCTGTTCACGGTAGGTTTACCCAGCGTGTACTTCGAGATTACATGGGCATAGGCAGGGTACACGGCCATGGACACGCCAGGTATACCCCTCCCCGGCCAGACCCAGCCAGATACACGGGATACCCCGTGTACTGGTACACGGGCAGGCGACACAGACACGGGCAGAGACTGTGTATGGGAACATGACCAGCGTACACAGAGCGAGCCCAAGTGCTCAAACACGGCATGTGATATCTTCTACAAGCTGTGTAGTTGTCTTCTATCCGACAAGCCAAAGGACACGGGCCGTTTACACGGGCAGTACCTGGTGTTAAGGAACACAGTGTGTACTTTACTACACACCGTGTAGTTTGGTAGTGCACGGCTTGAACAAAGGACATGGGCCATTTACATGGGCAGTACCCAGGGTCAGGGAACATGGACTGTAACCATACTACACGCCGTGTAACATTTTCTTCTATGGCTTGGGCCACTTGTCTTTCGTGACTTCAACTAGCCTTCTTAGGGTCTGTACCCCTGGCCTTTCTCCTGAAGGTTTCCGGTATCATTTCCAAATATACAGGAGTATGATCCCTTTAGCAGGACTCCCTGAATAGAGTTGATGGAATATCCTCTGTGAGACTTAGATCTAGATCCTCTATTCATTCCAGATACCCTAGGTAGAGTTCTTAGTATCGACGTGACCTATCTTACCCGGGCGCTGATCTTCTTCCTAGCGAATTAGCTCAGACTGAGATGTCGGAATCACCCCATGACTTGTCTGTGATCCTCATCTGAGCATTCTGTTCCCAAGGTACTTGTGGATTGTGTTCTCCTGGAATGAGTACTTCATGTGTCTCTCTCCAGACCTAGGAGTGTGTTCTCCTGATGGTATGCTTAGTGGACTTCGAGTTAGATATTAGTGGTGGTTTTGTGATGTTCATATGTGTATGAGTATATCTGGATATTCTTGTTATATATTTGGTATACATATACTGTGTAGATATGACTGTACCTTTCTTCGTGGTATTATCATTTGTTGTATTTCCTTTGTGGTGTTCAGGGTGTCCTACTGGGTATTGTTATACTCACCCCTACACGGGCTTTTCCAGCACGTGTCATGTCTTGTGAAGACGAGCGAGCCTTTGACAGGATTATCAGCGGACCAGGACCGGACGGTGCTCAGTGAGATCAGACAGGCCGAGGTGTGTTCCTTCGGCGACAGGTTGCAGTCCCAGTACCATTCTCTACAGGATGGACTTTGTTGCAGACTTTTTTTGGTGGGATGGTACTTTTGGCCCAATGTTTTACTTTACTGTACTTTACTTCCCTATCGTAATATGTGGTTGGTTTTTAGTGTATGGATGCATCTTTTCCACCTTTAGTAGTTTTTACTTTTTATATTTATGGTCTTAGAGATGTGTGTGCATGTGTACAGGTTTATAGGCAATGCCTCCCATGTTAGTAGCATGCCTACTCGGTGCTAGTCACCATCCCCTGGCCTATTGGAGGTGGGATTGGGGATTTGTGGCTCGGGCCCCACCGGGACGGGTCGTGATAGTTATTCTGTAATCCATATATCTTCATTAAATACAATGTTTACATGGAATGTTTTTAAAATAGTAAAATATTGATAAATATGTATCCTCTACACAATATAGATATTTTGATAAGGAATATTGTTCATGAAATAAATATATACATGAAAAATGAATTAAAATTTTAGTACTGGGAAGGGTAAAAATATTTATATCCCTCGATGTATTGAAAGGTCTCATGAGAAAAAACTATTGTTGAAAACCCCTTCATGTTTGATTCCAAGATGAAACAGATGGGTTCAACCAACAGACCTAAACTATCCAGTGAAAGGTAATATTTTTTGTGGCCTATGTTCTAGATACATGGTTTTCAATAATGAATCATTTATTACATTTAGTAATAATTTAATACAATCCAAGATGTTTATGCTATGGAAAATCAATGGAAAATTGTTTATTCTCAGCTTTTTTATTATATGTAATGTGTTTTTCAGTTATACATCATGATTTGACTTATTAATTATTATTACCTTTTTATATATTCTTGTTTCTTCTATATTTAACACTCACTGAGAATTTTAGATCACCCCTTTATTTTTTCTTCATTCCCCATGTTTTGAAGATGAAATCATTGAATACGAATAAAATAATTACTTTATATTTATTTTTTTGTTCTTAGGATTAATCGCCAACGTAACAATGGATCTATGTTTATATCTACTTATTCAATACTACTACTTTGATCTATCATTGGTGATGTGATATCTGGTATTTAGTCAATAAAAAAAACCAGTTACTCTATGATAATGGGGTAGAGATCTTTATAGTTGGTATCAGATAAGAATTAGTAGTAACCTTGGGAATTCATGTTACATAAACATGAAAATTTTAATAATTCATTATAGTGAAATTTATGCTCAATACTCATGATAAATATGATATAAAAATAATTTCTCAATTATTTAATGATGGATCCTGATGTGTGAAAGGGAATCAATACCTATAGACAATGTAGGTATTTCCCTACTGATAAATTCAATACTATTAGTGTTGGGGGTGAGAAGATCATAAAAAATTCGGAAATATTACTCATGTTGCGATTAATAACCATACAAAAACTATGTTGGATTATTTATCATGTAATAATCCCCCATCATATAGTTAGACAAGTAGTTTAGTGGTAGCTGAGTAATGGATCAATTCCCTTGAATGATATATATGGCACTTGAATGTGATGAAATATAAAAGGTATTTTTAGTGGTATATTTCCTCAAGGGTGATGTTGATCAATGGTGTCCATTGATCATGAATAATAAGAACAAAGAAGAAATATAAGACCTGTAATACAAATATTTTAAATAAAATATATTGAAGAAATATTTCCCTCTTAATAAATAAAATAAAATGAAGATAAAATTCCTTATAATAAGGGAAAGTAAATAAATTAGTGTGGTAGTGTATGAGGATACAATCATATGACTATCCAAGAGTGCTATATATTACATATATAATTCTAAATGTATGATTGATCATTTTTTTGAAGGTCTTAATCCATGTATCCAAAGGGAATTATCTTCTCAAAAATATGTATATTGTGATGAAATGGTATTATGTTCCTCCAAAATATAGAATAAATTCTATAGATGTTATATTTTCAATGGAAATCAATAGAATAATAGGCCTTATGATAACCATGAAAAATGTAATGCATCAATGAATAATATTGGAATGAATCAATTACTATTGTGAAAAAATTATGGAAAGAATCATCCTTGGAAATGATTTAATGGAATGATAGTTATAATTTAATAAAAAAGTCTCATTGACATAATGAATATAAGGGGAAGAAGAAAATAATTCATGTTCAATTGTTCAAATGTAACAAATTGGTTAATTATTCAAATCAATTTCCCAATCGTTAGGGGAATCTACCATAGAGGATGCCATAGGTAAAAAGATAAGCTTATATAATCACCAAAAACAATGTAAAAGTACCCAATGATGTTTTGGATGGTTTATTAGTAATATATTTATATTTATCAAATTATTTCATTAATTATTAATTATCATGATCTACTTTTTCTACCCTGTTTTCCTAGAAAATTATACATTTCAATTTTTATTTAATAAGGGAGTTCTCAATCAGTACTCATAAGGAAAGTACCATTAAAACAAAAAGGTTTTGGGAAATCACCATTAAGATACATAAACATGATTTATTTACTGACCATATCATTATACTAATGGTTAGATTTTATATAATTGTAGGTTTGTACTACCGTTCCATATATGATGTGAAACATTGTTATAAGAAGTTGAAAATTATGAATTGTGAGGATGATATAGAATTCCTTATCATTAGATCAGAAATTAATCATTTTATTCTTATCAAGATATTACATGTGTATCTCTATAAAATGATAAACTTGTAGAGGATAATAAAAAACATATAGATAAAAATAAATGTAATCTTAAAATTTATGATCTTCAAACAATACGTGAGTGCATTGATGTGTTTCCAAGGGAATTACATAGAAAAACTTCAAAACATGAAGTTTGGTTTATAATTGATTTAATCCCTAGTGTGGGACCAATATAAAATATATAATATAGAATGTAAATTGTAGAACTAGTGAATCTCCATAAACCAGAAAAGGAGCTGATTAAATACGGATTTATTCTCCTAGTGTTTCTCTATTGGGATCCCCTATTATTTTATTAAGAAGAAAGATGGATCCAGGATGTTGTGAATTTAATATTCATAAATCAAAACTATTATAACCTAGAGAAACTATCCATTACCCGGTATTGATGATTTAATTGATAAAATTCATTAAGATAAATATTTTTAAAATATTTTCTTACATTAAGGGTATCCTCAATTATGTGTACTGAAGGAAGATATTCCAAAGGAAGCTTTTTTGGATGAGGTGTAGACATTATGAGTTCACAGTAATTCCATTTGGATTTACTAACATACGATATATTTTTCTTCATTTTATTAATAGAGTATCAAAAAATATCTTGATGATTTTTTGGTTGTATACATTGATTATATTGTAGTATATTATTAAAAAAAAGTCCAAGAGAATCACTTATAGATCATTCATGATATTTTTTGAAAGAAATAGTTATATGGTAAATTTAGCATGTGTGAATTCTGGATTCAAGAAATTTATTTTCTTTTGACATATTTTTTCTAATTATGGAATCATAGTTTATTCTATAAAGGAAAATAAAATTCATGAATTTCCTAAACTAACAAAAATTACCAAGGAATGTAGTCTCATTGGTTTGTCAAGTTGATATTTTAATTTCTTTCAGAATTTTCCTTGATTGGCATTCCAGTTTACAAATCATACTTATAAAAGGGTTATGTTCATATTAATAGAATAATATGAATAATTTATTGAATAATTTTTTATATGATTATTCAATTCTACGATGTTGAATCCACTTTTAAGAAATTTTGGGATTGTGATACACAATGATGTATCAATGAATGGACTGGGTTTTGTCCTTATTTAAAATGATAAATTTATTTCATATTCATCATGAAATTTTATGATTCAGGATAAAAATTATCAAACATGATCTAGAGTTAGTAGCCATATTCTTCTCTGTGAATGTTAGGAAATACTATCTCTATGGTGAAATATCTTACCTATATACTATTCATAATAGTCTGAAATACATATCTACAAAGAATGAAATCAAAACAAGGAAAACACAATGCCTTGAATTACTCAAAGATTATTATTTCTCAATATACAACCACCCTTGTAAATAAAATAAGTTATAACATTCATTAACTAAGAAATATAATGGTCTTCTAACCCAAATAATGATTGAAATATCATTTGTTCATGTTTTTAGTAATTATTTATATGGGAATTGTTTAGTTAGGGGAAAATTAAATCATTTACTAAATTATTGAAAATGTATATTTATTTGAAAACCTAAAAATATCTCAAAATGATGATGATAATTTTCAGAAGATAATTAAATCCATTACGGATGGAAAATTGGAGGACTTCATGTGGGATGATCGAATTATAAAATTTATAATGAGGTTATATAGTCCATCAATACTTTAGATAAAAAGGGGACTATCAGATAATGATTTAGATCAAATATTTCTATACACCCTCATAGTACCATGATCTATAGAGATCTAAAGGATCATTTTGGGGGGGGGGGGATAATATGAAGTAGTAAATTGCTAACAATGTCTCATGATATCTAGTTTGTCAAAAACTGGAGGATGAGAGACAAAATCCTAGAGGATTCATGTAACCCCATTCTACTCATGTGTGGATGTGGGAAGACATTAATATTGACTTCATCACTATATTAACAGAGACCACATAATAATGATATGATATGGGTTATTGATAATTTCCTTAATAAATTGTCTCATTTTCATGATATGTGAATATATTTACCTCTTGATCTCCTAGAATAACATTATATTAATTAATTTAAAAGACTTAATTTTTCATAAATATTGAAATTATTTGATTGATATAACCATTTTAAAAAAAATATTGGATAATTCATCAGAACGCTCTAGATATTGAGCTTAATTTGAGTGAAACATATCACCCTCAAACTGATTGAATGTCTAAAATGACTACTCAAACATTAGAATATAGGATGAGATCATACTTAATTGACTTTCGCAGCTTGTTAGATCATTATTTACCTTTGGTATTATTTTAATACAATAATTATTTCAATCATAGTATAATAATGGAACTAGATATACCATTACATGGTAATAGTTTTCATACTCCATCTTGGTGTGATGATGTTGGGGAATGGAAACATATAGGCTGAATACAGTAATTACTATTTTCTGATTATTGATATACAGTAATTTAAGGTATTTAAAATATTATGTATATAAATGAATTATTGATTCATGGATAAAGAATGGATTAATAAATCATCAATTTGTTCAAATCCAAATAATGTAGTTACTATTTTATAATCATCTGACTTCACACTATTTATATTATTTATCTTAAATTATAAACAAATGATTAAAATAATTAAACACACCCATATCCTCTCCCTATAAATATCACCCTTCACAATCCCATCTCCTCAGAGCTTCTATGATTTAAATCATATCAAAACTATACAAAATAACCTTCTCAAGGCTATTTCCCACATCCGAGAACTACTGTTTACAGTAATTTACTATATCCATGTTTCTAAAGGAGGTTACCAAGGAGAGATTATTCAATTGGTAAAATCCTCATTCATTCCCTTTTATTTTATTTTATATTATTAATCTCTCATCACTTCCCTTATACAAAGTTGTAATATAACTCCAATATCATATATATATATATATATATATTAATTTTTTAATTGAATATCAATCATAAAATCACTATTATCCTCAACTTATTCCAAAAAAATAAAACATCATCCATGAAATGTCTATCCACCGCATTTATGGATGATGTGTTTTCGTATTGAATTAACACAATAAATTTTGGTCATAACACCATTATTATAGTAAAATAAATTTTTAATATACATATAGTAAGAAAATAGATCTTATTTTCAGGTTTGTTTTTCTTTTCTGGTCATTTTTTATAAAAAGATGAAATTTTTGAAATTTCTGAAGTACACACCGTGTACTCGGTTACCGCAGGTAGCTGGGTGATGGATGCGTAGCGGCCATGCACATAACCACGTGGGGGTGACCTGGAGGCCACATAATGTGAAGTATTGAAAAGGAAAGTACATTCTGTGTACTTCAAAATTACACGTCGTGTATTATAATTTTTTTCATTAAACTTACTGAGGTCACGTCTAATCGCTAGAAAGCTCTCTTTCTGGGTCTTCTTCAACTGAGAGCACCATACGGCCACAGATCATCGACGAACCCCTGAGAAAGCATCCGTCCTCAAAATCAAACACTATCAGTTGTGTTGTAATAACAGCGGTGAGTTCTCTTTTCTCATAGGGAACCATCTTTTGTTTTTCATCTCTCATGAGATATCGTGGGTTGAACGTTTTAGATGTTTTTGTAGATCTACTGTATTCTAGTTCAATCCAATAGTTGATGCCAGAGTATATTGATCTCCCAAGGATGAGGTAGGTGGTTTGTGCCTTTCTGTTGAAATACATTGAGTAATATATGAAATTTTTGCCAATAGTATTAATTGGGGTATTGTTCGTTTATAATTTTAACCCTGTTAATTGCCTGACATGATTTTATGCTTTAGTTTAGGTTATTTGGATATGACTAGGGTTGATTTATATTTTTTTGATGTGGTTGCCCATGCATGTTCTATTTCAGACTGTTTGGTCTTGCTTAACCTTTTGGTCACCTTGCCTAGTTTTCCATGCCTAGTGTTGTAGGGTGGAGTGTTTGTTTTCTAACATGCTTGATATGTTGTAGACCGATTAGTCTAGTAGTTCTTGAGGTTTACTTTGGCCATATTTCATTTGTGTAATTTTTTACTCACACAGGGCCGTGAGAACCTGGTATAGTAGACTATAAGGGGAATTGACCGAGTGATCTTCTTTAGAGATTCTTTGAGAACATTAGGCTATAAGGGTAATTGACCGTATGAGCTTACTCAGAGATTCATTGAACCATTTTAGACAATAAGGGGAATTGAACAAGTGAGATTCTTAAAATATTCTTTGACCACTTGGTGGTAGAATGGGAATTGACCGTGTGAGCTTCCCCAAAGAGTCCTTGACTATCTAAGACTATAGAGAGAATTGATTGTGTGAGCTTCCTCAGAGAGTCTTGAATTACTTTTGACTATAATGGGAATTGACTTTGAGTGCTGCCTCATAGATTATCTATATATTCTAATGACTAAACTGGTGGGGATAGGCTATGTGTACTTCCCCAAGGGTTTCCTTGCTTTATTAGCTGCTTATTTGATATGTGGAACTGTTTATTGCTGAGTACTTTCTTGTTTACTGAATCTTCTCTTGTTACCTGCCATATATATTCAACGACTATTAGGCACATATATTTGGGTGGTTTTATACTAATATTGAATCTCACACCCTGTTTGGCTGTGATTTTGGGCCCAAACTGATTATATTGCTACAGGTATATATAAGGTCAAGCACAGTTCTATATCTGGTGCCTGACATGCAGTGGATCTGGAGAGCATGAGACCAAACAAAGGCTTGAGGTGCTGAGGAGATATTATATATTTCTTTTGTACATGGATTAATATTTTTTTCCAGTATTTCTATTTGTTTGTCTTATTTCCTAGACATATGTATCATCCATCATTTATATATGTGCTCATGTTTTTTCTTTCTTTTGGTCTTCTATTGTTTCTTTTTGTATGGTACTATTACTACTTCTGTTATTGCTTTGTGTTTTACATCCACTGTGTTACTTTTCCAATGAGGGCATAGTGTCCCCGCTATCACACCCTAGGCCCTCACTTCGAGTCGGCAGCCTCTGGCGTTCAAAAAAATATGCTTGAGGCCATGTGACCAACCGGGTATGGGGCGCCTCTAGGTGGCTTCTGAAACCGGGATTTTACAAAGTGGTATCAGAGGGATTTTTTTCTTCTTGGATTACTATTTGGATCCTATAGTTAGGGATACGACGGAATAGGTACTTTGTAATCAGTTATTCCTGAGAGTAGCTAACCCATGCATAGGGAGAATCCAAATTACCTCATATATGGATGTTTTCTAGTTTTTCAATTTTACGATTGATTTTAGTTTTCCTATTAGGTGACCCACATGTTTTGTGTTGTTACTGTTGATGTTATTATTGTTCTATTTCTGTCACAACCCGATGAGATGAGTGCATTCCATCTCATGCATCATATAGGCACTTTCAAGAAATCACATGTATTGCATTATTTTCCATTCCATCAAGGATTCATTAGAGATTGCATGTTTTTATAATAGATGTTGTGTCGAATATGCATGTTGTTGTGATGGATGCCTTGATAAAATACCTACTTTTTGATAGGGTGTTGGTTGTGTGACGTTCTATTCAAATGAATGCCAAAATTTGGTTCTTGAGGTGTTATAAGACCTCATGGATTGGAATTTGTTGGATATTTACATTTTTTTCCTTGTTATAACATGTATAAGATGCCAAATTTTGATTCGCGGGGAGTATGGGCCCTCACAGAACAAAATTTATCACTTTCAATGTTTGTTTCAGTGTTTTTTGGGTTCCAGAGTATTTTTTTAGGATTACTGTCCATAAACACCTAGAATACATGGTGCTTAATGTAATGTACATGCCATGTGTTCTTCTGTTCGACAAGAAACTTTTTTTCTTAAGTACATGTCATGTACTTTATGTACACACCGTGTAGTTTCTAACTCTGTCATAAGCCGTGTGAGAAGTGACATGGGATATCAAATTATTATGGGAACACACTGTGTACTAGTGGAACACACTGTGTAGTGTTGACCTTGTGTCCTCCCGTGTGACTAACAACACTGACAGATAAACCTTAGGCTATACACTCTGTTTCAGCCTTGAACACGCCGTGTAGTCTAACCCAGGTAATTGGTCGTGTCATGAACAACACGGTTCGATGTTATCCTTCATCGTACATGCCATGTTCATCATGAACATGTCATGTAGTGTGAGCCATGTTTTACCCTATGTCAGTAACAATACGGTTCAAGTTAAGCTTTTCTAGTACACACCGTCTCTATTTTGAACACGCAATGTAGTCTTGTCTTAGGAGTGCTGGGTGGATTAACTGTGTAGAAGGACTCAGGTAGGGAAAGAGGATTCAAGTATATGTCGTGTGTTAAGACAACACGCCATGTGGTTTGGGTGTTACATGACCAGTTTTGGCAGATGTATATTCCCATGTGATTGGATTAAGGGAAGAAGTCGTGTGGGAATTGTACACTCCTTATAGTCATGTATTGTAAAACTAGAATGATTTCCTTCTCATGTTTCCTTACTATGCTTCTATTTTTCAGTCCATGATAATATTTATCTAATGTGTGAGCTTGACCTTACAGACTCATGCCAACATGACATCCTCCAGTTGTACGCCAACTGCCAAACAATGATCAGACACTGGATATGGATGATCAGAGACTTCCAGTAGATCCTCTTGTCATGCCAATTTTGAAACTAAACGTTATACCTAACACAGGTGCTGATGCACAATTCATGGAGGTCTTTATGAGGATGTTGCAGACTTTTCAGGGAGTGCCTCCTCATGCCCCTTCGATGGAAGAATTGACATGGGTCATTCAAAAGCAGTGTCCTCCCACTTTTTTAGGGGCTAGAGGACTCCATGCAGTAGAGTCATGGCTAGAATCCATGCTGATGATTTTAGAGAATCTGGAGATACCTCCATAGAGGAGGGTGAAGCTTTCTACAATCATTCTTCCAGAATCCGCCAATAGGTGGTGGGATGTGATCTCACTAGTGGGACGCCAACATAACATGACATGGGATGAGTATTAGCTCATCTTCTACGATTTCATAGATCCAGATAACTTAAGTTCTGATCGAGCCTGAGATTTCATGAGTCTAGAGTAGGGTACTTTTTCAGTTATGAAGTATTCCTATTGCTTCACAAAGATGTAGTGTTTCACATCTATTCCAGGAGGTGATGAGTTGTTCCTGGAATAGATGACTGATGGTGGTCGGAGGCATAACAGACGATCGCAGGTGAACATCTTCAGTTTGACATAGATATCCTTTATCGTCAACCATGCGATAATCATGGAGCATGATCTAAGGGATTCTAGATCTGTGAGCTAGGTCGGTTCGGCATCCAGAGTTAGAATTCCTCATACTAATAGTAGTAAGTGACGCAGATAGACTGCATTGGAAGACCAAAGTAGGTGGGATGCATCTTCTGGTAGCCAGGTGGTGTGCTACCAGTGTGGGGAGAGCGGGAATATGGGTCCACATTGGCCGAGAGACCTAGTGGATTGCTAATCATGTGGAAAGATGGGTCATATTCAGATCTTCTTTCAGATCTTCCCACCATAAGTTGGTCACATGGGTTCTTCTATGACTCTACGTGCATGAGCAGTGCCACCAGTTTCTCACTATTCTGGGAACTGGATTTATTCTGACCATTTGGTCCAAGGTCGAGGTCGTGGTTGGGGTGGCCAGTCGCCGGTATTTCAGCAACGACAGGGTGGATCAGCACAGATTAGTGAGGCAGGGTCACAAGGTCGCTGTATAGGCCTGAATTTTTCAGTGGAGAATACCCAAAAAGATAAGGATCCATTAACTTCTACAGTTCGAGGTACGATCTTAATAGCCTCAGTTTTAGCTTCTTCTATTTTTGATACAGGGGATTCCTATAGCATTATATCTGTTTCTGTTGTGGAGAGCATTGGGCTCTGCATCTTTTCTTCTGCTGATATGCTGGTGCAAGACACTTCATTGGGGACTAGAATGGCTAGTGGACGTTAGTGCAGTGAGTGACCTCAAGAGGTTGGTGGGTGTCACTTCCTGTAGTACCTTTATGTCCAAGAGAAGACATGCTATGATTTCATTCTCAAAATGGGTTGGATAGTTCCTTTCTTGGTATTCTTCGACTATTATCATCGCAGGGTGAGTTTCATATCACCAGAGGTCATATCGTTTCTTCATAAGGGTGAATGGGATTTCCAGGCTAGCAGAGTGGGACTCGAGCATCTTGGGTTAGGAGGAGTTATAGCCGAGATTTCTATTATATATCTAGATGAACAGGGGACTTTTCAGATTGAATTTTCTCTAGTGGTGGATCATTACAGGGATGTCTTTCCAGAGGAATTTTTGGGTTTTTTTCTAGAGTGAGGTAGACTTTTCTATTGAGCTTGTGCCAGGAGCGGCGCTGGTGTCCATTCCTCCTGACATGATGGCTACACCAGAGTTGCAAAAGCTTAAGAAGAAATTATCAGAGTTACAGGAAAAGGGTTTCATCCGACCCAGTAATTCTCCATGGGGTTCGCCTGTTTTGTTTGGGAATAAGGAAGACGGTACCCTCAGGCTTTGTATGGACTATCGGTTGTTGAACTAGTTGAAGGTCAAGAACCTATATCTCTTACTGAGGATTTATGTCCTATTTGATCAGCATTGAGAAGATCGGGTGTTCTTAAAGATTAACTTGAGGTCTGGTTACCATCAGTTGCATGTTAGACCATCTAAGATCATTCTGAGTACACTGATAGAGCATCAGTTTTATGCTAAACATTCAAAATACCAATTTTGGATGGATCATATTCACTTCTTGGTTCATTTCCATGAATATTTTATCTATTGACTCATACTTATAAAAAAATTATATATTATACAAATTAATCATCTATAAGTTTTTAACACAAAATAATTTTATTTGTGGATTTTAACTTCTATTAGATAAGAACTTCCATTATTATAAATAAGGGAACCAAAAATAAATTCTTGGAAAAAACGCACCAAAAAAATAAATTTAACATTATTACTCATCAAAATGGACATAAGTGAACAAAATAGAACTATAATAAACAATATATATATATAAGAGGTTATAAATTAAGTAATTAATGAATCTAACATTATTATCCACGACATTATTTAAAATTGAATAACTCTTTCATATATAAGGTAAGGGTTTTATCATCTCACTTTTTTCTTATATATGATATATTCTTAATTCATACCCAATTTTATATGTTTGGTGCATATAATACACATTGATATTTTCAATCATGAATTAATTTATTTTAATGGTATTAAATGATTCATTTGATGATCATAAATTATATGGGTGTATGATTCAAGTGAATAAAATGTCATAAGGTATTTATGAACTCATTTTTCATTCATTGGGTTAATTTTCTATTTAATTGATTATAGTATGATAAGGTTATGTGTAAAATCAATTTTCTTTATATATACACTCTTTTATGTGGATTTATTGTGAATACATATAAACCAATCATTTTATTAATGATATGATCCATTTATTGAACTACATCTCATTTTTCTTTCATTGAGGTATTTTTTCTGTTATAAACCTATTTTATTTTCCAAAATGTATATACTAACCATTTTATTATGATCATAAATCAGTTTATATTTCATTAAATATCCATATTTATTGTATCTTATAAATGGTTATTATATTTTCTATATAACATGTTTACATTTGGATTTTTTTTTGAATGTTGTTTTAATTGGGAAAATATTGGTAAATCTATATCCACTAATCAATACAACCAATTTGATAATGGATATTGTTCATTAAATAAACATGTGTATGTATAATTAATTGTAAATGAATTAAAGGGTGGGTAATGACATAAATAGAACCTCGATGAATTGAAACATATCAGGAGAAAAAAACATTGGTGAAAAACAATTTGTGATTGTTTATAGGAAAAATTAGACGTGTTTCTACCTAGAGACGTAAATGTTCTTGTAAAAGGTCTAGACATCGGTAATTCATTTTCCAGATATATTAAATCCAATAATTATGAGTTTTCTTTATGCAATATTTTTTTATTATTATCCATGAGATTTTTATAATGATAAAATATATAGACAGATTTTTTATTCTCATTTTATTAATAAGAAGGGATGTGTTCCTATATTATTCACCGTGTCATACCTTATTTATTATTATTCACTTATTATTGATTCATGTTTCTATTATATTTTACCCCTACTGTGTATTTTATCTCACAGTTTCATTTTTTCCCTTCCTCGTTTTATAAAGATGAAATCCTTGAATAAGGGTTAACGAAGAAATTTATATATCCATTGTTAAGTTCTATGTTTAATTACAAATGTAATAAGGGAACCATGCATGTATCTAGTTCTCCAATATAACTATACCAATAAATCCTCCGTGATTTTATCTCTTCTATCCATTCCATTATAATAAAATAACCAAAAACTCTGATATATTGG
The DNA here is from genome assembly GCA_963277665.1 of Viscum album. Taxonomy (NCBI): domain Eukaryota; kingdom Viridiplantae; phylum Streptophyta; class Magnoliopsida; order Santalales; family Viscaceae; genus Viscum; species Viscum album. Next base: position 396,640,443 of record OY728162.1, on the reverse strand, counting down.
GGTTGGGGTTTTCCTAGGTGATCAATCAATTCTCTTGTGTTTTAGTACATATAGGAATTGAAAGATGAAAGCAACATAATAGTGGTGGCCATGATGTTATCATGAAGAAGTAATAGGTAGTTTTAGTTATACTATTGTATGGTATACAAAATTGATTTATTGGTTTACGCCTCTGGGCCTCCAAGATTTCTAATTTAGACTCTATACCTTTGGGCCTTGGGGACATTTAAGGACCCCCACCAAACCTAGTTAAAAGAGGATTATCATAAAATAATAATAATAATCTATGGAATATACACCATTATATCTAGTTTATGGTAAAAAGTGTCTATATTATTTCAATATAGTTTCAATTTAGTTAGGGTTATGTTTCATGGTTTCTTGGTAAGCATAAGAAGACATAATATTTTTGATTATATGAGAATTTTTCATCATTTTTCTAGGTTTATGTGTTTCACAATCACGATTGAACCTATATATATATTTCATGAAAATAATCTTTCCCATATAATTACTCAGTATGATTATGTTATAGAGGTTATTGCTATGTAATTTAATTCACCACCTACTAATTTACAAAACATATGTTTTGATATACTTGGTAGGCATTCTTGTTTTCTATCAGGACAGAGGTATTTCTTGAAGCTAGAAATGTAGAGTAGGTTGAGAATGTTGTTGAGTCCATGTGCATAGTATGATGATTATGTGAGTTGGTTGAGATGATAGTGTATTTATTTAATTTTTTTACAACATATAATCCCTAGTGTGAAATTTATTATATATGAATCCTATATTATTGGTTTTCTATTATTGACACATAATTATGGTTAAATTATAATATAACTGGATTTATTAAATTCAATTATAGACTATAGTGTCCCAATGTGGCACCATGTTTAATTTATATAGTTTTTAGGGTTGATCGATATATGGATGGGTCATGAAATATTTATTGAAAAAAAATTCATTAATTATTAGTTGTATTTTAGAGGGAATCATATCCCCATGAATATGTTAATACCTCTCCACTCGATGGAAATATTTTTCATATGAGGAAGAGTTCCTACGGTCATTTTACCACACTAGGTTAGGGTCCATTTAGGTGTCTTAGGATAGGGCATTAAAAACTAGTGTTAATCAATTTTTTGTGTCAAGCTAGCCAGTTTATAGATACATGTAGCTTTACAAGACTGGAGAGGTAGACTGAGAACCCGCATGGCCATCATGGCATTTGATGAATCCTATGATGTCAAGGGAAGTACTATTTTGAGATTACAAACTCTTGGATGATTAACGTGTGACTATGGACTGAGAAACATGGTATGGTGTGAATAATACTCTATATGTGTTTTAGGGCTTGGCTGGGGGGCCATTGAGTCATTTAAGTACCTAGATAATAGCATGAGAAACATGTGTATGTGTGATGTTGTCTAACACGGGACTTTAAAATAATAAATATTAATTTGAACATATTATAATATAAAAAATCTATTATAACACATATTATAGGGTGGGATTATATTAATATATATAAAAGTGACATGTTTATTGATTTTGATAGGTTTATTGGCACCCTTATTGATGTTGTTTTTGAATGAATGGTTTTTTGGGTGGAACCAGGTTTTGAAATGAAAACACATTCTATAGGTAGAGTTATACATTAATGCATATTATAATTTTTTTTCAAGAAATTTACCATGTATCTTATTTTATTAAAATCTTTTGTGAATTATTTGTTTTGATAAAAAATATGGGAATTCAGTTTTGAAATTATGTATCATAATGATTTTTGAATTTTGATTTGAAAATGTACTTTGTATATGGGAATATAATTTAATGACTATGATAAAGTTGGTTGGATATTTTTATTCTTTTGGTTTTTTTAAAACCCATGATAATTAAAATGGGGTTTGGTGAAAATAAAATTAGTTTAGGAGTGCTTGATATGATGAAATAATTTTATTTTTAAATGATCAACCAAGACATGTGTTAACAGTCTACATTGACATTTTATGTTAACTATGAGAGGCCTAGAATCATAAATTTTATTTTTCAAGGGACATTATTTCATTCAATCATCCCTTTTTTATTTGATGGGTGGTAATATTAATTACTATATTGAGAAAAATGAATTGTTCGCTATGTAGATCATTTCGCACAGTTTTTATTAGTGGGTCTGGGTGACAATGAGTGTTATTATGTGTTTTAGAAGGTAATCATTGTATTCAATGATATAGTCATGTGTGGAAGTATTGTGGATGTATTTTTGAAGTTTGTTTTATCTAGACATGTAATTTTGGTTGTTTCAGGGGTTGGACCCATCGATATTCATTTACATTTTTATGGGTGGGATATTTTGGGGAATATTTTAATTTTTTTAAGGATGGAAACAAAATTATTTGAATTAGGAGAATACTATATTTTATAACATAACTATCTATATTCAATCATTATTACTTGACATTTCTATAGGGGATAACCTTCAATTTTTATATGAGTTGGTCTTTGAAACATCAGTTTTTGGGATTGACATGATTGAATGAGAACATTCTTGACGATTAGTGATTAATGATTTCGGTTTCAAGATCATGTTTAATAGGGATGGTCATGTCTATTCATTAAAAAATGTAATAAATTTTATGTGGGTGATTTATATTGGTTTTTTTGTTCATTGAATGTAATTTAAGGATACATAAATCGTGCGTAGTATTATATTGATTTTAGATGTATAATGCTTGCATTGGAGGGATCAAGAGTGTGAAAAGGCTAGTTGGTGGATGGATGTTGTTTGTTCTAAATTATATCATGTAGGTGGATATCATTAACCAAGTTTGATTAATAATAATTTATTGGGAGTTTGAATATAGAATTGGCTTGATCTCATATGCCAGTATTTGACTTGGGGTTTGAATTTTCCATGACATGAGTGTGACTCAAATCAAGAGTGATTTTTTATAGGTACACTGTGTATGGGATTTCATCATCTAAGGAATTGATCACGTAAATAATTTGGGTGTTAGGTTTTAATATTAGTGTGTGTTTTTTGATGATGTGATGATGCTCTGTATTCATGTTTTTTTGTTTGGATGTTGTAGTGGTCTGTTTGTGGCTGTGATCAATGTTTATTCAAGAGAAGTTACACATTAAAGTATGGAATAGAATGGTTTCATAAAAATAGATTGTTATATTTATATACCACATAAGGTAATTCATCGATGTTGTGGTTGATTGGTTTTTAGGACAGAAATGGGATTTTGGGATGGAATATTGGGTGTTTGGTTTCTATTTTTAGAAGTCCATATTAAATGAGATTTTGAAGGATGACTATGAGACATTACATGTTAGTATAAAACTAATAACTAATATCGGTTGAAGTTTGGGATCTTATGGATACCATAGATTCTCATGGATTAGATGAGTTATTGTGATGATTTTTTCATGGACTGTGTCCTTATAGGTTGGCTATTCAAAATGTAATTTCATTATTCTTATAGTGAGAATATTATTTTGAGAATAGGGGCATTAAAAAAGTAATTAATGTGTTTAAACATCATTAAATGGTGTTTCTTGTAAGGTGTTTTGTCCTCATGTAGTTTATAATATGTTTAATATGGTTAAGGGTCTGGTCTGGAGTGGATGGATACTAAACATAGTTGTTGCATGATATTCATTTCTTGAAGATAGGTTCAAGATGTGTAATTATGTGTAAAGGGATGGGTGATCACTTCTTAAGGGACTTTTCAACATGTATTCAATTTTCACAATATGACCTATGTTACGCATGCATTGTTTGAGGGATATTTTTTAAATTATGTCTAAGGTCTATTTTTGGGAACCAATTCGTGTTTCCATGTTCCGAACACATGATGTAAATAGGTAGAGCCCTATTGACCAATATATTACTCTCCATTTTTTGGATTTAATATGGGAAATTTAGTTGATATTTATCACAAGGAATTATGGTTATATCCTTTATATTCATTCTCTAATCATTTTCTATTTATTTGTATCATTGGAAAGGTTTTATGAAGAATGATTTTCTGGGATCATGAAGAAATCAAGATGTTTTTTATTTCTTTATTATGTGAATTATAGATTAAATCATGATAATATATATTCAATACACCTTTTCATTTATATAATGGTTTACCATATAGTTATTTTTAGGTATTTGACCAAATTTGGGTGAAATTTACCATCAATTTGGATATATAATATGGTTATTTTTTGTGTCATATATCAGGGATCGTGTCATTGGTGGAAATCACCACATTTCTTCTAGTTTAGATATCATAGGCACACATAGTGTATATATATACAGAAATTCCGAATTATTTTTTGGGTTTTCCATTTTTATTTAACCAATTTGATGATCATTTTAAATGAGACTTGTGCCAGTTTACTTTCTAGTGTTTAGTATCATCTTGAGAATATTTTTCAAAAAATTAGATTAGGTAGGGCCCCTAATTTTATTTGGGAATACAAATATTTTTGGGATTTATTTTTTTTGTGACTCATTAGTTTGTCTCCATACATATTGTTATATTTATGTGAATTTACCTTAAGGTTTGTATGAGCTCACATCATACCAATACTTAATATATTCCATATAGTTTGATAAATTTTCTGATCAATGATCTATGTTCAAACACATATTGGTGTAAGTAATTATTTTTATGCATGGTGTCATGCATTTGATTTTAAAGGAAATTTTTTTCATTATATTTAGTTTTAAAAAAATATGATATGATTGAGATAAAATTTTTAGAGGAAATTAAGAACATAAAAAAATATTTTTTAAAGTATTTGAAAAAATAGTATAGTATTTTATAGTGACATTTAATTAGTTTTGGACCAAGCTCACAGTTTGACTAAAAAATGTTCTTTCATTTTAAAATTATTATATATATATATATTATCATTTTAGTAGAATATTTTAGGGATTATTTTTAGACGATTTTTGTTGGTTTGACCACATCTGGGTGATTCCCAATTTTCCAAAGATTATACACATTATGGGGTCCCATGATAAGTTTTAATGGTGTATTCCTTTTATCACAATAAAATTTGTTTCTATGGGTCAACCAGTGAAAACAGAATTTTCGCAATGATGTGTGATGTTTGAGTATATTTACAAGAAAATTTTATATCTTATCAATGTGATGGTTGATCAAGATTGAAAATATTGAACCCATGTAATGTAATGATGGATATTAAGATTTTTCAAGACATGATACTATAACATGAAGGACTTGTCATCTAGTATTGAGATAGTGGTTTATAAGATGGGATGTGTATGATTTTTTATTTATTTTTATATGTGATAAACTATGACCACCTTTAAGTGTTTGGGGAAGGATTTGTGTGATTGAATGTGTTCTCTCATGAGTGTGTGGGGATGTGTCATTTTAATTGACATTATATCTTAAAAATCATTACTCCAGTAACCCAATTCTGATGGTTCTCTTACTATATTGGAATAAGACACCAGATATCATCAGCTAAAGGATAAAAACTTATTATTATTGAGATACAAGATACATACATCGTTCTCACATGAAATTTTAAATAATGAAATACAACTAAAAATAATATTTATAAATTTATTTATATTTCACGTGTATCCCTAAAATAATAAATAAATCTCTTATTCACATAATATAGAAAGGATAAAATAATAATGGGTGCCCCCATATTCTTATTATTGGAATGAATAACCCAAAATATAACATATAATATATAAATCAATAACAATATTAAAGAGATAAAAAATAATGAAATATACAAAATTACTATTACCATAAAAGGGGAATATATCCGTGGATAAAATACACATAAAATTAACTAAATCAGTAATATATACTATTTTTATAATGATATAATATTATTTTTATAAATCATAATATTAATATCAAGGCCTCCTACCAGGAGAACGTAAATAAATGTGTAATGTGTTTAAAAAATACAAAAACTATTTTGTATCGTGAAACCTACAAATGAATCCAGGTTATATAACATTAAATTTATATCATTTACTAATTTTTATGAATTTAAAATGTGGAATTATTGAATAAAAATTCAATATAATATCATCATAAACATTAATATTGAAAAACTGGCATAAGAAATGTTAATATACACATAAGAAATTAAAATGAAACAAAAATCATAAGATATCCAGATAAATAATAAAACAGTACCATTAGATTATATCCCTAGTAATGTAAAATAATCTTCAAAGCGTGTTGATATAGATGAAAATACCATTAAATGAACATTAAGGACTTTTGTTTAGAATAAGTAAAAATATCATTTTAATTTGTTTACATTAAAAATATTAGAATCTAGAATTTTGTGGAATTGATTTTATTTGAAAATATAATTTGAAATTTATATATGATTATCAAAAACAAAAAGTATTTATTATGTTTCAATAATCCATTCAATCAATAAATGATAAACCAAATAGTACGTTGACATTTTTACTAAGAATTCAAAAGTTCATGCATCAAAAAACTACAAGAAGATTCATTTTAATTATTTATAAGGAATAAATATATGAATAAAAATTAAATTAAAAATAAATTGGATAATATTAAAAAATAGTTCAAAATATTATTTTGGACATGGATATGGAGGATAAAGATTTCAGAACAAAATGATAAATACGGTCAAATTTATTTATAGACAATATCTCTGTCATATTTGGTGCAAAAGATAGAAAATTGAAAGGAAGGCATTTAAAAACACTAGATAGGTATAGGGTAATAAAATATATACATGTTAAAACCTAAATATGTTATAATTTCTTTTAATGGGAATTCAATCATGATGAATCCTAAATAAAAATTAGATTTTTGAATAAATCGTTATTGAAATTCTTACTCACCACATATGAACAATTACACATGTAAAACAAATATATATTAATTTAATAATTTCTGAAAAAGTCATCATAAGGTTTATTACATTTAAATTACCCATTTATTTCATTTATTACCATGTCTTATATATTTAGTAAATCATATAAGTTCACATTGGACATTTTGGCATCTTCCGCTTTATAACCCCAAAATAGAATTTGATCAGTAGCTATGGATAAGAGGTTCATGGTTTGATTATATATATATATATATATTATTTCTTAATCCATAATTATAATTTGTATACATTATTATTTTGTAAATAATACATGACTTTGTTACATTAAAAAGGCATCATACCCCTTCATGGAGGTGGTAACCCACTTGTATGCACGAGCATAATTATCATTTAACAAGTGGAATTTTATGATGGAAAATGAAATTTTATATTAAAAAATCATTATTATTCTATAAATATCATATATATTCATAGTTATATAGTTAGAAACATCCATTTAATGTGGTTATTAAAAAATAATTACACTACTACATGGAGATGGTAGTCTGTAGGTACATAGATGTGATGTTTTGATTTTCCATAGGTTAGAAATGTTAAATAAATATAGTAGTGATGTATATATAATAACATTTAAATAAATATTAATATAAATATTCTATCAGATCAGAATGAGGGTAGATTATTTGTATGATTTTGAAGAGTCAATAAACTCGAAAACAGTCAGTTAAGAGTTATAAATATTCATTGGATAACATCATTTAGATTAAAACTTAAGCCTTATAGGAAAATTGTTTTTATATAATAGGAACTATATGACCAGGTTAGTGAATTATCATGGGTATTATGTTAGGGATATTATGATATAGGTTGTTTATGTGGTGTTAAGAAAAGAGGATATGTGGTTCCCTTTAATATTTGAGGTGCGTGAAATGCTTGTAATTATTCTTAACAATTAAATATTTTATGTGGCATACATATGGATAAGTAAAACATAGAAAATAATGTTTAGAATATAAGTTTAGAAGGATTAAAATACTCTCAAATGTTTTCAATAAACACTTTGAATAAGATTTATATACTTCACTGGATGACTTTTCATCAACTGGATAATCTTTTTTTTGAACTGTGTTATTTATCGTCTACTATATTGAAAATATTATATGAATGAAATCTCAATACTCTACTTAGTTAAAAATAAATTTCAAAAGAATATAATCCTTCTATCAATCAATATATCGACCTCAATAAATGTGAGAAAGTGGTGCACAAAAATTAATCAACTTTATCCTATGCAAGATTAATATTTTATAATGTTAGATTTCTATCTTTTTGAATGAATTATTTCACTTCATGTAGTAATTAAATATCATCTGAAACCATAGAATACCAATGTATGTTACTTATTAGAATATTTCTGTTGAAAGTATATTGTTTATCTTCTCACATGAATGATACTTTTTATATACATGAAAGTTTATGCACTATCCACTGTACTCATCTTCCCTTCATTTCACATATAATGTCTTACTCAAATTCTTTTTATATGAACATGGGATTACATGTATTCTTTCATGAAGGTAATATTATTTTCCTTCTCCACTTTATTTACATCCTTCATGAAATACATTCACCCAAAACGCTTTATGCAAGTATTTTCACTGTACTTCACACAAACTAAAATGTTTATGAAAAGTTTCATCTTACATTAATTAAATTATTTATGTCACAATTCTTATTCTTTTTTAGAAATAATGTTATATAAAAACTAGTCCATGGTATCACAGTGCACACACAGAAACTTGGAAAGAAAAATATAGGGGTATTGCACACCATTGAATGGATTCAAGGAACTCAGTTCACTTAAAATCCAAGAACAAAATAGACACAAGCTGAGTGACCCATTGAATTATTCTTTATTGTGTTGGATATATCTGGGTGTAAACATATCCATGAAAACATTGTTTTTTGATGCTCTATTTCTCCAAAAATAATATCTTCTAAATATTTTAGTATCCACTCATTTCTTGGTGGGACTCCTTTTATAGAAAATTTATACAACACCACCTCTAATTCTTAATCAATATAGTAGCTATAATATAAGATTCAAAATATCTACCATGTAATGGTAATTAAATAATATGAATATTTTGGTAAATCTCATTTATTATTCTACCAAAATTTCATTACACCTTTTTTAGGAAATATATGTTCATGTTCTTGTGATAAAACTCACATGCACATCATTTTGGAAGATTGAATTCATCTATCATTGGAAGAATCTCAAAATTACTTATTGAACTCAATGTACATTCGGCCAAGTAAAAACCATTCATTTATTAGCATGGATGTGAGTCAATGATTTCATGAAAACCTGCAAAACAATTTTATTTCCTTGATTCCTTCATCGTTATCATCAAATATTTTTAGTATTATGGATAATGGTTATTTATAATTTCCTTGATCTTGAACTGGTCCATTGAATGATGGGAGGTCGAATATGATCTCTCAGAACGGTCAAAAATTTTAGCTCAACTCCATTAGACGACCATGGTTCTATCCATATTTTTAATAATAGTAGAACAATGGGTGCTCCAGATGCTCCCCACATCAAAATGAAAATTTATGACCTTCCCATACTTTATAAATAATTCCCAACCATTATACTATTTGAACTAACTATAGTGGATCAACACCCATCAGACTTGAAACTCATTCCCCAACGGGCTTCAGCCCACAAAGGCAATCAATTGAAATCATTTCTAACTTTTGTATAGTAATTTACACAACCCATGATCCCATTATACTTGTTTTTTTGTCTTACTGTAATTGTCCTACCCTCTTCCACCATGATATATTCAGGGGACAATTCCCCCATGTGATTGATTTTCTCCTCCCACATGAGTGAGGTTTTATTGGACCATTTGACTCTTATGGTTGGACCTATTTGTTTTTACAAGGAACATTAAAATGCATAGAAATAATATAATATAATATATAATATTTACCCATTCTAAATAATAATTTCATCATTCGTAAAGCATGAAAGGTCTTATATTTTTTCATGGCCACTATCAAATCTTCTTCATACAAAATATCTATTTTTCATCTGCTTCTAAAATCCCCTTCATGAAATTATCTTTATTTTTCATGGAAATATTTTTCCTTATCATTTAGAAAATAATGTGTCATAAATGACACAAGTCTTGGAGATTAATATCACTTCATATTTGGTTATAGTTACTATAAAAATTGTCTAATCAGGACATCCAATGAATTTAGAATAATCCATAGCAGTAATACAAAAAAATTACTAATCTTGGATAATTTTGTTAAAAATGATAATAAATGAGTCCATAACAATTTTCTATGAGTCACCATATGAAGCACTAATTATTTTATTTGTTAATTAGATCAACAAAATTTATAAATATTCTCCATGAATCACCACCATCATTCTTGAATACATCTTTAACTCTCCCCATGATTCCCCTTCCATGATTAATAAATAATCATTGAGGAATTAATAATACATTGAATTTTTATTCCATATTATATATTAAAAAATATAAAATCATACTCATCAACCACCCAGGTGGTATTTTAAAAATATAACCATGAATTATTTCTATTATAATGATACAATATTAGATTTTTAATTGTGAAATTTTCATGTTATCAGATGATTACCTATTATAGGACAATCATTGGTATTACATTAAAAAAATTAAAAAATATATTACTTGAAATTTTGATAATATTTATTTCTTAAATGAATTTGGGTAATCCTTACTTCTAGATTATTCAGGCTCCCTTGAAGACACTTTTAGTTTTTTACTTCCCTAAATAATTTTCTCCAGCCAATTTTCAGGATTACGCAACACTGTCACTCTAGTAAAATAAATAATGATTTTTTTTTAATGTAAGATAAATTATGTTCTAATTATATTTGGTAATAATGGTTCGCATGAATCATTTATAGATTGTAATATATCGATAATGATATTTGGACCATATTTTTTACTTATAAAGGCTATGTGACATTTTTAAATAGTAATAATCACCTCCAATTCATTACAATATTTAAAAATTTTCTTATTTACATAAGAATTAGTATAAGTTTCTTACCAAACCTTATAACACCCTTCCATGGAGATAAATTTTAGAATACATGATCTCCTACATGAAAATAAAAATCATCTTCCATTTTTAATGATTTAATTTTTTCTACTTTGAATTTACTTTATATTATTTTGAATATTTTTTATATTCAATATTGTATATTAAATGAAATATAGTCCTATAAGCTTCCTTTCACTAGATTAATCCTAATAAATTGGAGTGAAATACATTTTTCTGTACATTGATTTTTATTGTGCCATTTGAAATCTTGAATAGAAGCTATTATTTTATAAAAAATAAACTAAATGAAAATACTCATCTAAGATAAATATAATTTCAATGAGAATGACCACAATAAATTAAAATTCATGAATAATAGAATCGAGTTTCCAATAATTTTCCATATGATACATGGTGATCAAATATATAATAGTGTAATGAACCTTCTATATATTCTTCAATAATTATGAGGTATAATAAGTGTCAAAATATTATACAATAGAATGAATTTCACCATTGATTCTCATAGTGTTATTAGCATATATTCCTATAAGGACTTCAAGATGTAGATATTCCTTTATAGAAATTAAATTTTAAGAAATGGTAAAGTGATCAACGATAACCCTTATGGCATCATTATTTATAGTGTCTTTTAGAGATAATGTTACATTGTAAGTAAAAATATCAATCAATTTATATTAAATAATATATAGTGGTTTCATGAACCCTATATGATAAAGCCTTTCAACATTTTTTAATAATATAAACATTCATAACATGTCTTGGAATCATTTTTAGGTATTATTTACCCAATTTATCAAAAAAAAACCCTTTCTTCAGGGTCATTTCAGATTGATTTTTTTAAATTTGTTATCCTTTTAGCTTTTTCCATGGTTGTCTCATGGATTGGAAAAAATGTGATGTTTTCCCTCTAAAACCATATTGTCCATAACTTTTTTATAGAGATAGTTTACAAGGTTAGTGCATAGTTGGTCAAATAGTGAAATAGCAAACTAAAAACCATGCTTCTCATAACCCTTAGATATAGGGGTTATATACTATTGGTTCATAGTTAATTTAAGTGTGCATAAAAACCATGCACCCTAAACAGAGAAACTGTAGAGGGAATAAAGTTTCTTATAACCATCCAAACCATTTAAAAAACTATGTGCAAAGACATTAAAATCCCATATATTTCTATTAAAATTATAAAACACATAGTTGAAATCCTTAATCACCACTATTCAACCTAATAAATCTACACATGTTCTTAATGGATACTTAAGGGATTCATTTCCTCTCACCCTTTTCTCTTCTGAATTAATGATCTGGTGTAAGATGATTGAATCCTCTCTGAGATATGATTCCTTCCTTTTTTTATACTATAATCCTCCCTTATTTTTCCCCCATCTGAGAGGGGTTAATTATTTCATTATTTATGGTATAGATCAATCTATATAGTAGATCATTTATTATTGGATCTTGATCCTAGGTTTCATTCCAAGATCTTCTTTTCCACTGTGAATTTGAACGTTCTACTTCAAATTGAGGGAAATGGTTGCGTGATCATTCATCAATGATCCTAATATGGATGGTCTTAATTTTATATAAAATAGTATTGATACCTGGCTCTTGTATGTAAATGTTAAATTTCATTACCTTGTTTTGTACTTGTGTTTTTATTGTGAAAATTAAATTGAACCATATCATACTCATGAGACCCATCATGGATCCTATTATATTGATTGGAGATTACTAGACTAGGTCTGATGGAAACCGATGGGGTGTTCAAGTTTTCCTTGAAATGATATTTTGAAAGGAAAAAATGGAAGTTGTCGGTTTATGGAATTGAGATAAATCCTTCTCACATGGATTGATAATTGGATGTAAGGGATAATTGGATTAACATGTAATTGTTAATAATATGTGAGATGATTGATGGTAATTGGTAATGAATAATTATTTTAAATAAATGTATTTCATGTTTTGAATCATTGATAAAAAAGGTTAGTAATATTGAACCCTAATACGTATAATTGAAAAATATTGTGTGTGTTCTTGACAAATTCTTTATGTACTGATGGGTGTCCAAATTGATGCTCTAGGCTATAGATGTAAGCATGTGGTATGGTGTTGGAGTAATTAACCATGTTCCCATGATTTTGGTGTAATGATGATGCTCTATGTAACTATGATATTGTTTCTTAACCATCACTCTAGTGATAGGATATAATGATATTTAATTAATGTTCAAGTTGACAATGATAGATCTAGATCAAAGCATCATGTAGAGGATGAGGGGGTGAATCAACAATAAATTTTTCTTTTAGGTTATATTTCTTTTAAAACAGCCATCACCTCCTGTAAAATAAGTATAAGTTGGATGAAAAACAATTCACACATGCACAAGAAAATAATTATTTAATGGTTTATAACTAAATAAGAGTATCTAGTCCATAGAATGTTTTAGAAAAAATATAATACCACCCAATCGACTATAAAATAATAATTTTTTGTAGAAACAAGTATTAAATACTATTACACATGTGTAACTATGAACACTAGAACAGTGCATGTTCTTCTTCTAGAAAACATGATGTACACAATATTATGTAAAAAATTAAAAAAAACATGTTGGTTCCAAACATGTCACTATTATTCATTAAATACATCTAATTTTGTAAAACATCATCAAAATAACTCATCACATTTATACCCATTAGTATGAAGAAACAATCCTTCTAGACATAATAAAAATACTCCATATGATAGTTTAGGTTGACTCTTCAGTATTATTCCATAGTATGGAAAATAAGTCTACAATGATTGTCTGGAAAACATTGTAAAAAATGTCCTTATTTTCCTAAAAATTTCTTTTTGATCTATCTATTTGATTCTAAAATCATTGATATCTACTTCTTTCATGCACTTCTTAAATCCAGAAAAAAATCTCAAGAAAACTTTATCCAATAAAATATACTCTTCTTAATATTCAGGAATATATTCAATTCTCATTATCTCTCCCAAATGTGAGAAATGACTTTTTTAAAATGTATGTTTTTCTTCCACATCATTTAATAGTTATTCCAAATGTGGAATGGGCATGAAAAAAATTTCATTTCCCTCCTCAACCAAATTTCTCAAAACTCAAATTTTAAATTCATATGAACTTAATAATTGATTATATCAACATGATGATTTTATGAGATATATCAATGATAAATAATTTTGTTTTATGATTTCTTGTGCTACATGAATCACTAGAATATATTTAATTACAATAGACACTAAATATCTATGAAAAATATTTTTGTTTTTTCAATTATTCAAACAAGAAAATTATAACATGCCTTTAGAATAATGGGTATGAACAGGATAAACCAAATTATAAAAAAATGTATTAAACACATATATATAATTAATTACATGGTGAAAAAATTATTATGAATGGAAAATAATACTTTACAAAATAAAACAGATTTTTTTTTCTGAATAACAATTTAATTCTTCACAAGTGAGGTTGATAACAAAAAAACTGATGTGGATTATATGAAGAATATATATATATATATATATATATAATATACAATATAATTTTAAAAATTCATCAAATGTGTTTTTTATACCATATATAAGAAAAAATCTAATTTTATGCATAGAAGAAGTATTTTTCTAAAAAGTCATTTTTGCCTCATTTTGATGGCGCACATGTTTTTAATCAAGTTTAGAAACATTTATAAGTTATATATGAGAAGATAAAATTATTCATTTAAATAATAAAATAAATATTTTATTTGGTTTAATTTTTGGTATTTTTTAGTGAAGTTACATGTTTTGATGAATGTTGAGAAGTACTGGCTTGGGTCCTTTTTTTGAAATAATGTCAGTTTTGGGGTGACTGATAACCCTTACATGATTGGCCCAAGAGAAACAAAATCCAAAACATCACAAACCCATGAAACCAACCCTAAATAGTTTTAATTTTAACTTCAACATTCAAAATTAAACTCTTATAACTGATTGTTTGGTAGATAAATATTTTTAGGAAACATAGGTTGGCCGCTTCGCGTCACTTGGAGTGTCGATTCCAATGATGGTACATCCCATGCCGTCTTAGGTGAACCCACCCCAAGTCATGTCTTGATGATATTATATCACTAAAAAATATTCTTCACCTCTCCACCATCGTCATGCTTATAAATAACCACATCATTGTATTCAGGATGTGTTGAAGACCACCGTAAATCACCACATCGCTGAGTAGCTTACAGAACTAACCAAGATACGCAAGGAAATTCTTTGAAAATACCTTTGAATAAAAACAAAAAACATCCAATTAACTTAAATCTATGAACTTACAGGGATAATGACACCATCTCCATGAATTAAAACCTTGGTACATGCCAAAATCTCAAACCCTTAATCGAAACCACCACATCGATAGTAAATAATATTGACAAATGCTGAATTTTAAATGATTTTTTTAATTATTTATATAGTAAACTTATGTTTTCAGTTGGTTTTAAAGTATAATTAATACAATTTTTCATAAACTAATATAATGTAATCCATTGGAACGAATTTCACATTGAAATTAGATATAAAATCATCTCAAACATTTATAACTTTTCACTTAAAAACATGTTTTCTCATTCCATAAACAGTATTAATTTTAATTTTTTTTATACAATTATATGTTTTGAGTTAGAAAAAATGGATTCCATATTTGGAATTAAAATTTCCCGATTTATTAATTAAGTCCCTTTTATTTTGGCATAATATGAATAGTTACATTTGAAAGTTATATTACAATGTTTATGGGTATATTTGGAAATATTGGCTAAATATATTGTTATAAATATTATAAAACTACAATTATACTTTAAAAAACGTTATTTTAAAAACTTAATTCTTCCATTATCACCTGTTATTTGAAATTAAATTATTTAATGGAAACGTGTCAATGAAAATGACATGGATATTATCAAAATTAATGAAACTGACAAAATAACACACACTTACTTTTTATGAGTATAATATTTTTAATATGTGGTTAAATAGAACATATTCCAAGATATATAGATTATTATAAAATATAAAAGGCCAATATATATCATGGAATCTTGTTTTTATCTCTTACAAAACAAAAAATAATCATAGATATTTATAAAGTTATGATGTGGTAAATATTATATTAATGAAAAATTCAATTAAATGATATTAATAATTTTGAATGAAATATAATTTTACTTACTTAAGGTGGTGAACAAATTTACTAGGTCAATATGAATTATTAGGGGTGTACTAAATTAATTTTCATATGTTGTATTTATATATTGATTTTGTTAATGTTAATATTATGAATAGTGTTAAAATTGACAGTAATGATATTTTATGACAATAATATTTTATCAAAATAATAAAAATTAATTAAAATACTAAATAAATTCAAATGGGATAAATTATTTTATAATATATAATAAATATTTCATATATGGGTCAATATAAACCATATATGTAAAAATTTCAACCATTAAATATCGATAAAGATGTTACCATAGGTAAAATTAAAATAGGGTAACTATGGGTTAATAAAAAAGATAAGGTTTGAAATTACACAAATACTTGTCTAAATTAAAAAATTTAATGGGATAAACATAGTATACCTAGATTTATTTGAATACCATGAACACTAGAATTATTTTTATTGATATTGAATTTATTATAAATTAATCTACTATGAAATCCAAAAAGTGACCCTTCCATTTCTTATAAAAGAGCACATATTCTTCTCTTTTCTTAACACGTAATCATATATTTAGTTCTTCCAAAATCTATAAAAATATAATCCCAATAACCCTCAATTCACTATAGATTCCTTAATTTGGGAATAAATCAAGCCAACAATGTTGTTTTGTGAAAATAAATAGGTTATACCCAAAAAAGATGTAATGTTCATCAACAAACATTTTCTTTATTTCTTTATTTGACCTAATGAATTAACTTTATTTCATGTTTTTATAATAAGATCTATATCATAAATATTATGATATTTTGTTATATTATTTTTTCATCCTAAACACACACTCACATCACTTAAATGTGATACACAGTAATCATTTTTGTGTACGATGTATTCTCGTCTCGCTAATCGATATCACCTATTAATCCATTTCCACCCTTCATGGTTTCAAATAATTATGGAATTTAAGTTATTATATGAAATATATGATATTTAATATGTGTTTACCCTTTATTAATTATTGTATAACATATATCTTCAAGCTTTCCATTTTTTATAAAAATATTATCACTTCGTTTGTGGATGTGTGGATAATTTCCACCTCCTTGCGTTGTGATTAATTCAACATTTACATGGAATGTATTAAAGATGGTCTTAGTGACCATATAGGATATATAATATATACTAATTATAAATTAATTCTTTTATATATATGTGGGTCATTTAATTTATTTCATTCACTATGAAAATAAAAAAGAAAACAAACTTTTTGTGTATGAATGGCCTACCATCTACAAGAATGATGTATATCATTTTCTATTTAAATATTTTATACATTATTAAAAATAAAAATTTACTAAATATATATGATATATATTTCATGTCTATAATTATATAAATATTGAAATCATGAAATATGTATGGGGACAAACAATATAACATATGAAAACACATGCAAAATACAAAGATTTTACCTGAAACATAACTTTAAAATGGCATTATTAATAAAAAGTTAATAGAATGCCAAAAAATAGTCATATATGATATGATATAATTGAATATGGTTCTTTAATATATTTTTAACAAACTTATATTTATTATTTAATAGGTTTTGAGTGGTATGATTAGATTCAAGACATATGGTAATTGATTTATGTCTCACTTTTGTTTTTGTGGGACAAATGACTTATACACGAATTGTTTCTTTTATGAGGTTTATATACTAACTATGAATGAATATTATGAGTATTATCCAAAATATTAGGGTATTTTATATACATATAATTTTATTTCTTTCATTTTTTATACAATTTTATATATTATAAGGTGATGAGTGTTTATTTTATAATCTTATCAATATTTGGGATTGGTTTGTTTTATGTCTCCATTTGGTAATATTATTCTTAAATTTCATTGTTTTAAAAAAAATTATTTTTTTATTATTATCTTATGAATATTTATTTTTATTTATATACATGTTTTATTTTTTATGAAATAGTTTCAAAGAATATTTTCTTTCATTCTATAAACAGGGATCTATATGATTTTTATTAATATAATATGTTGAATAATTGTTTTTTAACTTATATGGCATGAATGGAATTTACCTCTACTATAATGCCTTATTTGATGAAAAAATTATAATCATCGAAGGTCATTTTAAATAATTATGTTTTCTTTTAAAATGATGAATCAATTTATGAAAGGAAATTTTTTCTAAGGAGAAAGAATATTTTTTTCAGAATTATTTTCATGTAATATCTCAAAATTATTTCCCCTCTAAGATAACATTATTTAATGCTACTTATGTTTTACTAGGGATATTATTATATGGTACCATTATTATTATTTATTTCAATTGTTTATGTTTATGAGGGAATGATATTTATGAAACATATTTCTTTTCAATGATTTGTGTTATGATAAAATATTTATACAACTCATATTTATGGGTTTTGATATGATGAATGATTTACATTCTTTTGGAACACATATGTATGGTTTTCATTATCTGACATGTAGGGCCAATATCTCAATCCATTATAATGGGTAAAGATTTATATCTCATATGATATATTGGTCTATACCAATAAGTGAACTCGACTATGTAATACAAGACTGAAATGAGAGTAAAATTGGTTAAATAACACATGGGTGGAATAGGGAGTGGACCTGATTCAGTAAATGAATTTTTTTTATTTGATGGTCATGAAAATGAGCCTTGACTAATAGGGAAAAAATTTATATTCTAATATGTTTTCCAAAATTCAAATTATTATGTTATTTTCTCAAAAAATTGGTTCTTTGATTCTCTATGAACTTCTATGATTTATTCCATGACTCGATATCTAGTCCATTTATATAAAGGGTATGATTTAAATTTTTTTGTTTTCGTACTTATGCCTTATGATTATGAAATAGTTGATAAACCGCTTGTTTACCATTACTATGAATATATTCTCAAATTTCTTATGTTTATTTTTACAAGGATAAAATGAAATTTATTATAGAAGATCTGACAAAATGGATTCTAGTTATGAAGACTGTTTTTGGAGAAGAATTAAATGTGTTATAAAAATGTGTTTTTATGTTTCCATGGTTCAAATGAAACTATACAATTATAGTATTTTGAAATTTTTTTGTTTAATTCTTGAAATGTTCTATAAAAATGATATAATTTAAATTTATTAAATGAGGGAGTAATTACAAATAGTATCAATGGAAATGATTATTGAATAGCTAGAAACTAGGATGGTAAAACTTTAGTGAGGTCCCTAGAGATATTTCTAAGGATATTTCTAGGTATATCTCTATGTATAAGTCTAATTATTGTTTATAATCCAAAAATTTTGGTAATGATCATCGATAACCATGTATTAAACCTATGATGAAATCGATTGAAAATAATTTTCATTTATTATGTTGTTTTGCCGCTATGACTAGTTTTACTCACACTATAAATTTGGTTTTAGTTAATAGTTGGAACATGAAAGAACTATTTTAATGATGAATACAATCAGCAATGAAATAATTTTACTCTTGAGAAACAAAATTATTTGTGACCTTGAATTAAAAATCATGTTGGTATAATTCAAAAATCTATGAATCATGATGGGCTTCCAAATGATTAGAAAAGGGAACAAATATATGTTGATTCCTTCATGAGGCAACATAAAACTTATTTGAGTGCGTATTATAATCAAATTGTTGTTGGTCAATGGATCTATATAGTGGAAATATATATTTTCTACCCTAGTGTGTTCAGATCATGAATTTCATTTTGGTTTTTTATCATTTAGACAGTGAAACAGACCAGCGTTGGACTCTAATCAAAGATATGAGGGAGAAAAATGAAATTTGATCAATGGTTTGGGATGCGTTCAAGAACCAATTATTCAATAATTACATTCCCAATATTCATTTTTTGAAATGGAAATGGAATTCTTGAATTGAAGTAAAATGATGATGAATATATTGGAACCTATGTAGAAAATTTCTACATGTCTTGAGAGGTAAGCTTTTGGTATTATCATCCTGCCTAAAAATAAGGTCAATATTTTTTTTGTGGCTCCAAATAATGTATTTTAAGGGAATTATCCATAAGAGAATTCAGTATCTCTAAAAGGATTTTTCATTGTAGAATTAATGTGGAAATAGAATTTGGTGTTACATATCAATATCATATTGTTGAAAACAAAAATAAAATAGATATTAATGGAAAATATAAAAACTATAAAGTTAAAAATATGAGATTTACTTTATGCTCAATTTGAAGAAAGAAAAATTGATGAAATTTCCCTAAGGGGATTGGTATATTTTTTATGTCTGGGAATGAAGTTCATCATGAAAATTAATGCCGGAGTTATGGGAAAATATATCTGACAATATAGCTAGAGAAAATCCTATACATAATGCACCTCCCATACATAAATGATTTAAGTGCATGGAAAATAGGAATTATTCTAATAATTTCTCAAATTTAAATGTTAATGATGATGATCAACATCAAAAACCACTTAATGTGAGATGCAAGAGGAAATCACATACAATCACCATTGGTGATACAGTTTAAGATATTGAATTAGTAGAATTATTGGGTATTTATGTAATTTAATTCAAGAATAATGTTTTATAAATATATTTGTGGAATTATAGAGTAATAAAAAAAATTAAGAATTTCTTCAATGTATTTTTTTAAGGATTTGAAATAATATTTTTAATGGTAACAATAACCTTGAAACGTGATTAAGGTGGTAAGGTTATATTTTGGGAGAACTGAATATTAAGGGAAAGATAATTCTAAATGTGTTCATGATGTTGTGATACTGAAAAAAGCGATTATTTATTATATGAAAAAATAAATGTGTTAGTATTAATGACTATAGAACTATTTTTTAATATGATTACAATGTTGTTTATGGATTGAGATTATAGAATTTTTTGATTTATGTTATGAGGAAGGAGTAACCCTTTTAAAGAATTCATATATTTACTATGGTTTTATGGTAATTAATTTTACTACCTTGTTTCTAAAGAATACATTGTAATTGAAATCACATATTCGATATGTGAAAATTAAGAACTAAGAAATAAGTTTTAGGGGTAAATTATATATTTAGTTACATTGTTTCAAAAATATTAGATTTTAATCATTTGGAAGGATTATATGGGAACTATTTATGATATATTTTACATAGAAATTTGGATGAGGTATTATAGATTAATCTTTTGTAGTATTAGTATTTATAAATATTTGAAAAATATATAAAAACCAGTTGGTTGTGATGATAATTAGATGTAAAAGGAATGACATGTCATCCTATTATGGATCTTATAATCCACTAGTTCTGCTAGTATTACAATTTTAACATCAATCAATTAGTATGAAATTAATTGTACATTGATCAAGGCATAACCAAAGATTGATATTGTACTTATGTGGTGAAATAATGTAATTATATCTTAATATTTTATTTTTAATGAAAATATTATCCTATTATCATGATTTGTGATGATATTAATGTCCTTTTTCAAACATATTTCATCCACAGTTTTTTGGTTATTATACTTCTAATGAACATATTCTCTATCACTCTTCATAAAAATGATATAGTTATTTTTCTCTTATATGTCCATGATTTCACATGCAACCTATGTTATCTTATGTAGATACCTAGTTATGAATTAACTTGGGTAACCGTTTTGTTTCTATCATTCCATTTTAAAGGATGTTGTAGTAGTCTTTTTTTTGATGCGGGGTTTGATAAATGTATCTTTCAAGAATTAAAACCTTCATGATCCCAATAAATTTTGAGGGTAAAATTAATTTTTAGGGGAGAATGTAGGACGCCAATATTTTTATGAGATATTTTTTTTCGAATAATTTTATTTCTTTATGTTATATGCTGCACAAAACATCTTAGTAACATGTGTGACAGGAAGCACTGAGTTTCTATAAAATATATTTTTATTATTGTAATTATTTAAATAAGACAATTATAAAAAATAAATTAGAATGGTGGGTATGAACTTGATAAACTGAATCATGAAAATATTATTTAAAAATGTACTTATAATTAATTATTTTGTGACCAATATATTATTATTGATAATATAATACCCTTTTAAATATAAAAATAGATTTTTTTGAGAAAACAATTTAATTATAAAAATACTTTTTTCATAAAAATAAATAAAAAATAACTAATGATTAATTATATTAATGATATATATATAATTAAAAGAAATTTTTGACATTCATCTTATTTTTTTTCTGGACATGATATAAGAACAACTCAAATATTACGTATAAAAGAAATATTTTTCTAGAAAATCCATTTGTATGTCATTTAATGGCATAATTATTCTCAATATATTTGTTGAAAATTTTTTATATTATATTTTAAAATATAAAATTATTTATAAACATTTAATTTTTTTCATTTTGGTAATTTTCAATGATGTTTTAAGTTTGGATGAATATTGAAAATACAAAAGTATAATTAAAAACACTTTTTTCATCTGACATACTTATATAGTTGAATTATTTTTTGAATTGGTATTAAATTATAATTAGTGAAATTTTAAATAAATTCATCCAATTAACTTCATTGAACCAATTATACATTGATAAATGATATAAAAACATTTCAATCATTCTATATTTTTCAAATTAAAACACTATATTTTCATTACATCAATGAAATTTATTTTTAATTAATATTATCCAATTATCTATTCATAATTGTGATAAATGGATTCCTTATTTAGAATAAATAGGTGAAAATTTAGTAATTATGATCCTTTTATTTTTTGACAATATGAATAGTATCTTTAATAATTCTAATCACCATGGTTATAAGTAAATAATGTTATTAAGGATAAATATAATATTATAAATATTATATAAATACACTAACATATGAAAACATACTATTTGATAATTTTAATTTTAAGATTATAATCTATGTTTGTAAATTTAATTATTTAATTGATACTTTTCCATTAAAATGACTTACATATAAATAAAATTTCCGAGTGTGACATAATGTCAAACTCTGAATTTTAATAAGTATAAAATTTTTAATTTGTGGTTAAATAGAATATATATATTATTATTAAATTGAAATTATTTTAATGTGATCCTGAAATTTTATTTTGAATTATTAGTAATGAAATATGTATCATAAAAAAATTTAAAATGATGATGCATAATTATTGAATTAATGAAAAACTCAATTATATGAAATTAAAAATATTAAAAGAATTATAATTTTAATTTCCTATGATTATAAATGATGTTAATATGTTAATATGACTTATTAAGTTGTATAAAATAAATTGGTTCAATGTTATATATTTTTATTTAAAATCATAAAGTCAATTTTATGAATAGTGTCAAAATTGACACTAAGAATATTTTATAAAACTAATATTTATTGAATTATTTTAAAAAGTAATAAACCTATATAAGGAAAAATAGGATAAATTTTGTTATAAAATATCATAAATTCCACATTTATAGATCAATTTTAGTCATATAATTAATACTATCAAAATTTTAATATCAAACAATTTGGTATCGTTGTGAAAATTAAAATAAGTTGACTAAGGGAAAATCAAAATGATAATGTCTAAATTTACATAAATAATTATCAAAAATATATTGTATAATGTTATTACCACCATATACCACATTAACTGAAAAATACCATTTTATTTGGATGTATTTTGGTGGATATAAAATTTATTATTCATTAATCATTTGAGAAATTTCAAAAGATCCCCTCCTTTCTCTTATAAAATTTCACCCATTTATCTCTTTTCTTCACACTTCTGAAAATAAAAATTTATGTCCAAAGAGGTAAAAATAACCTCTCAAAATCCCTCCCATAATCCTAGAATTATTAATTTTGTCAAAAATCCATCAAAATAATTCCTTTTTGAAAATAAAAAGAGAAACCCATAGAAGAGAAAATTTTCATCGATGAATTTTTTTGTTTTATTTTATTCATGAACCCAATAAATTCATTTTATTTAATGTTTATATAATAAAATAATTTTACTAGATATACTAATATTTTTTATATTATTTTATTACTTACTCTCACACACACTTCCATCAAATATTATGAGTAATCATTGTTCGTGTGTACAATAAACTACTGCCTGGGGAACCGATATCGATCGTTCGTCCATTGCCATGATTCATGGTTTTGAATAATTATATAATTTTTCATAATATATATACATATATATGATATTTATAATCTATTTATTCTTATTTAATTATTATATAAAACATACATTTAGGCATTTCATTATTTGGAAATATGATAACTTCATTTGTCAAATTGTGGATTATCGGCTCCTCCAAGAAATGTGATTCTTTCAGACATTACATAGAATGTATTAAAAATGGTATTAGTGAAACTTTATTTATATATGACATAATAATTCTAATTTAATTATATTGTATATATTCACATGTTTCATTTACATACATTCATTCAATAATAAAATAAAATGGATACAATGTTCATGTGTACGTACCACCTACCCTCTCCATAAATGGGGTATTTAATTTTATATTGCAATATTTTATAGATTATTATAAATATATATATATTGAATATATATGATATTTATGTCATTATTAATATTATATAAATTTTTATGTCAATATATATGTATGTGGATAAAAAATATAAAAAATTAAAACACATGGTAAAAATAATTTAGATATTACCTGAATCATAACATTTACATGGAATTGTTCATAAATAGGTAATATAAGGAAATGATTAAATCATATATGATATGATATAATTGAATATATCTATTTATTATATTTATAATAAACTTATATTTATTATATCTGAGGTTTTCATTTTGATGGTGAGAATCAAAATATAAGGCAAGTGATTTACTTCTCACATTTATTTCTATGTGACACATGCCTTGTAAACTACCTGTTGCGTCAATGTGGTGTACAAACATCCCATGAATGTATTTTATGAGTCTAAACCAGTAGATTTTGGTATTTTCAAATCCATAATATATTATTTGTTTCATGGGGAATATTATTTTACTAATGATAATGTGATGAGTGTTTATTTCACAATTCCATAAATATTTGGGGTTGTTTCATTTTACGTATCTATTAGGGAATATTTGAATAACATTTCCATGATTGATAATAAATATTAAAAAATGGTTTTACTATTATCCTATTAATATTTAATTTTATTTTTACCTCTGTTTGTTTTAAAAAACCATTTGGAAAAAAAATTAAAATAAGGCTCTTTGTGGCTTTTCTAAAAAAATTATGAAAAATGAATTATTTTTTAACTTATACAGAAGGAATATAATTTTACATCATTATTAGGCGTTAATTATTTGAATATTATATTACATTATTATAGGGTTATTTTCAAATAATATTTTTTATTTTTAATTCTTATTCCACTTTAAGA
Source organism: Viscum album (assembly GCA_963277665.1). NCBI lineage: Eukaryota > Viridiplantae > Streptophyta > Magnoliopsida > Santalales > Viscaceae > Viscum > Viscum album. Next base: position 396,614,724 of record OY728162.1, on the reverse strand, counting down.
GAAGAAAACATTCTCAAAAAAGAAGTTATATTTTCCTCAGAAATTATTTTCAAGTTATCGCTCAGAATTATTTTCGATCTTTGATAACATTATTTGATGTTACATATTTTTTACTATGGATATGATTCAATTATAAAATAAATTTTTTTTCTATGAATGGATTCTATGTATAATGTAATGATATTAATGAATCTTATTTCTTTTCCATGAGTTATGTTTTGATGAAATATTTATGAAACTAATTTTTTAAGTGTTATAATATGATGAATTATTTATGTTCTTGTGGAAAAATTATTAAAAAAATTATTATGTTATGGGTGGGAAAAATATCTACCTCCAATGAATTGGGTAATTATTTATATCTTCTGATATAAATGGTACTAGAATGGGAGGTGAAATTGGTTCAGTAATACCTAATTAGATCAAGAGTAAACTCGATTCGGTAATACATTGATGGAATGAGGAGTGAAGTAGGTTCTTTAAAGATATTTTTCCACTATGTTGTACTTGTAAATTTTCCTTTATTGATATGGAAATTATTTTATTGGATTGTTTGTATGCCACAATTTTGTGTCTTATGGTATACTCTCATATAACATGTTCTTTAATTCATTATTAACTTATTTGATTTATTCCACTACATGATATCAAAATATTTGATATACAATATATGATTTTCAAATGTTTTGTTTATGTCATTATTCCTTATGAATATGTTATTATTGATATCTCTATTGTTTACCTTTATTGGTCATATGAGCTTATTTGTTGTTTTGTTTGTTTTACCAAGGATACGAAAATATGTATAATGTTTGATATGTCAAAAGGGGGTCTAGGAAAGAAGAAATTGGTGGGAGAATATATAGATGGTTTATGTAGTATTTTTTTAAGTTTACATGTTCCAAAGGAACTATAATAATAGGGTCTTCGGACATATATTTTTTAATTTATGAAATTTTACAAAAAATGATGCAATGTCAATGTATTAAAATTTAGGCTCGTTATATTGACCATTTAATCACATCTCATATCTTCTAAATTCTTCTCCAAGTATCTCGACAGCTCTCAAATCATCATCCTACTTGGAAATTAAATTTTTTTATTTAGGCCTATAAACATAGTAATTTCAATACCATTTTTCACTCCTATTGAATGTATTAAAAACAATAGAATGTTTGTTTCATTACACCAATCCAACTGAAACTCAATTTCTTAAATATCTTTATAAATTCTATATCATTCAAAAACCCATTTACAACACTTTATCAATAGCTTGAAAATAATTATCCTTTTGTTAAACAATTAAAAATTTAATTAGGATGATGAAACTACATAAGATTAAGTATAACAACTAATGATATTTCAGTGTTAGTATAAATATTATGGAGAAATATCTAATTCTCTATAGGGGATCATCATCACTCCATATCTGATGTCTCTTGAAACAATTGAAGAAAAAAATATTTTTTTATGAAAATTATTGACTATATTGTTGTCCATTATTTGAATCATTAGTCCCTAATCATGTCTTATAGATTGATATCGAAACTAATTTTCAATAATCAGTACCAGAAACTATAATAAACTTAATATTGTTAATAAAAGTATCATTTTGATACCAAGACTCTATTTGAGAGGTCATTGAAATTACTCCTCAAGATGATATGTGAAATGTCATCTTCAATGGCCACTGTCAGTAAGAAATTATTTCATCTAGATTATTTTAAACAGATTATTGATCATATGGAATGGTAAAATTGATTTATTATACATTCTGATGGATTGACCTATTGGTTGGATCAATTGATTAGTGATTCTGCAAAACCACTAATTTATAAAGCCTCCAACTCTCTTACTTAATATAATATATTCATCCATTGAAACTCATACCCATGAACTATGACCCGAATACATTGACATTTTAATCTATATTATTTAAAAATATAGTTCTTATATATTTATGTCTTCCTGATGTTGATAAAATTCAGATAGGATAGAGTCATCTATCTTACCACACATTTTTTCACTGTTATTTCACATAGCATGTATGAAAATTATTAAATACATATTCTGATTTTGGAAACATTAAAAATATTTATATAATCATTAGATTTAGCATTTAATTTCTTCAAAGACATCCTGGCTCTGATGGAACTTCGCATTCTGATAAAAAACATTATTTCATACATAATGTGAGTTCCCAAAAATTATCTACAAATGATTCCAAAAATAGACACCTAAAACTGACCGACATTCTTATCAAGAATGTGTCTGGTATTCTAAATATAAAATCCATTCTTCTAATAAGAAAAACTAACAATTTGAAATGATTTTTTTATAATGATAAAAAAATATAAAAAACATCATCTCATATCTGAAGACCATTTTCCAGCCAACTTGGTCCCAACAATATCCCCCATTGGATTTTTTTCCCAATATTGAATTATAAATCAATTAATTTTTTTAATTATGAAAATGGTTCCCCGATATATAATTATAAGAATAAATTGAAAAATTCATTATATTAAATAATAATCATTAATAGAAAAATCATGGTTTCCAAAATTAGTAACATAAGAAACAACTTCATGGAATACAAAAAAATAGTCAAACATTCGACTATTTGACATTATCCTTATTCTTGAAAATAGTTTTCTAAAAACACACCAACAAACTATTAATGATGACCACATACCTACATACTGAGTTCATATCATTCCCACAAAATACCATAAATATATGTTTTTTTAAATGTTTTATCACATATTAATGGATATATTTATGAAACATAAATTTTCTCACACTTGAGAATACTATCCAAATACTAAATTAGAGATAGGACAAATAAATATACCACAACCTTGGAGTGAAATTGGTTGGACCCCTATCTTCAACCTTATATTAAATAATGTCTTTTTTGTAAGTCTTTTGTGAAAATTTTATCAAATTTGTCATATGAATGAATATAATCCATATTGTATTCGCTCTTCTATACATGATCTATAATTAAGTATTATTTGATATAATAGATTTTGGAAGAGAATTTTTTAATACATTTATTTTGTGTTTTATATCACTCAGATTATCACAACCCAAGAGTATAGGTTACATCACATAAACAAGTATTTTAACTGGTTCTTCATCCATATATATTGTGTCACATCTTGAGTAGAATCAATATATTAATCTTGAACTGTAATTGGAGATAGAATTTTTTTTCAAAGGATGAAAATTTACAAAATGTTTCCCAAAAAAGAAAACTCTATGAGATGTGAATCTTCTATCATCTACACATCCAACTTAATTATCATATTTATAGCTAAATAATCAATTATTTTTGAGCTATTATACCTGACTCTGAAATCTATTTCTCCTTTTATATATCTAAGAATATTTTTTTCAATATTAGTTTTGTGATTATTTTAGATATCTTTGGAATCATACCCCAAAGGTAACAACACTAATAATATATATCCTTAAGGCAATCAGAAACATTGAACTACCAATATGTTTCAGAAACACTTTAAAGTTATGTTTCCTACCTTTTCGAATATTAGTCATCTTGGTTACCAATAAAACAAGTGTGGGAAAAAGTTTCAAAATCTCCTTGAAAAAACATATTAATATTTTTCTTACCATAACTTTCTTAAGAAATAAATAAATAAATTTTATTTTTTGATATTTGTATGGAAATAAAGTATTTCATTCTACTAAGAATTGAAATTTCAAACAACTTATTCATATCTCTATAAAACCATTCATATATTCATTAATTATTCCTAGGAAGACTAATTTCATCAACTTACAAAATAAAAATGAATTAAATATTCATACTTTATTTAATATATATATTATTATGATATCTTACCTTTTTAATGTTCAAATATCATAAGATGGTATCCAATTTGGAATACCAATCCCTTTAATCATTAGGTAGCCCATACAAGTATTTATTCAACATAAACACATAGCTCCCATCCTTACTAATTAAAAAAAATACATGGCCTTCCAACATAAGTCTATTTATCATATTATATATTTAAAAATAATGAATTTACATAGATCTAAAATATGTTATAACTTAACTTTTCAGAAATTGAAAGAATGATAATCATTGTTTCTAAACATTCTCTTAGAGATAACATCTCATAAAAATAAATTACTTCAATTTGTAGGTATCATTTGAAATCAAATCTGTCTATTTTTTCTATCACATCGCCATATTCATTAAACTTGTTATAGAAAACCCATTTTATACCAATAATAACTTTTTATTTAGTTTGGGTACATGTTCCCTTGTATCGTTCTTCTCAATCTAATTTAGCTTTTTATTCATGGAGTGAATTCACTCTAAATGATAAAAGGATTTCCCAATTTCATTTGGCTCATCATTTTAATACAATGAAATATGTGTAACATATTTTGATGTACATATTGTTTGAAACATTTTATTCAGATCACCAATAATGTGTTGAACTGCCACCTATTTCCTTAACCTAGGATGAGATGTAAAAAATTCTTCCCTGTCAATGGAAATAGTTGTTCCTAATTTTTTTATCTATGTGGCATAATATTTGTTAGAATCCTTTTCATGGTTTCTAACAAAATTATTTCTTCCATATCATCTTTATAATTTTCATATATTCTGGATACTTCTTCCCCATCCTTTTGAAGAACAATTACATCAACATAATCAACTATTAGGTATGTTTCTATGTTAAATCATTTATATCCTCATCCATCCTGATAATGGCCATGAAATATTCTATTATCACATCTAGGGTCAAACATTAAAATATTTATATGATTATTATTCATGATAAAGGGACTCCAAAATACTCATAAGTGCTCTAAAAGTTTATTTTTATCATAAATCATTTCATTGGGTGTCATTTAGAACCTGGTCGGTAGGAAAACTGATTCTGAATTTAAAATGTTACCCTTGTAGAATTACTAAAACATTAAGGGGAAAGACAATGTTCATGTAAAAAAGTACATCCCATTTCAACATAAAATTTAATCATCTTATTAGAAACACAATTTTTTGTTTTCTATATGGTTTATTGAACTCATTGTGAATTCCATGTTTTTGAAGGTAAGATATTAAATCTTTATTCTTTTATTGACCCCCATTATCTATTCTTATATTCTTCCTAGAATACCCACATTCTTTCTCATATAATCTCCTTAAATTATTAAACATTCATAGATATTCTAATATATGTTTCATTTTCAAAATTCAAGAATAAATGTAAAATCATAATTTGAAAAAAAAAACATTTATATTTGAACGTTGATTATTTGTTCATTGGACCACAAATATCATAATAAATAAGTTACATTGGTCATGTTGAATGCATATTAACATTATTATATATGAGTTTAGTAATCTTACCATTCTTCCAAATTTTTCATCACCAATATCTACTTCTTGTAATATTAGGGATACAATAGACACTATATCTCTTTAATAAAATGATGATTTTCCTTTTACAATTATTTCCTATATTTTTATACTAAAACTACATTTTTTCATTAACTGTTAAGTAACATGAATTATTTACTTCACCAACAAGAATTTTTTTTTCATTTTGTCCCATTGTAAAAAATTTACATCTTTCACTCGATTCAAAATAGAACTCTAGTTACAAAAAAAGTTTACTTCATTAATCACCTAGTAGGAAAATTATCAACCAATTATATTTGAACACAATAAAAAACAAATCCTTATTGGATTTAGAATTTTCATCCCCAATAATTTCATATACAACACCATTGATTACGATAGATTTTTCATTTCAAAATATCATTATTCTATTTTAAAAATCTTTTAAAATCAGAAAAACAATTGAAATCTATTTTCATATGAGAAGAACAGCCACTATCCATTATCAAGCATCATTCTCCTTCTGTATATCCTTGATAGGTTTCTATAATATGAGTCTTTAATTCCCTATATTATCCCTCACAACCAGAAGTTTCATATTTTTAATGACTTTTTTTTTGTTTTCATAGAAAAACCAGACACCCTTTTGAAATGATTCTAGGTTTTCCATATATTTAAAAATAGTTTCCAAATGATGGAATCTATTTTCATCTTTCAAATTTGATTTTTCAGCTTTATTTTTTTGATTGGATTGAATCCCCCTAAGACTTATCTTTCTATAAGCCATGGGGTAATTATAATATTGTCGATTAAACCAATAAATATTTTAAGTAGTCCCAAATCCCCCACACTACCAAAAGTAACCATATAAGGTATATGTATCTTTGTAATTTTAATATTGTTCATAATTTTGGAAATTTTCTCATTAACTTTTTTATCTTTTATGATAGAATATTATTTTCGCCATGTTTTTTGTTATCACCGTGAATAATATACTTCAATTCGGATTTCATTACAAAATTTTCAAAATTTGAATTAGTAAAAACATTCATTTTGTACATAGATGTTATAGAAACATCTCAATTTCCAACCCATTTTTTTGGCTACATACATGATCTCCTTATCCATATTTTTTATAGAATAGTTTTAAATTTACATTTCAATAATTTAATGTATCTTTTATATATTATTTATAGGATCAAAATTTTCATAAAACTCACTAATATTAGAGATTGAGTTCTTGAAAAATTTAACTCCTCACTCATCTTTAGAAAACTATTATTGAATAAGTTCTAAATCCTACTCCATTTCATTCACTTTTTCATTAATATTTTTATTCTGATTTTTTTATTTATGAAATATACTTATTAAAAAAATAAAACTCTTCCATCCACTTATATTTCTATTTCAGAATATTTTATTTTTTGAAGTAATTTCCTTCTTCTAGTTTTTAATATCCCATTAATCTATTACTATCATTATAATAAATTATTACAACTCTTTTTTAAGGTGAACCTCTAACATAGTCTCTTATTATTTTTCAAAACTGTTACTTCAAAATTATTCACCATTAACTATTCCTATAAACATATCTTTCCCATCAACATAAGTAATAATTTCAGCTTCATGTACATTGTCTTTATCTTTAACATCTTTTGAAAAAATGTTCTCATATTCGATTTGGAGAATATTTTATATTTTCCATTGGAATGATATTTTGACATATCCCATATTTGTTCAATGTTATCTTTATGCTTTTATCATTTTCATCACATTCATATTCATTCGTTCAATAAAGAAATTTTGTATTAAATTCTCAACAAATACACATTCAAAATAATTTACGGGTTGTTTCCCTTTAAACATCCTTATTCCACTTTTAAAATTCATATGAAATAAGTTTAAGAGTTCCTCCATATTTTTACTAACTTTGTATTCTGATTCAAAATCACCACTTTCTTCTTCTTCAAGAATCTTCTACGCCATTAATTTTTTAGAATCCTTGAAGGCTATTTCTCACTTTACTATTTCTTGAACATCAATAACTTTATCCTTCTAATTTTATAAGTAATTATAGTACTATAAAGGAATCAAATGATAGAGTTTCAATATATCTATCTTCCAAATATAAAAATTTGGAACCAACATTCCTGGATGAATTTTCATGATCATTTCAATAATAGTTGAATCATCCAACTTCTCACCATCACATCTTGTGGTGATGAAAATAACATCCACTCAAATAATAATGTCACCAATATATTCATAAAACCCCATTTTTATATTTTCAAACATCAGCCTCCCGATTTGTAACTTTTCTTTCCTTACCATTGTATTTTCTTCATAAATGATTTTCAACTTATACCAGATACCGTTGTTATTAGCAACTCCATTCACTATAAAGAATTCACTTTAATAAAATAATGACTAGAAATCATTATTAGATCTATTATCACTCTCCACGTTGTTTTTTTCAACATCTATGAGACAAAAATATTAAAAATGATGAGGAATCCCAACTTTAGAAGATTCCAAAACATCATACCCAAGAGACATAAGATATGAAATAATTTTGTCTTTATATATAATATAGTTCATTAAATAAAAACTGGAATCCTCTTACTATTCACAAAATTTAGATTTTTCATAACAACATCTCTTAAAAAACACCAAAATAGAGTTACCAAAGAGAGCCTTTTCTATTATACCTATGAATAAGTTTCAGGAATTATTAATTTTCTACTGAGAGTGGGAGGGGTGAATAAGAGATAGTTTTTTATTTTAGGTTGTATTTCTATAAAATAACCTTCACCTCCTCATAAAAAAATTATCATGATACTGGATATAAAACATATAAATATTCATATGAACACAATAATTAACAAGGTTCACTACTCAATAACAGTATCTAATCATTTTCATTGTTATTAAACCATCCAATTCCACACAATCCACTATAAAATAATATTTTTTGTGTGGGTAAAAAAATAGTAAATTCCATTACACTTGTGTATCAATACGATCAATAGAACAGTGAATGTTATTATTCTAGTGTAAATGATATAAACAAGCCATTGTGCCACTTTAAAAACTCCTAATTTTATAAAAATTTAGCTAAACAGTTATTTACATTACTTTCAATAATAGGATAGAGACAAAATTTCGATCCTTTATACAAAAACATATTCTTATGTATGACTATAGTTTATTAACGATTCATTATTCTGGAAAATAAGACTATAAATATTGTTCAAAAATAGTTATGAATCACCACTTTCTTTTCCATAAGAAATAAATCACTATTCTCAACTTGGTCTAAGAAGCTCATAAATGTAATTCTTTCTAAAATATCTTATTTATGGAATAATATATTGATAAAACTATTTCAATAAAATTTTAACCTTTCAAACCGACCATAAAACCTTCAGCACTCTATCTCTCCCACATGAAAAAAATGTATTTATTAGAATGTATGTTGTACATACACATATATTAATAGGTATACAAACTGTGAATGTAAGGGAATCCATATTTATTTTCCCACTCAAAAAAAACTCAAGAAAATCAAAATTCACATTCATTTAAATATAATATTTTACCATATAAATGCTTCTCAACGATTCTGAATTGTTATAAAAACATACCAAAACTTATTACAACATCATACTTCTTCAAACAAATAAAAATTTTATCACTCTAATACATATATTCATTCCAATAATATTATCCACTTTTATTGAATATATTAAAAATCCTTTTAATTTTTTTGAACCAGAACAAATGAAACTCATCTACCCTATAAATTATAGAAACTTTAGTATCCTTCAATAGACCTTTGACAACACTTCGACAATAGAATAAATAAAATTATGTAGTTATTCAATTATCACAATTTTACTAATTGATGGAAATATATTTCATGAATTCCAAAAACTTATGACTTATAGATGTCATTATTCATCTGATATATCAGTATATGACTCCCTTTAATGGATCAGTGTCACTCCTTTTTTATGCCTCTTGTCCAAAATAAATCAAAACAAAAAAAATCTATGATAATGGTTCACTACATTGTTCGGATTCATCTAATTAGTTGGTCTCTGATCCCATTAAATGGATCGTTTTGTCCTGATATTTTCTTTTATCATCCCTATCAAATCCAACATACTAATCACTTTCAACAAAATAGACACGTTGATACTAATACCTTTTCTAATGAATCATTTTTATAAATACTTTTATTGTTTAGTGGAACGACATTCCATGTGGACTTCTTCCAGTAGTGGTTGTTTTATTATTTATTCACTAAATAATTTTATTAATATAATGGAATGGTTCATTTGATGGATCAGATAGTCTAATGGGTCCACCATTCTAATGGATCAGTTGATCAATGCTTCTATAAAACCTTTATCTATAGAAACTTCCAATACATTGTTTTTAAACAATATCTGATTCTATAGAAACTTGTAGTGATGAACTATGACCTGGAAAAATTGACTTCATAAAACATATTCTAATAGAAAAATAATATTGAATCTATATTTCTTCATGATATCAAGAACATTTATATTTTAATAGAATTGTATGGCTTAAAAACATTTTATCCTCATTTCTTTCACAGATAATATGTCACCATTTTTATAAAAAAAATTATTATATCTAAATATTAAAAAATAGAAAATAATCCTCAGATTTAGTATCAATCTTGTTGAATAAAATTCAAAATATGAAAAAAGAAATCTCATTATGATCAAAAACTAATTTCTAAACAAAATGTGAGTCTGAAATCACTATCATTTATAAAGAATTCCCAAAAATGAAAAAAAAATTGATGGGATTTCATATCATATATTATTTATATCTTCTGATTATGGTACCATTTCTTCCTATCAACAACACTAAAATAGTGGAATGATTTCTTATAATGAAAACCATATAAAAAACATCTTCTAGCATCTGAAAAACAAATTCTAACCACCTTGGTTCCTATAAAAGTATATTTGATAATGGTGCATCACCTGATGCTCCAATGTGAAAAAATGAAATTTAATTTAATTAAATAAAAGAATATAATGAATTTTAAAATCTATATGATTTTTTTTAGACTTTGACACAGTACGAAGAAGGTATTATTGGCTTGACTTTCATCACAAACACATGGATAATATGGTTAATAAATTAAAATAAACATGATCCTATTTTCTTTTATCATGATTATTTTCTACTTTATACAACAGCATATATTTTTATATAGTGTAAATTAAATTTTACAGTATTGGTGGTGGCCTATTGAGTTTTACTCAAACTATAATTAGGGCTTATATTTCTTTTCTACTAGACTTTTATTTTACTACAAAAGATAAGGGAAAGATCTTGATGATAGACAGCTAAGTTGGAATTTGGGATGGAGTGTGTGTGAGGGAACTAGAAAGGATTTTAGGACCCACTAGAGAGTTTCCATTGTGTTTTATTTTTGGGTTTTCATGTGACACTTGACACTTTTATGGAATGAAATATGTACTTCATTGGTCGGATTAAATTCTTTATATTTTGGGATTATCCATGTGATATATGGTCATTATTGGATGTTAATTGTTTTATTATCTTAGTGTTTTTGTATATTTTTTTTAAATGCTATTTTACATTGATAAATTGTGTATTTTTTACATATATTAGATCCTTATTAGTGTGGTGAACCTCTCGTGTTTGGGGAGTGGTTCTTGAGGTCATTTAAAGAATTTTCTTGTGTCACATGTATTTGTCACCTTGGTCGGGATTCTATAATGATGTATCCTATTGATTTTCATTTCTTTTATTTTGTATTTTTATTTAGGGAAGGAATAAATGAAACAAGAATAATTCATTCCTTATTCATGACTTTCAACATGGGTGTAGAAAAACCATTTTCAAGGTAAAACCCATGTTCCAGGGGTGGGATTTTCATTTGTGGTGTCTTTCTATTACTATTGAATTCTATTTCACCATGTGTGGGGAAATTTTCATGTGATGTTCTTATTTTTGATTATATTAATCATGGACCATTAGGGAATGAGATTTTAGAATTTTTTTATGAATAAAATAACTAAAGGAGATATGTGACATGCATCATTTAATGAAATCATTAAAAAGAGTGGTATGAATGGGATATGGAAACTGACAATTATTTTCTTTTTTAAATATTTTAAATATAAATTGTACCATATAATGAAATTATAATTTTTAAAAGAGGTAAAATGTGGTAATTTATTAAATATAAAAATGGTTTATAATGAAAAATAAATAAATATGAAAAAAAAAATTACCATGTGTTAGTTATCCCCCAGTTTATGGGTGGTTGAGGGTAGAGATAGTTCCATGGTTTTGACCATAGTGTACTGTATGTGGGATTATTTTGTGGATTTTTCATATTTCCACTTGTGAAAATGTTTTAATTATGTGTTATGTGTCCTAATATGTGTGTTTGGAGTTGTAAAGACACAGATAAAGTTTAATTTTTTTGTAGGATGGAATGTGTAAATTGATCAAAACTGTTTCTAGTAGTATGACATATGGCACGATAGTCCGTGGTGATGGGGTGGAAGAGAAGTTTCGGGGCAACTTCATTTTCATTATTAAGTTCATGGAATGAGTCCCAGTGCTGACTATGCACATAATGTATGATCTAACCTAGAAAATCCATGGGATGAACCTCTAACATTAACGGGAGTAGATTAACCTAAAGTAAATGAGATATAGATTAAGGTAGTCTATAAAATATAGGAAAATTTTTGAGATTCCACTATATAATAAATTTTAAATAGAATCTTATATATTATGAGTACTACTAAAATTATTGTGGGATATACTAGATTTTTAGGAGAAGTTGTAGAGAATGGTATGGAAAGAATTTTTTGATAAGATTTTAGAACACTTTTTTCCAGTGAATTGATGATAAGAGAGGGTTATAGAGTTCAAATAGTTGACCAAGGGAAGAATACTAGTGATGGGAAATTATTATAACTTAAATGTGTTTTATTTATTTATATAATCACTTGAATGAGATGATAAATACATGTAGAGACATAATTAGAGCAAACATTAATGTGAATTTTTGTACAAGGTTAATATATTTGGGTTATAAATTTTTTTTTGAGTTATTGAATCTGGATCTACATTTTTTGGGATACCAGATCAGGGATTCTTGTGGAGGATAGTTGGTGTTCACTTGATGACTATGAGGTACATATTTTGAGGGTAGGATGTTTGGTTATGGGAATTTTCTCTAGAGAAGTGTAAAATAGGGTAGCTCAGGAAATTCTCAGTTAATCAGGGTAGTAATTGAAATGTATCCAAGAAATGTAGTATATATTCATAAAAAGTGTCCATAACCATAAATTTAATAATGAGGTATCAGTAAAGTGGGAAAATTATAGAGGTTCTATTTTAACCCATGACCAATGGGTTTGATAGAGGAGCTATCCAAAAACTAGAGTAATGGAATAAGGCATTCTTCCCGATAATCTTCTGACAGTTGTGGTTCTATTGGACATTCTGGTTGGGGTGGAATATGTGTTACTTCTGGGTAAGTGTGTCTATATCAGTAATTTAATTCAACACATGAGTGTCAATTTAGAGCACATTCCCATGGTAAAATTGAATTACAAGTAGTTAATCCTACAATTGTTGATAACTAGTCTAGGGTGTCAATAGTCCAATGTTAAATTATTATATATTCTATTTTTTCAAGATATTTGTTTTATAATGTGGAATCACATTATTTTATATATGATACCCATGTAAATTTTTTGAGCCTGAAAATGGAGTTCTTATATGGGGTTATGATAATCGACACACCATTTGGTGTACATTCTATGAAAATATATGTATTCAAGGGGTGTTCCCTGTTGGTTGGTGAGTATAATTTCCCTTGGGATTTTTAGGTACTTGGAATATGAGGTTTTGATAGGAATTTATTTTTACTGACTGGTATTATACCAATACCAGATTTATGATTGTCATAATAGAGTTACCATAATATATCCTATGTGAAATAGATATGTTCATCATGGAGAATGTAATATATAGGCAGTCTATGTAGTTACAATTCATTCGAAACTAGGGTATCCCTTTACCAAGGTTTTCTGTCTTTTTTTGAATAATGGTGGTGTAAATCATTGTTTTTTCCCACCCATAGTGGATTGGTGTTGGGATGTGGCTCCTAAAAATTTATCAGGGTTGCCACATGTGAGAGATATTTAGTTCACAGTTTATTTAATTCCTATATTTAAACAAGTTTCCATTAAAAAATATATAATGGAACTATAAATGATTCAATATATTAAGAATCAGTTTGGAAAATTTCTGAATAAAGGATTCGTACATTGGATTATATCACATTCAGGCCCTCTAGTCATGTTTTCCATGATAGTTGATTCAACTTTTCACATGTTCATCAATTACAGGAAGTATAGTAGAATTATTGTTAGAAATATTATTCTCTAAAATATATCAATGATATCTTTGAATAGTTTAGTGGTTCTTGAGTGTTCTCCATGGTTTATTTGTGTTTAGGGTATCATCATCTAAGATTCGACCTTCTGGTATACCGTAGAATTGTTTTAGAAGAAGTTATGGTATATATTAGTTCATTATAAAATATTTTAGGTTTAAAAACGATTTTTCAATGTTTATGGATTTGATGAACTAATTATTCTACCTTTTTATGGACCATTTTTTATTGATTTAATCAATGTCATCCTGGTTTTTGCCTAATCAAAAGATGGTCTTGCCAAATATATTGAAATTTTTCTGAGAATACTGAGAGATAATATTTCATGTTATAAAAAATATATGTCTTAATTTTGAATCAAAATGCTACATTATTTTGGGTCACATCATCACAGAGGAAGGTGTGTTAGTGGACTGATATAATGATCCTCCATGTGTTACTTGGGAGTATCCCAAGAATCCTTTCAATATGAGAACAAATTATTTTTTAGTATTATAATACCAAAGGGTCATCAAGTACTATTATCATTGGTATAAAATTCTTATAGACTTGAAAAAGAAATATTTAAATTTTTAATGGTCTGTATAATGATAGAATATCTTATATGATTTGAATAATTGTTTGACTACCTCACTTATTTTTCTCCTACTCATGGTGGGTGAGGAGTATACCATGTTTTTTTATTGATCTGGAATTGTTAATGGAGTATTGTTAACAAAATGAGATTTGGTTGTATCATATGAGTCACAATACTTTATCCCACATGACTAGAATTATCCTACACCAGATCTTGAGTAGGCTATAGTGCTGTACGATTTAATGTGTTGTAATCTTCACTATTTTGGTAAATGGTTTACTATATATTTTAAACAAAAAAATTATTTTAAATATTTTCATGTAAATTGGTTTGAATCTAGGTAAATGGATATGGGTTGTGTATAACCATTAATCTTATTTTCAAGTAGCATATATTCTAAGGAATTTAAATAGTGTTTTTGTCGCTTTGAGTCGAGAGGCACATACTCTAGTAGTCTATGAGTCTGGTTCTGGGTGGATGATGATTAAATTACTCACTGAGATGCATATAGAGGTTAATGATAGCTAGGATAAGATGATACTCAAGTATTTATTAGTCTAATAAATATTTTTATCTAGATCAGGAAGAGTTAATATAGGTTCCATATTGTTTTCATTTAGAGAAATCTATAAATGTTGGGAGTCACCTTCTGATTGGACTATAGATGAGGATGAGAACATCTAAATCTAGGGAAATGTTATTAGGTCAACATGTATACAAGATGAGTTGATGTGTGAGTTTCATTCACTAACATAATAATTAAATCTTGCTTTGACTATGATGTACGATGATCTTTGGATAAAGTGTTGGTGGCTAGGAATGAAATATGATATTGAAGGTTTTCTGACCTAATGATACACATGTTAGTAAGTGAAGGCTGAAAATTAGTGACATGGTGGATTTTTATAGACAAATATCATCCTAGAATAGATATGGGATGAGATACCCTAGAATTTTTATAGGCCTTTCGAGGAAACCTCAGAATAGTGACACAATAATGGTGATTATGGATAAATTGAGTAAAGTAGACTATTTATATCCAATACGATAAACATTCATGGTTGATCAGTGGGGATACATGTATTTTTGAGAGATAGTTAATTTTTTTGGGTAAATAAGAGTAATGTTTTAGATTTTGAATCCTGTTTTAAATCACACTTCTAAAATTCCATGAAAAGGATAACTGTACTCATGTGTTTTTAAGTACATCCATTCACCGAGCAATAGACTAGAAATCAGAGCATATTATTCAATTGATTGAGGAACATCTTTGAAAACATGACTTATATTTTTTAGGTATTTGGACAAGAAAATAGCCCAATATTAGTTCAAATATAACAATAGTTATGATGTGACTATTCATATATAACCATATGAGGTATTTTATTGTGAACCATATAGTTCACCTTTATATTTGATGAAATTAGGCGATTCTAGGTTGTTTTGGCCGAGCATGATGCAAGAGATGATAGAATATGTTTACTTGACTAAAAAATTTATAGATATAGTGATGGGTACATATAATCCATATGTTGATCATTTTCCACAAACTCTTGAGTTTATTGAAAGTGATCATGTTTTTATTCAGTTATTTTCGATATTGGGGCCCTGTTGAATTTGGAAGTACATATGTCGGTCCTTATGTTTTTTATACAATTTTTTATAATATATAAGATTAGACTAGTGGTTTTTAAACTAGGTATTCCATTGATTTATAGTGATATGCATGATTCTTTTTATGTGTGACACCTTTTGAAGTATCACCCCGACCCTTATCATGTGATTGATGTTAATGATGTTGATCTTGATGATGGTGTGTCCATTGAGGATAATCTGATTCATGTTATGGATCACATTGTCAAATTTTTATAAGGATAGCCATGCCATTTTTCTGAATCTTATTGAATCATGTTTGTGTATAAGAAGAATCATGGGAGAGGGAATTAGATAAGTGGGATGAGTGTCCAGACCTTTTCACCCCAAATGAATTGGTGATACATGGGAGTGCATCTTGAGGAATAGATATTAATTTTTGGGTTGTTTGAAAGTGAATAACCTTTCATGATACATTACAAAAAAAATTCAGGTACTACATAAGTTTTTTTTATTATAAATTGGTCATGTTTTCCCTCATAGTCATATTAGAAGAATTTTTAGAATTTTGGAATCACATGGGGTTGTAAATGGTTGTTTCAGGGTTAGTGAAAACCATGTAGTTTCCCTAGAAAGTCCTGCTCCCAATCAACCTTGTATAAAGAGGGTTTACATGTTCATAATTGGGTTTCCCAAATAATGCATCCACCTAGTAGAAACAATGAACTATGTCACCCTTGTAAAGAAGGTTGATTAATGGTTGGCACGTTTTTAGTGTTACCTTCCATCCAAACTATTAAATAAATAAAATATTGTGAACCAATAATCAAATAGGTGGATATTATATCATATTAGGTTAAAATTTATTACATGAGATAAACATATTCCTAAGGAAAATAATAGATTTGTTCCTTTGAAAATGTGATGCCTTGGGCATATTTATTATATAATAACAATATTGTCTTGTTTTATTTCATTTAGTTTCCATACTGGCCAAAACTGTACATGAAAATAAACACAAGAATTTCATTATTCAATGAACATTGAAATGATTACATTACTTCAATGATAAGAGAATATAACACTCCAAAAATACCTATAAGGATACCTATTTGAATTACCGAGAGACCACCCAATACAAATAAGAACCCAAGAAGATGGTATGGGTCATTCTGGTCCATCACAATGGACATCAGTATAGCCAGAGTCGTTGTAACCATAATGAGCATTATAGGAATCATGAGAACCATCTTACTCTCCCAAAATTTGAAATTACAATACCCTAATTTATGTTTTAATAAGTCCTATGTAAAGTTGACAGTAGCCTCTTTTAGCTGATAGTTGAGTCTCTATCAACCTTAAGACCATATAGTCGTTGGTTAATCTAATATTTTAAATTAAAATATACAGGTATAATGAGTTTTATAAATTTTTAAAGTGTTCATTGAAGTGACATCTATAAAAATATTTTTAATAAACACTTTTTATATATTTTATAAGGATAATGGGTTTGAATCATGCCAAGAGAATCACACATTTGATACTTCTTGGTTCTGGTATAAAGAAACTTGTCTTTTAGTTTGATAATGTACTTTGGGAAAATAAAATTAATATCTATGATTGTATTTAATTTTTTATCTATTCTTAGTTAATGATGTATTTAAATATTTTAAATTTCTTGGAACAATTTTATAAATGTTTTCATCCTTGATATATAAAACAAGATCTTAACTAAAAATATTTTTTGTATTTTAAATAAAATATAAGATATTTTCTATGATGTACTAATCTTTGATTTATAACTTTATGTTTTGAAACATTATTGTTTATAAAATAAGAAAAATATTTGTTTTAGGACCTTGTTTTGTCATAATAGAGAATTCACATTCATTCATTAAAGACACATATATATGTATATGAAAACATATGTTTTTTGTAAAGAAACATTACTTTGCAAAAGAAATAGGTGAGCGGCCAACTAGCCGAGGTCCGCCTTATAGGTAGCCTCTCAAGTCCATTTAGGGCCATCTCGCCCACAACCCATATGAAATTTCCTAAAGAGGTATGCAGGAATGGTTGATTATACGTCGCACATACAAGGGGTATATTAAGCCCTAAGTAGGCATGGGTGTGTGTGTGCACGGGAACCAGAGTGTGACACTGTACGGGGCAGCTCGTCGGCAGGGGTGGGAACATAGCACACCCACAAAACCCAATATGGGGTAGTACAAGGAGGGGTGAAGGAGGAATCAAGGCTATGACTGGGAGATCTGGGCTTATAAGGGATCTTGAGAAGCCTCCCTATTTCGATGTGGGACGGAGTTTTTAGGGAAACCCCTGGTCTGGGCCACCATATATCGCCGTGAAAAATTCAGACCTCTTGATCGGTCTTTCCATCAACCCCCATGGCTATGATTTTCCATTATCATTTTTATATGCTTTCTGATACATCAGGATCTAATCAAGATCATTAAAATATTTTGAAAATGTCGTGTCACCTGTAGTTGTCTGATCGGATCCACATCATATCTCAATTGTTCATCCCTTTTAAAATCTTTAGATGCACCTCAGTCGTTGTATCAAGGAACGATCTAATCCTGACCATACATTTCATTACCAGTTTTTCTTTCTCTGTGTCATCTTATTTCTCCTGTATGCACCACACCAATGGCCTTATTCCAATTTCTTTACATTTTTTCCCACACTCGTGACTACATGGCCCCTCCTTTCACTCATTTTCGACAAGACCAACTTTGTCAATCTTATTTTAAACTGAGGATTCCTCAGTATTTGATACAATTGGGTTTAAAAATATATCATATATAAATTATATATACAACAAAACATTCAATCAAACCTTACGGGTTCTCCACCCCTAGCACCTCCATGGTGCTTCCCCGGACCTCTCCTCCTCATTAGAACCAAGTAAGAGGCTTATCTCTCCATACCTTGTTATGTTTTCAATATATATACATATATATGTATGTATAATCATAAATATATATATTCATAGAGTTTTAGTTAAACCTCTATTATTCTAAATCATGAGACTCCTAAATATTGAGTTTCGATGTTTAAGTAGTGTTATAAAACATACGGAAATATATTTTTTTACAAAACTATTATAAATATATGTATATTTCTATAAAAATTCATATATATATATATATATATATCCATATAGTTCTTATCACTCAGCTATTAGAACCAATTTTCAGTCTTTTAACACTGAGCTTTAATGTATAATTGATGTTTTTTAAAAACATGTTGTAATAAAGAGTTATAACAGGGTTGTTTTCTAAAAACCTATAAATATATACAAATATTGTGAGTATATATATAGTTAACTTTTTTTAATATATAATAATCTAGATTTGTTCATAAGTCCTTCTAATATGGAGAAAATACTTTTTCTTGTACATATAATGTATTCAAGGTTGTTTTGTTTAATTGGAATATATATATACCGTTATATGTATATATACCTTTAGGTTTTAGTCTTAAAAATTTTATGTTACCATAAAAACCATTTTTTGGATTTATTTATGTTTATGATATGTAAAATTTTCACAATGATTTATTAAACCATGTGTTGGTTAATAAAATTTTGTCTGTACACCTTATGATCATATAGATCATATAAACGTTTTTAACCCACATTTATACAAGAAAAATAATCACCCTAGTGTATACACTCTTAATTTTTAGAATGATGAAATAGTCTTTTATACTTATTCAATGTAAGAACATGTAGATAAATGTGTTTAAATGTATCTTTATGAATGCATGATATGCATGAAATAATTAATTTTTCTAGAGAAATTGAATCTGCCACAATAAATATTTTTAGTTATTTTGTTTTTTTTTTTGTCAAATATGACCATTTTCCAGCATTGTTTCAAATATAAATTAAAATTATCTTAAATTTATAATTATTCATTTTGGAATGTTTACTTTCATAATAATGATTTTAGATTTTTAGGGGTTATCATTTTGTGTGACAAGTGGTATTTTATGTGCTTTAGTTACTGTCACAGGTTCAATAATCTGCCTATCCTACATGTCATTTATTTCAATAGCCATGTAGTTTTTAGTATTTTTGTTAAGTTTTATATTCATGAATTGATTTGTATATGTTTATGCTAAATAATGTAATCAAACTCACATGGTATTTCATGGAATTATGACCTAAATTATTAAATGTGGTATGGGACACTTTCAATAATATGAAATGGAAATTTTAATTATTCAAAGTGGTATTGGACACATTGAATAATATGAAATAAGAAACCAAGTATTATGTGACACTTGGAATGATGTGTGATGAGTAATTTAATAAATCAATGTGGTTTAATGCACATTGACTTAAAGAAATGAGGAATGCATTGGACATAGTATGTGATATTTGGGGCCTACTAGAGCCCCTCAATGCATCGGTAGGTCTCATGATACAAATTGGTGTCTAATTGGTAGAGGCCATTCCGTGTTATGATTTATGTATTTTGGCTAAGCCCTTAATCTTTTTTAGACATCTTGGATGAGGCCTTTAAAAAATGATTCAGAATGTCATGTATATGCACTTACCTCATTATGACTATTAGGTTTATTTAACCAAGTGAATATTCATCTAGTATAATATTCATGGTGAAAGATTTTGTACTTATCATAATAAGAAGATATAATTTCTTATGGCATAATGTTTTTTCAACACTAAACAATTTTTTAGCCAATTTATGTTTCAATTCTAGTAGGGGACAAAATTGAAGTTATAATTTTATGTGCAACTTTGATCATGCATTACTATCTATTGTACATTTGGTACACACACTTTTTCATGTCACACTTATTAAATTATAATTAATATTACCTTATATTCTTCATACCCTATATTTTCTATGAAAATACTTATGTTTGGAATATGATTCATTGTAACCATGTTAGTATACCTTGAAATGTTCACTTATAATTCTTCGAAAATTTTTATGTTATGATTCATGTATTGAAGCTTTCTTTGTGAAAAAGTATTATGATTAATTTTAATGGAATGTTTTCAAGAGGTTTTAATTGAAAAAATATTTTATTTTAAAACTCCATACTAGGAATTCGTATGCTCAACCTAGATTTTAACATAAATTTTACAGGTCTAGTAGATATGAGTTACTCTGGTTTGTGAAAGCTTTATGGAGAATATTTTCCCTTTCAGTTTTTAATAAATTATAATAATTGTATCTGAATCTCCAGGACCTAAAAAAAATATCCTCTTTTGTGGAACATGGTGTGTAATATTCGGCTTATATTTTTATAAAAAAATCACACACTATGTTTTATGTAAAACTACACCGGCTCCAAGGTAGTTCAGGGATGGGACTTGATAGTTGGTATCATAAGATTGTTTTAGAAAACCCTAGAAAATTTGAACAACACTAAAAACATGATTATTTCTTACAAAGTAGAAGTTTTTTAAAAATTATCCGATGGAAGATGAATTGATCCTTCTATCTCTCCCAATGGAAATATTAGAATCTATAGTGTCTAAGTCATTTTTAAAGGGATACAATAATTTTGAAAACCTTCTATTGTCTTGTAAACCCCTTTAACACATATATTATTCTCCTAGTGTACTATAAATTCACCAAGGGTATGGTTTTGACTAAATCCTGATGATTCATGCCCAAAATCCCTTTTATGCATGTAAGGTAATGTATTATTAAGGTCTATTCTGATACTTCACCTTGGATGAAAATTTTCAATCGTTAATGAACTTCCAAGAGGCTGAACAAGAGGGTGAGCTCCGAGAAGTATACCTTTTTCCAATCGTAACCTACTATCATTGAGGTCATGACATGGACATCAAAAATCACAAAGATGAGTTTAGCCATCAGCATTATAGATAGCAAGTTAAAGTTGATGTCTCCCAACTCCACACACTACATAATTTCTTCTGTTGGAACATTAGATGTCCACATCTGATTGATTCGATCTTCTCGTGTTGCATCTGAACCAAGGAGATTGAGGAGTTTGAAACCACTTTGGGTATCCATTTGACATAGAAATGTGGAAATCAACAATGCCTATGAAACCGGTGAAGTTTCATCTTGGAGGACGTCAGGAAATACATACTAGTGTATTGTCAAAGAGTGTGAGTAGTTATATAACACCTTAAGTTCATAAACATTGTTTAATTGGATAATGTTATATGTTTTGGTACATTGATATTCCAGTACAAATAATGTATCCATTTTATAATGGTTATGACTTAATTAGTAAAACATATCTCTTGATATTTTCAGATATAATACATGAGTTCACCAACAAACCTCTTACCACTCCCTACCGAACTGCTAGAGTCTATAATGGTCAAGACATGTTAAGAAGACTATGATCCTTTTGCAAACATATGCCTGACCTGCAAACGACTTTATAAATCATCCTTAGTTCAAATATTCTCTTGGATTACAAAGCATAATGTTGCATCTATCACCATATTTCAACCACTCGACATGAAGAGTTTAAGCAAAGGGGAAAGTACTAGGAAGGTCTTCTCTTATATTTTACCCTATCCGAGAATTATCAAGCTTGGATGATCCTTCAGGAAGCTTCTTTGGAGGGTGACCTTTGGGATGTCTACTTGTTCCATGTTCTATGTTTTTCTATATATGGATTACTCTATGGCTTTGATGTTTTCTAGAAAAATGTATTATGAGGGATTTAAAGGGATCTAGTCAACTCCCAAATATCTGATCTTCACACCACTCGAGCCATCCTCTAGAAGCCCGAATTATTTATACATAAGAATGATCCTATTTACTCTTGGTGCTCTCAGTGTATTTGTGTCAATGAAGTATAGGGACAGGAAAACAATCTCGGGATCCACTTCGTGGATTTCGGTAGATTGTTCACGTGGGCCGACATTGTGAGGGGATATTAGTGGTAATGATTGTCAGGTTTTGCATGTGTTTGTGTATGAGATTTTTATAATTGCAAGGAATAAATTATTTTTAGGCGTAATAATGTGACGACCATATCCTATCTCTTATTTAATAACAATTTTGTGTGGTTTTATTTCATTTAATTTCTATACTGGCCAAACATGTACTTACAAATAAACACAAGACTTTATTGATTCAATGAACACTAAAATGGTTACATTGCTTCTAGGATAAGAGAATACAACTAACCCAACAACCCTATGAGGAGAAATATTATAATTAAAGGGAGAACACCCAATACAACAAAGATCCCATGAAAATTGTTTGGGTTCTTTTGTTCTGTCATGATGATCATTAGTATTGCTAGAGCCACTGAAACCATACTGAGCATTAGAAGAATGATGAGCAACATATTCTTGTTCCATAATTTAAAATCAGAATTCCATAATTAATGTTTTTATAAGGCCTAAGTAATGTCAACCATTTTCTCCTTTATGTCACCGTTGAGTCTCTAACATCCATAAGACCATATATTCGTTGGGTTCTCTAGTAGATTAAATTAAAGTATCTAGGTATAATGGGTTTTCAAAAGGTTTAAAGTGTGCATTGATTTTACATCTATAAACATGTTTTTAATAGACTATTTATATATATTTTAGAAGGATAAATGATTTGAATCATACCAAGAGAAGCACACATTTGATACTTCATTGTTTTGGTACAATGAAACATGTCTTTGATTTTGAGATTGTACTTTGGGAAAATGAAATTAATATCTATGGTTGTATTTAAAACTTTAGCTATACTTATGGAATCAATTATTTAAATATTTCAAATGTCTTGAATAGATTTTATATATTTTTTCATCCTTCACCTATAAAATAAGATCATAACTAAATATATGTTTTTTATTTTAAATATAATATAAGATTTTCTCTATGACGAACTAAACTTTGATTTATGACTTTATGTTTTGAAACATTAGTGTTTATAAAATAAGTAAAATATTGATTTTATGAACTTTTTTAGTCATAAAAGATGATTAATATTCATTGCTTAAAGACACCTATATGTGAATATGAAAAATTTTGTTTATGTTTAACAAAAATGAACTTTACATTGCAAAAATAATCGGTGAGCACCCTACCTAGCCGAGGACCACAGTGTAGGTAGCTACTCAAGGCCTTAGTGGGCCATTTCACCCACAACCCCTGGAAAATGTCCCAGGGTGGTTTGCACGCATGGTGTGTGCTCTGTCACATGTACAAGGGGGATAGTAAGCCCTAAGCATGCACGGGCATGCGTGAGCAAGGGAACTAGATCACACCACCGTGCTGGGCGACAAGGAAGTAGGGGTGGGCATAGAGCTCGCCCACAGAACCCGGTATGGGGGTGTACCAGGAGGGGGGAAGGAGTAATCTGGGCTATGTTCGGGAGATCCGAGATTATTAGGGAGCTTATGAAACCTCCCCATTTCAATATGGCATGTTTTTTTATGGTGAATCCTAATCTGGGCCATTAGATCTCACCATGCGGAACTCAGACTGTCCGATCGGTCTGTCCCTCGAACCCCCATGGTGGCGAATTTCCCTCTACAATTTTATAAGCCATCCAATCCATTGGGATGTAATCACGTTCGTCCAAATATTTTTAAAATTCCACTTTGCTCGAAGCTATCCAATCTGATCCACATCAGATATCAACTATTCATCCCTTATAAAATCCATGGATGCACCTCAACTGTTGGATCATGGTGCGATATAATCCTGACTGTACATTTCTTTAACAATTGTTCTTTCTTCGTGTTGTCTTCTACCTCTTGCATGTGCCACAACTATTTCCTTATTCCACATTTTTTTTTGTTTTTTCCCACACCTGTGACTATATGGCCCTTCCATTCACAAATTTTCCTCAAGAACGACATGGTCAGCCTTATATTAAACCTATTATGCCTCGGTATTCCATACATCTATCTTTAAAAATATATTATATATAATTAATATATACATCACAACATGCACTCAAACCCTATGGTTTCTCCACTCTCTTGTGCCTCCATCGAGCTTCCTCGGACCTCTCCTCCACCTTCGAACCAGGTAAGGGACTTAGCTCACCCTTCTTTGATATGTTCTGAATATATATTTGTATATATGTATGTATACTCATATATATATATATATATATATATTATCATACAGTTTTAGGATAAACTTCATTATTCCCAATCATCAGACTCTTAAATATTGAGTTTTGAAGTTTAAGTAGGGTTAATAAATGTACAGAATTATATTTTCTGTAATAAACTCTTACATATATATATTAATGTATTTATATTTTTATACACAATCATATATATATATTCATATAGTTTACATAACTCCCCTATTGGAATCATTTTTAAGTCTTTTAACATTGAACATCAATGTATAATTGATGTTTTTTAAAAACATATAGTAATTAATGGTTATAATAGGTTAAATTTCTAAAAACCTATACATATATGAAAATATTGTGAGTACATATATAGTTACTTATGTTCAATATATAATAGACCATCTTTTTTCATAAGTCTTTGTAATACTGCGAACATAATTTTTCTTATACATGGTATGTATTCAAGGTTTTTGGTTTATTTGGATTATATATATATATACACAATTATATGTATATATAAATTTAGGATTTAATATTAAATAGATTAAGTTTTCATAAAAATCCATTTTTTAATTTAATTATGTTTATTAGAGGTACAATGTTCACAATTATTTGTTAAACGTTGTGTTGGATGATAAAATTTTTTGTATACATCGTGTGTTTATATAGTTCATATAAATTGTTTTACCTACATTTATAAAAGAAAAATAATCAACCTAGTGTATGAACTCTTAATTTTTAGAAGGATGAAATAGTATGTTATACATATACAAGCTAAGAACCTGTAGGGAAATATGTTTAAATGTATCTTTTTTAATGAATCATTCCCATGAAATAATTACTTTTTCTAGAGAACATGAATCTACCACAATAAATGTTTTTAGTCTTTGTGTTTTGTTTTGTCCAAAATTCCCATTTATCATCATATGTTTCATATATAAATTTCAATTATCTTAATTTTATAATTATTCATTTTGTAATTTTTACTTTCATAATAAGGATCTTAATATTTTATGGGTTATCATTTTGTCTGACTACTTGTATTTTTTGGGCTTTAGTTACTGTCATAGGTGTTATAATCTTCTTATACTACGTGTCATTTATTTTTTTATGCATGAAGTTGTTAGTATTGTTATTAATACTTATATTCCTGACTCATTTTGTATATGTTAATGCTAAAAATGTAATCAAACTCAAATGGACTTATATATAATTAAGAACTCAATTATTCAAATTCGTATGAGACACTTTGAATAATATGAAATTGGAAATTTAATTATTCAAAGTGGGATGGGACACTGTGAATAATCTAAAATAAGAAACCAATTATTATGTGACACATAGAATGATTAAGTGATTTGTAATTTAATAAATCAATGTGGATTGATTCACTTTTATTTGATGAAATGACGAATGCATTGGATTTAGTTTGTGATGGGTGGGGCCCACTACAGTCCCTTGATGCAGAAGTAGGTCTCACGAGACAAATAGACGTCTAATTGGCTGATGCCATTCCCAATAATGATATATGGATATTGGATGATGCTTTAATCATTTTTATACATCTCTGCCAAAGACTTTACAAAATGTTTAAGAATTTCTGGCATATTCACATTCCTCATTATGGATATGAAATTTAATTAACTAAGTGAATATTTAAATAGAATAATATATTTGGTGAAAGAGTTTTTACATATGAGAATGAGAAGAATTAAATTCTTATGGAATAATGTTAATTCAGCACTCAGATATTTGTTAGCCTGTTTATGTTTCACAGTTTGTAGGGGAAGTAATTGAAGTTATTTTATGTGAAACTATGATTAGGTATTACTCTCTTTTTTACATTTGGTACTTACACTTTTTCATGTCACAATTATTAAAGTAGAAATAAGCCTAAATTATATGTTTCATACCCTATATTTTGTATGATCATTATTATTTTTGGAATATGTGTCATTGTGACCTTGTTAGTATTCCATGAAATTTTCACATATAATTCTTCAAAAATGTTATGTTATGATTCATGTATTACAGATTTCATTATGAAAACATTTTATGAATAATTTTAAAGGAATTTTTCCATAGGTTTTAATTGAAAAATTATTTTATTTTAAACCCCTTTACTGGACATTCGTATACTCGCTCTATGTTTTAACTTAAATTTTATAGGTTTTGTAGATATGAGTTGCTCTTGTTGGTGACAACATTATGGATATTCATTTCCCTTTTAGTTATGAATGAATTGTAATAATTGTATCTAATTATATAGGACATAAATCAAAAAAATCCTATTTATTGGAACATGATGTGTAATCATTATCTTTTTTTTAAAAAAATTACACACCACGTTTTATGTAAAACTGCTCTGGATCTGGGGAAAACTCAGGCTGACACATGACAGAAAACAAGGAACACAATCCTCTTATACGGTGAATGATGTTCATTATTTGGCCCAATTTTCTTCCCATTTAATACCCTTTATGTACATACCCGACATAAAGCCTTTCTTTATATCCTGGGGAAAGGAAACAGATGAAAGGGTGACCTCTAATTCTCACTAAGGGGAAACATAAGAGTTATCAATCATTGATCATATAAAAGTATAAGATAAACATAATGGTATGTGATAATGTACATAATTGATTAAGTTCACACCCAACCTATCATAGATCATGAATATTGATGCTGCAATAAATATTTCATACTCACAAGACATCAATCATAAGGGAATTTAAGAATGTGATCCATGAGAGATTAACATTCTCATAAGACATATATTTTTTCCACACACGTAATCATAGAAAATTTTATGTAATGGCTACATAATAAGATATTAATAAAATTTTAGGCTTGGGATAATAACCTATGTACCTATTTTGAAATTTGTCTAAAGAAAAATGTTCCCTAATTTTAGTGGTTATACCTCCTAGGTGGAACACACCACAATCCCTAGTGGAAGCCCCTCCCATTTATTGGAATTTGTTTACTCCCCAAAAAAACATTATATTCAAGGTTCAATCCCAAGACCATCATTGTGTAAAAAATAACTTACTTTACATTGTTCACTCCTTTTTACCATCCTATCTTATTGATCTAGTTTCAATCATCATTCTAGTAATGTACTACTGAACCGTGTTCACTCCACATTTTTGTTCTTTCTTACCAATCTCAATTCACTCCCCTTTCCAATCATGTCATACCAAATGAGGTTCACACCCCATTCTATTCATGTCTTACTAAATGTGGTTCACTCTCTATTCCTTTCTTATCTATATCACGATAAATAAATATTTGCCCAATGAAATGGTGGCAAATTTTGTTCCCACTAGTATTTGGTTATAAAAAAATAATTTTCCTTCATTATAATTTGACAAACATCACATGGTAAAAATAATAAATATGTGTTCCATAAGATCAAAAATAATTCAAGAAAAGATATCCCCTAAAATAAAATTGGTTTTATAAAAATTTCATCATGACATAAACTATAGAAAAATAAATAAGTTTAATCATAATTTCATATTTTAATTAAAATCATAACCCCTGAAAAAAGAAGTGGGATTCAGATGAATTATATCATTGTATAACCCATGTAAGTGAAACATGTTCCAAAATTATTTTCTCATCATAATAATAAACCATTCATTGAATGAATGAGATTGGTATCCTTTAATCATATCCCCAGTAAAACACATGTAACCTCAAAGAACATCATCTTAGGGGAAAAATATGTTTCAATAAAACATGAGACCTTTATTGTGGATAATATCTTATAATTGAAAATTAAATTTTAAAAAATAAAACGTTATAAAAATTCATTTATCTGAAAATAAATGTGAATAAATATAAAAATTATTTAAAAAAGTTTTAATAATTTATAGTGGAAAATATCATTTCCTATTTGAAAAAATATTCTTTAAACATAAAATAGTTTTAAAATAATTTTTAGATAGAAATAATTTATTTAAAATCTAAAAAATTCACAAAATAATAAGTAAAACAAATTTTTTGAAGATAAATTTTCAAAATTGTGATGGAATCTTTTAATAATTGGGCAATCATAGCAATAAGAAGTATTATTCTATCCATGAATGGTAAAAGCAAGGATTCTTCTAAAAAAATTATAAAATAAAAATACTCATTTTTTAGAGACCCCAAACTTGACATACAATGACCTTACATTACTTTTTCGGAATATATAATACATAATAAGAACCAACACTCAAAGACCGTAATAGTTTATTGTCTTTGGAAAATCAGATCATAATCTTCTAATCGTGGTGAAAGATCTTCAACATCTCCCATAAAGATCTTCTCCTTTTTGTTTTCATACC
The DNA here is from genome assembly GCA_963277665.1 of Viscum album. NCBI lineage: Eukaryota > Viridiplantae > Streptophyta > Magnoliopsida > Santalales > Viscaceae > Viscum > Viscum album. Next base: position 396,585,260 of record OY728162.1, on the reverse strand, counting down.
TAAAACCTTTCTTTAAATACTGGGGAAAAGAAAATATATAAAAGGGTGAGCTCAAATGTTCAGTAAGGGTAAGCATGGAGAAAATAAAACAAATTATATACATTTGAACTTAAATACGTGAACATAATGTTTAAACATCAAGATCATGAGAAATGACATAAAACATGGAAATACGTAAGGAATAGATCATAATGGATCATCAATCATGAAAAAATAGCATGGGTATAAATCATGTAATTGTGTGAAAAGATTAAGCACATGATATTATTTCAATAGTAGACAAGACATTACTACCAAGACCATCTTAGTGGACAAAGTCCCTTTCTGAATCGAGTTCACTCCTCGTTTCAGTCCTGTAAAACTGAACCGGATTAACTTACCGTTCCAGCCATGTCTATCTCATGAGATATAAATCTTTACCCAATGTATTGGAGGGAGATATAGGTCTGACCCATCTCATAATAAAATCATTCTTTCTTGTGCCACAACATGAACATAAATCATTCATCATTACCCAAAGTATAAAATGGGTTTCATAAACATCATCCCATCATAACATAATCCATACAAAAAAAATGGATATCATTTTATCATAAGAAAAGTGAAAACATGTAAATCATAGAGAAATTATACTTGAAACATACACATATAAAATAATGCCATCTTATATGGAAAATGGTTTTTATAAAACACGTGAAATTAATTCTTGAGGAAAATATCCTTTCTTCTTCCAAATCATTTTCTTTTCAAAAAAAATGCCATGAAATTTTAAAAGAAAAGGATTTTGTTGAAAATATTCATTAAATTTTGTTGAGTAAGCTTCATGAAAATAAGGCATTATGAAACCGTAAAAATCCATTCATTCCATATAAGTTAAAATAACATTATTCTCATACTTTTGCCAAAAAAGTCAAAAGGTACCTCGTATGGTAAATAAAATAAAGATTCCTTCCATACGATGTGGTAAAAGTAACAAAGGATAAAAATGACTTTAATCATACATGGATTAAAAGTAAACATTTTATGAAAACATTTTGTGAACATATGGACATGGATAATAAACATAACCCCGGTAAAAACTTACGAATAAACAATCTCGGATAAGAATGAGATTGGAATAATTATCCCATACCTTAGGTATGATATGCTTCATACATATCTAAACCACCTGTATAATTATTTAAATAATTCTATTGACTTATTACAGAATCATATTCATTGTTATGAAATCATATATGGTTCACTAATGACTTTATATTACCCGTTCTTTGGTAAATTTCATGTTAAAGCAGTGTTTTGGGTAAAACATTTTATTTATCGTATGTGTTTGGACTTGTTGTTCTTGATATTATTACTACTTATATCATGATTTAATTACTTCCAGAATGTAAATCATGATTTATATATAATTTATATTCTGTATATATATATATAATAGATAGATAAATGAAATGAAATACACTGTTCATGGAGACGGTAAGCCGTACATACGCATGAATGTTGTTTTCTTTTCGTTATTGACTTGAATGGAAGTAAGTATATGACATATATATATATGTATACATAAATCCAGTAGCTTAATTATTTCATATATTTCATTATTATTCATTATATATACTTTATAATCAGTCTTGAATGGTTAATCATGGAAAATGAATCTCATCGCCTTCGTGGAGACGGTAGTCCGTACGTACGCACGAGTGATGATATCATTCCCATGTTTGTGGAATTGTATTAAAGAATATGTATAATATTATAGAATAAATATCACTTTAAAATAACCATATATAGTTCTTTATTTACACCATTATACCCATCCATGTAAGGTGGTGGTGGAAAACAGATTACACCACGGCGTAGACACGGTATTCCGTACGTATGCACGTGCGATGATTTCGTTTTCCATAGGATGGATAGAAGGTAAAATGGGGTTGTTTAATAAATATAATAACGTATCATTATATTAGTGATACTGATTTTATTACTTTGTAATGAAACAACTAAATAAGAAGAAGTTGAAGAAGAAATAAAACTTGAAAGAATCAGTAGAAGAGATTGCCTCTTCCTCGACGCACCTCCTTTAAACATCTTTTTAGGGAACTAGATTTGGTCTTTTGAGAATAACATTAACTCTATTATATAACTAGAGAGGTTTATAAGAGGAATTGTCAGGGTTTAGACAAGATAAAAGGGTCAAAAGTGTTTGAAGAGAAAAGGGAACCGGTGCCCTTTTTATAAGGGAGGAGAGGGGCACCTTAGGAAAACATAAAATATTATTTTATAATAAATTCATATTTGGTTTTTAATAGCTCCAAATTGATTTATATCTAAGATAAGGTTGGGATGGGTCGAAATACTCCCATGAAATTGGTTTTAGACATGTTTAGGTTACTATTTTATCGTTATCATTAAGATTTAACTCTAAGTTAAATAATTTAACTTTTACCGTGTCTTTTTGTTTTATTACACTATATTGTTAATAAACTTAGTATAAAAATCCAAAAGAAACCCAATTGGTTAATTATTAATATATATATATATTTATCTAATTCATTTGTCCGAACCTAAGATTTTTAGGATTAAAATAAAAATTAATAATATAATATTTGTTTTAAAAACTATTTTATGTCAATTTTGTCACTATTTGGTACAAGATTTTTGTAAAAATCATAATAGCATGATTAGTTTGAAAAAATTTAATTAAATAAATACTAACATGTTATATTAACCAATAAAATTAGAGGAATTTATAAAAAGTCTAAAATTACATTTATTTGGGTATTTATAAAATCAATTATTTTAATATTTCATTAATAAGGTAATTACTGCATCATCATTATGTCATAAATAAATTAAATTATTTAATGTCTAAAAATTATAAATAAAATACAATTATGTAGGAAATATTTTTATCTTTCTAATAAATATTTATAGTCGAATTTATTTTATTTGTAACCCTATATTAAATATGTTTTAGTTATTAAACTTTGATTTTAACTATTTTAACTCTTTTTTAAATAAAATAATAATAAGTGTCCTAATGTAATCCAAGTGGACCTAAAGTGTAATATTTTATTCCTTAGATTTTTTTGGTCGAATTAATCTTATCAAATAAAATTAGGACATGTGTTAGGGTAATAATAATATCATTTTTACCCTTAATTACCCTATTTACTTTTAACCGTGATAAATAAAAGTAAAAAGTTACTATTCACAAAAATTATTTTTATCTTATTGAACCAAATTTTACTCCTTGATATTAACCATGTTTCTTAGATTTTTAAAATTCCACTCACGGAAGCGGTAAAATTATGTTTTATGTAAGTTTTCAAAAATCTCCTAGGAGGTAGGTAAAAGACGGTGAAAAGTTCAATTAAATTTTTATATATCTAAAATTATTATAAAATTACTCTGATAAATTAAATTGAACTTATATAGGTATTATGTATCAATTTTGACCTAAAATAAATTTAAATAAAATAAATAATTATTTAAATAAAAATTCGGTTTTTAAATAGTAACCTAGTGTTTTCACTATTCATCAAAAATTGAAAGTTTTCAGAAAAATACCAAAAATTCACCCTAGGATAATTTTGATATTCCAAATCCAAAAATGATGTCCATTTTGAAAGATAAAATTTATAAAATCTTAAAAATTTGGTATTACTATTCATAACGGCTAGTTTATATAATATTTTAATAACATATCATTGTTTAGTGAAACTCGGTATTGCGTACAACACATGATATTGTGTAAGGTCGTGATTGCATGTACAGTAAGCCAAGTCAGGGTTGTGTGTATTGCAAGATTCAATAGTTGTTTTTTATAATTTAATCAAATCATATTTAATTTATACATTGAATATATATATATATACACTCAATGTTGCATAGAATAACTTCTATCAAATGAACTTGAAATTTTGTGTAAAACAATCAAATAATAGTGTTGCATATACTGAAAGAAAATACGGTGTTGTGTATAGTACAAGATAATCTTGGTGTAGTGTATAATAGAATACATCAAAGAAATAAAAAAGAATATTTTTCATAATATATCGGGGTGTTACATTCTACCCCCCCTTAAAATTAATTTCTCCCATGAAATTCGTCAGGGTTATAAATGGTTTACTACTTGAAAGTTTCTTTCATAGAAACCCACATCTTAAAAAGGAATACCAAAACATAAATTTAAAAACTAATGTATCAAATTTAATAGTTACCCAAATTAACTAATCACTGGGTTTCCACATAAGAGAACATAGGTGAAAATATGAATATGGAAGAGAAATATAACCATCTAATTCTGATGGAGAGTGGTAGAGAACATGGCTATGAAAAATCCAACAATCAAAAAGCCATAAATTTGTGATGATCTAATGTACAATATGATTCATCAGATATAAGGTCATTAGGACAACATTTTTGGTTTTCAAGATCATTTCATTAATGTCGAGGAATTTGAATTAGAAGAAATACTTAATTTATTTTTGTATAATCTCACCGTTGTTCGTGCCTAGAACAATTTCCACTTCATCTCTTAAAGAAATGAAGTTGAATTTTTCATTTGTGAAGTGTTAGAAGATCATTTGATAGAATGATGGGTCATTCCATATGTCTCAAACAAAAGGTTAGAAAAAGTTATCAAATATACATAAGTCCATCTATAGTGAGGTTAATCGTATTTGATTCCAAAAATGTACTTATACTTCATCAATCGTACTCCTTAATAAAACTATTTTCTACTATCTAGGGACTTCCTGTAGGCCATTGGTAGGCGATAAAGGCATGTCGCAGTTCGGTTGTGGGTTTGATTCCCACAGCCTTGTCTGACGCGACGGGTTGTCGCCCGTCCTGCAGGTTTTCCTTTTTCTAAAACTAAATTATCATAACATTCCATAAATAATATCAAAAAAACGTTCTATCCTTAAACAATACTGACTTATGTCCAACATAATCCATTCCAATAATTAAGCTTATACAAAATACTTCTGTCCAAGCTCATAGTATAAAGAAAACAATTACTATACATGTCATCTACCGAGCATTTGAATACCATCATTTATCCCCCATATATCATACGATATATCTTGTTGGTCACATTCCAAACGTGTGAATACCTTAATCATGTATTACCATAGAACCTTAGTGAAAACATGAGTGTTGTCAAATGTTTTTTCTTTCCACATAACAAAATCCCAAAATTTCTATATACTCAAACCATGATATCACTTTTTCCTTATATCAGTCATGAGCTCATGAATACTATTAAACATTTCAATTTATCATTATCATATCATCTGATTTCCAAAATATTTAAATTAATTTTCATAGATACCAGTACCATATAATTATTGAAAACCATGATAAACCAATACATAGATATTCCAATATTCCAAAGTACTATAAATTAGATTCCACAACATTATTTTGGAATCTCATTACATAAACACATAATCATTCCACTAAATCGTTGTCATATTCAACATTTCCAATAGTGATCGCATGTGACTTCCATTTTTCCTTTTCCTTAAGAGATTGTTGATGTCGATCATCATTAACCCTTGGATTAGGGCATTGATTAGCATAATGCCTCATTTCCTTTCACATGAAGCATTGAAGTGTTGGTGGTGCGTTCTCTGCAATCTATTCTTTATTCACATCATTAGAAACCCTTTTTCCATAACTTTGACACTCAACTGCACGATGACCTTATTTTCCACACTTGAAACATTTTCTAGTCCCTTTAATACAATCTCTACCATGATTCTGTCCGAACATTAAGCATAAAGAAACATTTATCTTATTTTCACCATTATTCTGAGATTTCTACTTGAACACCATCTTCCGTTTCTTGTCAAAACCTTGAGATGGATATGTAAAACCAACTTCCATTTCTACTTTGATATTAGAACGCACAATTTATTCATAGCTACTGATGTCTCATATAGATAATTCCCTTCAAAGACTTGGTTTTAAACCACTTAAGAATCGATCAACTTTACTTTCAGGTTGGATGATAAAGCCAGATACATACCTTGAAAGCCCTGTAAAATTCGCTTCATATATACCAACAGATTCATCATATTTTTTATTAATCTCAAGGAAATAATTTTCAATCTTTGATACAAGAATACTAGGGAAGTACATATTGAAAAATAAGTTCTTGAACTCATCCCATTCCATGGATTCAATTTCATCTCGGGCCCTCGTATTCTTAATTAGAGTCCACCATTGATCTGTTTCACCTTCTAAACAGTAAATAGCCAGAATGACTTTTTCGTGTTTTAAACACCGAAGTATGGAGAATATCTTTTAAATGGTACTGATCCATTGTTCAGCAACAAGTGGATCATAAGACCCACTAAATGAATGTGGACGTTTCCTCCTGAAGGACTCAATAGAATATTGTTCCCTTCTCTACTCATTTGGAAGTCGAGAATGAAAAATAGCTTGTGTAAGTATAGAAATAATATTTTTCACTTCATCTCCCATAACGTTGGTTTGTTCAGGAGGACAGTCATTGCATCGTCCATTACATTGATCAACATAGTTATTTCGGGTTCCATCCATCGTCTAAAACCCAAAAATAATAGTGTGAGAGGCAAAAATTCAGCTAGGGAAAACAACATAATAAAGGGGGAGTACATTCGATATATAATATCTTAGGTTTAATTATAATATCATTACCGTAATTCTAGGATGATAACCTATAATTTTACTTAACCTTAGGGACATCTCTATACATACCTTAGAAATATCTCTAGGGATCTCACTAAAGTTTTTGCATCCTAGTTTCCAAAGGTTAACTAAACCTTTCCTCTAATACCAACTGTAGAGACCCAAAGATTGACATAGATGGACCTTACATTACTTTTGTGGAATACTTAATACCTAAAAAGAACCATAACTCAAAGACCATAATAGTTTAGTGTCTTTGGAAACTCGGATCATAATCTTCTAATAGTGGTGACAGATCTTCACCATCTCCCATAAAGATCTTTGCCTTTTTGTTTTCTTACCTAAAACCTTTCTTTAAATCCTGGGGAAAAGAAAATATATATAAGGGTGAGCTCAAATTCTCAATAAGGGTAAGCATGGATAAAATAAAACAAATCATATACATTTGAACTTAAATACATGAACATAATGTTTAAACATCAAGATCTTGAGCAATGACATAAAACATGGAAATATGTAAGTCATAGATCATAATGGATCATCAATCATGATAAAATAGTATGGGACTAAATCATGTAATTGTGGAAAAACATTAAGAATATGATATGATTTCCATAGTAGCCAATACATTACTGACAAGACCATCTTAGTGGATTAAGTCCCTTTCTGAATCGAGTTCACTCCTCATTTCAGTCTTGTAACACTGAACCAGATTAACTTACCGTTCCAGCCATGTCTATCTCATGATATATAAATCTTTACTCAAGTAATTGGAGGGAGATATAGGTCCCAACAATCTCATAATTAAATCATTTTTACTTGTGCCACAACATGAACATAAATAATTCATCATTACCCAATGTATAAAATGGGTTTCATAAACGTCATCCCATCATAACATAATCCATACCAAAAAAATGGATATCATTTTATCATAAGAAAAGTGAGACAATTTAAATCATATAGAACTTATACTTGAAACATACCCATATGAAATAATGCCAACTTATATGGAAAATAGTTTTGATTAAACACCTGAAATGAATTCTTGAGGAAAATATCCTTTCCTCTTCAAAATCATTTTCTTTTCAAAAAAAATGCCATGCAATTTTAAAAGAAAAGGATTTTGGTGAAAATAGTAATTAAATATTGTAGAGTAAGCTTCATGAAAATAAGGCATTATGAAACCATAAAAATCCTTTCATTCCATATAAGTTAATAAAAACATTCTTCTCATTCTTTTGACGGAAAATTCAAAAAGTACCTCATATGGTAAATAAAAGAAAGATTCCTTCCATACGATGTGGTAAATGTAAAAAAGGGTAAAAATGAATTTAAACATACATGTAAGAAAATTAAAAATTTTATGAAAACATTTTGAGAATATATGGACATGGATAATAAACATAACCCCAGTAAATACTTACGACTAAATAATCTCGGATAACATTGAGATTGGAATAATTTTCCCTTACCTTAGGTCTGATATGCTTCATACCTATCTGAACCTCTTGTATACTGATTTAAATAATGTCTTTGACTTATTAAAAAATCATATTCATTGTTATTATATCATATATGGTTCACTTATGACTTTATATTACCCGTTATTTTGTAAATTTCATGTTAAAGTAGCGTTTTGGGTAAAACGTTTTATTTATCATACGTGTTTGGACTTGTTGTTTTTGATATTATTACTACTTATATCATGATTTAATTACTTCTAGAATTTATATCATGATTTATATATCATATATATTCAGTATATATATATATATAATAGATAGATAAATGAAATTAAATACACTGTTCATGGAGACGGTAAGCTGTACGTACGCATGAATGCTGTTTTCTTTTCCTTATTAATTTGAATGGAAGTAAGTAGATGAAATATATATATATATATGATTAATCCTGTAGCTTAATTATGTCATATATTTCATTATTATTAATTATATATACTTTATAATCAGTCTTGAATGGTTAATAATGGAAATAAATTTCATCGCGTTCGTGGAGACGGTAGTCCGTACGTACGCATGAGCGATGATATCATTTCCATGATCGTGGAATTGTATTGAAGTGTATGTATAATATTTCAGAATCGATATCAATTTAAAATAAACAAATACAATTATTTATTTACACCATTATACCCATCCATGTAAGGTGGTGCTGGAAAACAGATTACCCCACGGCGTGGAGACGGTATTCCGTACGTACGCACGCGCGGTGAATTCATTTTCTGTAGGATGGATAGAAGGTTAAGTGGGGTTGTTTCATATTTATAATAAAATTTAATTATATTATTGATACTGATGTTATTACTTTATAATGAAACAACTAAATAAGAAGAAGTTGAAGAAGAAAGAAAACTTGAAAGAATCGGTAGAAGAGATTACCTCTTCCTCGACGCACCTCCTTTAAACTTCTTCTTAGGGCACTAGAGTTGGTCTTTTGAGAAGACCAGAACCTATATTATATAACTAGATAGGTTTAGAAGAGTAATTGTCATGGTTTGGCCAAGCTAAAATGCTCAAAAGGGTTTGAATAGAAGAGGGAAGTGGTGACCTTTTTATAAGGGAGGAGAGAGGCACCTTAGAAAAACATAAAATATTGGTTTATAATAAAGTCATATTCGGTTTTTAATATCTCCAAATTAATTTATATCTATTATAAGGTTGGGATGGGTCGAAATCCTCTCAACCAATAGGTTTTATACATGTTTAGGTCACTATTTTATCCTTATCATTTAGATTTAACTCTAAGTTAAATAATTTAACTTTTACCGTGTCATTTTGTTTTCTTACACTATATGGTTAATAAACATACTATAAAAAGACAAAATAATCCCAATTGGTTAATTATTAATATATATATATATATGTCATTATGTAAGTCATTTTTCTGAACCATAGATTTTTAGGATTAAAATAAAAAATAATAATATAATAATTATTTTAAAAACTGTTTTTTGTCAATTTTGACACTATTTGGTACTTTATTTTTGTGAAAATCATAACAGCATGATTAGTTCGAAAAAATTTAATTAAATCAATACTAACAGGTTATATTAACCATGAAAATTAGTTGAATTCATAAAAAGTATAAAATGACATTTATTTTGGTATTTATAACATCAATTATGTTAATATTTCATTAATAAGGTAATTACTGCATCATCATTATGTCATAAATAAATTAAATTATTTAATGTATAAAAATTATAAATAAAATAAAACTATGTGGTTTATCTTTTTATCTTTCTAATAAATATTTATAGTCAAATTTATCTTATTAATAATCCTATATTAAAAATGTTTTAGTTATTAAACTTTGATTTTAACTATTTTAACTCTTTTTTAAATAAAATAATAATAAGGTCCTAGTCTAATCCAAATGGACCTAAAGGGTAATATTTTATTCCTTAGGTTGTTTTTTTTCGAATTACACTTATCCAATACAATTAGGACATGTTTTAGGGTAATAATAATGTCATTTTTACCATTAATTACCGTATTTACTTTTAACCGTGCTAAATAAAAGAAAAAGTTACTATTCACCAAAAATTATTTTTATCTTATTGAACCACATTTTACTCCTTTATATTAACCGTGTCTCTTTGATTTTTAAAATTCTACTCACATAAGCGGTAACATTATGTTTTATGTATGTTTTCAAAAAGCTCATAGGAGGTAGGTAAAAGACGGTGAAAAGTTGAATTAAATTTTTATATATCTAAAGTTATTATAAAATGAATCCAATGAATTGAATTGAACTTATATAGATATTATGTATCAATTTTTACCTAAAATAAATTTAAATAAAATAAATAATTATTTAAATAAGAAGTTGGTTTTTAAATAGTAACCCAGTGTTTTCACTATTCATCAAAAATTGATATTTTTCAGAAAAATACCAAAAATTCACCCTTGGATAATTTCGATATTATGAATCCAAAAAGAAGTCCATTTTGAAAGATAAAATTCATAAAATCTCAAAAAATGGGTATTTCTATTCATAAAAGCTAGTTTATATAATATTTTAATAACATATCATTGTTTAGTGAAACTCGGTATTCTATACAACACACGCTATTGTGGAAGGTCGTGATTGCGTGTATAGTAAGCCAAGTCAGGGTTGCGTATATTGTAATATTCATTAGTTTTTGTGTATAATATAATCCAATCATATTTCATTTATACATTGAATATATATATACATATATATACACTAAATGTTGCTTAGAATAACTTCTATCAAATGAACTTGAAATTTTGTGTAACACGATCCAAGAATAGTGTTTTGTATACTGCATGCTAATACGGTGTTGCATATACTACAAGCTAATCTTAGTGTAGTGTATAATAGAAGACATTAAAGAAACTAAAAAGAATATTTTTCATAAAATCTTGGAGTGTTACATTTTACCCCCTTTAAAATGAATTTCTCCCTCAAAATTAGTCGGGGATATAAATGGGTTACTACTTGAAAGTTTCTTTCATAGAAACCCACATCTTAAAAAAGGAATACCAAAACATAACTTTAAAAACTAAAGTATGAAACGTAACAGTTACCCAAAATAACTAATCACTAGGTTTCCACATAAGAGAACATAGGTAAAAATATGAATATGGAAGAGAAATCCAACCATCATGTTCTGATGGAGAGTGGTAGAGAACATGGCTATGAAAAATCCAACAATTAAAAAGCCATAAATTTGTGATGATCTAAAGTACCATCTGATTCATCGGATATAAGGGCATTAGGACATCATTTTTTTTTCAATACCATTTCCCTAAAGTTGAAGAATTTGAATTAGAAGAAATACTCACTTTATTTCTGTATAATCTCACCGTTGTTCATTACTTGAAAAATTTCCACTTCATATCTTGATGAAATGAAGTTGAATTTTGCATTTGTGAAGTGTTATCCAATCATGTGATAGAATGATGGGTCATTCCATATGTCTCAAACAAAAGGTTAGCAAAAGTTATCAAATATACATAAGTCCATCTATAGTGAGGTTAATCGTATATGATTCCAAAAATGGAATTATACTTCATATATCGTACTGCTTAATAAAGCTGTTTTCTACTAACTAGGGACTTCCTGTAGGCCAGTGGAAGGCGATAAAGGCATGTCGCAGTTCGGTTGGGGGTTTGATTCCCACAGCCTTGTCCGACGTGATGGGTTGTCGCCCGTCCTGCAGGTTGTCCTTTTTATAAAACTAAATTATTATAACATTCCATAAATAATATCGAAAAAAACTTCTAGCCTTAAAGAATACTGACTTATGTCCAACATAATCCATTCTAATCTTTTCGCTTATCCAAAATACTTCTGTCAAAGCTCATAGTATAAAGAAAACAATTATTAGAAATTTCATCTGTCGAGCATTTGAATACCATCATTTATTCCCCATATGTCATACGATATATCTTGTTGGTCACATTCCAAACATGTGAATACCTTAATCAAGTATTTCCATAGAACCTTAGTGAAAACATGAGTGTTGTAAAAAGTTAACTCTTTCCACATACCAGAATCCCAAAACTTCAATATACTCAAACCATGATATAAATTTGTCCTTATTTCAGTCATGAGCTCATGAATACTATTAAACATTTCATTTTATCCTTATCATATCATCTCCTTTCCAATATATTTTAATTATTTTTCATTGTTACCAGTACCATATAATTATTGAAAACCATGATAAACCAATACATAGATATTCCAATATTCCACAGTACTATAAATTAGATTCCACAACATTATTTTGGAATCCCGTTACATAAAAACATAATAATACCACTACATCTTTGTCATCTTCAACATTGCCAATAATGATCACATGTGACTTCCCTTTGTACTTTTCCTGAAGAGTTTGTTGATGTTGATCATCATTAACCCTTGGATTAGGTTATTGATTAGCATAATGCCCCATTTCCTAGCACTTGAAGCATTGAAGTGTTGGTGGTGCGTTCTCTGTAATCTTTTCATTATTCAAATCATTAGCAACCATTTTTCCATTACGTCGACACTCATCTACTCGATGACCTTCTTTTCCACATTTAAAACATTTTCTAGTCCCTTTAAGACAATCTCCAACATGCTTCTTTCCAAACGTTGATCATAAAGAAACATTTATCTTATTTTCACCATTATTATGAGATTTCTCCTTGAACTCCATCTTTTGTATCTTGACAAAACCTTGATATGGCTATGTAACACCAAATTCCATTTCTACCTTGATAGCACAACAAACAATTTTTTCATTGCTACTGAAGTCTCTTATAGCTAATTCCCTTCGAAGACTTGGTTTTATGCCACTGAAGAATTGATCAACTTTACATTCAGCTTGGATGATAAATCCAAATGCATACATTGCAAGCCTTGTAAAATTTGCTTCTTATATACCAACATATTCATAATCCTTTTGCTTAAGCTCAAGGAAATCCTTTTCCATCTTTGTTCAAAGAATACGAGGGAAGTACTTATTAAAAAAATAAGTTCTTGAACTCATCCCATTCAATGGATTCAATTTCATCTCGGGGCCTCGTATTCTTAATTAGAGTCCACCGTTGACATGATTCACCTTCTAAATAGTAAATAACCAAAATGACTTTTTCATGTTCTGAATAGAAAAGTATGGATAATATCTTTTCAATGGTACTGATCCATTGTTCAGCAACAAGTGGATCAGAAGACCCACTAAAAGAAGGTAGACGTTGCCTCATAAAGAACTCAATAGAATATTGTTCCCTTCTCTACTTATTTGGAAGTCCAGAATGATTCATAGCTTGTGTAAGTATAGAAATAAGATTTTTCACTCCATCTCCCATAACGTTGGTTTGTTCGGGAGGACAATCATTGCATCGTCCATTACATTGATCAACACGGTTCCTTCGGATTCCAGCCATCGTCTAAAACCCAAAAATAATAGTGTGAGAGGAAAAAATCATGCGAGGTAAAACAACATAATAAAGGGGGACTACCTTCAATATCTAATATCTTAGGTTTAATTTTAATATCATTATCATAATTCTAGCACAATAACCTATTCTTATACTTAACCATAGGGACATCCCTGGACATACCTTAGAAATATCTCTAGGGATCTCATAAATGTTTTCACATCCTAGTTTCCAAAGGTTAACTAAACCTTTCCTCTAATACCAACTGTAGAGACCCAAATCTTGACGTAAATGGAAATTACATTACTTTTGCAGAATACTTAATACATAACAAGAACCAACACTCAAGGACCGTAATAGTTTAGTGTCTTTGGAAACTCGGATCATAATCATCTAATCGTGGTGAAAGATCATCAACATCTCCCATAAATATCTTCGCCTTTTTGTTTTCTTACCTAAAACCTTTTATTAAATCCTGGGGAAAAGAAAATATATAAAAGGGTGAGATAAAATGCTCAGTAAGGGTAAGCATGGAGAAAATAAAACAAATATTATATATTTGAACTTAAATAAATGAACATAATATTTAAACATCAAGATCTTGAGCAATGACATAAAAAATGGCAATATGTAAGGCATAGACCAGAATGGATCATCAATCATGATAAAATAGCATGGGTATAAAGCATGTAATTGTGGAAAAACATTAAGAACATGATATGATTTCCATAGTAGCCAAGGCATTACTGCCAAGACCATCTTAGTGGACAAAGTCCCTTTCTGAATCGAGTACACTCCTCGTTTCAGTTCAGTAACACTGAACCGGATTAACTTACCATTCCATCCATGTCTATATCATGAGATATAAATCTTTACCCAATGCATTATAGTGAGATATAGGTCCCACCCATCTCATAATGAACACATTCTCACTTGTTCTACTACATGAACATAAATCATTCATCATTACCCAAAGTATAAAATGGGTTTCATAAACATAATCCCATCATAACATAATCCATACAAAAAAATGGATATCATTTTATCATAAGAAAAGTGAAACCATGTAAATCATAGAGAAATTATACTTAAAACATACACGTATGAAATAATTCCATCTTACATGGAAAATGTTTTTGATAAAACACTTAAAATGAATTCTTGAGGAAAATATCCTTTCTTCTTCAAAATCATTTTCTTTTCAAAAAAAATGCCATGAAATTTTAAAAGAAAATGATTTTGTTGAAAATAGTCATTAAATCTTGTAGAGTAAGCTACATGAGAATAAGGTGTTATGAAATTGTAAAATTCCATTCATGCCATATAAGTTAAAAAAACATTCTTCTCGTACTTTTTCTGGAAAAGTCAAAAAGTACCTCATATGGTAAATAAAAGAAAGATTCCTTCCATACGATGTGGTAAAAGTAAAAAAGGGTAAAAATTACTTTAAACATACATGGAAGAAAATTAAACATTTTATGAAGACGTTTTGAGAACATATGGAAATGGATAATAAACATAACCCCGGTAAATACTTACGAATAAACAATCTCGGATAACATTGAGATTGGAATAATTATCCCATACCTTAGGTTCGATATGCTTCATACTGAAGGACCCCGGGACACCCTGAGAGGGGAGGGGTGAATCAGGGTGACCACTTTTTCTTTTAATTTGTTGGATCTTGTTCCCACGTTGGTAGGAACTTGTTGAACCTGTATGATGATTACGATCAAAATGAAAACATTCACATGCACATAGAAGACACAGTCATTTTTACTTGGTTCACCACTAAGGGCTACGTCCAAGGAGCATACGCCGACAGGTTGCCGGTCGTACCTAAATCCACTATGCTTCACTAGCTGCGGATACAAAAGTTCGGGTACAGACACTCTGTCCCAGGCTCACTGCCTTTACAATAGTTCAGGGATAACTCACTGCATCCCTCGGGTCACTCCCGTTGACTCCCCCTGGCTCACTGCTGTTGGTGAAGTCCCACTCAGTTTATAGACGTGTTGGTCTCTTCTTCATTTGCATAAGAGTGCATCCTTTGTTGAATGTAGATGCTCTATTGAAGTCCAATTCTCACCAGAAGAAGAATATCACTTTTCCTCGAATGAACCGAGTAGTTTATCGGCTTTCGTGCAGCTCCAGTAAGGCAGGCGTGCTTCAAAAGTGTCAAGGTCTCCTTTTCAAGCCCGGCGCGCAAGTCTCCCGGCGGCGCGCAAATATCAGGCGCGCAAGACTAAACTGGCGCGCAAGTGTCACTGAAGCACCTGCGCGACACTGCCTTCTTGAACTAAATACTTGCGCGATCCACTTCCTTTCTCTTCCAAACTGCCTTGGGAGAACAGCCAAAACACCGGCGCGCAAGCTCTACTTGCGCGACAAAACAACCACCTGCGCGACTCAACCACCTGCGCGACGAGAGCTCGAACAATCTCTCGGCCTTGAACTCCGTTGGAAATGAGGAGGGGTGGTCCAGTATTTATAGGCAAACTGGACCCCCTGCGCGGCGGCGCGCAAGTCCCTCGACGGCGCGCAAGTCCTGTCTCCAGATCCTCTGTCGCGCAAGTTACTTGCGCGACCCAACCAACACTTGCGCGACCTTCTTTCCTTAGCCAAATTTTGATGTTCTGATCCTCAAAAACATACGGCGCGCAAGTCTTTCATCCTCCAAGAGCTCGGCGCGCAAGTATCTTTGCCAAAAACAGTTTACTTTATTTACGGATTTTCAGGCCCAAAAATTTGGCAAACACTGGGAAACAGCGCCACCTTCACTACTGTTTTCTTCCTGAACGGTATGATCGCTTTGTTGGTTCACACCCTGAACTTCCACTAAGGATTGACAACAAACACAAACCATACACCAAATCATGCTTTGAAGAACCTGGTTCCAACAATCTCCCCCTTTGGGTTTGTTGGCAATCAGAATAAATTCAATAGATCTCCAACCATGAGCAAAACCAAAACGCAAGAATCAACTCAGCTAACACTCTAAGTCTACGTGAGCAAGGCTCGGTGTAGAAAACAAGAGAGAAAGCTTGAATTGGGTATTAGTCTTAGTGTGTTGAAATCGTACACGAAAATCTCCATCCCGATGTTATCCTTATTAAACTTCTCATCACAAGCTTACACTTCTCATCACAGAAGAATTTCTTGCCTTGAATTTATTCCTTTCTCCCCCATTGACAATAAAACCAAATACCGAATAAGTTTGTTCAACATTCAGCTCAATCCATACTCCCCCTGGAAAGTATCTCCCCCATAAACCTGCATCACAGCCATAAACAGATAAAGACAGTCAAAACACATGGGGAGAGGGGACTTCCGGAGCCTCCTTATGCAGTAGGAGGTGGTCGAACACCGAGGTTCAACCGATGCTTCTCGAACACAGCCGCGGACAATGGCTTGGTTAGGATATCAGCAACTTGCTCATTAGTTCCAACATGATCCATTTTAATCACGCCTTGTTCAACCTTTTCTTTGATAAAATGATACCGTATTTCAATGTGTTTTGTACGAGAATGCTGAACCGGATTCTTCGTAAGATCAATTTCACTTTTGTTATCACAATAAATCACCATTGGTTGCTGCACCTTATCACCAATATCTGTTAGCTGCTGCTTCATCCAAAGAAGTTGAGTGCATGCTTTTGTGGCGGAGATATATTCAGCTTCAGCAGTACTAAGAGAAGTACTTTCTTGTTTCTTTCTCAACCAGCCAACACATTTCTTCCCAATATAGAAAGCTCCACCACTAGTGGACTTTCTATCTATGACATCACCAGCCCAGTCAGCATCAGAAAATGCTGATAATTCACTATCCCTGCCTGCAGCAAAAAATAACCCGAAGTTATGTGTACCTTGAATGTACCTCATGATTCTTTTTACTGCTGACATATGTTCCTCCTTTGGATTACTCTGAAAGCGGGCCGCAAGGCATGTTGCAAAGACAATATCTGGCCTTGTCGCTGTCAAATACAATAGGCTTCCAATGATCCTCTTGTACATGGTGGGATCAACAGAGTTTCCATCCTCATGCTTTCCAAGTTTAGTTCCAACAGCAATCGGAGTTGACATTGGTTTGGAGTCTTGCATATTGAACTTCTTCAGCAACTCTCTTGCATATTTTTCCTGAGAAATGAAAGTGTATTCCTTCTTTTGAATTACTTGCAACCCCAAGAAATATGTGAGCTCCCCAATCATAGACATTTCAAATTCTGATTTCATGTGGTTGGCAAATTCATCCACTGATTTCTGCCTGCTTCCACCAAAAATGATATCATCAACGTAGACAAGAACCATGAACTGATCTTTTGGAGAATTCTCCACATAGAGATTGTGATCAACTCCTCCTCTTTTGAATTCCAACTTCTTCAGATATGAGTCTAGCCGTGAGTACCATGCCCGTGGTTCCTGCTTCAAACCATATAGAGCTTTCTTTAGTTTGCAGACCTTTGTTTCATCGGTACCCAAGACAAACCCCACTGTTTGTTCAATGTAGACTTCTTCTTCGAGTACACCATTCAAGAATGCTGTATTAACATCCATTTGATATACTTTATATCCTCTTTGGAGTGCCATGGCAAGGAAAAGCCTGATTGATTCCAGTCTAGCAACTGGAGCAAAGGTTTCTTCAACATCAATACCTTCAATCTGGGAGTATCCTTTACATACCAGTCGTGCCTGGTTTCTGATAACACTTCCATGCTCATCAAACTTATTTTTGAAAATCCATTTGGTACCAATCACATTGTGACCTTCAGGTCTCTGGACAAGATCCCATGTCTGATTCTTATCAATCTGATCTAATTCATCATTCATGGATTTCACCCAAGATTCATCTTTTGCAGCTTCTTCGAATGAGGATGGCTCTACAACTGATAGAAATGCAGATTGCGTGGTATTCCTCATCCTTCTGGTTTGTGTGGGTGCACTCCTATCCCCAATTATGTTGGATGGATCAATCTCAGCTCTTCGATTTCTCCTGCGAGGTTCATTAGTATTCTCTTCAGCCATAGTTTCTTCTTCAGATTCTTCTTCTGAGTCAACATCATTATGTGATTGATGAGTGTTTTGAACAGCTTCCTCTATTTCTGCATTTGTAGTTTCTTCATGTCCACATTCTTCATGACTTTCTATCACATCATCATATGACGTCCGTGAAGCATTTGTGGTTTTCTCTTCAATTATCTTAACATCATTGCTTTACACAATCCTTCCCAAACGATTGTTGAAACATTTGTAGGCTTTGTTGTTCATTGAGTAACCAAGGAAGATTCCTTCATCTGCGTTGTCACCATATTTCCCCTGATTTCCTTCTTTGTTACTGATGAAGCACTTACTTCCAAAAACACGAAAGTATTTTAGAGAAGGCTTCCGTCCATGCCACAATTCATATGGTGTCTTCGTCTCACCCATATAAAGTTCTGTTCGATTCTGAATGTACACTGCAGCTTGAACAGCCTCTTTCCAGTAATGTCGTGGAATACGACTCTCAATCAGCATAGTTCGTGCCATGTTGTTCACCTGTCGATTCCTTCGTTCAACAACTCCATTTTGTTGTGGAGTTCTCACAGCAGCTACCTCATGTTGTATCCCATGCTTCTCCAGATAATTTTCAAATTCAATGGACGTGTATTCTCCTCCATTGTCAGATCGCAACACTTTGATTGTTCGTCCAGTATCATTCTCGGCGATTCGCCGATATGTTTTCATGCAGTCAAGGACCTGTCGTTTCCGGTGAATGACCATCACACATGCCATTAGACTGTAATCATCTATGAAAAGGACAAAGTACCTTTCTCCATGAGTCCCGGCAACATTTATTGGACCACAAACATCTGTATGAATCAGATCAAGAAGGTGAGATGACTTTTTCTTCTTTGGCCGGTATGAACTGCAGACCAGCTTCCCACGAATACAAGCATCACAGGATTTTTCACACTCACGCTTCAGGTTGGGAATGTCCATGACAATTCTCAATTTTGATATTTTCTCCATGTCTTGTTGATTGATGTGTCCCAATCTCCGATGCCACAGATTTTTTTCTTCTTCAACAGTCTTGTAACATACATTCTCTTCACTATCAACCTGATACAAGTTTCCTTCTGTTCTGCATCCCTTCATGAGAGAATTGCCAGTTTTTCCCTTGATAGTGCAGCCTTTCTGATTAAAAGTAACAACAAGTCCTGAGTCACAGAGTTGACTCACGCTGAGGAGATTATGACGTAGGCCATCTACGTAAAGGACTTCAGTCTTCTTTAGTTCTCCATTAGCTAATTTGGTACTTCCACTCCCTTTGATTTTCAGAGCCCCATCATTACCAAATCTTACTGTACCATCAACATTCTTTATGATATTTGTTAGTAGACCGGCATTACCTGTCATATGAGATGAGCAACCGCTATCTAGAATCCAGGTACTATTGTTCTTTGTAGCTTTGAGATCTACCTCTGGAAGGTTTTATTTCTCAATCTTCCTCCTTTCCTTCCATGAGACATTAGATTGAGTATATAGAACTGATGGCCTTTCAACTATCTCTTCCGCAAACCCAGGTTCTTCATAGTCAAAGTATTCTTTAAGAGGTGAGAACCTGTTTGAAAGAGAAACATCGTCTTGCTGACGAGACTTGACATGTCTGGAACTTCTGTATGAGGTGTCAATGTCCCTTTTCTGCCTGCAATTAATGGCCTTATGACCAAAGTTAGAACAATGAAAACAATATCCATAGAAATTATTTCTTCTATAAGAATTAGGATATGAAATTGTTCTCCTTTGTTGAGCATCTATATCTTCTCCATTCAGATAGCTTCTTGCCTCTTCACAATAGGACATGGTATGGCCCAGATAGCCACAGAACTGACACTTCATGAGAAGAAATGTCTTCTCACTTGAATTTTTCCTTATAGCTTCTTCCTTGGGAGAATAGTAAGACTGTCTGCCATTTTTGAATGTTTGAGGATAAATTTCAGGTCTTCTTTTAGTTTGGATTGAGGGTTCCTTTTTCAGCATTCTAGGTAACATTTCAACATGTTCAACTTTCATATTATCTTTCTTTTGGATCTTTGCACTTCCAGCAGTTGATGACTCAGCCTCACAGCCAATTCCACTCTTTCCCATGCAAGCAGGTCTTTGATCACTCAAGACTTTTCCAACCCCATCTGAACCACACTTGTCTCTTGCAAGTAATTCTGCATCTGAGAATCTTCCGAACTGTATTTTCTTCCTCGATTATTTTGGAACTGATTCTGTCTCCATTTTACTCCTCAGAGTAACTACTTCCTCCTCAAGACCCTCAACAGTCTTGGATTTTTCATCCAGTCTGGATGTGAGGTCATTGATGACCTTTGCTTTCTCTTCAATTCTCAGCTTCAGATCAACTGCATCATCATTGCTTTCAATTATTTTAGACCGTACCTTCACAAATTCTTCCAGTCGTTCAATTTCAGCTTCAAGTTGATCAACATATTCAGTTGATTCTTCTACAATTGATTTCCACTTATTGCAGCTCTTACATTTAATCTTAAGCTTACTAACTGCATCCTTAAGTTGCACCTCAGGATCTACACAAGTTCTCAGTTGTTTTTCACCATCAGTATCTTCTGACTTTTCAACAGTGGCCATCATAGAAGCATGGTTCCCAGTTTTGAATTCTGGTTCTTCTTCATCACAGAATTCATTGTCATCTTCTTCCTCTTCACAGACAAAACTCTTCCTTTGCATTTTCTTACCAGATTTGAAGTCTCCCTTTTTGAAGAACCTTCTTTGAGGCTTCTTGAAGTTTTCATCTTCACTGTCATCATCATTGATATTCTTCAAGCACTAAGAGGCAATATGCCCAACATTTCCACAACGGAAGCATGCGAGAGGTAACTTCCCATTGAATTTCCCTTTCCCCTTCTGGAACTTCTTTGCAATGAGAGAAAGAATTTCTTTCTCTTCGTCATCATCACCGCTACTATCCTTGGATATTTTCAATTTATCCATGGACTTGAATGCCATTTCCTTGCTCACCCGAGTCGTAGCATCTTCTGGTTTGACTCTCATTTCATATGCTACCAGACTGCTCAGTAAGTCATCTAGAGAAAGTTTGGAAAGATCTCTTTCCTCAAGAGCTGACACCTTCGCATTATACAGTGGTGGAAGTCTTCTTAATATTTTCTTTACAATATCAATGTCTTTTATTTCTTCGCCTAGACCCCGAATTGCTCCAACCACTTCAGTAATTCGATTGAAGAAAGAGTCTGCATTCTCGTCTGGATGCATCTTCAGATCATCAAACCGATTGTGTAGCACTTGTAGTTTCGCCTCCTTAACTTTGCTATCACCTTCATAAATATTCTCAAGTTTATCCCACATAGATTTTGCTGAGGTGCAATTCATCACCTTCAGGTAAATCTGATCAGAAAGGGCAGCAGTGAGAGCATTCTGTGCTTTAGCATCTGCATCAAGAAGTTTCCTGTCTGTTTCAGTCATAGCCAGACCTGTTGGATCAGTGACATGTATTCCTTGCACAATAGAAAAAAGAACTTCCATTCCAAGAGATCTTAGATGAGATCTCATTCTGTTCTTCCAGATCTGGAAATTGCTTCCATCGAAGTGAGGGACTCCCCTGACATTGACGGCGTTTTCCATGATGAAGAAGGTCAGATTCAACACCAGCAACCTTTACCCTCTGATACCACTTGAAGGACCCCGGGACACCCTGAGAGGGGAGGGGTGAATCAGGGTGACCACTTTTTCTTTTAATTTGTTGGATCTTGTTCCCACGTTGGTAGGAACTTGTTGAACCTGTATGATGATTACGATCAAAATGAAAAAATTCACATGCACAGAGAAGACACAGTCATTTTTACTTGGTTCACCACTAAGGGCTACGTCCAAGGAGCATACGCCGACAGGTTGCCGGTCGTACCTAAATCCACTATGCTTCACTAGCTGCGGATAAAAAAGTTCGGGTACAGAAACTCTGTCCCAGGCTCACTGCCTTTACAATAGTTCAGGGATAACTCACTGCATCCCTCGGGTCACTCCCGTTGACTCCCCCTGGCTCACTGCTGTTGGTGAAGTCCCACTCAGTTTATAGACGTGTAGGTCTCTTCTTCATTTGCATAAGAGTGCATCCTTTGTTGAATGTAGATGCTCTATTGAAGTCTGATTCTCACCAGAAGAAGAATATCACTTTTCCTCGAATGAACCGAGTAGTTTATCGGCTTTCGTGCAGCTCCAGCAAGGCAGGCGTGCTTCAAAAGTGTCAAGGTCTCCTTTTCAAGCCCGGCGCGCAAGTCTCCCGGCGGCGCGCAAATATCAGGCGCGCAAGACTAAAATGGCGCGCAAGTGTCACTGAAGCACCTGCGCGACACTGCCTTCTTGAACTAAATACTTGCGCGATCCACTTCCTTTCTCTTCCAAACTGCCTTGGGAGAACAGCCAAAACACCGGCGCGCAAGCTCTACTTGCGCGACAAAACAACCACCTGCGCGACTCAACCACTGGTTCACGCCCAAATTTACCCAAGAGAAGAAGGGTAGAACGGTCCTTGTAGTGTAGCTTGGGTTGTCGATTCCACAGAGACCTAAGAAGATACCTAAGATACAAAACCTAAGGGATGGATTTTTGGCTATGAAGTGGCCAACTTGGATTGATTTTGGATGGGTTTTAATGATATCTAAAAGATTTAAGTGGATTCAATTTAAAAGAATGAGTTGATCCTAGGTTATCACTCGGGGTGGATTGGATGTATTTTCTTTTTAATGATTTCAATTTCTTAAATTTGAGATGGGTTCATTTAAGGAGATAAAACAATATCATCACTTACTGGTTTAATGCCTACACCCTCTAATACTAATCACCTATACACTTGAAGGATCAAAGTTTTGAGCACTTCAAGGTAAAGGATCGTATTAGTACTTGAAGTGTGTGGCCTTAAATTCAACAAGGACGATGGAGTTTAAAAATCATCAAATAAAAATCCCAATTAAAGAAGTGATTATACATTAATTAGGTGATAAATAACATCCAATCCAGCCCCTTGCTACTCCCTTGGATCAACCCATAAGTGGGTTAGCCCTCCATTGATCCCATGGTTTCAATGGAAGCGGAAAGTAGACTCATAAGGGAGGAATGAAGAAGTAAAGAAAACAACAAAAATAAAATGATCACTCCACCGTTGTGTGAATAATTTCACAAGGGTTGGTGTGAATAAATTCACACCTTAATCCAACGGTATAAAAGTGATATTAAGAACAACAGAATAAGAGTAGAAGAAGAACTTTTATTAAGAAACTAAAGTGAATTGAACAACTTACATGTGAAAGACAAAATTGAGGCAACAAAAATGCAGCATAACATTACAAGTAAACAAAGCATCCAAGATCTTCAACTCCTTCACCACCACTGCCTTAAATAGGCATTTTGGGAGCCTTGGGTCGAGCCTTCAACAGTACAAGTCATCCCACTTGAGTATGGTAGGCCTAGGGTGGTGGAAAGTTTGTGGAATTTGGAATTTTCCACATTTGACCCGAGGTGGCAGCCAGATTTCATCCACCGAACAGACGCGTTTGGATGACCTTCTAGATGGCCGAATCAGGGTGGGCCATAGAAGAAGAAAATGGAGCTCCGGATGTCTGATAACCGCCTGTAAAATTTGGGCCCATTTGGAGTTGTGTATTCCGAGATATGATCAAAATGGTGGACTGTTTTTCTGGGCCACAGAATCTGGCCCAGAATTTTATCTCTAACTTGGGCCGCCTAAATGACCAACATGGAGGCCGAATTAGCATTAACTCCTGAAGAGTGATTTGTTCCTGTACATGTCTTATATCATCCCACGAAATTTGGGATTAATTGGGCCTGTATGTTGGGCCCCACAGTCTCATCATTGGGCTGGTGTCCAATCTGCCTTCTCCAGAATTGCTTCCTTTCATTGTCAAATATCTCCATCATCCTCCATGAATTCTCCATTGATCCCTGAATCAAACATGTTCATATTTAAGTGTAGATCAATTTACAAAAATATCAAATTAAAATATGTATAATTCAATTCCTTAAAATCAGATGAATCATTGGGTACTTTAAATGATGTTCAAAAATGTACCACATAATAGTGCATTTTAAGAAGGTATTACAATCATAATGTGAAATGATGTTCAAAGTGTAAAATGCACTAAAATGGTATTTATGAATAACAAAGAACATGAAAATTAGGTATATTAACAATGAATATTAGCCTCATTTAGTGGTTAATCACACCCCCCAACTTGAGTTTTGCTAGTCCCGAGCAAAATATATCTCATCAAAAAATGAAATTCAAATTCCCTTTTCTAAAAACATTTTAATACACAATGATCACCAAAAAACCTTATACCAAACAATCATGAAACCCATAAAAATATTTTAATACGAGATATTTTCATAAGCAGATCCCAATCCCAAGCCCATTCCTTTGATCAAATCCATCATCATACTTCATCCAACTCAATTAGGTGTAATGATGTGTTGTGAATCACAATAGATATGGGGGTTCATTTTCATTCAAGGGGGAAATCATGGAAGCGCTAGGTGGAATCACATTTAATCCTAATATGAGTATTCTTCATCCCTCTTTTTTTTTTGATTTTTTTTTTTGCAATATTGCTATAGTAATTGAGATTGAAATTAATCAAATTAACCCATGTAGCAAGACTTTGCCGATGACTCCCAGACTCAAAGGCCTTAGGGCACCAAGTGAAGCCCACATACTCGGGCATCGTCTCGAGTTAACTTAATCAAAAACAAATTCATATTACCATAAATAGAGATAGATTGAAAAACTCAGGGCTAGACAACTCTGGAGTCACGATCCCCAAGTGCCGAAAGCCTCACATTTTATCAATCCATTGCTCTACACGCAAATTTTTATTTTTATTTTTTTAATAATTTTTTTTTTTTAATTTTTTAATTTTTTTTTTTGAATACTCATATTATTCATAAAAATAAAACCAGCCTATGCTATTTATTATGGGACCTCAAAAATTCAAATTATTACCCCACAGTCTAGAGGACGTGCATTGTGGCATTTTTTTTTATTTGGATGAAAATATAAACGATGAAATATCACATTGGACAGCCACACTTTCCAAAATCTATGCTCATGAGATTATACAAGGATTAAAATCAGAATCAGGGCATGCTAAATTATTTGATATTCAGTTTCAAAGTGTGCAATGTGTATTACCATGTTCGAAGTTAAAGGAATTTTTCCTTCCATTTACTTTTTTTTCAAATCATTCAATTTTTGTTTTTGACACAAAAGCATTTTTTTTATTTTATCTCCCCCCCAACTTAAAACAACACTGTCCCCAGTGTTTAAAGAAAAGAAAATTTATAAGGGGGTAGAGGTAGAGAATTAAAGTTCAAAAATGAAATTGAAAATGAGGGTTATGGAATGAAGTCACCTGGTGGTTGAAGTTGGAAGTTCTTGCAGCTTGAATTTGTTCCTTTGATATCCATGTCTCTTGCAAAGTTCCCTAGTGGAAAAAGGAAAAAAAAAACAAAACAAACAAAACAAACAATATATATATATATATATATTTATATAATAAAGGAAGTAAAATATAAGAATATATATAAAAATTATAGAATAAGGTAGCACAAGAAGCCGCAGGTCAGTGGTAAGCGCGCGCCCCTGTCTCCCTTCGGTCCCGGGTTCAAGTCCCCGCGGCTTCGCCGGTTGTGACGGGGTTTGCCCCACGGCCTATGGCGTGGACTTTTTTTTTTGTATTATTATATATTTTTTTTAACCCATTGAATAATAAAAACAAAATAAACTGATGATACATTGTCTTCTTTTTAAATTTCTGGGTAAGGTATTACTCAAGGATCACACCACGTGACACGGATGAATATGGTGCTCCTCTTTCGTACCCATCCATACTCATAATAGAAGAACAGGTCAAGAGTCTATTTTTTTTATTTTTAAATATAAAAATGATTATGTAATCTTATTTGAAAAATAAAGATGATTCAGAAATATTAGAAACATAAAAACCACGGGTTGCCTCCCGTGCAGCGCTTTGTTTAACGTCGTTAGCTCGACTTAAACCCCTTATTGATTAATTGTTGTTTTTTTTTTCATCAAAGGTAGGTTCACTCAGGTCTTCATCAACTTCATGTTTTTGGAATGGTTCTATGAATGGTTTGACTCTATGACCATTAACTTTAAATATTTGACCATTGGTGGGATCTTGAATTTCAACAGCCCCATGGGGGTACACCTTATGCACTATGTATGGACCAGACCATCTAGACCTCAACTTTCCCGGGTGCAAATGAAGTTTAGAACTATACAAAAGCACAGGTTTCCCTGGTTCAATGTGTTTAGTTTTAAGATTCCTAGACTGGTAGGCTTGAACTCTAGCTTTATTGATCCTTGAATTTTCATAAGCCTCCATCCTAAGTTCCTCAAGCTCGTTTAGATCCAATTTCCTCTTTATTCCGGCCAAAGAAATGTCAAAGTTCATTTTTTTGATTGCCCAAAAGGCCTTATGCTCAATCTCCACTGGCAAATGGCATGCTTTACCATAAACCAACCTATATGGGGACATTCCTAGGATAGTTTTAAATGCTGTTCGATATGCCCAAAGAGCATCTAAGAGTTTGCTCGACCAATCTTTCCTAGATGGATTGACAGTTTTCTCAAGAATTTGTTTGATTTCTCGATTGGCTAACTCAGCTTGACCATTGGTTTGTGGGTGGTAAGCGGTGGACACTTTGTGAGAAATTCCATACTTCTCCATGAGCGATGAGAATGGGCGATTGCAGAAATGAGTTCCACGATCACTAATGATTGCCCTAGGAATCCCAAATCTAGAGAAGATGTTTTCTTTAAGGAATCTAATCACAGTTTGATGGTCATTGGATTTTGTAGGAATGGCCTCAACCCATTTTGAGACATAATCGACAGCCAAGAGAATGTAAAGATATCCCCTAGAGTTTGGGAAGGGACCCATGAAATCAATTCCCCAACAGTCAAAGATTTCAACCACTAATATTGGAGTGAGAGGCATTTGATTCCTTTTTGTGATGGACCCTACTTGTTGACACCTAGGACAGCTTTGACAAAATGTGTAGGAGTCCCTTGAGAGGGTGGGCCAAAAGAGACCACATTGAAGAACCTTTGCAGAAGTTTTCTTAGAGGAAAAGTGACCTCCACATGCCTCATTGTGACAGAATTTAAGGATGGACTCTTGTTCGGATTCTGGCACACACCTCCTAATGACTAGGTCAGGACAGAACTTATATAGGTATGGATCATCAAACACATAATGCTTGACATCAGAAAGAAATTTTCTTCTAGCTTGGGTCCCTAAGAATTTTGGAATGACCCCTGAAACTAAGAAGTTGGCTATGTCAGCATACCAAGGGCAGTCACTCACAGAATAGAGGTTCTCATCGGGAAATGAATCAGACACAGAAAGGTGATGTGATTTGTCCTTGAATTCCAACCTAGAGAGGTGATCAGCTACAACATTCTCGACACCTTTTTTATCCTTAATGGTTAAATCGAACTCTTGAAGAAGAAGGACCCACCTAATCAATCTAGCCTTTGCATCTTGTTTTTGGAAGAGATATTTTAGAGCTGAATGGTCGGTGAATACAATGATGGGTGATCCTAAGAGGTAGGACCTGAATTTCTCTAAGGCAAACACAATAGCAAGTAACTCCTTTTCAGTGGTGGTGTAATTGATTTGGGCATCATTTAAGGATTTGCTTGCATAAGAAATGACATATGGAGTTTTATCACACCGTTGTCCTAACACAGCTCCTACAGCAAAGTCACTGGCATCACACATGAGTTCGAAAGGAAGGTCCCAGTTTGGAGATTTCATAATGGGAGGAGAGGTGAGAGCGGATTTAAGGGTTGAAAATGAACCCTCACAGCTTTCTGTCCAAACAAATGGAGCATCCTTTACTAGGAGAGCACAAAGAGGGCGAGAGATTGAACTAAAGTCCTTAATGAATCTTCTATAGAAACTAGCATGTCCTAAGAAGGACCTCACTTCCTTAACAGTTCTGGGTGATGGAAGGTGACGAATGATGTCAACCTTTGCTTTATCAACTTCAATCCCCCTACTCGAGACCAGATGGCCTAGAACAAGTCCCTCTTTAACCATGAAATGGCATTTTTCCCAGTTTAGGACCAGATTTTTTTCTTCACATCTTGACAAGACTCTATCCACATTCTGCAGACATCCCTCAAAGGTATCCCCAAACACAGAGAAGTCATCCATGAAGACCTCAAGAAAATCCCCTACCATGTCTGAGAAGATTCCCATCATGCACCGCTGGAAGGTTCCAGGGGCATTGCATAACCCGAACGGCATGCGTTTAAAGGCAAAGGTACCGAAAGGACATGTGAATGTAGTCTTCCCTTGATCCTCTAGGGAGACCTCAATTTGATTGTAACCTGAGTACCCATCTAGGAAGCAATAGAATTGATGACCCGCCACTCGCTCGAGGACTTGATCAATAAAGGGCAAGGGAAAATGGTCCTTCTTGGTACAAGAGTTGAGCTTCCTATAGTCAATACAGACTCTCCAGCCACTACTCACCCTAGTTGGAAGAATTTCCCCATCCTTATTAGTGATCACAGTGATTCCAGCTTTCTTTGGGACAACTTGAATTGGGCTTACCCACTCACTCTCAGCTATGGGGTAGATGATACCAGCTTTCAAAAACTTAAGAAGTTCTTTCCTTACCACATCCATAAGATTTGGATTGAGTCTCCTCTGAGGTTGACGACATGGTTTGGATTCAGATTCAAGAGTAATCCTATGAGTTCCAATAAGTGGGCTAATCCCAGGAATATCAGACAGGGTCCAACCAATGGCTTTCTTGTGTTTCCTAAGGACATCTAGAAGCATCCCCTCCTGATTGGCTTCAAGAGAAGAAGATATGACTATAGGATGTGTTTGATTTTCCCCTAGGAAGGCATACTTGAGGGAGGTAGGAAGTTCCTTCAATTCAAGATCTGGTTGGTTCAGAATTTCAGCAGAATATTGGGGCATTGGATCAAGATCAAATTTGTTTCCTAGATTTTCAGATTGAATTGATTCCCCATGTGTAGAGGTTTCAGCCACAAGATTGTATTGACCTGGGTTAGGGAAGGGAGTTTGAGTCGTCTCCATGAATGTGGTTTCCTGAAAGGTTTCACTGATTGTTGGTCCTAAGACATCATTATAGGAGCAATTTGAAAATGATTCGAGCCAAGGAGATAAACTTCCTTCATGTGAACAAAGGAAATCAATCTCATTCTGACTTAAACATCCATCAAATATTCCTTGATGTTCCATGGATTCATTATCAATACTTCCTATCATGTTTACTTCATGAATGTCCTCGTCATCTCCTATTTGTGAGCTTGCGTTATAGATGTTCAAGTCTAGACTCATGTTCCCAAAGGTGATGGTCATGTTCCCATTTCGGACTCGGATAACAGAGTTGATTGTTGCAAGGAAAGGACGACCAAGGATGATTGGGGTTTGTTCATTATTTCCTAAATTTGGATGGTTGTCAAGGACAATGAAATCAGCAGGGTAGATGAAGTTTTCAACCTTTACCAGAACGTCCTTTAAAATCCCCTTTGGAACCCTAATGCTACGATCAGCAAGCTGAAGTGTGACAGATGTGGGTTGGAGCTCTTCTAGGCCTAACTGGCAGTACACAGCATATGGGATGAGATTGACACTAGCACCTAGGTCACACAAGGCCTTGACAACTTTGCTTTCTCCTAGTTCAACATTGATTTAAGGGCAACCTGGGTCTTTCAACTTAGGAGGAATGGTCCCTTGAATGGTGGTACTCACATTAGCAGCCAAAAGGACTTGGTTTTTATGTGAAAATTTTCTTTTAAAAGTGCACAAGTCCTTAAGGTACTTTGAGTAGGAAGGTATGGTTTGGATTGCATCGAGAAGAGGAATGTTAAACTTGACTTGTGAGAAGATTTCCCTCAATGTTTCACTCAGTTCAGGCTTGGATTTCCCCCTCATGCGTTGGGGAAATGGTGCAGGTTGTGGGGTTGTTTGTTGAAGAGTTGTTTCTTTCACATTGTTATCAGTTTCCTCAGTTTGATCTTGTGGTTCACTTGAATTCTCATCCAAGTTTGAATCTTCAGGTGGGTTCTGAATTAGTTGTTCAGGTTTCTCAATTGATTTCCCACTTCTTAAAACAGTCACAGCCTTTAGTTGTTCATGAGTTGTTTGAGCACAACTTGACTCTCCCCTTGAAGTTGAGGACGGCACCGCCTGAGTAGGCATGGGTGCCTTTCCAGTTTTGATGGTTTGAAGTTCTTGTTTTAGGGAAGAGACTTCTGAGTTCATCCTCTCCATTTGTTTGCACAATTGTTCTAGTAGGCTTTGTGGAACAGTTTGGGTTGGTGCTTGAGTAGGTTGGTTTATCCCAGGGGGATATTTTGGAGGTGGGATGGTTTGTTGAAAATGGACCGGTGGTTGTTGGTATTGGATAGGTTGGGTTTGGAACTGGTTATGGTTTTGGTAGTTCTGATGGGGGTAAGGATTTTGTCCCTGTGGTTGGCTAGGTTGTTGGTTATCCTTCCATCGGAAGCCAGGGTGGTCATTGTACCTTGGATTGAAGGTGTTTTGGTATTGAGGCTTTTGAAAGTTTAGGGCATTGACTTCCGCTGGGGGTCCTCCTAGAAGAACATCCTTGATGGATGGAATGGTTGGGCAGTTGTCTGTTTTATGGTCATGTTTGTCACAAATTGTGCAAACAAGGTCTACATTTTGGATTTCATGGACTTTCCTAAGGTCTATCTCTTCAACCTTCCTAGAGAGTGCTGCGAGTTTGGCCCTAAGGCTTTCCTCTTCTCTAAGTGTATGAATTCCTGTGGTTCTTTGTGGCTTTTCAGAATAGGGTGAAGTTCCCCAAGTTTGGTTTTGTTCAGCCAGACTTTCCAGATACTCGTAAGCATCATTTGGGGCTTTGTTTTTAAAGGTTCCATTACACATCATGTCAATGAACTGTTTGTTCCCCGGACCCAACCCTT
Source organism: Viscum album (assembly GCA_963277665.1). Classification (NCBI taxonomy): domain Eukaryota; kingdom Viridiplantae; phylum Streptophyta; class Magnoliopsida; order Santalales; family Viscaceae; genus Viscum; species Viscum album. The sequence continues at coordinate 396,553,611 of OY728162.1, read as the reverse complement.
CATAGAAAATTCTCACTTGTTCAGGTATGGAAAACCCATGGTGTGGAACCATGTTTAGGGTGTCTTTGAACCTCTCCCATGTTTCATAAAATGACTCTCCCTCTTTTTCAAAAAAGTTTTGGATGCTCTTTTTAAGTGCAATTGTTTTGTGATGAGGGAAGTATTTTTTGTAGAATTCTCTTTGCAGTTGGTCCCAAGAGTGGATTGATGCAGGTCTCAAGTTGTTTAGCCAATTTTTAGCTCGATCCTTTAATGAAAAAGGAAATAGCCTCATCTTAGCAGATTCTAGTTGATGTGGGGGACACATGGTTTCAACAATGTCGTTGAACTCTTTGACATGAAGGTATGGCATTTCTGACTCCATCCCATGAAAGGTTGGAAGGTGGTTTAGGACATGGGGTTTGAATATGTAGTTGGTGTCTCCTATGGAATTGTGTCTAATGCATGAGGGGGCATTGGTCCAAGCTGGAGTGAGGTAGTCGTTCATGGTTTGATCAACTACATTCCCTAAGTTTGGAGCTTCTTGGTTTTGGTTTCCCATTTGATTCCCCCCAGGGTTTACAATTTGATTTTGTGGATGACCCTCCATTGGACTTGTTTCAAGTTCTGACTTTGGGGTTTCAAGAATATTTGAATCTGATTTAAACAATCCCTTAGGTTCACTTGACTCCCCTATCCTAGAACTTTCCACCCTAACTAGTCTGTTTGAGAAATCGCGGGTGTAGGCGGACATGCGCCCAAAAAAAAAGCGAGAAAGGGACAAGATAAGAGATCTTGGGTGAGAGTAGAAGAATGGAGGTGAGGAAAGAAGGTTTTTTTTTTTTTTTTTGGATCTAAGGTACTTACTTGGTCCCCGGCAACGGCGCCAAAATTTGGTTCACGCCCAAATTTACCCAAGAGAAGAAGGGTAGAACGGTCCTTGTAGTGTAGCTTGGGTTGTCGATTCCACAGAGACCTAAGAAGATACCTAAGATACAAAACCTAAGGGATGGATTTTTGGCTATGAAGTGGCCAACTTGGATTGATTTTGGATGGGTTTTAATGATATCTAAAAGATTTAAGTGGATTCAATTTAAAAGAATGATTTGATCCTAGGTTATCACTCGGGGTGGATTGGATGTATTTTCTTTTTAATGATTTCAATTTCTTAAATTTGAGATGGGTTCATTTAAGGAGATAAAACAATATCATCACTTACTGGTTTAATGCCTACACCCTCTAATACTAATCACCTATACACTTGAAGGATCAAAGTTTTGAGCACTTCAAGGTAAAGGATCGTATTAGTACTTGAAGTGTGTGGCCTTAAATTCAACAAGGACGATGGAGTTTAAAAATCATCAAATAAAAATCCCAATTAAAGAAGTGATTATACATTAATTAGGTGATAAATAACATCCAATCCAGCCCCTTGCTACTCCCTTGGATCAACCCATAAGTGGGTTAGCCCTCCATTGATCCCATGGTTTCAATGGAAGCGGAAAGTAGACTCATAAGGGAGGAATGAAGAAGTAAAGAAAACAACAAAAATAAAATGATCACTCCACCGTTGTGTGAATAATTTCACAAGGGTTGGTGTGAATAAATTCACACCTTAATCCAACGGTATCAAAGTGATATTAAGAACAACAGAATAAGAGTAGAAGAAGAACTTTTATTAAGAAACTAAAGTGAATTGAACAACTTACATGTGAAAGACAAAATTGAGGCAACAAAAATGCAGCATAACATTACAAGTAAACAAAGCATCCAAGATCTTCAACTCCTTCACCACCACTGCCTTAAATAGGCATTTTGGGAGCCTTGGGTCGAGCCTTCAACAGTACAAGTCATCCCACTTGAGTATGGTAGGCCTAGGGTGGTGGAAAGTTTGTGGAATTTGGAATTTTCCACATTTGACCCGAGGTGGCAGCCAGATTTCATCCACCGAACAGACGCGTTTGGATGACCTTCTAGATGGCCGAATCAGGGTGGGCCATAGAAGAAGAAAATGGAGCTCCGGATGTCTGATAACCGCCTGTAAAATTTGGGCCCATTTGGAGTTGTGTATTCCGAGATATGATCAAAATGGTGGACTGTTTTTCTGGGCCACAGAATCTGGCCCAGAATTTTATCTCTAACTTGGGCCGCCTAAATGACCAACATGGAGGCCGAATTAGCATTAACTCCTGAAGAGTGATTTGTTCCTGTACATGTCTTATATCATCCCACGAAATTTGGGATTAATTGGGCCTGTATGTTGGGCCCCACAGTCTCATCATTGGGCTGGTTTCCAATCTGCCTTCTCCAGAATTGCTTCCTTTCATTGTCAAATATCTCCATCATCCTCCATGAATTCTCCATTGATCCCTGAATCAAACATGTTCATATTTAAGTGTAGATCAATTTACAAAAATATCAAATTAAAATATGTATAATTCAATTCCTTAAAATCAGATGAATCATTGGGTACTTTAAATGATGTTCAAAAATGTACCACATAATAGTGCATTTTAAGAAGGTATTACAATCATAATGTGAAATGATGTTCAAAGTGTAAAATGCACTAAAATGGTATTTATGAATAACAAAGAACATGAAAATTAGGTATATTAACAATGAATATTAGCCTCATTTAGTGGCTAATCAACCACCTGCGCGACGAGAGCTCGAACAATCTCTCGGCCTTGAACTCCGTTGGAAATGAGGAGGGGTGGTCCAGTATTTATAGGCAAACTGGACCCCCTGCGCGGCGGCGCGCAAGTCCCTCGACGGCGCGCAAGTCCTGTCTCCAGATCCTCTGTCGCGCAAGTTACTTGCGCGACCCAACCAACACTTGCGCGACCTTCTTTCCTTAGCCAAATTGTGATGTTCTGATCCTCAAAAACATACGGCGCGCAAGTCTTTCATCCTCCAAGAGCTCGGCGCGCAAGTATCTTTGCCAAAAACAGTTTACTTTATTTACGGATTTTCAGGCCCAAAAATTTGGCAAACACTGGGAAACAGCGCCACCTTCACTACTGTTTTCTTCCTGAACGGTATGATCGCTTTGTTGGTTCACACCCTGAACTTCCACTGAGGATTGACAACAAACACAAACCATACACCAAATCATGCTTTGAAGAACCTGGTTCCAACACATACGTATCTGAACCTCCTAGAATAATGATTTAAATAATATCATTGACTTATTACGGAATCATATTCATTGTTATGATATCATATATGGTTAACTTATGACTTTATATTACCCGTTCTTTTGTAAATTTCATGTTAAAGCAGCGTTTTCGGTAAAATGTTTTATTTATCGTACGGGTTTAGACTTGTTGTTATTGATATTATTACTACTTATATCATGATTTAATTAATTGTAGAATGTAAATCATGATTTATATATCATATATATTCAGTATATATATATATAATAGCTAGATAAATGAAATAAAATACACCGTTCATGGAGACGGTAAGCCGTACGTACGCATGAACGTTGTTTTCTTTTCCTTATTGACTTGAATGGAAGTATGTAGATGAAATATATATATATATATATACATAAATCCAATAGCTTAATTAGGTCATATATTTCATTATTATTCATTATATATACTTTACAATCAGTCTTGAATTGTTAATCATGGAAAATGAATCCCATCGTGTTCGTGGAGACGGTAGTCCGTACGTATGCACGAGTGATGATATCATTACCAAGATCGTGGAATTGTATTGAAGTGTATGTATAATATTTCAAAATCAATATCAATTTAAAATCACCATATATAGTTATTTATTTACACCATTATACCCATCCATGTAAGGTGGTGGTGGAAAACAGATTACACCACGGCGTGGAGACAGTATTCTGTACGTACGCACGTGCGGTGATTTAATTTTCCATAGGATGGATGAAAGGTAAAATGGGGTTTTCCATATTTATAATTACATATAAATATATTATTGATACTGATGTTATTACTTTATAATTAAACAACTAAATAAGAAGACGTTGAAGAAGAAATAAAACTTGAAAGAATCGGTAGAATAGATTACCTCTTCCTCGACGCACCTCCTTTAAAATTCTTCTAAGGGCACTAGAGTTGGTCTTTTGAGAAGACCAGAACCTCTATTATATAACTATAAAGGTTTAGAAGAGGAATTTTCCAATTTTGACCGAGATAAAAGGCTCAAAAGGGTGTGAAGAGAAGAGGGAAGTGGTGCCCTTTTTATAAGGGAGGAGAGGGGCACCTTAGGAAAATTAAAATATTATTTTATAATAAAGTCATATTCAGTTATTAATACCTCTAAATTGATTTATTTCGAAGATAAGGTTTGTATGGGTCGAAATCCTCACAAACAATAGGTTTTAGAAAAGTTTAGTTAACTATTTTATCCTTATCATTTAGATTTAACTCTATGTTAAATAATTTATCTTTTACCGTGTCTTTTTGTTTTCTTACACTATATGGTTAATAAACATACTATAAACAGCCAAATGAAACACAAGTGGTTGATTATTAATCTATATATATATATATATATATATCCTTATCTATGTTATTTGGCCGAACCTTATATAATTAGGATTAAAATAACAATTAATTATATAATATTTGTTTTAAAAACTATTTTATGTCAATTTTGACACTATTGGGTACTTGATTTTTGTGAAAATCATAACAGCATGATTAGTTCAAAAAAAGTTAATTAAATCAATACTAACATGTTATATTAACATAAATAATTATTGGAATTCATAAAAACTCTAAAATTACATTTATTTGGGTATTTATAACATCAATTATGTTAATATTTCGTTAATAAGGTAATTATTGCATCATCATTGTGTCATAAATAAATTAAATGAGTTAATGTCTAAAAATTATAAATAAAATACCATTATGTAGGAAATATTTTTTTCTTTCTAATTAATATATATAGTCGAATTTATCTTATTTATAAACTTTTATTAAAAATGTTTTAGTTTTTAAACTTTGATTTTAACTATTTTAACTCTTTCTTAAATAAAATATTAATAAGTTTTCTAATCTAATCCATGTGGACCTAAAGGGTAATATTTTATTCCTTCGGTTATTTTTGGTCGAATAAAACTTACCCAATACAATTATGACATGTGTTAGGGTAATAATAATATCATTTTTACCCTTAATTACCATATTTACTTTTAACCGTGGTAAATAAAAGTAAAAAGTTACTATTCACCAAAAATTATTTTTATCTTATTGAACCACATTTTACACCTTGATATTAACCTTGTCTCTGGGATTTTTGAATGTCCACTCAAAGAAGCAGAAAAATTAAGTTTTATATAAGTTTTCAAAAAGCTCTTTGGAGGTAGTTAAAAGACGGTGAAAAGTTCAATTAAATTTTTATATATCTAAAATTATTAAAAAATGACTCCAATGAATTACATTGAACTTATATAGGTATTATGTTTCAATTTTGAACTATAATAAATTTAAATAAAATAAAAAGTCGGGTTTTAAATACTAACCCAGTGTTTTCACTATTTATCAAAAATTAAAAGTTTTCAGAATAATACCAAAAATTCACCCTAGGCTAATTTCGATATTCCGAATCCAAAAATGAAGTCCGTTTTGAAAGATAAAATTTATAATATATCAAAAAATGGGTATTACTATTCATAATGGCTAGTTTATATAATATTTTAATAACATATCATTGTTTAGTGAAACTCGGTATTGCGTACAACACACGCTATTGTGGAAGGTCGTGATTCCGTGTAAAGTAAGCCAAGTCAGGGTTGCATGTATTGCAAGATTCATTAGTTGTTGTGTATAATATAATCCAACCATATTTTATTTATACATTGAATATATATATATATACTCAATGCTGCATAGAATAACTTCTATCAAATGAACTTGAAATTTTGTGAAACATGATCCAGGAATAGTGTTGTGTATACTGCAAGCTAATACGGTGTTGTGTATAGTACAAGCTAATCTTGGTGTAGTGTATAATAGAAGACATCAATTAAATTAAAAAGAATATTTTTCATAAAATCTCAGTTTGTTACACATTTCTTGAAAAATGACATGAAACATACATTTTTAACATTTAAAAAAAATTAAAACATGGTTTAATATGACTTTGAAAAATCAAAGAAAAAAAATTGAAATAATTTTTAGAAAACACGGTTTTGGAAAAAACCTCGTTTATCATACACAGATATAAATAAATTCATATTTTATTAAAAAAACCTCCCTATTATTTTATAAAAATAATTCTAAAATGACACTATTACTCAAAAATATCATGAATAACCCGAGGATAATAATATTCATGATTTTATTGAGAGATGGATCACAATATTTTGGCATTGAAAATAATATCACAATCAATCGAAATAAACGAAGAGAATGTAACTTAAAATCATTATAAATTTGGAAACATTAAATAAAAATTCCCATGAATGAATAACTTAAAATATAACCCAAAATATATTGTTGTGAATAAATTCATTATATTCATTCTAAAACAAGGTGTATATACACATAAATAAATTGTTTAGGTGCATATCATAACATATGTCTCAATGAAGGAAAATTGATGCAAAAATCCCTTACATATTTGATAACATTTTAACCATAAACCCCATGAAAGAGTGATCCTAAATGGTTATATATGTATCCATATTTTTTAGGATATGAATCATAAAAAAACATTCTACATAATTATATACATCACATAAAAGAAACATTTAGTTGATATGGAATCTGTCTCATAGAAAATAAAAGTGAGACATAGATATCCTACCTTAAGTCTTCACTTTCGTCGTACATAGTCAACCCTCCTATATAATAAATATAGGATTATTATATATTTATTAATAATAAATTGATATATTTCATAAAATTTATTATTTTTTTATGACCATTATTACATTTAATTTAATATATCTATGTTAATGTTATATTTCGGGAAATAACCGCATTTTTTCTTATATGTTTTGATTGGTTATATTTTTCCCTCTTAAATAGATTATGGTTCCATCATCATAAATATCTAAACCACGATAAAAATATCATAAATATTCATTGTATTTTTCTTTATATTAATCCACCCAATTTAGTGATAGGAAATGAAATATATTGTTCATGGATATGGCTGGTCATATGTATGTAAGAACATAATTTCCATTTTCATATTAGATTGATAGAATGGAAAATAAATAATATATTATCATTAAATAATAATATATATATATATAATATATAACATATATTATTTAAACTCATTGTTAATAAATTTCATGTAAATAATTAATGAGTCACATCACTTCAAGAGGATCTAGTTTATGATTATCAATAGCAACGTTATCTGGTTCCCAGAAAATAGAGTGTATAAAGATATGTTTATTATAATGGTTCCAGAATCATAATAAAATCATAAATATTATAAATATCATATATAATCTCTAAATAATTAATGATGTTTTATTTTATTTATTTACTGATGTAGAATGCCTTTATTTTCTTAAAAATAGTTTTCATAAAATGACTTCCATAATATTAAAATCATATTTTTTAATTTCTAATTAATTTATCACAAAACAATTCAATATACAAATATATATACACTATATATTTTCATAAATTATGTAATAATATCTTTACTCTTCATCCTAATGTCTAAGTGATACCTGTCATATTAGATAAAAATATTTTAATAGTATGTCATGTTACATTTAAACATGGAGTTTTTTGTAACCCAAGATAAACTAGTTATTGTGTGTAACATAGCTAAACAATATTTTTGTGTGTAATATAATATAAACCTATTATTTTATGTAATAAAAAAATTCAAAAATATTAAATTAATTCAATACAAATATTTCAAAAATTATTGGGGTTTTATATTAAATCCATGTTAAAATGAATTTCACCCTTGAAATTTGTCTCATCCCTAAAAGGAATAGAATTTTGTAATTCAATCTCAGAATCCCACATCATACAAATGAATAATAAAAAAAATTGAAAAAGAATTTTGGAAACATAATTGTTTCCCAATGTAACTTATAACTAATTTTCCACATAAGAGAGCATAGATTGTAAATGAATATTTTCACATGGAAGAAAACCATAAATAATTATAAAGAATTAAAATGATCACTAATAACAAGAAAGTGGGTGATCCAGATATTCTAAGTTACTATAAATATATATACGAAATATAAATTAAATGATCACTGATATCATCAAAAAATGGTTATACTAGGACAATATTTTATTTCAATGTCCTCTTCTTAATTTTGATGAATTTTCACAAGAAGATACATTTACTTACATTAATTAAATTTGATAAGCATAATAAAACCCTTTGATTGTACCTTCATCAATTTACGCTTAATCTCTTATCCAATAATGGATATTGAATTTTATTAATGGATGAATGACCAATGTATCACTTGATAAATAAAGAGTCGTAATTCATTACTACTGTAACGAGTTGATAGAAAAAACAGGTTATAATAGGCTATCCAATATGAATAAAATAATACATTAAACTCTAAAAAATAATTAAATTTTTAACATAGACCATTTCATAAATTATTAATATTAAAAAAACTCAAAAAGATAAAAAATAAAAATCTTTATAAAGAATTTAATTAATTTTCCAAAATGAACATATCATTAATCCCCCAAATTACATGGAATAGATTTTAATTATCACAAACAAAACATGTGAATACCTTAATCATGTATTTTATTGAAATAAAATTTCAATAAAAACATATCGAAAAAAACATGAATCCATATTCCATATAAAAATCAATTATTGTTGAATATATTCCTTAAATCTAAAAATAATGTTAACTCCATCAATGAAAATGCCAACCATATTTTAAAAAAAATCATTAATCTCTTATAACGAATTTTTTACTATACAATTTCATTTACCCAAATCAATCATATCATTATCTGAACATCATTATCTGAATATAAAGAACATATTAACTATTAATTCCAACATATCAGCTTCCCATTAAATAATATTTTTAGTATGTCGGTATCATTCAACATATCCTCTAAAAATATTAATGAAAAAATAATACTTAAAATTCCATATAAACATCATTTTTTATATAAAATAAATCCCATAAATAATCATGTAAATAATTCCACCTCCTTCACCAACCATTAACCATGCTTCATCATCTTATGTAGTGTCCCAGATTTTTTCAAACGTGTGGACCATCAATTTTGTGTTATAATTCCATTAATCATCCCTAATAATGATACCAAAAAGGATCAATGAGTTATCTAGATCCGGGTCTCATTTTGAGGATAGAGACCTAAAATTTTGAGAAAATACTCAGCCGAATAGTTAGGGATAATTGTGTTGCACATCTCACATGGTTTTCCTAAACCACGCTGTTGTAGACAGTGGATCAGTAGGGTTCGTACAATTTTTCTACAACCATGAAATGTAAGCACATGATTGTGCAAGATTTCAAAGGATTGGGACAATGACTTTTAAAACCATTATCACATGTCATGTTAAACTATATACCTAACCATGTGGAGTTTCCCTTTTGAACTAGATAATGGTGCACCATTGGCACGTAGCTTGGACAACTATGCGGCCAAACCATGTGCCATTTTTTAAGCTGATATTCTCAAAACTCACGTCATTAATGATTTAACCTATTTCCTTTCATTCTCTTTTACCTCTACTACTCTTGAGCCTCCTACTCCATCATATAAATATATCACCACCTTTTTTTAGGTTTTGATATAACTCCTACATATGATACTTGATTCATTCAGTGTCAGATCTACAAGAATCTAGTGGTATGATCTTCAATCCTCTCCAATCTATTTATAGTTCTTAATTATATCCATTATCCACTTTGGGTGTAAGATCATCTAACCCAATATTATGTATTTTTATCTTATCATCATTTTCTTTTAGCCAGACTCAAATCAGAGGTAGATACTAGATAAGGTAAGATCTATGAGGCTAAGGTAGGTGGTCTGGGTTCTTTCACTTTGATTCATTGTGTTCCATAAATTTTTCCAATGTTCCATTCCCCAGACCACTCCAAAAACCCCTTCAAATTGTTAATTAAATTATTCCAAGTGGTACCACAAATGTATAATAATCCCAAGTACTATAAAATCATCTATGAGGATTATTTCCTTGACTCGGACCAACAAACTAGATATGTTATTCCTTTTATGGATTAATTTCCCCTTGAATAATATTTTTAAAATACCTGGGGGTGTTTCATCTTATTTTCTAACATGAATTATTAATTTTTTCGAATTTTGAAATGAGACCTATGTTAGACCCCCTATCACACCTTGCCTTAGTTAATTTCTTGGACATAAATGAATTGGCCAAAGGGGTAGGCCATGTTCATTATTCCTTATTAATTAAATGAAATTTTCTAATGACATGCCTTAACTAAAAATCCTAAAGTGATCTAATTTCTAGAATTAGATGAAATGGTACCTATTTCTATCCTTGTTATAAATGTATGGATTTTTTATTTATTTCACCTTATTAAAAAGGATGAAACAAGGGGTCCCGACTTAACGACCCCTTCAATAGACTCTCAACAATTATTAAATCATGTTGTTGTTTTTTAAACTCACTTTGGGAGACATCAGATATGCTTGATATGGTAACTCTTAGAGCTATCTCTTTTTACCTCTAAATGAGTGAAATTGGTTCCCCATGGGAAACCCCTAGGATGGTCTTGATTGCACATTGGTTGAACCCTGCCTCAAGAAATACATGAGACCCATAATGTGATACTAGGTATAGTCTTGGTGGCCAATACCTGACATTACACACCATGATTATAGTGACATGTCGGACTTATTTCGGGTCACCACAGACAAACTCCGTAGCATTTCTCTTTTGATGAGCCCCTAGGGCGATACATAGAAAGTATGTTATGATATCCATGGATGATATTAAAGTGTATCTCTATATTTTATAAATTAGTTTTCATATTGAATTAATTAAAATGTAAATGAATATTTTAAAAACGTGAAATTATACCATGCTTTTGGATACATAGGTATATGTTCCCAAATCCCAAGTAGAGGCTTGAGAAAATACAGTTACCTGGAACCTTGAACCTATTACATTACCTTTGAAGAATCCTTTTCTTCTGAATTGCCGTAAAATAGAAATGAAGGTAAATTGGATGGTTATACAATTGTAACATAGTCCAATGTATTTAATTATATAATTCAATATTTCAATTAAATTATTAATGCACATTAGTGATTTTTATTTTTTATGAAATGAAAGGATATAAACACCATCGGTGGTCGGATACTATGATTATATCTCAATCCATTCTTGGGTTTCATTGGTACTAGAGTATTCTTTATGGTTTCATGTTTTGAAAAAGGAAAAAAACCACCATCCAATTCTTAATTAACCATTTTGGATGATGATGTTAGCATAGGACCGATCCAATGCTAATTATGATAGTCATAATAGTTTTTGTCATATTGTGTGATCTGATAGCATATTGTATATTCTTGTATCCATATTTCCTACATTCTTATTTGTTTATCGCCACATGATGTAACATCATCATTTTATTGTATCATTATTTTATTCTTATTCTTCACTTGTATTATATATCTTTTTCTTGTTGTATATTCACCTGGAATGATTTAATATATTATTTCTTCTTCTCTTTGTCCACCTCGGCTATTTTACCATATTTATATTTTTTTTATCTCCTCTAATCAATGGGGGGATTGTCTCCCCACAGACTCACCAAAATCTCTTAATACTAGTCAATAGCCCCTGGCATCCTGGGAGGCATAGTTGAGGTCATGTGGTCGTCGTCTCTATGAACTATGAAATGGAATCTGGGGAATGAATCTACAAAGTGGTATCAAAGTTGGTTATCCTTTTTTATACTATTTAGGTATGGAATGAGACTAGGAAATTCGAATTTGGTAATGAGCTTGTTCATGGGAGTAGTTACCCCATGTACAAGGAAAACCCAAATTTTCTAGGATGTCTTAATATTGTTATTGATTCAACTATAGTAGTTTCATATATTTCACCATAGGGTGACAAAATTACATGATTTATTATTATATTAATGATATATTTATTATTTTAATCCAATTATGTGAGGTAACATTAGAATCATTAATCATAATAGGAACAATAAGACATAAAATGTCATGCATTATTCCATTAAACATTTTTTTCTCATCTGTATTACATTCATTGCTTGTGATTGTTGTTGCGCCTTAGTTGTTATGTTTTGAAGTGTTCTAGTATTATCCATGATGGATTAATTGGTTTAATGGGCCAATAATTCAACTTTTATTTGTTTGATTTCTGACTTACAGTTGCATATCATCTGATCAAACAAATTTATCTCATGTTACACCTGTCATCTGGTGTAATTGTTAGGATGCAGTTAGTTGACACACCAATTTCAATTTTTATGTTGTATAGGACCTTATAAATTATAATTGGAGACATAATTGAGTATATTGTGAGACAAATAATATATTAAATAAAAATTAATCTCAATCAGTCAAAATTAGTGCTTTCTTAAAATGAAATTCATCACCTTTGGATAGGTATCAGGAAACGTTAACCTAGCCCGACCATAATAGGGGGATCTAGGTCGTGTCTCATTTGATCCTTTGGTTGATAAGTATTCCCCAAAAGAACGATCTCCAGGAGAATGTAGAGTTTGTGGTTCTTAATAGGTGTCCCTTGTATCGGTCCTTCTCCTTTTCATTTCCTCTTTGTTAAAAATCATGTATAGTGCATGAACATGGAAATTGTATAGAAATGACACTCTGAATAACTCATCTTGTACAATAGGAATGTGGTGATGAGAACACTCTTGTTGTGGTTGGCCCTAGGACACCAATGATACATCTAGTAATGCAATGTATGGAACCTCTTGTAGATCATCCACTCTCTGATGATGCTCAGTTCCATGATAGAATTCTATGATTCATGAAATCAGTACAAGGTTATATTATACCATTTCCTTATATGGTAGATATGAATAGATATTTCCACCAGTTGTATCCTACAACCTTATCAATAGATAGAGGAACTTAGCCTACTGATTCATGGACTATGTTCAGGATATTTATCATCAATAATATTGAAATGCCTATAGATAATTGATTCAAGCTCACGAACTACACTCTATGCGACTCTGCCAGGCTTTAGTGGGACGCAATGACTCAGGTTGGTCAATAAAGGGGAATTGTCTAGGAATACCTATAGATATCCTGCAATAACTACTTCTTCCTATAGTCAGAGATAATAGATAGCTTTTGGTAATTCATGATCCTTAAGCAAGGTAACAATTCAATTATTGAATATTAAGATTGCTTCAACTAATTGTAGTGTTTTCCCCAACCAAGACTGGTGATGAGAATACTATTGTGAGGATCTTCGATGATGGTATTTCATACACCATTCACTCATTGGTTGACATCTTTTGGAATACCACATTTTCATTGATTGTAAATCATGCCCACATCACTAAGAGAAATATGAGGAAATCTGAGGATGTGATGCAAGACAGTATAGCTTCTAAAAGAATTAGTGGTTTACCAGGTGGAAGAAGTGACTCTTATAGGGTACAAATAGGGGAAGTAGAAGACATGTGATATTCAATTATATATTTTTGGTGTGTCACCAGTGTGGTCTGACAGTTCATAAAAATCCCTATTGTATAAGGAACCCGATATACTACTGGTCTTGCGGTAGGATGGGTCACCTCCGGCATTTATGCTGCTCATTTTCTATAGTTCCAAGTGAAAAACATTATTTTTCATAACCACCATAAATTTAAGGATTGGGGACTCCTTTTAATGAATAAATATGGTCTTCTACAATTTGATCTAGCCTTGAAGGTTGTCGTGGAATAGGTAGTGAAGCTACAATGATTCATCGTCCACAGACTAGACCTACTCAGGCTATTCAGGAATCATCTTAGGGTCATGGATAAGGCCAGATATATTGAATGTATCTTGTCCAAGAAGAAAATATTCTTGGTCCATCTACAGTTAGAGTTACTATTCTAATAGCCTCTAATCTAATATCTACCTTATTTTTATATAGGTTCATCACACAACTTTATATCTGCTGAAACTATTGGACATCATGGACAAGTAACATAGTACTCAAGTGGTGTTATGAAAATTAATATTACATTATGTGTTCGGGAATTGGTTGTATTCTAGTACTATGAATACAAATTAAATTAGGTGGGTACAATTTTCTATGGAGTTTCTTCTTCCTCGAGATGACGGGCTTAGACATCATTCTCGTGTTGGACAAGCACATACCCGATCAAAACTAAGAGTATTTAAATGTCTTACTAGTGACTTTTACATCACCCAATGGAAATATGTATATACATAGAGTGGATGGGATCTCAAGGACAATATAGATGGACTAAATGTTATTGGTCCAGGTGGTGTAATATCCCATATGGCTTGTCTCTTTATGAGTGAGTAGGGCTGTCTCTTGTAGAATTTTATTTAATGGTGGATCATTTAATAGATGTTTCCCTAATTATTTCATCTTACCACTTGAGAGTGAGATTGAGTTTACTATAGAGCTATTTCTTGGTGTGGATCCAACATCCTTCACTATATCTCAAAAGGATCCTACAGAGCTCATATAATTGAAGAATAATCTTGAAGAAATAGAGTATGAGGTTCTTATGAAACCCATCACATCACCATGGGGTTCAAATATCCATTACACCAAGAAGGTGGATTGTATCCTTATTTTTTGCGAGGTTTACCACTGTATGAACCAACATAAATTGAATAACAGCTTTAAATATCCTCATATAGACGACATCTTCATCCATCTTCGAGGATAAAATATTTTGTCAAATATCAACATGTTTATGGGATATACTTATGAAAATGTAAGACCATTAAACATACCACCTAAAATTTTATGAAGCAGGTACGACTTATACAAGTACATGGTTATGTCCTTCCATCTGGAGAACATACTGACAGTGTTCACATATCTAATGAGTCAGTTTTTTCACCTATATCTTGATTCCTTCTTTATAATCTTCATAAAATAAATCTTAGGGTACTCATTCCCTAGACATGGCCATGCTGACCATCATGAGATTGTGCTAAGTACATCGAGATATCATTAGCTATATGTGATTTTCATTAATTTCCACTTTTGGATCTGTAAGGTTTACACATTTGGTCATATCTTATATGAGGCAGGTGTATCAGTTGACCCAAAGAAGGTTCGAATCATGGTTTCATAGGAGTATCCCAATAATGTGTTTGATATACACAACTTATTATGGATAGTTGGCTATTACTGGTGATTTGTCTAGGACATCTCACCTCTAAAATCTCTACTTTTGGACTTGACCATGAAGGGTGTGAAATTTGACTGGATTTAGGCTTGTGATATTTATATTCATAAGTTAAAGTGATTAATAATTTTTTTAATCTTTATTCTTCATGATAAGTGAATGATCTATAATATATATTGTGATGCTTCTAGGATCGATTTGGGTGTAGTTATGATGTAGGGTTATTGAGTCATGGAATATAGATCCCACCGGCTAATGCATCATGATTGGAACTACCCCACTAATGATATATAACTAACAACTTTGGTTCCTTGTATACATCATTAGTTGACCTATTTCTTGGTATAATGATTCATTTCTTACATGAAACATGAAGCTCTCAAATACATATTTGTACAACGATACTTGGGTTTGAGATAGTGTTGGTGGGTGGAATATCATAGATACCATAGATGGGTGTATTATTGTATTTCATATATGATATTTAGGTTTTATTTTTCATATTTAGTTATTATGTAATACATACCTTTATGATTTCCATTTTTTAAAGTTCGATAATTTCATTTTGAGAAGTGTGGACTACTACCTCCTCATAGCAATGTGACTTGTTCACGCCTTAAATGGAATATATTAAGGATTAATTTAGTGAATTTATATGATATATATGAAATAATAATTCTAAATTATTTATAATATATATACATATATATGTCATTTACATTGGTTCTTTCACTATGATAATAATACAGAAATAGTTTCCATGCGTATGTATGACCTACATTCTACATAAATAGTGTATTGTATTTCATACTTTTATCTTATATATAATATTATAGATACATATATTATGAATATATGTGATTTTTATATTAGGATTTAAATTATATAAATCCTGATATAATTATGAGGACCAAAATAATATAACATATTATGAGACATGTAAGAAAAACGAAGCGAATATTACCCAAAGTGTAACATTAACATATAATTTTTAACAAGAGGGTAATATAAAGTCATCATCAAACCATATATTTTATTAGATATTATAATATGGTTCTTTAAATGATTTGTAATAATCTTTTACTAATAATACATTAGGTTTTTTGGGTATAGTGAGAGTCAAGACATAAGGTAAGGGAATTTAATATCAATTTTTTTTATGATATACATTCCATATCCACCACTCGATTATTTTTTCTGTTGTATATAATACCAATGAATATATTATATTATTCCTATAATTAAATTTATGGGTATTTACATATCCATTTTATCATCTTTCCTTCAAGGGTTTTATGATTCAATAGTTACCAAATTGATAATGTAATTTTGTCTCAAATTTCATTAATTGAGATGCATGCCATGTTATGCACCTATATAATTATATGTGGTGTATAAAATTATTATTTACATGATATATCATGAATCTCGTTTTTTAATTATATTTTCTGTTCCATGTATGTTTATATTTTTACCTAGGGAGTATGATTCAAAGATACCATTTGGTAAGAGTTTATTTAGAAATTATCATCATCTATGAAGATTGTTTAGGATTAAACATCTATTGATGAGATAATATGATCCATATATTAAAAATAGTCATGTGTTTTATTATCATTTTTTTAGGATATATTCAGGAATTGTTACAATTTTTCCACTCTCAGGAACATAAGAATAATTAAATATTATTTTTAAGAAAGATCGAATTTACCTCTCAATTTGGTCGGAAAATCTGTGTTCCTTCACAACTATGTTTTCTAAAAACATATTCAAAAAAATATTCAAATATTATATAATGATAATTGAAAGACATTTTTACCCAATTTTTTCCTTTAACTTTTTTTTAATTAATATTTTTTTTTCAGTCGAGGCACTTTCCAAAACATTTTATGGTAAAAAAATAATGATCGGCATATACATATTAACCCTATATCATTACCATAAAACCATTGAAACATAAATTGAAATAGTAGAAATATACCTTTTTAAGAAAAATCATTTCCTAATTTTCTAGAAATTCATTTTGTTGGATTTCATTGAAAAAAAATTTAAATTTTTTTTTTGGACACCTCAAGTATTAATCATGTTTTAATGATCACAAATCATATTACTGTTAATTAATCTCAACATTAATTACACATCTGGCTAATGATCTTCAGTCACAATAATAACTACACATCATGTTTTAATGATAACAAATCTTATTGATGTTAATTACTCTCTTTATTATTTACAAGTCTTATGCATTATCACAAATCTCACTTATATTATCAAGTATTTATATTTATGATTCAAGTTCTCTTACTCTCTAATGATTAAACTTAATCAATATTCTGCATATTACTATCTAAGTTTAAATACAGATATTTTTCTAAGTATAGAGACACCATGATGTTTGACAGAGTAAGACAGACTGAGTACAAGACACATTCAGAGTGACCCAGACACCGTGAAGGACACACCGTGAAGGACACACCGTGAAGGACACACCGTGAAGGACACACCGTGAAGGACACACCGTGAGCTACTCACCATGACCGAGGCACCGTGAAGCACTTATCGTGAAGCAATTATTGTGAACCACATACCGTGAAGACTATACCGTGAAGAAGACATCGTTTACATAATCACTGTGACACCATTTCTTAACATTTTTTCAATATTATTTGAATAATTCTAACGTTCATATTTGATGTTTTTAATGCAATTAATGTTATTTAATGGTAGTTTTTGGCATGTCAAGAAATTGTATATTGTACCTATGAAAAGGCAATCATTCATACTACCAGAATGAGTAGAATATAAGGAATTTTGAGATGCAGTACACTTAACAAGTGTAAGCAGTGGTGTAAAAGTGTGACGATACAACAAGAAGAACCGACATACACCCGAGAGCACTGTACTGAACAAAAATAACAATCCTGAGCAAGAATGAGATTGAATGACTTTCAAATAACTCTCATGAGTGCAATATAACACCACTGAAGAACACACGATGAATCAAGAGATCATTTTAACTCCTTTAGAACACAAGATGAACTACGACACTCTGTTTTTCAACAGAAAAACCAGAGGAGGACTAAGAAGAAATGCTACTAAATCCAACGAGTCCAGAGCTGCATTTCTAATCACTGGAGCTTTCTAAACTCTTATCTATTCTCTCTAAGTGATTTTTTTATTTACATTAGAGGAGTGTGGTGTACTCTGTATATCTCACACACACACTATCTCCTGCACTGAACTGGAGGATATCAAAATCCTCACTCTAAAACTCTTAACTCTTGTTTACCCACGTAAACTGTGGAAGAGGTCCTTGTGTGGCCTGATCTCTATTTTGTTTCCCATTAAGAACAGTGGTAGAGGTCCTTGTGTGGCCTGGACAGTTTTGTAAACTGTTGTTAACCCCGATCCAGGGTGTGGATCAAATTTATATAAATTTTAGAGGACTAAGTCTAGGCTTGAGACTGAACCTCTTTTTACATTAGTTGTGCATCTTTAGTTTAATTTTAAAGTATACTACATATATCTTTTATACTCCCCTACTATTACTTTGAAATACAATACTATTTTAAAGCTACTTTGATAGTTAAATTAGCATGTTTTACACTTATTGTAAATCAGTGGGTTAGTTTCAAAAGTTAGCTTGATCTTATGGTTAAATTAACTGAGACCTAATCAATCTTTGAGAAGCTATGTGAAAATTTACAATCTGTATAAATTCAGTACAGTTTAACTTGATTTATAAATAGGGGGTTTTAAATAGAATATAATTTTAATAGAAATTTTAATTGGGACTCAATTCACCCCCCTCTTGAGTATCCACCCCGACCAACATTTGGTATCAGAGGGTGTTTTTATTTAAGGATTTTTTTTAACTATGATTTTCGTTTCATCTTTAAAGATCTTAAATTTCTGTTATTTCTAAATTTTATCTCTTTAAATTTAATTTCTAAAATCTAGTTATGGACAATAGACTTGAGGGTTCTGCTACTAACAGGACACCTTTCTTCAATGGTACAAACTATGCTTAGTGGAAGCTTAAAATGAAAATTCATTTAGAAAGCATGGGTTTTGATATTTGGACTGCTATAGAATCTCAATATAAAATTCCAGAAACCAAAAGAACAAATTGTGATGAACCTACAAAGACTAGCTACAATAATAATTGTAAAGCTTTGAATGCCCTGTATTGTGCCTTATGAGATGAATAGTTTAATAGAATTAATGCTTGTAAAATTGATTTTGAAATTTGGGATACTTTAGGTGTTACTCATGAAGGAACAACCAATGTTAAAGAAATGAGATTGAATACATATACTATTAAATATGATAATTTTAAAATGAAAACTGATAAACCTATTTCCGATATGTATCTCAGGTTTAATGAGATTGTCAATACAATGAATTGCCTCAGTAAAGCTGTTCCAGCAAAGGAACAAATTATGAGGATACTAAGATGTTTACCAAACCAATGGAGAGGCACATCTATTTCAATCAGAGAGTCATGTGACATTGCTTCTCTACCTGTCAAAGAACTCATTGGAAAGCTTATGATGTATGAGGTAGAACTCAAGGTGAATAAAGAGGAAGAGGATGAACCAAAAAGGAAATCAATGGCTTTCAAGACTACTATTTCAAAGAACAAATACAAAGAAAAAGCTCAAATACAAACTGAAAGTTCAACAAGTGAATGCTCAGACTCTGATAGTGATGCTAAAATGGATCAGATAGCTAGATGGTTTAAGAAATTTTATAGGAAGAATAAATTTTTCAGAAAATCAAATTACAAAGGAAAGTATGACAATAAGGGACATTATAAGAAGTACTGGAAAAAGCCATATAAAAGTGATGGAGTTGTTTGCTATGAGTGAAAAAGAAAACGACACATTAAGGCAGACTGACCAAAGCTAAAATTCAAGAAGAAATATGATTACAAGGACAGTAAGTAAAAGAAAGTTATGAAGGCTACCTGGAGTGCTTCTGAAGACAGCACAAGCGAATCTGAAATGTATGGTTCTAAAAAGAATCGTGCCAACATGTGTTTCATGACAAGCACATCTTAGGTAACCTTAGATGCTTTTATTTTAAATTCTTATTATTCTGGAGATGATGCATAATCTGATTTGGATTATAAAAACATAACTAGTGAGGAATTATTTGAATATTGTAATATTCTAGAAGAGACATACAATGAACTTAAGGATAAATACAAATCATTGAAGAAACAACATGCTCTCACTAAAATTGTTAAAACTGAACTTACTATTGAAAAAGAGAACAATTGCTCAACTGTTAAAGGAGAACACTGAACTCAAAATGTCTAATGAGCAACTTAGAAAGTACTTATAGAAGTTCACAAATGGAAAGGATACACTAACAAAAATGCAAGGAAATCTAGTGGCACCAAAATACACTATTGGAATATGCTACAAACCTGGATAGAGACAGTTTACTAAGAATAGCTTTATTCCTAAATCTGGACAGAATACTGCTAGTTCTAGATCTGGAAATCCCTATGCTTCGACTAGTTATTCACATAGTTATAAATAAAATAGAGTATATCTTTCAAAATCTATTGATTCTGTAAATTATATGAGACCCATAAGATAAATTTGGGTACCAAAATCATTGATTGCTAACCTGTCTGGACCCAAGATGATCTGGGTACCAAAATCATACTCTATCTAAAACTGTTTTGAAGAAAACCTGCTTGAAGAGTTCCCACAAGAAGACATGGTATTTGGACAGTGGATGTTCAAGACATATGTCTGGGTATTACTAATGTTTCAAGAGTTTAATAAAGGTTGATGGAGGCTATGTTACCTTTGGTGATAATTCTAAAGAAAATATCATTGGCCTAGGCCAAATTGGTAACACTGATTCAGTTTTAATATCTAAAGGTTTATTTGTTGATGGACAGAAATATAATCTATTAAGTATTTATCAATTATGTGATGATGGTTTTAATGTCATGTTTGAAAATGATTCTTGTAATTTTTTTAATTCTAAAAATGTTTTAGTATTTTCTGCTTTAATAAATGAAAATGATTATGTTGTTGATCTAAATTCCTTAGCTAAACAAAATGTTACCTGTTTAAATGCATTTTATAAAGAGTCTTGGCTTTGGCATAGAAGATTAGGACACTGCAATATACACTCACTTAGTAAAATAACAAGGAATAACTTGGTTAGAGACTTACCCAAACTTGAGTTTCCAAATGACAAAGTGTGTAATCCCTGTCAAAAGGGAAAGCAACACAAAATCTCTTTCAAACCAAAGAAAGAAGTATCAAATTCTCAACCTCTTGAGTTTGTTCACATGGATCTATTTAGACCATATATAGTTTCTAGATTAAATGGAAAGCACTATGTCTATGTCCTGGTAGATGAATTTTCTAGATATACTTGGGTATACTTCTTAGCTCACAAAAGTGAAGCTTGTTCTTATTTTATTAAATACTCCAAGTCTGTAGAAAACCATAATAGACTTAAGATTAAAAATCTAAGAAGTGATCATGGCCATGAGTTTGAAATTCATGATTTTGAATCCTATTTCTCACACAATGTCTATAGTCATAACTTTTCTGCTCCTAGGACACCTCATCAAAATGGTGTAGTATAAAGAAGAAATAGAACTCTGCAAGAAATTGCAAGAACTATGCTTAATTAATATGACCTGTCTATTTATTTTTGGGTTGAAGCTGTGAATACATCTTGTTATATTATTAATAGAGTCTTAATTATACCTATTCTTAAGAAGACCCCATATGAGTTGTGTAATAATAGAAAACCTAAAGTCAACTACTTTAGAGTCTTTGGTTGCAATGTCTTTATTCTCAATACAAAAGATAATCTGGATAAGTTTGCTTCTAAGACTGATGAAGGAATCTTTTTAGGATATTCTTTAACCAGCAAAGCCTATAGAGTTTTCAATAAGAGACCCAAGTATGTGGAAGAATCTATTCACATCAAATTTGATGAAACTGATCCACATGAGTCTAAAACCTCTTTTGAGAATCTTGAATATGATTTATCTATTCTGGACCTTAATGATAAAATCAATGAACCTTCTATAAAGACAACCAACTCTGGACTTATTCCAGAATCTGGTTCTAATGAACCCGAACCTAGAGAAGAACCTGAAATTTATAGTCCTACCTTTACTAGATCAACTCGAATTCTACAGAATCATCCTTTATATGATGTTGTAGGAAATCCTGATAGAGGGACTCAGACTAGATATTCTATTAGAAATTAGGTTGAATATCAAGCCTTCTTGTCACATCTAGAACCTAATAACATTGATGATACTATTAATGATGAATTTTGGGTAATTTCTATGCAATAAGAACTCAATCAGTTTGAAAGAAATAAAGTGTCGAATCTTGTTGAAAGACCTAAAGACACTTTCACCATAGGCACTAAATGGGTGTTTAGAAATAAAGTATATTATTCTGGAAACATAGTTAGAAACAAAGGTAGGCTAGTTTCACAAGCCTATAGTCAAGAAGAAGTAATTGACTATGAGGAGACCCTATGAATATTTCTATGAATATGTCTAGGTATTTCAGTAAGGGTAAGTATAATGGTGAGAAAAAGTACATGAAAATGTCATCGAATTTTGGTAAAGTATATAATGAGTGTTTTCCATGAAATAAATTTTTGTTTGGATAATACATGTCGATGTGGTTCTTAAAGATATGTACCTAGTAGTAACAACTTTTTCATGGTTTTTTAGGCATCACTCAAGTGTAACATGGTATATTATAAAAGACCTTAGTGTGAACCTAGTTTGAAACTCTTGGGGTATATGATTTGAGAATTAAATAATTCTTTTGATCAATCCTAATGTTTTTAAATATATGATGACTATGAATAACATAGGATAAACAAAATATTTCCTAGATTAGTTATGTATGTTTCATTATTTGGACACCCTAAATGAAATTGATAATGATTATATGGTTATCTACTATGACATGTGTTTCTCACCCCATGCTTTGTGGTCATACTCAATACCAAGAAGTGGTAGAAATTGAGTTAAATATGAATTTTTCTTATTTGGAACATGTGGGAATTATAAAAATTGATTACTTATGTGGAAACCGCCTAAATAACATTGGTAAGGTGGTACGGTCATTGTATATACTTCTGAAGATATGGAGAAAAAAAAATGTAAATGTTATGGGATGTTATTCTAGTATTGTTTAAATAAAATGTAAGAAAAATTATTATATTAAGGTTGATGAAACTCAAGAAATTATTCATATTTCAAATTCTAGTTCTAGGGGAGTTATGGAATATGATAATGGAGACAAATTAATGGTTTTAAAATAATGTTGGTGGTGTAAGGGTATATGTTTTAGAATTAAAATATTACAAATAAATAAATATATACATATTTTCAATATATGTTTTTCATTAAGTACTAAATAGGTTATGTTGAATTTTGGTGAAGACATAGAAATGTGATTTATTATAAAGGTGACATTTTGATTAAGGGAAGGTAACCCTTAATGTGTTCATGATTTTGTTAAAATTATGTTCTCATGTGATAAAGAGATAATTGATTTGGGTAATGTAAATTAGATAATATCAATGACCATAGAAATAATTAAGTATTTGTTGATAATTAGTTTATGTTATCATGTATTATGTTTACAAATTTTTTTATTGAAGGTATCTATCCAAGAATCTTTGTACTAAGAAACCATTCACGTTTTCAATAAAATATTATGAAAATTATGATTACTAACATGTTTCTTGAGAATATATTATAAATTTATTCATATGTTTGGGATGTTGAAACAAATATCTACTATAAAATATATAGGGGATCAATGTTAATATTATTTATTAACCATCATTTAGTCATTTTTTATTTTTTATTTTTTATTTTTATAAGGGTTATGATGTTAACTAGTTATAGAATTTTAGGTTAAACATAGGATTTAAATTGTGAGAATAATGTATTGTCTCACCAAATAAATATTTATACATATTCGATAGCTTATTATAAAGAATATTTGTGGATGGTGACTGATGACTTATTGGATACCTTATCATAGACCTCATGATCTACTACTACTTTTGGAATGAAAAATTATAATTACTATTTTTAGGAAATATTTGTGGTGGAAAATGATCAAAGAACAAAAAGGGTAAGATTTTAATAAATTATGTAATTATTTCATCACATGAAAATTCATTAACTTTACTAAAAAATGACCCTAAAACCAAAAATGTTATCTTAATACCTTTATTTCTTGTCGATCAAATTTCACCTTATATCATCGAAGATCTGTGGCTTTGTGATTGTAAAATTTATCCAAACCTTGTTAATTATCACTCTCAATAAAAACATAATAGTTATATTTATCTATCATGTCTATGCTTTTACAACCCACCTTTATTCTCCTATGTGGAATCTTATGGATAACAATTATGTTTATAACATTCCTTTTTTTGAAGGATGTTTTAGTATTAATTTTTATGAAGTGGGTTTATATGAAAGATCATTTAATTATTGAATCCTTGATAACCAAGTGGAATTTTTAGGAGAAATTCAATTTAAGGTTCGTATAAAGTAACAACCTAATATTTTTGAATTTTTTTCAAACTAATTTAATATATTTGATATTTTTCATTTTACACAACACTAAAGAAATTTCATTATATTATATCACTATATTTGGGTTGGTTTATATAAAAAACCAGCTTATTCATGCACTAAACTTATCATAATATTTTGTATTCCCTATTAGGAACACCAAAGTGATCTTACGATACATGAAAGACAGACTTTCATCAATGGCTTGGGTAACACCTAAGATAAGTTCTACTGAAAAATAATATATTATTAAAAATATTTTTATTTAATATAATAAGATAAAACCTAGACATTATGTTTTCAGTTATAAATAGGATTAAATATTCTATTAAAATATTTTTTTTAATTCATTGGTTATAAATTAATTAGAAATGAAAATGAGAACCAATTAAATATAATATTAATTTTTTTCTAAATACTACATTTATGATAAAAATGAATATTATCATAATAAATTAAATTAAATGCTATTGGTGAATAGTATTTGTGAAATATAGATTTTATATATTAAATGAAATATTTTTTAATATTCATAAAATATATTTGATAGGAATAAAATAGGAACAATCCCAATATTACACATAAAACCTATACAAAAGTTGTTCTACCACATTTTAAAGGAGAACCATTTTTAAGTATAAATTTTGAAACATTTATAATATTAGTATGTGTAAATACACTTAATTTTTTAAATTAAACATTATAATTCATTTATGGAGAGTTTTGGGTAATTTTCATGATTTTTCATTCCAGATGAACTGTGAAAATATAGAATTTTAATTCAAAACTACTTTTTCATCTAATATATTTATAAGGTAAAATAATATTTCAAATATGTTTAAATGTAAAATTATATCAATTATACAAAAAAAATTACGTCATTTTGATAAATTTAATTTTGAAAATAGATATAAAAACATATCAAAATTTTGAACATTTTTACATTAAAACCCGAGTTGTCATCCCGTCTGGTAAATTAATTTTAAATTAATTTTATCTTCTTGTGTGATAGAAATTTTGGGAAATGAATTACATATTTTAAATCAAAATAATTTATAATATCTAATATGCTAAAATTATTATTAGTAAAATTTACCAGTAAATGTTATTAAATTTATTTACAACGATTAATTGAAAAAGTATCTTTACAAGTAAGTAAACCTTAAACATAAAAGCCAAAATTACATATAAACTTTTCCAAAATCCATTGAATGGAAATATTTAGAGCCTATAATCACTTTTATCATATTGGGAACATTATTGGGGCAACATTTGAATGGAAAAACGTGGGTTGAATTCCCTATCCAAAAAATTACAGCACTTCCACTTCTCCTCCACTATAAAAAGGCATTCACCACTTCCACTTCCTCGTACCTCTAAAGAAACATTGGATAGAACCAGATATGACTAAATATATCTAAAACATCATTAAATTAAACCTATAATCCTTATCTTGGGCATAAATAATCCATGTAATCCCTTTGGTGGAAACCAAACTGAGTTACCCGAACAAGAGGTTATATCTTATCTCAAGCTATTTTGATTTATTTTCATTAAACAAAACCTAAATTCATCCTATTTAATGATTATATAATAAAATAAATATAAAAAGTTTACTTATATGTTATAATTAGAAGTTTTATAACTAAACATACACACCCAACCATATAATGTGTAATGAACTTGTTGTTATTGTGTACTATGAACTACTGTCTCACGAAATGATGTAGTTTATTATTACTTTACAATCTCTATTTGATGATAATTATAAAAAGAAAAAGTATTTTTATATTTTACAAATTATATTTCTGATTTATTCATTCTTTATTTATTATTATATAACATATAACTTCACTCATTACATTTTTTGTGAGTGTGATAATTATGTTTGGGGAAGTGTGGACTGCCTCTTCTTCAAAGCAATGTGATATGTTTACAACATTAATGGAATGTATTATGTATAAAATTAGTGAAATAATAAGATATATATTAAATAATAATGAATCAATAATTATAATATATATATATATAGGTTATGAAATATCTTCGTTTTAGTATGACAATAAAATGGAAACAACATTCATTAGTATGTACGACCTACTATATCAATGCACAATGTATTCCATTTCATAATTATATCATACATATATTTTTAATAATATTTATATAATGAATATATATTTTATTTATATAATGTTTGACATTTTTATATCATGATTTGTGTATGAGAACCAAAGAAATATAATAAATTCAGACGTGTAAGAAAAACCAAGTGAATATTACCCAAAGTGTAACCTTAACATGGGCTTGTTAACATGCTGGAAAAATAAATTCATAATGAAAAAATATATGGTATTATAAATAAGAATATAGTAATTTTAAAATATTTATATTAAACTTATATTTATTATACAAGAGGTTTTTACGAGTACTACAAGAGTCAAGAAATAAGATAAGGAAATTTTATCTCACTTGTTACTGTGATATAAATGTTATATTCACTAATAGATTATTTTTTGAGGTGTATATACTAACCTTGTATGTAATATATTTTTATTATATGTAAATTTATTTTTATTTACATATCAATTTGATTATATTCCCTTTATACGGTTTATAGTTCAAATGTCACCAAACATGTAAAATTATTTTGTCCCAATTTTCTATCTTTTATATACATGTTGTGTTATGCACCTATTTTATTAAATGGGGTGTATATTAAACCCATTGAAATGTTATATTATTAATATAATTATTTCAATGATATTTTAAGATTAATTTAATTTCATATTCTTACTTGGGGAGTATGATTCAAAGTTAACACTTTGTAAGAGTGTGTTGAAAAAATCTCATTGTTTATCGATATTGTTTATGATAATGCTTCCAAAGATGCAATATTAGGATTAATTAATTAATTACTATCATTAATTTTATTCTAATACTTTTATTCATGATATATTTTGGTTTTTTTTATTTTCCCACTCATTGTTACATAATAAATTTATACTTTTAATAAGTCCTAACATTACCTCTCTCTTAATCAGAAATATGTGTTCTTCAAAAACCATGTTTTCTAAAAAATAGTTCCCTAAAATGACTCTGCTATTCTATTATGATATTTAGAAGACATTTATACCCATTATTTACCTTTAATAATGGTTCTTGACAAAGGAATATTCTTTTTTTTCTGTTGAGGCACTTCTCAAAAAATGTTCTAGTAAAAAACGATTATTCAGAATTTGAAAATTTACCAACCATCATGACCCTTATTCACCTAAATTTTCCATTATAATATTACAATGTTTTTTTAAAATAAATTTTTTTCCTAATATTCTAAAAATACTTTTTTTTAACCTGGTTTTCAAGGAAAACATTCTTCAATATTGATTTTATGATTCTTTGATAAGTTTACATAGACAAAGGTGTTTTAAAATATTCTCAAGAATTCGTTATAGGTTTTTAAATAGTTTTCAGATAAAATGGTTATAAAAAAGTATTCAATATTTCATTAAATTTTTTAAATTCTATTTTCATGGAAAAAATATTTCAATGATGTTTCATAATTAAAAATAGTTTTAAATTATTTCTCACTTCTATTACAAATTTTCATGTTCATTTTCAATGAAAATGGTTTTCAACAATTTTATGTTTTTAAGAATAGTTTCTCAAAGCATACATGATAAACTTAGAAAGAAATTTTTTAAATTAAATAGTAAAGACTTATTTATCAGGAATAGATTTATTTAATTCGTTATAAATAAAATTCAATGAAAGGAAATATGAATTGTGTAATGGTCCATGTGAACTGCTAATGTCCTTATCTACATAATATGACATACCTTGTTATATTTCATGTTTCATTGGGTATATTATCCAATAATACCATTTATATTATTTTTATAATGGTTTATATATAGATAGAATGATGTTTATGACACATGTTATTTTTCAATGAGTTATATACTTATGAAACCTACTTTTTCCTTGAGTTATATTCTAATGAAATAATTATGAAAACTGTTTCCTTTCTATATGTTAAGATATGATTACATTTATATGACACCCATTTCATTTCATGGGTTACGATATGAAATTTTATGATCTCTTGAAGTATGTATGAATTATTTTATTATTACACAGATGGGACCAATATCTAAATACAATTAATTGGGTAATAATTTATATATCACATTACAATTATGAGATTCAAGTCAACGGGAATGATCCTCAATGGGAAGATAGGGAATGCTGGTCCACTATGGGAAGATGGGAAATCTAGATCCACTATTGGAAGATGGGAAAACTCAATCCACTATGAGAAGATGGGGAAGCATAATACACTATTAGATTATGTGGAAAATAGATCCACTATGGGAAGATGGGGAAACTTGATCTACTATGGGAATATGGGGAAACCCAATCCACTATAAGATGATGGGGAGACCCAATCTACTATGGAAATATGGGGAAACATAACACCTTATAAAGAAAGGACTATTAATATGTATGTAGGTGTGTCTCGCCCAATAGGTGTAGTCCTAATGATGTTCCCTAATATGTTTTTGGGAATAAGGCTTGACTTATACATGAATATATTACATGTTTATATTTATTCCAAAAATTATTTCTTATTCCTAGTATATGATCACATGGCTCATGTTCTGGATTATCTTATCATTCGTGTCTTATAAACTTCCGAGCATTATCTCATGTCTCGTGTTTTTGATCTTTTAAATGCATGGTATGATATTCGAATGTTATGATCATATTATTATACACTTATGTTAATGTTATGATTTTGTATTTCCTTTATTTACCCTTTCTGAATATTAGAGATCACCCATTTCTTATGATTCCATTCCCCAAGTTTGGAAGAATTATTTTTACGTAGAATTACTAAGAGGATATCTTTTTGATAAACACTGAAGATCATTCAAAGAGGTAGAATATTTTTTTCATGTTTCCAAAGAACTAATCTAATACGTTATTTGGGAATATATTTTTATAATGTGTTAATTATTCCAAAGAAATGATGTAATGTATATTTAAATTTAGACAATTATTGTTATATTAATGTTTAAGAATTACATAGGAAACTTGTTCTATCGGCTCTGGAAGTGAAGTCCTCCCTTCTGGAGAGGGTCAAGATGAGGATGTTATCTGAATCCAAAGCCCATGTATTGAGGGAGAGTGACAGGTGAAGGAACCCACCTCTTGGTTGGGTTATTGAAAAAAAATGATACCTTGCTATTCTATGGCTGAGTGTGGGTTCTTTTTGATACACATAAAATGATTATAAGGGTATAAAATGCCTCTGTTTGGGCTGTTTATCCAGGTATCACCATGATATATCGAGATATACATTATTTGTACTAGTGGTGAGGTATTAAGAGGAAGATATTAGGCTTCATCACTTGATAATCCACCAATCATTAGGTGGAGTAAGAGCATCAGTGACCTACTAAACTTCTATAATAACTCTCTCTATTCCAGAGTGGAAATATAACGATGGCGTAATGGATTTTATGATAGGAATTCTGAGATCCTCTCATGGTATTGATGTTGTATGGGTAATCATTGTCAAGCTAACCAGTTATTTAAAAGTCCTAACTATCTGGGAGTATATCTTTGTTGATGATCTAGAAAGGTTTTATATACCTGAGTTTGTGTAAATTCATTTTGTTCCCCATTTTATAATATCCAATATAGATTAAAAATATATATAACTGATATTGAAAGGGATACATAAGGCACTAGGTTTATAGGTCATCTTGAGTACTGTATATCAGCCTCTGATCTATGGGTAGTCTGTTTAGACCATACAGGTTTTAAGGGATATTTTTAGACCATGCATCCTTGATTTTGGAGGTTTTTGGGAAACTAATATTCTTCTAGTTTAGTATTCCTACAATACTAGTTCTCAGGTAGTGATTAAAATTTCTCTATATGATTCCCTCTATAGTATACTAATTTTTTCACCTCTATGTTGTCTTGACACAGGTGAGGAAGCTCTATTAGGTCCCTGTCTTGTTCAGGATACTTTAGAGAATGCCTCGATGATTCCAATTTGTATGAATATATATTAATATATGCATAATTCTTATTCCAATTATCACTGTAAACCTCTCGAGAATGTGGTGGGACGTCAGGTATTTCTCTGTGTATCACCCAAGTTGTGTCACAAATGAATCTAGAGACAGTTTAAGTAATATCTTCTATAAGTCAGGCCTTTTGAGGTAGTAGAGGGGGTTGTTCCAATAGATTATCCCTTATGGTTACCTCATAGGTACCATTCCCTGAATAACGTCTTCAACATACCTCAGATTTAGTAGTATCATATAGTTTTATCTCATTCTTTTGAACCCTAGTATTTAGAGCTTGAAGTATATGTTTCTATTGAGGATCATTCAATATGTATCATTTATCAAAGAACAAACGATCTTTGAGGTAGGTTAGTTCATTTTGTCCTAGTAGTATGGAATCATATACACCTACAGAATGATACCTAAGATTAGTAGGTTGATATACATGCACATTTGTCAAAAATATTATCATATGAGGTTCTGCTACCCTCATAAGGGAATCTTGTGGATGATTTATCATAAGGAGGGCAGGTTGAAATTTAATAACTATTCACTAAAGTGTGGACCACTAATTTTCTATTCGATTTCCTTTTATCATCCCTAATAATGATTCGTAAAAGGTTCAAGGTTGTCTTAGGTGACTTTATAGATAATTTAGTGCTCAGAGCCCCAAAATAAGGAGAAAATACTAGGCTGCACGATATGGGAAAACCATGCCGCCTAGAACACATTGTTTTCCTAAAAATTACGGTTGGATATATTGGAGTAGCATGGGAAGAAAAAATATTATGAAACCATGAAACCCTATGAGAATTTCATTGAGAGATTGTAATGGTTTGGGATATTGCATTTTCATATGGTTTGTGGATGGTTACTTAAATTATGTGCCTAACTATGAATATATCTAATTTTGAATTAGATATTTGTGTTTGGATGGTGCATGGTTTTGATTAATGTGTATCCAAACTATGCACATTTGTTTTTAGAGGAGAATTTTTTAAATTTCTCCCATTAACGATTTAACCTATTTCCTTTCTTTATCTTATTCTTCTCCAGCAGCCAAGCCAACTCCTCCATCATAAAAATCTTTACCCTTCTCTTTTGTAGGTTATTATATAACTCCTCCATAAAATCTTTGATTCATTAGCCATCAAATCCAAAGGTAAAATCAAAGTATCTATTGAATGGTATAAAATCTATTTAAAATTCTACATTACATCTATTAAGCTATTCAGTTGAAATATTATTTTCCCCACTTTTCGGGATTTTGATGGTTTTGTCTTTTTTATCCATCCTAGCTTGAATTAGAGGTTGATTAAAGATAAGGTAATATATATGTGGTTAAAGTAGGTGGTCCAGTCTCTTTCCATTCATTTAGTTTCATATAATAAATTTCCTTATTTTTTATCACTGGACCATTCCAAGGATAACCCCGAAATGTTAATTAAAATATTCTAAGTGGTTTTGAACTTGAATAGTGACCCTAACTAGTGGAAAACGACCTATAATTTTGATTTTCATGACTTTTACCACACAATTAAGCGTGTTCTACTCTTTATGGACTAATTTATAGTTGTTTTGAATTTACCAAATACCCCTTATTGGTGTGGCCTATTATTCTATTCCTTGAGTAGTTAATTGTTTGAATTTGGTAATGAGCTATGAGGTAGACCCCCATGTCACACCATACCTTAATGAAATGGTTGAATATAAATGAATTGTCTAGAGGGTTAGACCATGATCCTTATTCCGTAGGACATAAATAATATTTTCTAATTACATTCCTTGATTAATAAGAATTATGATATCTAATTAATAGAATTAAATGAAATTTTACCTCTTGTGATACTTTTTATAAATGAATGGATTGTTTATTCATTTAACCTTAGTGTTAAAGGTGAATCAAGGGGTTTCATATTAATAACTTTAGGGATGGTATATCATGACTTAGTTATTCTTGTTTGTGTTTTGTAAATACATAGGGGGAACAACAAATATTCCTATGATGATCTCACCGAGAATAATAGTTATACTTTTGGAGGAGTGAAACTAGTTCCCTCTCAGAGAACCCTTAGATGGACTCGATGGTATGTTGGTTGAACCATGCTGCAAGAGAGACATTATCCCCTATGTACAATACCTGGGGCAGATCCAGAGGATAGTACCTTAAATTACACACCATGATGAGAGTTATACGTGGTACTTTACTTGGGTAACAATGGGAGAACTCCTTTGAAATGGTCCATTGGTGATCCCCTCAAGAGATACATACAAAATATCTCTGGTTTTCCATTAACAAGATCAGGTTGTGTCACTACATTTTATAAAGTGTTTTTAAAATTTAATTAAATAAATGTTAAATGAATGTTTTCAAAAAGGTAAATGATCCCATTTGAGATAAATAGTGCCATGTTCCCAATACCCAAAAACAAACTTGGGAATAGTTCATAACCTATAACCTTGTAAATGTTAGTTTAACATTGCACATTCCTTTGGTATAGAATCATAATCTATGCCCAATGTAGTAAAATTGGGTAGGTATCCAAAAGGAACCCAATATTATGTATTTAATTACTTAATTTTATATTTTATTTAAGATTTTAAGAAACACAGGTTATATTTATATTGCCGGAAATAGAAGGATATTAACACCATTTTCACTAACCTATAGATATAATATCTACCACCCTACTAGGGTTCCTTTGCTACTCGAATAGAATTTATGGTTACAAGTATTAACAAATGGAAGTAGTTAGTTTCCAATGCCTAATTGGCTATCTAGGATGAAGTTGGGAGACGAGGACCAAGCCTATGATCAAGATACTAGTCATATTAGTATTCACCTTTTGTATACATTGGTAGCTTGTTATATATGATTTTATCCCTACACTCTACATACATATATTTGTATATCCACCTGATATAGCATCTTCAACTTATTTTATTGTCTTTTTATTCACCTCCAACCCTTGTATTATATAACATCCTCTTATTATCTATTTAACATGCATGATTTAACATATTATTATTGTTTCTCTCTGTCTTACTTTTATGTTTTCTCAAATATATACATATATATATTATGACGCACTACTCTGATCAATGAGGGAATAGTCTCCTGAGGAACTCACCCAAGGCCCTCGCTGCTAGTCTATTGCCTTTAGAATTCAGGGAGGTTTCCTTTAGGTCATGATTTTACCATCTCATGGAATAATGAAGTGGCATTTGGGGTGGGATTCTTTAACTTATTCTTCAACACATATTTCCTTTCATATTTCATTTCTAGAATATTCACCATCAGAAGTATTAACATTACTCATACAGCATGGATGAATCTATCCATGATCCTTCTCCTTGGGAGATAAATTTTTAGAATTCCCATATATTCCCAATTTAAAATATTAATCAATAAATAACAACATAGAAATACCAATATTCCCTTATATTTCCATAACTAAACTATTAATTTTCCCTTTTTGGTTACTTTATTTCTGTCCTTATTTTCGACAGTCAAAAATTATTTTTGTTTCTCTGAGACACTCATATGGGTTCTTCATTATTATATTTTCAACATATAATAAAATTAATATTCATACATCCATTGATACCTTCAACCAAAATATTTGTGAAAATTTTATTTCTTTTAGTTTGTGAGTCTATGAGTTAGTTATGTTACATGTTGTTATCAGTGTTTTGAAAAAACTAATTATGACTAATAACAAAATACATTACATTATTCATCATCTAATTTGGAATATTATCATAAAATCATCCATCCAAATAAATTTTAGTCATGATCCTTCAGGTTCCCATTAGTGACAAATAATAGAAAGCATAATGTAAGAAACTATAATCATAATTGAAAATAAACTTAGTCTGAAAAATAATTTAGGAGTTCAAAATATAGTCACCATAATATTTATCATTGGAAACATAGATTTATTCTAGGGTATTCATAGTCATTATATTTTTAAATACTTAATGGTGGATCATGAATATTTTGTGAATTTGAAAATCATGTCCCCGAGACTGTCAAACCTGGCCTATAATAAGGCCCACTTTCATGCACCTATTTCTAATCAAGTATCCCTAAATATAGTTTTTTTTTGGATTATTACTCATTTGTAAATATATTGTAGATCCAGATTGACTTGTCGTATCCATTAATGGATGTAATATCTTAGAAACCACCCACTCTATCGGCTAAAAAATTCCAAGAAATTTTCCTATACTTTATATAATCCTTAGACTAATGCATAGAGACATATATAAAAATATCCTTATAAATATATATAGTGATCTCACTAAATTTTTCTAAAACTTTTTTCCAAATAATAAAAAAACATTTCATCTGATAGTAACTATTGAAACACAAGATTATCCTACATGGATATTGTATCTTTTAGGAAAAATATTCGTTAAATTACACAAAAACGTGAATGGGGACTATAAAAGTTTTTTTCCTTTGGAATCATGGAAAAATGTTCTAATATGGTTAATTGTCTTCAATGTTTCCCAAAATTATCTTCCAATTTAATACTCTTTATATCCCTAACCTGCGTATAATATTTCTTCATAACATGGGGAAATGAATCCTTAGAAAGGGTAAGCTTAGATTCCTTATAGGGGTAGACATAAGAGATATCAATACATGATCATATGAAATCATAATATTGGTATAAGGGTGCATGATAATAAACATAATTGATGTTTTCTATACCCAACCTTTCATAGATCACGAATACGATTCATGGAATAAATACTTCTAGTTTGTAAGACATGAAACATAATGGAATCAAATAATATAATCCATGAGAGTATAACATTGGAATAAGAAATATATTTTCTGTGTAGACAATGGAATATAAAATATTATGTAAATTAAACCCAAAAATAAATTCATAAAATTTTAGGCATATGATACCCACCTATTTACTTATTTCATCCTTTAGAAAAAAACCTAATTAATCCCATTTTCGTTGGCTACAATCCCTTTGCGGGACACAGTCCCATCAATAGTGGAAACCCTTTCCTTATAGTGGAGTGAGTTCACTCTCCAAACTATCATATTAGACAAGGATCGCTCCAAAGACCTCCATAGAGGACATATACCTTTACTAAAACGAGTTCACTAAACATTCTAGTCAATTGGATCACTACATGTTCTTGTCTTATCTTACTAAATCAGGTTTCATCTTAATTCTAGTCTTGTCTTATTGAAATGGTTTCATCCCTATTCTATTCTAATGTTATTAAACCAAGTTCACTCCTCATTCCAATCCCTTCTATTGCATGATATAAAAACTTGTACACTTTACATTGAAGGGATATATTGGTCCCACCAATAATTTGTTATAACCTAACCACTATCATTGGTTTTAATGTTACCACTCTCACATAATGAAAATCATATATATTTGATCCACAATATCATAAAAAATCATCATTTCAGATCACATGAAATGAAATGGTTTTCATAAAAATTGCACTATAACCTAACATATAAAAAAGTTTCATAATCATTTCACCAATTCATCAAAGCATTACCTATGGAAAAAAAATCATTTTGATAATATTTTTATCACATAATAACCCATTAAGGAGGAATAGGTTTCATAAAAATCATGCCATCAAAAAAATCAAGGAAATAATTATTATTGTATATAGGGATTTTATCCCATGAAATACATATGTTTATAAAAATAATGTCATCGTAGAAGAAAAATTATTATTAGATACTACAGAGGAAATTTTTTTTGGAAAATTGATTTTATTTGAAAATAAAATTTAAAAACATAAATCATTATAAAAATAATTTTAATTTAAAATAATTTTGGTATTTTTATTATCGTTACTTTTAAAAATAATTTAAAATTTTTTTTAATGAAAAAACATCTCTGAATTGAAATCCACATTTTAATATATAAAACACTTCCAAAATCACATTCACTTTGAAATCATTTACTTAAAGTATAACATTTTATAAAATATTAAGGAAATAATTTTATTTGAAATAAATTTAAATACATATAACATAATATTAGAATCATTGAGTTGTCTTTATAGTCATAAATATATTTCATATCAAGAAAGTTATAAATAATTATTTTTTCACATTTTCTATAAAATTAAATTGGACGTTTCATGGAAAAAACACGATGATTTCTTTTATAATATTTATTAAATAGTAAAAAATTGATACAATTTTCCTCTAAAAACATAGGATATTGAACCAATTTTTTGATTTTTTGAAACTTGGTTAAGGAAGAAAATATATTTCCAGCTAAATAGATATATAAAGTCGTATTTTTTTAAAAGAAGCATTAAGATTACGGTAAGAAAAAAAGTGAAATAATAGTATTAAATGAAAATATCATGATAAACTATATAATAAAAATGGTGAAGTGTTTTTTGAGAGATGGATCACAATATTTTATCATCATTATTAAAATCACAAACTATACTAATAAACAATTAGATTGTAAGATAAAATCATTACTAACTGGGAAACATTAAAACCTAAGAACCGGGAATGAAGAAAATAAAAAAGATCCAAAAATTTCAGGAGGAAAAATAAATTCCTGATATTAAATTTAAAAATAGTTTTATATAAAACACTTGAAAGAATATAGGTGTATAACATAATGTGCATATCAAAGATGAATAGTACAGAAAATTATCCCTTACCGATTTGTTAACTTTTAAAATGTAAATACCATGAAATAGAGATCATAAATTGGATATTTAAACAACCAAAATTTATAAGGTAAGAATCATAAAATATAGTAAGAGGAATTATATACACCACATAAAAGAATCATTTGGTGGACATGGCATTTTTCACATAGAAAATAAAATGGAGATGTAAATCCTTTACATTAATTCTTGATTTCTATTTTACATATTAAAAAATCTGGTGTAATATATATAATTTTATTATTCATATATTTTAGAAAAATATCAATATATATCATACCATATATGTTTTTCTTATGGCCATTTATTTATTGTGATTAATAATTCCATGTCAATGTTACATCTCAAATAATAGCAGCTTCATTTTTTATATATATTTTAATTTATTATATTTTTGGTCCTCTTAAATTGATAATGGATCCATTATATCTATAATTATTTCAACTATATTAATATAATATATATTAAATATATATTTATGTATATTAATCAAAAAAATTGACAGATTAAAAAATAAAATACACCATTCATAGAGATGGTAGGTCGTACATATGCATGAACGCTATTTCCATTTTATTATTGGATTGAAATAATAGAAAATGAAATAATATGATATAATTAGAGAACATTTTTATTTCAAATATATCACATATTTTAATTATACCCGTCCTTAATACATTTAATGCAGAGCATGAGTGAATCACATCCCTTCGTGAGGTGGTAGTCAGTCTTACACACGAATAACATTATCGTATTCCCACAAAATTTAGAGTATGAATTAATGTAGGATATAATAAATAAAAAGTCCTAATGTAGTACTTAATATATTAAATATCATATATAAACTATAAATATATAATTATATCCTATCTTGAGTGGTTGTAATAGAAAAAATTATAACATCTATTCGCAAGGTATTTGTTTGTCGTACACATGAATAATGATTTCGTAACACATTTATTGGAATTAGATATTGTTTTAGGTCATTAAATTGAAATTAAAACGTCTATGTATATGTAATATAATATTGTTATTATATATTAAAGGTATAATAATAATTTATTAATGTGTAAAGAGAGGTAATATAAAAAAACTTGTTGATGAATGTTACCTCTTCTTTAGGTGTCTTCTTAATGTATTAACTAAAAGGAATCATAGGATGGATTTATGTTCAATATATTTATTCAAGGATTATAGTATGGATTTTTTTATATTATTTGGGAAGATATTTTCTCAATTAATTATGTTTTATGGGTTTTTTATGAAATGATATATAGTGTCCTTTTATAAGTGGGGGAGAAGACACACATGGAATTTTTTAAAAGAAATTAGTTCTACCACATTTTACATAATTAATATGCTTTAAATTAGAACATTATAGAAACTTATATGTTTAATTATTAATATATGTCCATGAAATTGTTGTTAAAAAAATTTTAGTCCATTCTTTCTATTATCTTTTTAATTTAATTCCTTGTAAACCAATTTTTACCCTGACCACAGTAATTTGTTTTTTGTACCCTCACTATTAATTTTGGTCAAAAATTAAGTTATAATTATTAGAGATTATATATTATTATTATTACAATTATTTAATTTTTTTTCAATATTACATTCATATAATTTTTAATTTTTAATATAAATTAATTCAACATACGTGACAAGAAAACAAGTTTTTTTTAAATAAACCTTCCAATGTGTGGAATATTTTTTTATAAAAATTCAATATTAAATTTATTATAATTACCTACCTCATGATAAATTATATTAAAATGAACTAATTTTATTTTAATACTAATTCAGAATATAATTTGACATTATTTATAATTTAAAAGAAGTAGTAATTTCCAATTAAATTTCAGTATTTTTCACTAATCATCAATAAATGAAACATTTAAGAAAAATCAAAAAAATAAAAATTCAGATCATTTTGATATTATTATTTCAAAATTAATTATTTATTATCAAATTAATTTTATAAAATTTAAAAAATTTAATTTTAGAATAAAATTTCCAATGGCGCCAAAACTATTTTCTAGAAAAATATAGCTTTTAGCATAAATTTTCATTTATTTTTATGTCATCTCTAAAAAATAAAAAAGATTAATGTTATGCATTTGATGAAATATAT
The DNA here is from genome assembly GCA_963277665.1 of Viscum album. Classification (NCBI taxonomy): domain Eukaryota; kingdom Viridiplantae; phylum Streptophyta; class Magnoliopsida; order Santalales; family Viscaceae; genus Viscum; species Viscum album. The sequence goes on along the minus strand of OY728162.1, from coordinate 396,513,745 downwards.
AAAATATATATTAAATTATAATTACTCTAAAAAAAGTGATTCATTTAATTTATTGATGTAAAATGCTTTTATTTCCATAAAAATTGTTTTTTTTATTTTTTTTTATTTTTATATGGTATTTTATTTTATTTTCTAATTATATGTTAACTAATGAATTTATTATATTTACATGTTTAAAAGATAAATTTTTATAATTTTTTTAATCCTATTCATAACCTCTTCAATTTCTAGGTGATAAATATCATATTAAAAAATAATATTAGAATTGTATTTCATGTTTCATTTAAACTCGGTGTTACATGTAATTAATGTTAAACTCTAATTTATGTGTAACATAACGAAAAATTAGTGTTGCATGTAATTAAATATATATTTAGTTATCGAAGTGGCAAACAATATTGATATAATTAAAATATTTCAAAATTTGTATATCTCAAAATCTCTGATTATTACATAGAAGCACTATATATAGGGTATGGTTAAGACACATGAAAACTTTTTAACATAATGCATATCTTCGAAATAAGTAATTCTTACATTTAAAACACAAAAAAATATTTAAAAATTCATGAAACCCAAATTTATATAAAAAAGCACCACTATTTGGTCTAGTATGTTTTCTCCTTATCCTAGAACACCTCTAGAGGATTCATTGGCCTCTCAAACCTTTTCTCTGATGAATAAATTATTTGGTGGGTGAATATTGACTCCTATTTATTGTAATACATACTCTTTATTCAGGTTACACTTTCTCTAGAATCATTCTCCATTTATATATGGATGAATTCTTCATTTTTTATTATATAGATCTATTTCTTTAATGGTTCTTGTTTTATAGACCCTGGCCCATGGTTTTGATAAAATATATTCTTATATATTATAAATTCAGCCATACATACTCAAATTAATGTATACGGATGGGTGTTAATTTATCAATGTATCTAATTTTGGAGTTTTAAAAGTTATTTTCTATAATCTTCATGCCATAATTTTCTATAAAAATTTTTGTGTGTTTCATGGTTTTACAATTAGATTTTGATTATGAAAATTAAATTGAACCCTATTCAAATTTTGAGACCATCACGGATCCCATCAATCTTGTTAATGATTATATAACTGAGCTTGATGGAGACCCATGGGTAGTTCCAACTTTCCTAAAAATTATATTTATGAAATTTAAAAAGGGAATTAGTGGCTTAAAAATTGCATTAGATATGATGCTTCTCTGCAGATCAAGAATATCTTCCTTGAAGCAGTGGCGGAGCTTCTGCATGTGATCTGGTATGCTCGTAATGATTTTATTCATAACAACCACTCATTTAGTCTCAATGCAGGTAAATATCGGATTCTTATTGTGACTCATGAAGCCACTTCAGTCCAAAAAGATTCTTGCAACAACTCGGTTGATGACTTTGTGATCCTTCGGCATCTCTGTATTCCTGGCATATATCCAAATTCCAAACTCTTCTTTGAAGTTTTTTGGCAAGCCCCGATGCCAGGATGGATTAAAGTGAACGTCGATGGAGATTCCAAAGGAAATCCTGGCCCTGCAAGTTGTGGTGCCATCTTCAGAGACTCATCTGGTCAATGTCAGGGCTGTTTTTATGTTGGTTGTGGTCTTTATTCTTCGCTTGAGGCTGAGATGTTGGGTGTCATACATGCGGTTGATTTCGCGCTTCAAAGAGGCTGGAGAAAGCTCTGGATTGAAAGTGATTCCACCACTATCATCCAGGCCATTTGGAACGACACCACTCATCTTGTCTGGCCGCTTACCACTCTTTGGATGAAGTGTCTGAACTTGCTTCACGGGATTGATTATATTGCTACTCATGCATACTGTGAAGCGAATGTTATTGCTAACGCCCTCGCCAACTAAGGTATTCAACAAAACATGACTTGGATCGACACTCTTCCAGCTGACTTATTACCTCTCTTTGAGAGAGATTGTAAAAAAATCCCATCTTTCCGATCTTTGTAATCCTTTTGCTCTCTAATATATTGTGCTTTGGTCATTGACCGAAGCATTACCTTTCAAAAAAAATTATGATGATCATAAATATATGAAGATATTTCCAATGTTCATGAGAATAAAAAAATAATTTTTTTACCCATAAAAACCTTGATCATCAATCATGAAAAGTGGAATAATGTTTCGTTAATGTGAGGAGTCATAATAATAAGAAATCGTAATCCATGTGATTTCAGTATTGATCAAACGAATAATAAAAAATCAGAATATATCCTAAATAAAACATGTTAGTACCTTTGGATATAATCATCATAAAACAGTTATAAAACCTTTACAATTAGAATAACTGTTAGCCTATATTAAAATATAATTCTATAGAGAACATAATAATTACCCAATGCATTGGAGATCTACAATAGAACTCACCCTCTTTATAACCTATATCTGGCTCACCAATTTTCCGTGAAATATAATTGTGCTAAACCCTTTTCATAAGCTATATTGGGATCCCCATTTTTCATGATCTATAATGGGGCTCAATGATTTTTATATGATATATCAGAGTCACATGTTTTTCATGATCTATAATGGGGCTCAACACTTTGTATAAGCAAAATTGGCATTATCTATTTTTTCAGGATCTTTAATAATGGTTAACCCTTTTTATATATTATATCGGGCCCACTCATTAGATATAGTGGAGATTAACCCTACATAAACAATGTACATTAACTATATCATAAATAATTTACAATTATTTTTTATCTCGTCCTAAAACTCATATACACATCCATTACTTTTTTATAACTATATTAAACCATAAAAAAAAGATGGTTTCAATGGTAGTCACTTTGAAAAATTATTAAATTATAAAATGAAATGGATTCCACAAAAATCTCTTTGATACATAATTATGATTTGGATGAGAAATGGTTTCCAAAACAATATATTTGAAATATGAATAACCTAGGGAAATGATACATTTTTCAAGAATATTTATTTAAAATAATAATAATCCATCCAAAGAAATAATCAGGATGTCATTGTTATAAAATATCTAGCTGGATTGTAATTCAAATCACGGGTTTTTTTATTAATGGACGAAATATTAAAATGTTATTAATATAATTCTTAAGTAAAATAGATTTTTTACATTGAAAATCAATATTAAAAAGATAAAATTCAAAAATATTTTTTGAATGTTAATTTATTGGAAAATAAAATTAGAATATTATAAAAATCATTGAATATAATGGTCATGATGATAAAAAATTAAATTCTTCTCCTTCATGTTTAAAATAATAATTCTATTAATATTTATTGAAAAAAGAATAAAAAGTATCCCATTTGAAAAAATATTATGTAATTTTTTTTCTAAAACCTTTTAAATGATGGTTAAAGAACATGTTAAATAGTTTTCTTAAAATTAATATGTATATAAAAACATTTTTTTAAAAAATTTATAATACATGTATATGGAAGAGAAATATTCCTGATCTAATATAAGATACAAGATCAATATAAAATTGTATTGACTTTTTTAATGTTTCTTTATTCCATAAACAAAATAAAGTTAAATTTTTTACTACATTCAAAGCCAGAGGGATAACTGTTATGTGTTTTTCCATATTAATTGTTTATTATTTCCCCTATAGTATCCTTGAACATGAAAAATCCCAAAAAAAATAATGGAGATAGTATCATAAATCCATTTCCTCTTGGGTATTTTTTCAATAATAAGACTATAGAAATAATTACATTATGTGAAATAATAACGATATTTAATATAAGTATATTCATGATATACATGTAAATGGGGTAGTATATTCTCTTCATTACCCAATATAGTTTTATATCATAGACATATGTCCTAAAGAAAGGTAAATAGAGATGAATAACCCTTATAATAATCTTATCATTATGTTGAGAGTTAATAAATTGAGTGATTATTTTTAAAAAATTTAAAACCATATAAATAATGTCTAAATTAAAAATTTTGAAATTATAGGACATTTTACAAAATTAATTTCATATTAATGAAAAAATAATTAATATAACCGATTGAGAAAAAATTGAGTTATGAAGTATTTTAAAATTTGTTGACTCCCATTTCAAATACCCATTGATGAAATAATTAAAATTGAAAAATAAAATACCATACTATATAAGGAAATACTTATATAACATGTAAAAAGTAGGTTATATACACTACATAAAATAAATAAGTAGTGAATATAGTATATGTCTAAAATAAATAAAAATGAGACTAGAAACCCTTACAAATAACATAACATTTATGTGAGTAACAATAAATGATTAGATTATGTGTATCAAATATATATAAAAAAATAAAAATACAGTGTGAAATAATGTAATAAATATAAAATTAACACATAAACATATAATATCATGAAAAATGATCAGAAAACATAACCCAAGGAAAGTAAATTGATTGATAAAATTCTTTAACACTTTAATTTTTTGGTGAAATACCTTTGTATGAAATAATAAAAATTAAAAAATGGTATAACATAAAGTACAGTGTATATGGATATTAATTGTTAAATTTTAATTATATAGACAGTAAACAAGAAATTATATGCATAAAATTACAATACGGCTTAATGAATGGAAATTGAGATGAAGACCCTTATCTCGAGACAAGATATTCCATATATGTTCTTTAACTCTAATATATTAAGATTATATAAATTATCATATTTAGTAATAACCTTTTACAGGTTTTATTAATTAACTATAAATCAATTATATTATTAATTTAATTTACATATTTAAATACTTAATCAATTAATTCTATGTCCAGTGTTTTGAGGACGTTAAGTCCATATTTTCAAAAGGGCTTAGTATTTTGACCGTTATCCATTAGTCATTTTCCAATCATCTCAAAAATAAAAAATCACAAAAAATAATAATATTATAAATAATAAATATTTTTAAAACAAATCCCTAATTATGTATAAGAAAAATTATGTATGTTACAATCATTGAGCTGGTAGGCAATACATTCCTAAGAGTAACATTTCTAATTTCAACGTTAAAGTATAGATTTATCATTTTATAATGAGAATAATTTAACAAATACAATATAATATATTTAAATAATCTTTCAAATATCATTTATTTTATTTGGTGATGAAAAAATAATCACATTGCTCCGTGGAGACAATAATCGACACGTACACATGAACAAAATTATCATTTTTAGTCAGTGTAATGGGAGGAAATAAAAAGATATATTATCTTTTATTAAGAATAAATATTTCACTAATACCATTCTAATTTCATATAGAACACATATTTTCATTTACATTATCCTTATTACCATCTATGTAAAGCGTTAGGAAATAACCTATGAAACCATTTTGTGAGGCGATAGTCTACCAAACACACAAGTGACATTATTATATCACATAATTAGTTTAATGTTATATAGTCATGATGATTTCATTTTTTCAGAAGTATAATCATATTACATTTATAATTTATATACTTTAACACTGTAATTGTATCAAATCATGGGAGGCAATGATGAAAAATAAATTAAGTCTTTCCACAAGGTTGTAGTCCATCACACATATGAATAATGGTTTTGTTTCCTTTTTTCAATAATAGGAGTTGTATTTTGGTTATTAAATTAAAATAATAACATCCTATAATATGAAATAAAATTTTCTATTATATCATCATAATATAAGATTATTTGAAGGTGGAAGGAAAAATAACATAAAATTCCCCGGTTAAGCCTAATACTTATCTTTAAATAGACATCCTTATATTTGCACCAAAAGGATACCTAGGATTAATTAATGATAAAAAAATGTGATCCAAATAATAGAAAGGATATTTAGGATGGTTTTGGGTAGATATTTTCTAATAAAATTTGATTTAATGGTTATATGGGATAGGGGTGGGTGTAACCTTTTATAAGTGAGGTTAGTTGGATGGTTCTATTTATTGAAAATAAAAAAGTGATACAAAAATTAATTTTAATGAAATAAGGATATGAAATATATCATATTATATAAATAATTTTTTAAAGGTAAATATATTTCCCATTAATATAATCTGAAAAAAATTAATCCATTTTATCATTTATAATTTTATTATAACGCCTTAGTAATATTTTTTTCACCTTTACCACTATAGAATAATTTTACTATTATACCTATTTATTATGACCAAATTTTTTAGTTAAAATTAAAAGATAATATTAATTATTATTATCTTGTATATTTAGTACATTTTAAAAATTATATTAATGAAAATTTTTGAATTTAATTTAAAATATTTCTACATCCGTGATAAAAAAGTGGGGTTTCAAGAAATATATCATTCAAATATAACATGAAATTATATTAACTCCATGACATATAAATAATTTATATGAATTTCAATTGATATTTATATATATAATAGAAAAATTTTATTTAAGTCTGTCCTCTTTAAGGGTTATTTCCATTAATGAAAATAGTGAAACATAATGACCTTTAAAGCAATTGTCAGAAAAAAAAACCCCATTTGTTCACAGGAAAATAAAATTAAAAAATAATCCAAAATAAATATGATTTTGGTGTATTTAAATATATTTTATAGAAATAAATAATTCCTTTTTTACATTAAATAAAATACAAATCATAATAGATCTAAATTTCCTTAATTTATGTAATATAAATGATCCTTTTACAAACAATTACGTATATTTCACTATTTAATGAAAAATATATTTTTTAAAAACCCAAAAATTTCACCCTAATTTAATTTTGATATAATTATTTAGATAATGAATTTAATTTTATCAAAAAATATTATATGTTTTCTAGATATTAATTATAATATTTTCTCAGAAAAATAAAAAACATTTCTAAATCATAATTATGTTTATTTGTAAAATTACTGCACTAAAAATTAAATTTTTTATTTAATATGAATTTATCAGTAAATTTATATTTATTTTGAAATTTATATATATTATTTTTGAATTAAATAATAAGATTTATACCTTCCAATTTAATCAATAGGGTATAAGGGTTATATATATATTTTGAGTCGTTTATGATTAAAGTTGTGTGTTAGAAACTCTATTAAAGATAATGTTATTCTTTTAAAATATTTTATTATCACATTCATCCCCAATTAATAAATTGAGTACATTCAATGTGAAAATGATAGTGATAATTAATTGTTTTATTTTTGAAAATTTCATTGATGAAAACCCACAATATAGAAAAGGTTTAAAAACATCCTTTTGAAAAAGTCAGAAAGAACATAAAGGAAATATAGAATAACACATAACTGTGTCTCTAAATATGATAACATTTCGAGGATGTGCATAAATGAGATTATAAGATAATAATGGATCTAGATTGATGATGAGGGTGACATAGATCATCAAAAAAATGAATGACCATGTGTAATTCAACAACCCTAAAAACATAAACAAAAATGGGGTGAAAAGACAATAATCTCATCACAAATAAAGGTAATAATCCTACATTTAAATTTTTTATATCATTTAATGATATTTTAAGGATTTCATACCATATAGGATAGGGAAAAAATGAGAATGTACTTATATGGAAATTATTATTTCACCCTATAATCAATTTCCAACTAAACCTCATCTTATTCTCTAAATGATGAGTATTCAAGAACATTAAGTTTATTCCTAAAAAACTAAAATAAAATTATATTAGATCACATAATCCAAAAATGGATAAAAGTATATTCATTAAAACATTTAAAATAAACCACAACCAGAATGATTTTTATAATTTAAGATAATCCCAAAAATTATTAAAACCTCATATAGTTGAATAATAAAGTAATATACAATTCGTCAACAATGATACCGAAAGTTAAAACTAAATAATTACTTATATTAATGACTGTATATCCAAAATAACCTAAAAACCTCAACATTAAAGGGTATTTTTAACACAAAGGATATTTTATACCTTTCATCTTACACCCCCAAAATTTTAATAGTATTTTTTTGAAATAATCATTCATGTTAAACCATATGATATACTTATGTGTTACATATAACTCAACCCAAAAAAACTTCTATCAAAATATCATTAATCCCCTCAAAACCCCATCACATAAATCCTCAAAAATGGTTTATATGAAATTGAACTCTTCATAAACCTTCAAACTATAAACCAAAGATGGTATTATTAAATATTAAGATAGAATCATTTGAAAATATCCTAATAAAAAATTTTCTAAAACCTAGATATGATACCAATTATAGCAGCCCCAAACTCACACTCACAGATTCGGTGCTAAAAACCTAAAAATTTCATTTATTTATCAATATATATAAATGCGACAAATTTTTTCCCTGCAAAACATACAACATGAAGATGATATATTTGATCACATACTTATAGAAATTCTTTTTAGGTTTAATGTTTTTGAGAATTATAAAAAACACTTAAATAAAAAATACCCAAGTCATCAAGTTGGTGTTCCTCCTATAGAACTAAAAAAATTTCATTTCACATCAAGTCATGATCCTTATCCGTATGAAACATTTCTAGACATAATTAATTTAACATCATTCTTCATAACCTCAATAATAGAAAACATAAGAAGTGTGATATGAAAATATCATTATGGGTAAATATAATCATTAACAATAATATTTTATTTTGGAACATAATATTAAAATAAGGATATGATCACAAAATCAATGTCATTGATTATAAAATAATTATATTCATAACCATGATTATGGGCCATCATTAATGAAACATATAATAATTCTTTATCAAAGGAAAGATTCAAAAGAATCAACAATATTGGGCCATGTTATTTAAATCATGAACATATGAATAATTAAAACCCCATATCCAGCATTAATGAAAAATCTAGTTAATTGGGAAATCATTGTCATAATACCCTTAAAAACTCATTATAATTAGTATAGACATATGAATGAATTCTTTTATATTTGGATAAGGAACATAATCATTACCCAATACAATAGAGTGATATAATTAATATCACACTTTGAATAATCTATATTGGGTTTAATAATTTATTATGAGATGTAATGGGGTTAAACCCTATATATAATCTATTTTTTGGAATGTCCATTTTTCATGAACTATAATGGACCTCAGCCCTTCCTATGATATATACCAAGGTCACTCATTTTTCATGAGTTATCATGGGGATCAACCATTAAAATAATATATACTAGTATCACATATTTTTCAAGATCTATAATGGTGGTCAACCCTATATATAAACTATATCAAGATTAACGGTAATTTATAATCTTACTTGACCTTCATAGATATTTTCAAAAAACCATATCCTAAATAAAGTACATGGAAATTATATTTCATTATGAAACATATATAAACATCCATTATTCATTTTTATACATTATTATCCAATGGAAAAGAAATTAGATCCATATAAATCTATTAAAATTATGACTGATATGTTTAAATGAAATGGGATTCATAACAGTCAATTTAAATAATGATTTTCTCATGGAAAAGAAATGGTTTTAGAAAAATCACATCGAAATGATATTAAATCATGGAAATGAAATGATTTTAGAAAATCATATTTGAAACAATCATAATCTGTATTGGGAGTAAATGAGGTTGAAATCATTATAAATAATACATTTTTTATGTATAATTATCATTGAGGGTTATTTATTTTAATGAATGGAAATTGAATTAAATGGTCATTAAAATTCTCTTGTGGGAGATATTTTTTTTACCTTGAAAATAAATTTTTGAAACTTAAAAGTCTAAAAAATATTTTGAAATACATATCTTTGGAAATAAAAATTTAAACATATTAAGAATGATTAAATTACTATAATGGTCATTGTGGGAGAAAATTATATTAATTTCATATATGTTAAAAATAAAAATTATTTTCAAATACAATATTTAAAAAAAGTCTGTAGTGACCAATTATGAAAACATTATGAAATAAAATTTTTTTAAGAAATAAATATATTGTAATAGATATTATAATATAGTCTGTAGGAATACTTTGTGTTTATAATAGTAAATTTATTAAAATATTTTTCAAAAAATTGATACAAAAGAGAATGATTATTGATCAAAAAAAAGGTACGGGATTAATACTAGTTATAAATAACATTATTTATGATTTTATAACTTGTAAGGAGGTTTATGAATTTTAAAAATTTAACAAAAAATTATAAACTATATGAGAATAAAATTAATGTGGTTTAATAAAATAAGAGAATATAATTTCCACTAAAGGAACCTTGGGAATAAAAAATCCATAAAAGAAAGCAGACTGTAACATAAATCAATAACCACATTGGTATCTTTTTAATCATAATCCCCATGATAGAATAACATCAAATGATACAATAAATATATCAAAATAAGAATATATATGGTAAAAAATGTTATTGGGGAAGTATATAAACATATAAAAAATGTAGTTTCCTATAAAAGATTTATGTCCCAAATAAAAGGAATTTGAGATGAATAATCATTACAATGATCATACTTTTATGTTTAATGTTAATAAATGAATAGAGACTTTATAAAAAATTATATTCCATTTAAAACATGTTTAAATAAAACATAATTCCATTATAGGATATTTCACATATAATAACATAATATAAAAGGAAAAAAATAATTAATAGAACCTAATGAAAATAAATTTAGTTTGGAATCATTTTACTGCTTAGTAAAATTAATTTAAAATCCCCATAAATGAAATAATTTAAATTGGATCTTAAAATACCATTAGTTATAATTGAATCATTATATAAAATTTAATATGGGTTGTAAATACACCAAAAAATATAAATATAATGTGAGTATGGAAAATGTTTCAATGAAATAAAAGTGAGATGTGAAACTGATAAAATGATCGTATCATTGACGTGAGTATTAATCAAGGAATCGATTAAGTGTGTGAAATGTAATTACAGATAAATTTTTTATTGAAATATAATACCATAAAAATTATTTACTCACATAATCTTATAATATCAAGTATGATGATCAATTAATATAACCCAAAGAAAAAAAATGAGTTATAACATTCTTTACCACTTGGTAATATTCAATTCAAAACCCCTTGGATGATATAATTAAAATTAAAACAAAAAACAAAATTAATTATGAATGAATAATAATATTACATGTAAAATATTAATTCTACACACCATATAATAAAAATATGTTCATCAAATTACAATATGCTTCAATAAAAGGAAATTCAGATGAAGTCCCTTACCTCTAGTCCAAACATTCCATATCTATCCTTTAACTCTTATATAATAATATTATTTGAATTTATTTATTTATATGAATCCATATAAAAATTTAATAACTTTTACATAAACAACTTATTTTATTTATGTTTATAAAATATTTTTATATTTATTAAGTTTTGTCCTCATTGGGTGTTATGAGGACATTCAGTTCATATTTTCAAAATAGCTTCGGTATGTTCACCATTGTCAAATCAGTCATTATAATATCATATCCAGAATAATAATACATAATGATAATTTTTATAAAAAATATTTATTTTTAACAACAATACATAATGATCATTGTGAAAAATGAAATATTTTATATTCATTGTGATGATATTCCATATTCGTGCATTAGTAACATTTACACTTTTCAAATATCATTTTAGATAAATATTAAGTATTATTATAAATTTATAGACTGTTGAAAAAATCATTAATACCATATTATTTCTATAAATTAACTTATATATATCGTCATTTTTATTTGGTGATGATAAAATTATCACATCAATTTGTGGGGGCAGTAGTCCACATTTACACACAAACGACATTACCATTTTCCAGTGAGTGTAATGGTAAGATAGCAAATTATATATTTTATTTTTATAAATATAAAATTGTTATTAATATAAAAATTATTTAATATATATATTTCAAATATTCATTAATATTATCCTTATTACCTTCCATTTAAAGCATTAGTGATAAACTATTCACTTTGGTTTGTGAGGAAGTAGTCCTCTGTATATACAAACAATGTAATCATATCCCCCATGGAATGAAATTTATAAAGTTATCTGTGAGATAATAATTCTATAAGTATAAATATGTTAATAATAGCATATATATATATATATACATGTACTTTAAATCTATTATTATAGAAAGACAATAAAGCTAATGATAAAGAACAAATTACATTAGTTCATGAGGTAGTAGTCCACTGTACACATATATGATGGTTTCATTTCAAATTTTATTGATTATTATATGAATTTATTTTATTACATTAACCAAATAGCATATAATCATATGTCTAAATTATCTTTAATTGAATCATCATAATTTATGAAGATTTGAATGTTTTGTATGAAGATATAAAATACAAATACTCAATTAATAATGATACATATCCTTCACAAAACCAAATTAGGTTAGAAAAAACCCCTTCTATGTATGGATTTGGGTAAAATGTAATCTATGTAATTGTTAAGAAATTAATTAAGGTATTTTTTAATTTTTTTCTGAAAAAAAGTTCATTTAATGTGTGGAGTTGAAAGGAGAGGGTGGAATTTTATAACTGAATTAGGGGCACACATATTCATAATTTTACCATGATAGAAGGATAAAAATGAATGATTATAAATACTTAGGGGATATAATGTCTAAATGTGCCCATAAAATAAAATTTATACAAGATTAAAAATAATTTTAATACTTATCTTTATTTTAACTGCTTAGTAAACCCATTTCCCCCCTTAACTATAGAAAAAGATATTTTTTGTTTTTAGAATTAATTATGATTGAAAATCAAGATAAAAATATTTTATTATTTATGTTTTCTTATTACAAAATTTTAATAAATTTTTCCCCAATTCAATTCACATTAGTGGTACAATTTAATTTAAAATAAATCTTGTAAACATAAAGAAGAAACATTTTTTCAAGAGATATATTATTTCAAGTATATTATTGATTTTATATTACCTATACTACTTGTAATAAAAATTATTTTAATTTATATTAATTTTTACAGTTATATAATAAATATATTTAATTTTACTCATTCATCATTAGAGTTAATTATAATTAATTTTGAAAAAGAACCATTATGAACTTTAAAATTGTTTTTTATAACAAAAAACCTTGTTTTTTAACATGAAAATAAACATATACTAAAATCATATATATAGAAAATTAAAATATTATTAATATGAATTAATATAAAAAATTATTAATATGATATATAGAGAAATTCCAAGAATAATTGTGTTCTTATATTCATAATTTATTGAAATTTAATGACCGTTTTTGAAAAAACATTAAATTTGAGTATAAATTGATAATGAAATATTTTCAGAAAAATCAATAAAAATCACCCAGAAAAAATATTGATTTTATGATTTAAAAATTAATTTAAATTTTTTTCAAATACATTTTAGAAAATATCATGAATTAAAAATATCATATTTTCTAACAAAAAATATAATTATTTTTAAGAAAACATAATTTTGATGAATAAATTTAGTATATAAACATTGTTTGTTTGTTTACTATGAATTTATATATAAATACAATGGGGTGAATGGTAGTTGGTGACCTGAAACTCTTTAATACATCCAAATGGGTGTGGATTCTAGTTTGACTTCCAAAGGGTTACATTTATCATGCCCATTTTATTCAACTTAAAATATTTCACTTCCACCCATCATGTGGGGTAACTGAAACCATATAATCCAAGGGGAACATAGAAGGTACTACTAAAAATTGGTCATTTAACTACTTTTGTAAATTTTATTCATTACAAAAACGATTCAATTTAATTATTTTCTTACAAATTACTTAGAAGGTATACATGTCTATTAAGAATTTACCTATAAGGGTAATTTCATTTTAATGTTAGAGAAGGATATAAGGAGTGACGGGGTTCATCTATCCATTTAATGATGTAGAAAACTACTTAAGATTCATTAATATTTCCATGTCCTAAACTTATATATATATAATATAACATCTATGTAAAAAAAGGAAGGTCACCTCAATAATCCAGGAAAGCTAAAAATAAGATAAATCATCCTAGTAAGTTTTTTCAAACAGTGCACCTTCATTGGAGGGGTTTTATTACAAAACTGTGATATTTTTTATGAGGAGAAACATTTATCATCATAATTATACATATTATTCCAGAAATTTAATTCAATATAATAAAGTATAATTAAGAAGGTAGGTAAATGTAATTATAGCATACTTGAAATAAAGTGAAAGGATAAAAATCTTACCTCAGAGAGAACCAATCCGAAGACTTTGTCTCTTGATGCTTTCTAACTAAGGTATGCTTTAACTCCCACTGGGCACCTGCAATTTCACAAACATATAAGGACACCTATCCCTTATGCATGTATATGCATTGCCATGAACATGTTATATGGGTCCTTTCTTATATACTTATATGCATATACCTGTATCCACTCACCTACATATTAATTTTCATATATATACATAGAAACACCAATCACCATACCTATATATTAAATGTCATGGATAAATATACACATAATGAGGGAATATATGTATACATATATATATATACTTACCAATGAATACACAGGTGATCCAACGTACACCTGCTTACTCGAGACAACACGACAGAGTCCAACATGATACAACATAATTACTCTAAACCATTAAACACAAAATAACCCTAATTTAAAGGGGTTTGAACCCAAAAAAAAGACGAAAACCTCACCTCAGATGGTGTAGGTGAACAGAAAAAATCCTAACTACCTCTCCTTCGATGGTAGTTACCATAACACGAACAAGAAAGACCTAAGAGGCCATCTGCACACCCTATCAATGGAAGAAACAAGGAAAACCCATATTAACCTATACTAATGGATTGGAAGAATTTTTTCAGGTCTACAGGGAGACCAAATCATGGTTTATAACAAAGATGTGGCGGAGCATAGGGCTTTACAATATAAATTCAGCGAACAAATCAGAAGAAATGGTGGAATAAATTTGATCTAAGAGGAGACCAAAATGGGGGTTGAGATCTCGGTCAGGGTAGATCCCCTATAGGGGGTGTGTCATGAATTGTGGGAGATAGGGGTGAGGTTTTAGTTTCTGTTTTTATTTTATTTTATTTTAATTAAAATAATTTTATTTTTAAAACTATGTATACCATATTGTTTGACCCACCAAATTTTCCCAACCATGCCCAACCATGTGGTGTATATTATAAGGCTACTACCTCAAAATCACACTATATGGGCTAGGTGAAAGGTTTGTAAAACCATATGTTGCCCATGAAAAATGCCCCCCCCCAAACAAGGCTTCACAGTTTCTTGCAATGGTCTGCGTGGTTTTTGAAAAAACCTGCACCATCGTTATATTTTTGAAACCATGTATTTCCAGGCCTAGAACTCCATAAAATTCTCAATACACTTAGGATACTTCTCAATACTTCTTCAAAGTCCAAAAAAATTACATTGAATGGTTCCAAATTGTTGAATTGAGTTTCGAATATTGATTTTAAAAACAACACATTTCGTAATTTAAAAAGAATAAATTCAATTGTATTTTTATATGGTTCAAAACACAGATTATTATAACACGATACAAAAAGGAGGTATATCCTAAATAGTATATAAATTTGATTGTAATATTATTATATTTCACTACATTTAGTCCGTATATAGTGTATAATGTATCACTATGTGTTATTTAGATATGTTCTCCAAAATAATCTCATCTCATGGCTAGAAGAACAATTGTCAATTATAACAAAGGCCGAACTAATATCATGTTGAAATATGAATGTACATTAATGAATGATTTATATGGATATACATATGTATATTGTAAAGGATGTTTAGATGATAGAAAATCCACTTCTGGTGCAGTGTTTTTCTTGGGAGAAAGATGTGTTAGTTTTCATACAAAGAAACATAATTCAATCACTCTTGATGCAACAAAATATGACAAAATTTCAACAAATCAAGCTACAACACAACTTATATGGATAAATACACAGCCGGATGATCTATATTTCAATGTAAATATTCCTAATATTTTTGGATGTGATAATCAAAGTTCAATAAATATCTCTGAAAATCAAATTCAATATTATAGTTCCAAGAATAATGATATCAAATATCACATCATAAAAGAGAATTTATAGAGGAATGAAATGAAGTTAGAATTTATTACTAAAATGGAAAAAGTTGATGATATATTCAGAAATAAATTATAGAAGAATAAATTTTCTAATATGATTTTAAAACATGGGTGTACAAAATCAAACACTTCAAGGCTTATGTATGTCTTATGGTCTTAACTTTATCTTGTCTTTGGATAGTGTTTTAAAGTGAAGGAAAATGTCACCTAGAAATATTTATTGATATATTTTTTTCCTAAAATTAAAAGAATTTAATTAGGTGGAGTTTATAAAAGGGGTAATTTTTAGTTTTATCATGTGTCAATAGTTTTAACAATTTGTTGAAGTGGATGTAGAAAAGGTATTTTTTCCTTGATGAAGTTGTTTTTTGAAGTGTAAATGGAAGGTTTCTTATGAGGTTTATGAAAACATGTACTTAAATTATGTCTTATGGAAAAATTGTTTTTTAATTCAGTGGTTCTTGTTTCCTACATCGATTTCACTCATGTAGGATGTTAGGAAAATATCCCTCAATATAACATTATAGCATTTTTTGGGTTTGTTGTGTTTGATGACAAAGTAGTTTTTCATGGGGAATAGTCGAATTCAAGAGATTTTGTTTACAATCCATGTTGATAAAGAACCATGAAAAATGAAAGGAATATTTGTATGTGGTACAAAACAACAGATACAAGGTTGAATTTTCTTCCAGTGTTTGTCAAATTTTTTGGGTCCAAAATTTGGGATTTGGCGAGCATCATGAAATGTTGATTTCCTTGAAGATATCATCAAAATATAGAAAATGTATGTGTTTCAAAAATATGGGCTTCGTGAATGGTATTTTTCAAAAACATGAATAATTTTGATGGTGAGGTCTATTATTACAATGAGCTTTGAGAATAGTAGAGGTGTAGTGCATTTCTTGGGAGCATTCTAATGGTGGTGTAATAGAACTGATGAAACGCTATGTGATTATGAAGAGATCTTCAATCCAAAAATTCCCATAGTGATTCATGATATAGAGATCATTTCTTCAAAAACATCGGTGCATTTAATTTTGAGCTGACATTACACTAACATTGCGTGTAAGGTTCATGACATATTGGAATCACCTATAAATAGGATTTGACCTCCTAGAGAAAAGTAGAATGTTTTTTCAATAGACATTTACCGCACTTGAATCGAAAATGAGTTTTGTAGAGGTAGTGTGGTTAGAAAATTGAAGGATCTTCATGGTAGGTAATATAGCTCTGGGAAAGATGTGTGTTCCATGTTGGTTCAGTGAGCTTTGCGAAAGAATTCTCTTTGCGATAGATTGACCTCTACGACAGCCTAATCTCTATGAAGTTCTGAGATCTGTGAAGGCTTGAGCTCTAAAATGTATTAATCCCTACGAATTAGTGTGCTCTGTGAAGCAGTGTGCTCTATAATGTAGTGAGCTTTGTGATGGTGTCTACTTTGCGATGAAATAGGGACATCATGATGGCTTGTTTGAGCATTGTGAAATTGGAAGCATCATTATGTAGGGAGGTTTTCAAAGGTAATTCCAAAGTTTTATTCCCCATTATCAATGGAAAAAGGGAATTTCATATGTGGATGAAATTTTTCGATCAACAGAGCATCTACGTACAGTGATTTATGCATTAATTGGAGATAATAAATAGATCTATATGTCTATAAACAATGATTGGATCACTGAAGATGTTGTGAGAACACTTCGGTTGAGAGATAAGTGAGCTTTCAAATTTGTATTGGTTGTAAGCTAGGAGGGACAATGATTCATCTTTCAACATGTTAATAGTAGTGTGATTATAGTGGATTTGGTATAATGGAACATCGTTGGTGTATTCCCATTGGATGTATCCCATTGAGGGTGAACCATGTAAAATTGTTGTGTCATATTCATGCTTTTATATTTTTTTCATACTCCACAATAGGAA
The DNA here is from genome assembly GCA_963277665.1 of Viscum album. Classification (NCBI taxonomy): domain Eukaryota; kingdom Viridiplantae; phylum Streptophyta; class Magnoliopsida; order Santalales; family Viscaceae; genus Viscum; species Viscum album. The sequence continues at coordinate 396,495,656 of OY728162.1, read as the reverse complement.
TGAGAGATAAGATAATTTTGTCCAAAATTGGAACATGATAAAAGGGGTAGTCATTTTAATCTATCACACTTGGAATTAACCCCCCCCCCCCCCCTCAAGGTATCAAACCTAGTGCACCTAACATCTGGAATCAAATGGAATGGATGATACAAGTGTTCCCCACTAAAAAGGTGGTAACAAATCATAAAGGGATTCTGATATTAAATGGGATTAATTTTCTACTATGTAATCATTGAATGAAATACTACTTCGATTTTTGGAAATGGATGTGTTTATTGTAGCAATCCATGGTATCTTAGCCATCATGAATAGTAGTTTTTTATCAGAAGAAGAAATAAGGGGGTTGGATGTTGAAGCCGATGGAATTGATGCCTTAGTGGTAGCCATATCCAATTATATCTATACTAAAATGATTTCATGAAAAAAAATAGCATGTTAGTTGGGAAAAGCTATTTAATATATATGAAAGGGATACAAAGGTTAGAGAGGAAAAGTTGTATGTTCTGTGGAACAAGTATGAAGATATGGTAATAAGCCCGAATGAGTCTATTAATGCATTATTTGACAAGGTAAATGTTGTTTTGGAAGACATGGGGGGTCTTGGAGAATTTATTGAAGACATAATGATTGTGAAGTGAATCATGAGGAAACTTCCACGTCAGTTTAATCTAAATGTTTCCGTACATGAATATAATGATCTAAAAGAGCTGACACTGGATAATTTGAACAGTACCATGGTTTCATATGAAATGTGGAATGATAATAACGAGATTTTGGAAAAGGGAAAATCTAAGGATGTGACATTAAAGTCCATGAACAAGATCAACATTGAATATTGTCAACAATATGAAGAGGTATATAAGGTGATTTCATTTCTTTCTTCAAATCTGTAACTAGGAAAAGTAATGTTCAAGGGGAAATGTCCAATAGCTTGTTTTCTATGTGGAAAGTTTGGAAATCTTGTGGAAAGGTTATAAAAGAAGATCCAATATGATGATGAGGATAAAGATTAAATTCAAAAAAAATAATTATTCATCCTATGTGAAGGGAAAAAATGGTTTTGGAGATATTTGTTTAAGAAAAAGAATATTCTTTCACAACAATGTGAAAATACAGATGAGTCTGAGGATGAATAGGTTAAAGAGACAAGGAACTAAAAATATCTTGGAGATAATATAATTGTGGAAGTTGTTGGTAGTTCTCAAAAATTGGAAGAAATAAATCTTGATGAAGAAGAAGAATAAAAAGATGAAGGAAGATTCGACATGGAAGCATAATTAGAAGAATCTCTTGAAGAGATAGATGTTTGGAGCGCCAAAATGATTAAATCCAACAATTTGGTTCATGATTCCAAAAGTTATAAACAATAGTAGGAAGAACATAAGTTTGATCTAGTAATTTAAATTGAATAACGTAATTCTTTCAAGCTAGTGAGCTCAAAAAAGGGTGATCAACCTAAACTCAAGGTTGAAGAATAGAAAAGAGATATTGATGGATTAAATGACATAGTGAAACATCAAATCAACCATATCAAAGAACATAAAGAATAAGTTTTTAGTATTGAATTAAAAGTAAAAGATCAAAATAATCTCTTGACTCCAAGATCGATACTAGAAAATAAAATCATTTACAGTAATGAAAAGTTGAATGTAGTGCATAGTATCAAAGTAGAAAAAAAGATTAATCATGTTAAGATGTTATGGTTGATGTGGGGCTTGAACAAAAATAGAAAATTGTAAATTTTGATGTCAGATAGCAAGCACCAGCTCAAAATTGAAAATTGATTTGGGTAGAAATCCAAATTAGATAATTCAAATAACCAAAGGGGAAATAAGAAGTGAAAAAATGACACATAAGAATGCACCCTACATTAGGTTCTATTACTGTGGAAATATTATATATTCACAGAATGTATGTTCCATAGCCAATAGATACTGAAGGGTACAAGAGAAACTGTGGAAGTCAAATCGAGCTCAATATTATTGAACATTGTTTTAAGAAAATTGTTTTTGGTGCGGTGGATTTGGGAATATGGCTAGATATTCTCGATAAACCATGCAGATGAATGTGCCAAAGAAGAACCAAAGTGGTCAAAAACATAAAATAAAATAAATAGAAGGTTAACATAAAATAAAAAATCTATTTTCATCTGTTTAGGTTGAATTTTTTCCATCAAACTCCAAGGATGATCAAGACTTCCAATCTATACCGAGTGTAAAGTAAAAAATCATGAATCAAGAAGAGGAGATCTAAGAAAGTTGTTATTGCAAATATTACCCTAAATGCATCAGACTATTCTGGTGTATAGATCCTTAATAGTGGTTGCACATCCCATATGAAAGGAAATAAGGATCCTATTATAGGAATAAATTATGAGAATGAATGAGTTGTAAAATTTTGAATCTGTGAATGCTTGAAGATAATTGGCTCAGGAAAGGCCAGGTTTTAGGGAAAAAAATGAGACGTGCTGATGTCATGGTAGTTGAAGGTCTCTGACACAACATTTTTAGTGTCATTAAACTAAGTGACTCATGTAATTATAGAATATTTTCCAGGAATATGTGTATTGTCAATGTAATAGATGGTGTAGTTGATCTACAGGTAAAACAAACAAAGGGAAATCTATACCTTGTTTGTGGGGAAGAAGAAAGGTAATTTTTATCCAAATAAGAAGAAAATAAGTTGTGGAATAAATGACTTGGTCATCTATTCCAACCATCCAGGGAAGATCTCGTAAATTTTGATGCATCTGAAGACCTCCATAAGATACCAAGTGATTATACTCATATGTGTTATGCTTGTCAATAAGGAAAAATCATCATAAATACGTACAAGGAAAAGGAACATAAGTCAATAGGAGTTCTCAAATTGATATATGATGATGTTTTTGGACCTATCTCACAAAGTTCCTTTAGTGAGATAAGATATTACATTATGTTCATTAATTATTATAGTATAATGGAATGGTTGTTCATTATTACCCATAAGTTTGATGTATTTATTTTCCTAAAACAGTATAGGAGGAAATCTGAAATGATGTTTCGGAAGAAATTTTTGAAGTTTTGTATTGAAAATTATACATAATTAAAAAAAATAGTCAGCTGTAAGACTATCTCAAGAAAGATATTATAGGGAATAAATTTTCATCAGTAAGAACTTCCCACCAGAATGGAGTGGTTGAACGGAGAATTCAGATCATCAACAGTATAGCCAGAACGTGGCTTATAGAAAAAGACCTACCATAGAAATTAGTAATGAAGTAGTAATGACATTGGTCTACATTTCTAACAGGTCTCTATTGTGTCTGACGGAAGGAAAGCCTCCATATAATATGTGGTATGGAAAGAATAAAAAATGGAAATACTTTCTAATCATTGGAAGTAGGTGCTTCATTATCAACAAGGAAAAAACCTTGGAAATTTGAGTTACAGGGATATGATGGGATATTCCTTAGCTACTTAAGAAAAATAAAATCATAAAAATTCTTCAAGAAGAGGCTAGAAAAAGTAGTTGAGATAAATTATTTCACTATGGTATAAAATGAAAAGAATACTCAATCGCATATTGAATAGTTTCATGAGGATAGTGATGAAGATGAAAGTAACACAGGGGGTGTGGAATAAGAATATACTAACTTAGAAGATGACACTGATGATTAATAAGAAGTAAAGTCCATATCTATAAAGAATCCAATTATTCAAGCTAAAATTGACAGGTAGAATGTCATTGGGGATCATACAGTGAAAATTTAGGTAAGAATAATAAATTCACTACAAAAGATATCTCTTCTATCTTAATTCGAACCTAAATGTTTTTAGGATGCAGTTGAAGAGTAAAACTGGGTTCAAGAGATAAATGAAGAGTAAGGCCTGATTTATAAGAATTAGACTTGGGAGATTCATTTGAGGCCAACAGATAAGAATGAAATTTGGGACTAAATGGTTCATTCGTAACAAGATGAATGAAGATAGCGCAGTGATTTAGAACAAAGCATGACTAGTGTGCAAAGGGGACTCCAAAACAAAAGGTATTGATGGTGATGAAAAATTTCAACTATTGTTATTCTAGAGATAACCATATTATTCTTGTATATTCCAGTGAAATAGAAGTTTATAGTTTTCCAAATGGATATAAAATCTATATTTTTTAATGGGGATTTGGAAGAATATGTTTATATTGAGTATCAAGATGGTTTTCTCATTCAGGAAGATGATAAGAAAGTGTATTGGTTGAAGAAAGCACTATATGGGATGAAAGAAGAACCCAGAGAATGGTACTCAATGCTTGTTTAGTATTTGATGAAACATAACTTTTAGGGTGGTGGAGTTTATTACAATGTCTTTTTCAACAATGACAATAATTAAAGGATGTTGGTCCTGGTTTATATAGATGACTTAATATTTTTTGGATCAGATGAAGATCAATGCAAAATGTTTTCTGAATTCTTGAAAAGTGAGTTTGAAATTTCAATGATTAGAGAGCTGATGTTTTCCCTTGGTTTACAGGTGACACAAGGAAGGAATGACAAATTAATTTCTTAATCCAAATATTCCAAAAGTTTCTAATAATATTTGTAATGTACAATTCCAAGGATACGAAGACTGATTGCTACCCAGATGAAATTATTAAAATATGGTGATGGAAAGGCAGTTAATATAACATAATATATCATTATTATTGGATGTTTACTATACCTAATACTAGCATTACGTGATATTATTTTCAACACATGCTAAGCATTGTGATATCAAAGTAATTCCAAGGAAATCCACATGTTTATAGTTAAAATAATACTTCAGTATATCCAAGGAATTGTTTAATTCGGTTTGAAGTATACTAACAAATATCAGCCAGATCGTTTGGGATATAATGATGTAGATTGGGTTGAATCTAAAGAAAATAAGAAATATATTTCAAGAGGTTCATTTTATCATGTTTGATTGTATATTTAATGGTAAAGAAAGATGCAAGATTTCATTTCATTGAGCACCAAATAAGATGAGTATATTTCCACAACTCAAGTATACACAAAATTTTTTTGGATGAAGTAGAAGCTTGATGGCATGGGAGTTGAATTGAAGTCTCTGATCGGAATCTAGTGTGATAATATGTGTTATTTCAATCTTAGGAAAGATATAGTAAATCACTCACGAACAATGAACATTGAGATCAAATATCATTTTTTCTTTGAGAATTCGGAGCAAGGGATAGTGAAGTTGGAGTATATACCAGCATAGAAATAGGTTTCAGACATTCTGAAAAAGGCCTTACCAAAAGAATAATTTTAGAGGAATTTTCTGGCTCTGGGAGTTCAGTTGACTCCCCATACTTGAAAATTTTTGAATGTGGAACCCCCTCTTCCAGTGGTATGGTGTGTTTTTATATATTGTTTTGATCTGTGTTCTCTAATCCATTCTAGATCACAAAGTAGTGGCCTTGGGGATCATTGGAAAAGGCAAAGAAATATTGACTCATAGTGGGGGAGAAACTGTTAATGTCATTTTCAATGACACATGGAGAAGCTGACAAGTGGAGAAGTTAGATAGGGGAAGAATAGTAAGATAGGGGAGAGTTTTAAAATAAGATAGGGGAGAGATTTAAAATCTAATGATTCTTGTTATGATCGATCGAGGATTTGATATCACAAGAGTAGAGGTTTATGATGAAATCATAAGGTTGGTGTTGGAATGGTATCAAGAATTGGTCTTTGGAATGAAGTGATTTATTGATGACCTTTTCATACTACTATTGTTTCTCATGTCGAACATTTCTCAAGTAGGTTTAGAGTATTTTGTGAGTGAATATTTGGTCACTATTTTAATCACAAGAGGTGAATGATAATAGATGATGGAATGAGCTTTAGTGAGGTATCAAAGTGCATAAAATTTTTATGATAAGAGTCATTGACAAACCTAAAGGGGTAGATAGTTGGGAAAAAGTGTAACACCCCAGGTAAATAAAGAATATGAAATTATCATATTTATCTATATTTGTGAATAAAATATTAATATGACTTTATAGGGGATGTTATGCTCGATGGCGTACCCAACACGCAACAACAAGTTTCTTGGGAATCTTACGTTGCACTCTAATAATAAAATAATATTATTTTAAATGGTAGTTAACATGTAGCCATTGTATTGGCGGGAATGGATAGAAATAACTGAAATATGATTATATATGTTTTTAAATGTTTTTACATTTATCCAATAAAAGATAAAGGCTTAAAATATAGAAAGAATTCAATTTTAGGCATATATGCCCTAGTTTTCACTAAAGGTTCACTTATCGCCTTTTGATGGAGAACCGTCATTAAATATAGTTTTTTTCACTCTTATACATTCTATTGGACAAAATAAAACTCTTCTTAATAATTGGGACATCAAAATTTACTTTGTGTAAATTTTTGGTATCTTTCCGATAAAGTTCATTTTTTAATGAATAGTGTAAAATATTGTATTTTAATTCAAAACCTCTTTTTAATCTAATTTATTTATATGATTATATTATCTTTTGAATTGGTTTTAAAGTTAAATTAGAATATAATTTTACCATTAAATCCAATAGTGGTCTTTGGAATTAATTTCACATTGAAATCGGACTTAAACTAGTGTCAATCTTTTGATACTTATTGTTTCATAAAAACACGCTATTTGTCATGACAGCGGGAATTAATTATTAAATTAATTAATGTGACTTATATGTTTTGAATTTTGTAAAATAGACTTCATTTTTGAATTCGGAATATCAAATATAGCTTAGGGTGAATTTTTGGTAATTTTCTGAAAAACTTCAATTTTTGATGAATAGTGAAACCACTAAGTGGTACATATAAAAACTGATTTTCCGTTTAAATGAAATTTTTCCACCTTTGTGTTTTGAATTTCAAAAATCTGACATACATGGTTGTCATTAATAAGTAAAATGTGGTTCAATGGGATTAAAATAATTTTTTGGTGAATAGTAACTTATTAAGTTTTTAATCGTGATTAGAGGTAATTAGTGTAGTTTAAGTTAAAAATAATGTTTTAATAATATGAAATGAACTTGACACATGTCCCAACCTCATTTGATGTGTCATGGCCGACCAAGACAAGCCATGAGTCAACTTGGGGACCCCATGGAGCCACTTTGGTTGGAAAATGACATAAATACCTTTTTATTTAATGTTAAAGTAAAAATGACACAAACATGAGATGTTCTACTAATACAATTTTTACATGGGGTTATACAAATCATATTTTTGACTATAAAAATTAATTTTTAGGCTAAAACGATTTCCTACATCATAGTATTTTTTTTAATTTTTATACATTAAATAAATTAAATTATTTATGACATCATGATGATGCAGCGATGACCTCATTATTTAATTATTTAAATAAAATGGAAAGATAATGTAATATCTAAGACCTACACATGTCCAAAACCTATTGTATGAGATTATTTCGAACCCGTATCACTTTATCCTCGAAACACATCAATGTGGGACCTCTTAAATCCGAATACCATTTTAAAATAAAGTGACTTTTCTTTACCTTCCAAGAGTGCCCCTCCTCTCCTCTTATAAGAGGCCCCCACCTCTACCTCCTTACACACACTCTCAAAGCCTTTGGCTCGGCCAACCCCCACCCATTTTGTCTCTCCACATCCCTCTCTAACTCCTTGAAGCCTCACTTTGGGCAGAAGTCTTCCCAAGGAAGCCTTTGTGCTCAAACCAAAGGGAGTTACCCGATTTTAAGGTAATGTCTTCACTTGAGTCCTTTTGTTTTATTTTGCTTCTCCAACCCCCTAAACTCTTTTTATTCATTTATTTTGTAAAAAATCCAGTATAATAAATATACTAGGATGTTTTTATAAGAATTATTCTAGATACACTTTCACACACCTACATTTAATGGTTAAAGAACATACTATTTCCGTGGATGGTGAATTTCGGCCTCCCGAAACGATGATTGTTCAACATTCTTTTAACACCTTAAAAAGTGTCCATTAAAATGAAACTATATTTATATATGATATATAATATGTTTATGTTTTACTTAATCTTCTGCATTTTTCATTTTGGGCATACCTTTGTGGTTTCCATTATGGGTAAACGCGATATCTTCATTTAAGGAAGTGCGGACTACCGCCCCCTCAAAGTGATGTGATTCGTTAATGCCATATGTGGGACGTATAAAGGATGGATTTAAAGTTATTATATATGATTTTATACTGGAATTATAATATACCTCTATATAATTATTATTCCATTCCATAAAAATATGAAATAGAAATTAAAGTAGCGTTCGTGCGTACGTACGGCTTACCGTCTCCATGAACGATGCATTTCATTTCTTACCTCTAAATGATTATGTAATATTATAAATACTTTTATATTCTGGATATATATGATATATATGATATCAAAATAATGAATATAATTCTGGATATAATTAAAATTTGACCACATGAACAACATGTAATTGTAAGAAGTCCACTTTCGACATAAGAACCAAATATTGACAAAACAAACATTATTAACTTAAATGATTACATAATGATTATAACATGGAAATAAGTGATCTAAAAGAAATAATGAACTAGAAAAAGGTTCTTAATAAAATTTAAATTAACTCAAGTTTATTATTCAGGACGTTAAAGAACGATCAAGTCAAGTCGGACCCGAGGTAAGGGATCCTACTCCTCTCTTTCTTTTTATGTACACTATTTTATGTCATTCCTTTTAAAGCTAATCTTTCTTGTTATTGGGATATTATTTTATATTACTCTTACTGTAAGTTTTATTTTCATATGATGAGAGTACCTATTCTCTCTCATCAATCCATTTTGTAAGTTTTGAGTGGCGCCGTTAGGCTGCCGAATTTTTCGTAAGAGATCCAACCTCTCTCTTTCTTTTTAAGTACTCTCCTTTATGTCACTTCTTTTAAGATCCTATTTGTTATGTTGGGGGATGTTATTTTATATTAATCTTTCTGTAAACATTATTTTAATATGATGAGAGACCATATTTCCTCTCATCAATCGATTTTGGAAGTCTCAAGTGGCTCCGTTAGGCTGCCGAGTTTTCGTAAGGGATTTTTCATCTCACTTTTACTCCCGTGAGATTTATGCTACATTTGCCACAATTTCCTTTGAGTGGTATATGTAATTCCCATTATTATACACTTTTTTTAGTATAATTTCCTTAATGGTTATTCACATCCACATTTTATGACCCTTTTTCCATGGGGTGTACGTTTCGAAAGTTACCTAACTCGGTAAGGGGACCTTTCACCCTCCTTTTTTTTAAAAAGACTTATTTTGTTATGTCTTTTAATTCACATACTATTAAGTTGGGATATGTTCTTAAAAATCATTATTTATTTAAATTTTATGTCCAAGTGATGAGATCCCCTTTATCTCTCTCATCAACCCTTTTTGTAAAATTTTATGTGACGTCGTTAGGCTGCCGAATTTTACCAAGGGAACTTCTTAACCCAATTTCGATTTCTTTGGGTTCAACATGTAGTTATTGAATATGTCATCCTTTGAATATGTGTGAATGACCTTTTATTGTTTTACACTTAATATCCAATTATATTTTGTGTATTTATATTTGTCACACATAATTTTGAGATTGATTTATCCTTAATTTAATGATACCTTCTTTATAAGGGATTTCATCACATTTTACATCATTATTGAGACTTCATTGTTGTTATGCACAAATTCACTCTTATATGGTGTATACACAGTCCTATGGAATATTATATCATGAATCCATTTATTCTCATGATATTATAAAGTTCTGATTAAATGTTATTCCTCAATTATTGTATTCAAGTGTCTCTAATTTTGGTAAAAACCCTTTAACCAAAATATCGCTTTAAATGTTTTAATGATTTGTTCTTATTAATATCCATGTTTTCAAAATGGTTTTAAGGATTTATTTATATGGATATTAATGGTTTAAAATGTTAAATGCTTAAAGGTGGTATGGGACACTTTGATTCAAAAATCTCTTTATTAAATGTTTTAAATGGTTTTGAAAATGGTTTTTTTAATGGATTCATTATTTCAATATCCTAACATGTTATATTGTGATTGAAATGTGGAAATTTTATATTTCCTTTATGCATGTTTTATGTGATACATTTATGTTATGGTTCATGGGCATTGTTATGAAAACGGGTGGTTCCGTGATAAACTAAGGGCGGGTGAGCCCGATATAGCTCTCCAATGCATTGGGTAACGCGAAGGAGTGAAACGTTAAGGTTTCTCCGAAGGGATTTAGGGAATATACTGTGATGGGTATTCCAAACGTAACCAAGAGGGTTACTCCCTACGTAAGAATGTTATGAATGCCTAAAGTTACCTTTATGTCTTATGATTTCTATGATTTATTCATGGTTTGATGAGCTATGTTAAAGTGCCTATGTTTTATGGGTAAAGTATGATTTCATTCTTATGTATATATGAACTCATGTTTCCTTTCCATATTTTTATAACCCTTACTGAGCTTTTTATGCTCATCCCAAGTTTTTTAAATGTTTTTCACAGGTCAAGGAAAAGGTACATGATGTGATGATAGTGTCAAGTATGTGTCAATAAAGAATCCATGTTTTATTTTAAATATGTTTCCGTTGATGGGATGAATGAATATTGTCTTTTATGTAACCACTTTGTTTAAATGTGGAATGTAATGAAAGTTTCATGATATAATTCTCTAAAACTCTAAACCTAAAAAGATCCTCAATGTTTAATCTAATAATAACTCAAGATTAAGTAAGGTTTAAGGCTTGGGCCTTATAGTTGGTATCAAAGGTCGGTTTAGATAACTTTAGAGGTTAGGGTATTCTTTAAGCATAAGTGACATTACCATAATGGTTAGGATTTCAGAAAGAGTCCTAGTTTTAGATAAAGTGAATGAGTAAGTATATCTTAGTCTTTACCTTCCTCATTAGTACATGATGGTTTTGTTGATATACACACACTGACATTTCTGTTTTTAGTGAATGGATGGATCAAGCAGGAACCAAAGAGACAACAGGTTTGAAGGAAACTGTGGTGGTTCTCTGATTAAGATACTAGATAAAATGGAGGATTCGATGAGGAAACTCGTGGTTGTTCTAAACCAAATATCAAGGAGTCATTATCAACCACTTTAACCTTGCTATGTTCTGTAATGCATCATGTACGAGATGACCAATCGATGTGTAAGTTTAAGTAATAATTATAAAGGTAACCATTAGAGTTTATATGATCCTTACTTTTGAGGTAATTATGGGTTATTATATGATATGATGGAAAATGAAAGGCATGAGATAAACTTGAGGTTAAAATATGTTATGATCATTTTTGATGATTTTATCTCTTTTTGGGGAATGATTTAACAATTATATAGTTTTGGAAAAAGGGCAACATGTAGATCGTGTGCCAACCCGTCGCATCGGACAAAGCTGCGGGAATCGAACCCACAACCAAAGTGCGACTGGTATTTATCGCCTAACACTGGACTACGTGAAGTCCCTGGTTATTTTGACTAATTCTTTTTAGTTATATGATTTTATGAATTAAGAGTAAGTTGATTTTGGGATATTTATGAAAATGATTAACCTATCATGGAGGATATGTGATTAGGTTAATTACTTTTCAATATGAGACTTTAGGAGCAACTGATGTTGTTTAGAGATAAATGTTACGATTTAACTTGGAAGACTATGTGACTAAATCCTTCAAATATTTGGGTTTCAATCTTAGATTGGTTTAATTTGAAGAATTTTATGGACAAATTTTTTATCGGATGGTCCTCATTGAACATTGGGTTTTGTTGGAAAAAATTTGGAGACTAAGCATAGATTTTCTTTTTAATGGGTTATCCTTTTCTGGATTATCTGACCTTGTACTAACCTTTTTGGTTTTGGTTTTGGTTAAATCCTAAATACATGGGATGTATATAGTTCTCTTTGGTGGATTAGGTGATTCTCCAGAAGTTGATTATAGTACTCTTAATGCGAACAAATCTCCCTAAATACTCGTCTTTTGGAAAAAAATATGAGTTTGATTAAGGAATCTAGTAAAAGTTGAAAGTCAACATGATAAGTGATTATGTTTCCTTATGAATAAATTCCTCAATAAAAAGTAACTTAAAACAAAAATGTTGTCTATTAACTTTTCCTATTTGGGACTTGAATACTGTTTAACCCATCACAATTTTGTGATTTTCTTCTGGTTAACTTTCTCCTAGACATGTTTACTATCACTCTCCATCAATAACATGACCCTTTTCTTTTTCTTCCATGTCCATGTTTTTCTATATATGGGTTAACTCGGGTGACCTCTGTACTTATCTTCCTTTATTTTAAAGTGATTGTTTTACTGACTCTTGTTCCGATGTGGGACTTTCAAGGATGTTTCCAAGCTCAATTTTAAAAATTGCGAGGACGCAATTCCCAAAAGGGGGGAACGATGTAACACCCCAGGTAAATAAAGAATATGACATTCTAATATTTATCCATATTTGTGAATAAAATATTAATATGACTTTAAAGGGGACGCTATGCTCGATGGCGTACCCAAAACGCAACAACGAGTTACTTGGGAATCTTACGTTGCACTCTAATAATAAAATAATATTATTTTAAATGGTAGTTAACATGTAGCCATTGTATTGGCAGGAATTGATATAAATAACTAAAATATGATTATATATGTTTTTAAATGTTTTTACATTTATCCAATAAAATATAAAGGCTTAAAATACGGAAAGAATTCAATTTTAGGCATATATGCCCTAGTTTTCACTAAAGGTTCACTTATCGCCTTTTGATGGCGAACCGTCATTAAATATAGTTTTGTTCACTCTTATACATTATTATTGGACCAAATAAAACTCTTCTTAAGAATTGGGACATCAAAATTTACTTTGTGTAAATTTTTGGTATCTTTCCGATAAAGTTCATTTTTTAATGAATAGTGTAAAATGTTGTATTTTAATTCCAAACCTCTTTTTAATATAATTTATTTATATGATTAGATTATCTTTTGAATTGGTTTTAAAGTGAGATTAGAATATATTTTCACCATTAAATCCAATAGTGGTCATTGGAATTAATTTCACTTTGAAATCGGACCTAAACTAGTGTCAATCTTTTGATACTTATTGTTTCATAAAAACACGCTATTTGTCATGACAGCGGGAATTAATTATTAAATTAATTAATGTGACTTATATGTTTTGAATTTTGTAAAATAGAGTTCATTTTTGAATTCAGAATATCAAATATAGCTTAGGGTGAATTTTTGGTAATTTTTTGAAAAACATCAATTTTTGATGAATAGTGAAACCACTAAGTGGTACATATAAAAACTGATTTTCCGTTTAAATGAAATTTTTCCACCTTTGTGTTTTGAATTTCAAAAATCCGACATACATGGTTGTCATTAAGAAGTAAAATGTGGTTCAATGGGATTAAAATAATTTTTTTGTGAATTGTAACTTATTAAGTTTTTAATCACGATTAGAGTTAATTAGTGTAGTTTAAGTTAAAAATAATGTTTTAATAATATGAAATAAACTTGACACATGTCCTAACCTCATTGGATGTGTCATGGACGACCAAGACAAGCCATGGGTCAACTTTGGGACCCCATGGAGCCACTTTGGTTGGAAAATGACATAAATACCTTTTTATTTAATGTTAAAGAAAAAATGACACAAACATGAAATGTTCTACTAAAACAATTTTTACATGGGGTTATACAAATCATATTTTTGACTATAAATATTCATTGGAAATATAAAATGATTTCCTAAATCATATTATTTTTATTTATAATTTTTATAAATTAAATAAATTAAATTATTTATGACATCATGATGATGCAGCGATGACCTCATTATTTAACGATTTAAATAAAAAGGAAAGATAATGTAATATCTAAGACCTAAACATGTCCAAAACCTATTGGATGAGTTTATTTAGAACCCTTATCACCTTATCCTCGAAACACATTAATTTAGGACCTCTTAAATCCGAATACCATTTTAAAACAAAGTGACTTTTCTTTACCTTCCAAGAGTTCCCCTCCTCTCCTCTTATAAAAGGCCCCCACCTCTACCTCCTTACCCACACTCCCAAAGCCTTTGGCTCGGCAAAAACCTGCCCATTTTGTCTCTCCACATCCCTCTATAACTCCTTGAAGCCTAACTTTGGGAATAAGTATTCCCAAGGAAGCCTTTGAGCTCAAACCAAAGGGAGTTACCCGATTTTAAGGTAATGTCTTCACTTGAGTCTTTTTGTTTTATTTTGCTTCTCCAACCCACTAAACTCTTTTGATTCATTTCTTTTGTAACAAATCCAGTATCATAAATATACTAGGATTTTTTTATAATAAGTATTCGAGCTACACTTTCACACACCTACATCTAATGGTTAAAGAACATACTGTTTCTGTGGATGGCGAATTTCGGCCTCCCGAAACGATGATTGTTCAACATTCTTTTAACACCTTAAAAAGTGTCCATTAAGATGACACTATATTTATATATGATATATAATTTGTTTATGTTTTCCTTAAGCTTCTGAATTTTTCATTTTGGGAATACCTTTATGGTTTCCATTATGGGTAACGCGATATCTTCGTTTAAGGAAGTGCGGACTACCACCCCCTCAAAGTGATGTGATTCGTTAATTCCATATGTGGGACGTATAAAGGATGGATTTAAAGTTATTATATATGATGTTATACTGGAATTATAATATACCTATATATAATTAATATTCCATTCCATAAAAATATGAAATCGAAATGAAAGTAGCGTTAATGCGTGCGTACGGCTTACCGTCTCCATGAACGTTGCATTTCATTTCTTACCTCTAAATGATTATGTAATATTATAAATAAATGTATATTCTGGATATATATGATGTATATTATATCCAAATCATGAATATAATTCTGGATATAATGAACATTTGACCACACGAACAACATGTAATTGTAGGAAGTCCACTTTCGACTTAAGAACCAAATATCGACAAAACAAACATTATTAACTTAAATGATTACATAATGTTTATAACATGGAAATAAGTGATCTAAAAGGAATAATGAACTAGAAAAAGGTTCTTAATAAAGTTGAAATTAACTCATGTTTATTATTCAGGATGTTAAAGAACGATCGAGTAAAGTCGGACCCGAGGTAAGGGATCCTACTCCTCTCTTTCTTTTTAAGTACACTCTTTTATGTCATTCCTTTTAAAGCTCATATTTCTTGTTATTGGGATATTATTTTATATTAATCTTACTTTAATTTTTATGTTAATATAATGAGAGGCCCTATTCTCTCTCATCAATCCATTTTGGAAGTTTTGAGTGGCGCCGTTAGGCTACCGAATTTTTCGTAAGAGATACAACCTCTCTCTTTCTTTTTAAGTACTCTCCTTTATGTCACTTCTTTTAAACTCCTCTTTGTTATGTTGGGGGATGTTATTTTATATTACTCTTTCTGTAAACTTTATTTTAATATGATTAGATACCCTATTTCCTCTCATCAATCCATTTTGGAAGTCTTATGTGGCGTCGTTAGGCTGCCGAGTTTTCGTAAGGGATTTTTCATCTCACTTTTACTCCCGTGAGATTTATGCTACATTTGCCACAATTTCCTTTGAGTGGTGTATGTAATGCCCATTATTATACACTTTTTTTAGTATAATTTCATTAATGGGTATTCACATCCACATTTTATGACCCTTCTTCCATGGGGTGTACGTTTCGAAAGTTACCCAACTCGGTAAGGGGACCTTTCACCCTCCTTTATTTTAAAAAGACTTCTTTTGTTATGTCTTTTAATTCACATAATATTAAGTTGGGATATGTTCTTATATATCAATATTTATATAAATTTTATGTCCAAGTGATGATATCCCCTTTATCTCTCTCATCAATCCATTTTGTAAAATTTTATGTGACGTCGTTAGGCTGCCGAATTTTACCAAGGGAACTTCTTAAACCAATTTCGATTTCTTTGGGTTCAACATGTAGTTATTGAATATGTCATCCTTTGAATATGTGTGAATGACCTTTCATTGTTTTAAACTTAATATCCAATTATATTTCGTGTATTTATATTTTTCACACATAATTTTGAGATTGATTTATCCTTAATTTAAGGATACCTTCTTTATAAGGGATTTCATCACATTTTCAATCTTTATTGAGACTTCATTGTTGTTATGCACCAATTCACTCTTATATGGTGTATATACTATCCTTTGGAATATTATATCATTAATCCATTTATTCTCATGATATTATAAAGTTCTGATTAAATGTTATTCCTCAATTATTGTATTCAAGTGTCTCTAATTTTGGTAAAAACCCTTTAACCAAAATATTGCTTTAAATGTTTTAATGATTTGTTCTTATTAATATCCATGTTGTCAAAATGGTTTTAAGGATTTATTTATATGGATATTAATGGATTAAAATGTTAAAATAATCAAGGTGGTATGGGACACTTTGATTCAAAAATATCTTTATTAAATGTTTTAAATAGTTTTGAAAATGGTTTTTTTTAATGGATTCATTATTTCAATATCCTAAAATGTTATATTGTGATTGAAATGTGGAAATGTTATATTTTTTTATGCATATTTTATGTGATACATTTATGTTATGGTTCTTGGGCATTGTTATGAAAATGGGTGGTTCTGTGATAAACTAAGGGCGGGTGAGCCCGATATAGCTCTCCAATGCATTGGGTAACGCGAAGGAGTGAAATGTTAAGGTGTCTCCGAAGAGATTTAGGGAATATACTGTGATGGGTATTCCAAACATAACCAAGAGGGTTACTCCCTATTTAATAATGTTATGAATGCCTCAAGTTACCTTTATGTCTTATGATTTCTATGATTTATTCATGGTTTGATGAGGTATGTTAAAGTGCCTATGTTTTATGGGTAAAGTATGATTTCATTCTTATGTATATATGAACTCATGTTTCCATTCCATATTTTTATAACCCTTTCTGAGATTTTTATGCTCATCCCAAGTTTTTGAAATGTTTTTCACAAGTCAAGGGAAAGGTACAAGATGTGATGATAGTGTCAAGGATGTGTCAATAAAGAATCCGTGTTTTAATTTAAATATGTTTCCGTTGATGGGACGAATGAATATTGTCTTTTATGTAACCACTCTGTTTAAATGTGGAATGTAATGCACGTTTCATGATATAATTCTCTAAAACTCTAAACCTAAAAAGATCCTCAATGTGCAATCTTGTAATAACTCAAGATTACATAAGGTTTAAGGCTGGGGCCTTATAGTTGGTATCAAAGGTCGGTTTAGATAACTTTAGAGGTTAAGGTATTATTTAAGCATAAGTGACATTACCATAATGTTTAGGATTTCACAAAGAGTCCTAGTTTTAGATAAAGTGAATGAGTAATTATATCTTAGTCTTTACCTTCCTCATTAGTACATGATGGTTTTGTTGATATACTCACACTGACATTTCTGTTTTTAGTGAATGGATGGATCTAGCAGGCACCAAAGAGACAACAGGTTTGAAGGAAACTGTGGTGGTTATCTGATTAAGATACTAGATAAAATGGAGGATTCAATGAGGAAACTCGTGGTTGTTCTAAACCAAATATCAAGGAGTCATGATCAACCACTTGAACCTTGGTATGTTCTGTAATGCATCATGTACGAGATGACCAATCGATGTGGAAGTTCAAGTAATAATTATAAAGGTAACCATTAGAGTTTAAATGATCCTTACTTTTGAGGTAATTATGGGTTATTATATGATATGCTGGAAAATGAAAGGCATGAGATAAACTTGAGGTTAAAATATGTTATGATCATTTTTGATGATTTTATCTCTTTTTGGGGAATTATTTAAGAATTATATAGTTTTGGAAAAAGGGAAACACGCAGACCGTGTGACAACCCGTCGCGTCGGACAAAGCTACGGGAATCGAACCCACAACCAAAGTGCGACTGGTATTTATCGCCTACCACTGGACTACGTGAAGTCCCTAGTTAGTTTGACTGATTCTTTTTAGTTATATGATTTTATGAATTAATAGTAAGTTGATTTTGGGTTATTTATGAAAATGATTAACCTATCATGGAGGATATGTGACTAGGTTAATTACGTTTCAATACGAGACTTTAGGAGCAACTGATGTTGTTTGGAGATAAATGTTATGATTTAACGTGGAAGACTATGTGACTAAATCCTTCAAATATTTGGGTTTCAATCTTAGATTGGTTTACTTTGAAAAAATTTTATGGACAAATTGTTTATCGGATGGTCCTCGTTGAACTTTGGGTTTTGTTGGACAAATTTTGGAGACTAAGCATAGATTTTCTTTTTAATGGGTTATCCTTTTCTGGATTATCTGACCTTGTACTAACCTTTTTGGTTTTGGTTTTGGTTAAAGACTAAATACATGGGATGTATATTGTTCTCTTTGGTGGATTAGGGGATTCTCTAGAAGTTGATTATAGTACTCTTAATTCTAACAAGTCTCCCAAAATACTCGCCTTTTGGAAAAAAAATATGAGTTTGATTAAGGAATCTAGTAAAAGTTGAAATTCAACATGATAAGTGATTATGTATCCTTATGAATAAATTCCTCAATAAAAACTAACTTAAAACAAAAATGCTTTCTATTAACCTTTCCTACTGGGGAATCAAATACTGTTTAACCCATCACAAGTTTTTGATTTTCTTATGGTTAACTTTCTCCTAGACATGTTTACTATCACTCTCCCTCAAGAACATGACCCTTTGATTTTTCTTCCATGTCCATGTTTTTCGACATATGGGTTAACTCGGGTGACCTCTGTACTTATCTTCCTTTATTTTAAAGTGATTTTTTTACCGACTCCTATTCCGATGTGGGACTTTCAAGGATGTTTCCAAACTCAATTTTAAAAATTTCGAGGATGCAATTCCCAAAAGGGGGGAAGGATGTAACACCCCAGGTAAATAAAGAATATGATATTCTCATATTTATCCATATTTGTGAATAAAATATTAATATGACTTTAAAGGGGACGCTATGCTCGATGGCGTACCCAACACGCAACAACGAGTTTCTTGGGAATCTTACGTTGCACTCTAATAATAAAATAATATTATTTTAAATGGTAGTTAACATGTAGCCATTGTATTGGCGGGAATGGATAGAAATAACTAAAATATGATTATATATGTTTTTAAATGTTTTTACAGTTATCCAATAAAAGATAAAGGCTTAAATTACGGAAAGAATTCAATTTTAGGCATATATGCCTTAGTTTTCACTAAAGGTTCACTTATCACCTTTTGATGGCGAACCGTCATTAAATATAGTTTTGTTCACTCTTATACATTTTATTGGACCAAATAAAACTCTTCTTAAGATTTCAGACATCAAAATTTACTTTGTGTAAATTTTGGTATCTTTCCGATAAAGTTCATTTTTTAATGAATAGTATAAAATGTTGTATTTTAATTCAAAACCTCTTTTTAATCTAATTTATTTATATGATTAGATTATCTTTTGAATTGGTTTTAAAGTGAAATTAGAATATATTTTTACCATTAAATCCAATAGTTGTCTTTGTAATTAATTTCACTTTGAAATCGGACTTAAACTAGTGTCGATCTTTTGATACTTATTGTTTCATAAAAACACGCTATTTGTCATGACATCGGGAATTAATTATTAAATTAGTTAATGTGACTTATATGTTTTGAATTTTTTAAAATAGACTTCATTTTTGAATTCAGAATATCAAATATAGCTTAGGGTGAATTTTTGGTAGTTTTCTGAAAAACTTCAATTTTTGATGAATAGTGAAACCACTAAGTGGTTCATATAAAAATTGATTTTCCGTTTAAATGAAATTTTGCCACCTTTGTGTTTTGAATTTCAAAAATCCGACATATATGATTGTCATTAATAAGTAAAATGTGGTTCAATGGGATTAAAATAATTTTTTGGTGAATAGTAACTTATTAAGTTTTTAATCGCGATTAGACATAATTAGTGTAGTTTAAGTTAAAAATAATATTTTAATAATATTAAATGAACTTGAAACATGTCCTAACCTCATTGGATGTGTCATGGCCGACCAAGACAAGCCATGGTTCAACTTGGGGACCCCATGGACCCACTTTGGTTGGAAAATGACATAAATACCTTTTTATTTAATGTTAAAGTAAAAATGACACAAACATGAGATGTTCTACTAAAACAATTTTTACATGGGGTTATACAAATCATATTTTTGACTATAAATACTCATTGGAAATATAAAAATATTTCCTACATCATAGTATTTTTTTTATAATTTTTTTACATTAAATAATTTAATTAATTTATGACATCATGATGATGCATCGATGACCTCATTATTTAACGATTTAAATAAAATGGAAAGATAATGTAATATCTAAGACCTACACGTGTCCAAAACCTATTGGATGAGTTTATTTCGAAACCTTATCACCTTATCCTCGAAACACATCAATTTGGGACCTCTTAAATCCAAATACCATTTTAAAATAAAGTGACTTTTCTTTACCTTCGAAGAGTGCCCCTCCTCTCCTCTTATAAAAGGCCCCCACCTATACCTCCTTACCCACAGTCCCAAAGCCTTTGGCTCGGCCAACCCCTACCCATTTTGTCTCTCCACATCCCTCTATAACTCCTTGAATCCTCACTTTAGGCAGAAGTCTTCCCAAGGAAGCCTTTGAGCTCAAACCAAAGGGTGTTACCCGATTTTAAGGTAATGTCTTCACTTGAGTCCTTTTGTTTTATTTTGCTTCTCCAACCCCCTAAACTCTTTTTATTAATTTCTTTTGTAACAAATACAGTATCATCAATATACTAATATGTTTTTATAAGAAGGATTCGAGCTACACTTTCACACACCTACATCTAATGGTTAAAGAACATACTGTTTCCGTGGATGGCGAATTTTGGCCTCCCGAAACGATGATTGTTCAACATTATTTTAACACCTTAAAAAGTGTCCATTAAGATGACACTATATTTATATATGATATATAATATGTTTATGTTTTCCTTAAGCTTATTAATTTTTCATTTTGTGCATACCTTTATGGTTTCCATTTTGGGTAAACACGATATCTTCATTTAAGGAAGTGCGGACTACCACCCCTCAAAGTGATGTGATTCGTTAATGCCATATGTAGGACGTATAAAGGATGGATTTAAAGTTATTATATATGATTTTATACTGGAATTATAATATACCTATATATCATTATTATTTCATTCCATAAAAATATGAAATAGGAATGAATGTAGCGTTCATGCGTACGTACGGCTTACCGTCTCCATGAACGATGCATTTCATTTCTTACCTCTAAATTATTATGTAATATTATAAATACATGTATATTATGGATATATATGATATATATGATATCAAAATCATGAATATAATTCTGGATATAATGAACATTTGACCACACGAACAACATGTAATTGTAAGAAGTCCACTTTCGACTTAAGAACCAAATATCGACAAAATAAACATTATTAACTTAAATGATTACATAATGTTTATAACATGGCAATAAGTGATCTAAAAGGAATAATGAACTAGAAAAAGGTTCTTAATAAAGTGGAAATTAACTCAAGTTTATTATTCAGGACGTTAAAGAACGATCGAGTCAAGTCAGACCCGAGGTAAGGGATCCTACTCCTCTCTTTCTTTTTAAGTACACTCTTTTATGTCATTCCTTTTAAAGCTCATATTTCTTGTTATTGGGATATTATTTTATATTAATCTTACTATAATTTTTATGTTCATATGATGAGAGGCCCTATTCTCTCTCATCAATCCATTTTGGAAGTTTTGAGTGGCGTCGTTAGGTTGTCGAATTTTTCGTAAGAGATCCAACCTCTCTCTTTCTTTTTAAGTACTCTCCTTTATGTCACTTATTTTAAGCTCCTATTTGTTATGTTGGGGGATTTTATTTTATACTCCTCTTTCTGTAAACTTTATTTAAATATGATGAGAGAACCTATTTCCTCTCATCAATCCATTTTGGAAGTCTTAAGTGGCGCTGTTAGGCTACCGAGTCTTCGTAAGGGATTTTTCATCTCACTTTTACTCCCGTGAGATTTATGCTAAATTTTCCACAATTTCCTTTGAGTGGTGTATATACTTCCCATTATTATACACTTTGTTTAGTATAATTTTATTAGTTGGTATTCACATCCACATTTTATTACCCTTCTTCCATGGGGTGTATGTTTCGAAAGTCACCCAACTCGGTAAGGGGACCTTTCACCTTCCTTTTTTAAAAAAGACTTCTTTTGTTATGTCTTTTAATTCACATACTATTAAGTTGGGATATGTTCTTCTATATCCTTATTTATGTAAATTTTATGTCCAAGTGATGAGATCCCCTTTATCTCTCTCATCAACCCTTTTTGTAAAATTTTATGTGACGCCGTTAGGCTGCCGAATTTTACCAAGGGAACTTCTTAACCCAATTTCGATTTCTTTGGGTTCAACATGTATTTATTGAATATGTCATCCTTTGAATATGTGTGAATGACCTTTACTTGTTTTACACTTAATATCCAATTATATTGGGGTTATTTATATTTGTCACACATAATTTTGAGATTGATTTATCCTTAATTTAAGGATACCTTCTTTATAAGGGATTTCATCACATTTTACATCTTTATTGAGACTTCATTGTTGTTATGCACCAATTCACTCTTATATGGTTTATATACTGTCCTTTGGAATATTATATCATGAATCCATTTATTCTCATGATATTATAAAGTTCTTATTAAATGTTATTCCTCAATTATTGTATTCAAGTGTCTCTAATTTTAGTAAAAACCCTTTAACCAAAATATCGCTTTAAATGTTTTAATGATTTGTTCTTATTAATATCCATGTTTTAAAAATTGTTTTAAGGATTTATTTATATGGATATTAATGGTTTAAAATTTTAAGAGCTTCAAGGTGGTATGGGACACTTTGATTCAAAAATCTCTTTATTAAATGTTTTAAATGGTTTTGAAAATCGTTTTTTTTTATGGATTCATTATTTCAATATCCTAAAATGTTATATTGTGATTGAAATGTGGAAATGCTATATTTCCTTTATCCATGTTTTATGTGATACATTTATGTTATGGTTCTTGGTAATTGTTATGAAAACGGGTGGTTCCGTGATAAACTAAGGGTAGGTGAGCCCGATATAGCTGTCCAATGCATTGGGTAACGCGAAGGAGTGAAACCTTAAGGTTATCCGAAGAGATTTAGGGAGTATACTTTGATGGTTATTCCAAACGTAACCAAGAGGGTTACTCCCTATGTAAGAATGTTATGAATGCCTCAAGTTACCTTTATGTCTTATGATTTCTATGATTTATTCATGGTTTGATGAGGTATGTTAAAGTGCCTATGTTTTATGGGTCAAGTATGATTTCATTCTTATGTATATATGAACTCATGTTTCCTTTCCATATTTTTATAACCCTTACTGAGCTTTTTATTCTCATCCCAAGTTTTTGAAATGTTTTTCACAGGTCAAGGGAAAGGTACATGATGTGATGATAGTGTCAAGGATGTGTCAATAAAGAATCCGTGTTTTATTTTAAATATGTTTCCGTTGATGAGACGAATGAATATTGTCTTTTATGTAACCACTTTGTTTAAATGTGGAATATAATGCAAGTTTCATGATATAATTCTCTAAAAATCTAAACCTAAAAAGAACCTCAATGTGTAATCTTGTAATAACTCAAGATTAAGTAAGGTTTAAGGCTGGGGCCTTATAGTTGGTATCAAAGGTCGGTTTAGATAACTTTAGAGGTTAGGGTATTCTTTAAGCATAAGTGACATTACCATAATGGTTAGGATTTCACAAATACTCCTAGTTTTAGATAAAGTGAATGAGTAAGTATATCTTAGTCTTTACCTTCCTCATTAGTACATGATGGTTTTGTTGATATACTCACACTGACATTTTTGTTTTTAGTGAATGGATGGATCTAGCAGGCACCAAAGAGACAACAGGTTTGAAGGAAACTGTGGTGGTTCTCTGATTAATATAGTAGATAAAATGGAGGATTCAATCAGGAAACTCGTGGTTGTTCTAAACCAAATATGAAGGAGTCATGATCAACCACTTGAACCCTGGTATGTTCTTTAATGCATCATGTACGAGATGACCAATCGATGTGGAAGTTCAAGTAATAATTATAAAGGTAACCATTAGAGTTTATATGATTCTTACTTTTGAGGTAATTATGGGTTATTATATGATATGATGGAAAATGAAAGGCATGAGATAAACTTGAGGTTAAAATATGTTACGATCATTTTTGATGATTTTTTCTCTTTTTTGGGAATGATTTAAGAATTATATAGTTTGGGAAAAGGGGTAACACGAAGACCGTGTGACAACCCGTCGCGTCGGACAAAGCTGCGGGAATTGAACCCACACCCAAAGTGCGACTGATATTTATCGCCTACCACTGGACTACGTGAAGTCCCTGGTTAGTTTGACTGATTCTTTTTAGTTATATGATTTTATTAATTAAGAGTAAGCTGATTTTGGGTTATTTATGAAAATGATTAACCTATCATGGAGGATATGTGATTAGGTTAATTACTTTTCAATACGAGACTTTAGGAGCAACTGATGTTGTTTGGAGATAAATGTTACGATTTAACTTGGAAGACTATGTGACTAAATCCTTCAAATATTTGGGTTTCAATCTTATATTGGTTTACATTGAAGAATTTTATGGACAATTTGTTTATCGGATGGTCCTCGTTGAACATTGGGTTTTGTTGGACAAAATTTGGAGACTAAGCATAGATTTTCTTTTTAATGGGTTATCCTTTTCTGGATTATCTGAACTTGTACTAACCTTTTTGGTTTTGGTTTTGGTTAAAGCCTAAATACATGGGATGTATATAGTTCTCTTTGGTGGATTAGGTGATTCTCTAGAAGTTGATTATAGTACTCTTAATGCGAAAAAGTCTCCATAAATACTTGTCTTTTGGAAAACAAATATGAGTTTGATTAAGGAATCTAGTAAAAGATGAAAGTCAACATGATAAGTTATTAGGTTTCCTTATGAATAAATTCCTCAATAAAAAGTAACTTAAAACAAAAATGTTGTCTATTAACTTTTCCTACTGGGGAATCGAATACTGTTTAACCCATCACAAGTTTGTGATTTTCTTATGGTTAACTTTCTCCTAGACATGTTTACTATCACTCTCCCTCAAAAACATGACCCTTTTCTTTTTCTTCCATGTCCATGTTTTTCTACATATGGGTTAACTCGGGTGACCTCTGTACTTATCTTCCTTTATTTTAAAGTGATTGTTTTACCAACTCTTATTCCGATGTGGGACTTTCAAGGATGTTTCCAAGCTCAATATTAAAAATTGCGAGGACGCAATTCCCAAAAGGGGGGAAGGATGTAACACCCCAGGTAAATAAAGAATATGAAATTATCATATTTATCCATATTTGTGAATAAAATATTAATATGACTTTAATGGGGACGCTATGCTCGATGGCATACCCAACACGCAACAACGAGTTTCTTGGGAATTTTACGTTGCACTCTAATAATAAAATAATATTATTTTAAATGGTAGTTAACATGTATCCATTGTATTGGCGGGAATGGATAGAAATACCTAAAATATGATTATATATGTTTTTAAATGTTTTTACATTTATCCAATAAAAGATAAAGGCTTAAAATACGGAAAGAATTCAATTTTAGGCATATATGCCCTAGTTTTCACTAAAGGTTAACTTATCGCCTTTTGATGGTGAACTGTCATTAAATATAGTTTTGTTCACTCTTATACATTCTATTGGACCAAATAAAACTCTTCTTAAGAATTGGGACATCAAAATTTACTTTGTGTAAATTTTTGGTATCTTTCCGATAAAGTTCATTTTTTAATGAATAGTGTAAAATATTGTATTTTAATTCAAAACCTATTTTTAATCTAATTTATTTATATGATTATATTATCTTTTGAATTGGTTTTAAAGTGAAATTAGAATATAATTTTACCATTAAATCCAATAGTGGTCGTTGGAATTAATTTCACTTTGAAATCGGACTTAAACTAGTGTCAATCTTTTGATACTTATTGTTTCATAAAAACACGCTATTTGTCATGACAGTGGGAATTAATTATTAAATTAATTAATGTGACTTATATGTTTTGAATTTTGTAAAATAGACTTCATTTTTGAATTCGGAATATCAAATATAGCTTAGGGTGAATTTTTGGTAATTTTCTGAAAAACTTCAATTTTTGATGAATAGTGAAACCACTAAGTGGTACATATAAAAACTGATTTTCCGTTTAAATGAAATTTTTCCACCTTTGTGTTTTTAATTTCAAAAATCCGACATACATGGTTTTCATTAAGAAGTAAAATGTGGTTCAATGGGATTAAAATAATTTTTTGGTGAATAGTAACTTATTAAGTTTTTAATCGCGATTAGAGGTAATTATTGTAGTTTAAATTAAAAATAATGTTTTAATAATATTAAATGAACTTGACACATGTCCTAACCTCATTGGATGTGTCATGGCCGACCAAGACAAGCCATGGGTCCACTTGGGGACCCCATGGAGCCACTTTGGTTGGAAAATGACATAAATACCTTTTTATTTAATGTTAAAGTAAAAATGACACAAACATGAGATGTTATACTAAAAAAAAATTTACATGGGGTTATACAAATCATATTTTTGAATATAAATATTAATTGGAAATCTAAAATGATTTCCTAAATCATAGGATTTTTTTTATAATTTTTATACATTAAATAAATTAAATTATTTATGACATCATGATGATGCAGCGATGACCTCATTATTTAACGATTTAAATAAAATGGAAAGATAATGTAATATATAAGACCTAAACATGTCCAAAACCTATTGGATGAGTTTATTTTGAACCCTTATCACCTTATCCTCGAAACACATCAATTTGGGACCTCTTAAATCCGAATAACATTTTAAAATAAAGTGACTTTTCTTTACCTTCCAAGAGTGCCCCTCCTCTCCTCTTATAAAAGGCCCCCACCTCTACCTCCATACCCACACTCACAAAGCCTTTGGCTCGGCCAACCCCTGCCCATTTTGTCTCTCCACATCCCTCTCTAACTCCTTGAAGCCTCACTTTGGGCAGAAGTGTTCCCAAGTAAGCCTTTGAGCTCAAACCAAAGGGAGTTACCCGATTTTAAGGTAATGTCTTCACTTGAGTCCTTTTGTTTTATTTTGCTTCTCCAACCCCCTCAACACTTTTTATTCATTTCTTTTGTAACAACTACAGTATCATCAATATACTAGGATGTTTTTATAAGAAGTATTCGAGCTACACTTTCACACACCTACATCTAATGGTTAAAGAACATACTATTTCCGTGGATGGCGAATTTCGGCCTCCCGGAACGATGATTGTTCAACATTCTTTTAACACCTTCAAAAGTGTCCATTAAGATGAAAATATATTTATATATGATATATAATATGTTTATGTTTTCCTTAAGATTTTTAATTTTTCATTTTGGGAATACCTTTATGGTTTCCATTATGGGTAAACGTGATATCTTCATTTAAGGAAGTGCGGACTACCACCCCCTCAAAGTGATGTGATTCGTTAATGCCATATGTGGGACGTATAAAGGATGGATTTAAAGTTATTATATATGATTTTATACTGGAATTATAATATACCTATATATCATTATTATTCCATTCCATAAAAATATGAAATAGAAATGAAAGTAGCGTTCATGCGTACGTACGGCTTACCGTCTCCATGAACGATGCATTTCATTTCTTACCTCTAAATGATTATGTAATATTATAAATACATGTATATTCTAGATATATATGATATATATGATATCCAAATCATTAATATAATTCTGGATATAATAAACATTTGACCACACGAACAACATGTAATTGTAAGAAGTCCACTTTTGACTTAAGAACCAAATATCGGCAAAACAAACATTATTAACTTAAATGATTACATAATGTTTATAACATGGAAATAAGTGATCTAAAAGGGATAATGAACTAGAAAAAGGTTATTAATAAAGTTTAAATTAACTCAAGTTTATTATTCAGGATGTTAAAGAATGATCGAGTCAAGTTGGACCCGAGGTAAGGGATCCTACTCCTCTCTTTCCTTTTAAGTACACTCTTTTATGTCATTCCTTTTAAAGCTCATATTTCTTGTTATTGGGATATTATTTTATATTACTCGTACTGTAATTTTTATTTTCATATGATGAGAGGCCCTATTCTCTCTCATCAATCCATTTTAGAAGTTTTGAGTGGCACCGTTAGGCTGCCGAATTTTTCGTAAGAGATCCAACCTCTCTCTTTCTTTTTAAGTACTCTCCTTTATGTCACTTCTTTTAAGCTCCTCTTTGTTATGTTGGGGATGTTATTTTATATTCCTATTTATATAAACATTATTTTAATATGATTAGAGACCCTATTTCCTCTCATCAATCCATTTTGGAAGACTTAAGTGGCGTCGTTAGGCTGCCGAGTTTTCGTAAGGGATTTTTCATCTCACTTTTACTCCCATGAGATTTATACTAAATTTGCCACAATTTCCTTTGATTGGTGTATGTAATGCCCATTATTATACACTTTTTTTGGTATAATGTCATTTATGGGTATTCACATCCAAATTGTATGACCCTTCTTCCATGGGGTGTACGTTTCAAAAGTTACCCAACTCGATAAGGGGACCTTTCACCCTCCTTTTTTTTAAAAGACTTCTTTTGTTATGTCTTTTAATTCACATTCTATTAAGTTGGGATATGTTCTTATATATCCTTATTTATGTAAATTTTATTTCCAAGTGATGAGATCCCATTTATCTCTCTCATCAACCCTTTTTGTAAAATTTTATGTGACGCTGTTAGGCTACCGAATTTTACCAAGGGAACTTCTTAACCCAATTTTGATTTCTTTGGGTTCAACATGTAGTTATTGAATATGTCATCCTTTGAATATGTGTGAATGAAATTTTATTGTTTTACACTTAATATCCAATTATATTGGGTGTATTTATATTTGTCACACATAATTTTGAGATTGATTTATCCTTAATTTAAGGATACCTTCTTTATAAGGTATTTCATCACATTTTACATCTTTATTGAGACTTCATTGTTGTTATGCACCAATTCACTCTTTTATAGTGTATATACTGTACTTTGGAATATTATATCAGGAATCCATTTATTCTCATGATATTATAAAGTTCTGATTAAATGTTATTCCTCAATTATTGTATTCAAGTGTCTCTAATTTTGGTAAAACCCCTTTAACCAAAATATCGCTTTAAATGTTTTAATGATTTGTTCTTATTAATATCCATGTTTTCAAAATGGTTTTTAAGGATTTATTTATATGGATATTAACAGTTTAAAATGTTAAAATATTCAAAGTTTTATGGGACACTTTGATTCAAAAATATCTTTATTAAATGTTTTAAATGGTTTTGAAAATGGTTTTTTAATGGATTCATTATTTCAATATCCTAAAATGTTATATTGTGATTGAAATGTGGAAATGTTATATTTCCTTTATGCATGTTTTATGTGATACATTTATGTTATGGTTATTGGGAATTGTTATGAAAACGGGTGGTTCCGTGATAAACTAAGGGCGGGTGATCCCGGTATAGCTCTCCAATGCATTGGGTAACACGAAGGAGTGAAACGTTAAGGTTTCTCCGAAAAGATTTAGGGAATATACTGTGATGGGTATTCCAAACGTAACCAATAGGGTTACTCCCTACGTAAGAATGTTATGAATTCCTCAAGTTACCTTTATGTCTTATGATTTCTATGATTTATTCATGGTTTGATGAGGTATGTTAAAGTTCCTATGTTTTATGGGTAAAGTATGATTTCATTCTTATGTATATATGAACTCATGTTTACTTTCCATATTTTTATAACCCTTACTGAGCTTTTTATGCTCATCCCAAGTTTTTGAAATGTTTTTCACAAGTAAAGGGAAAGGTACATGATGTGATGATAGTGTCAAGGATGTGTCAAGAAAGAATCTATGTTTTATTTTAAATATGTTTCCGTTGATGGGACGAATGAATATTGTCTTTTATGTAACCACTTTGTTTAAATGTGGAATGTAATGCATGTTTCATGATCTAATTCTCTAAAACTCTAAACCTAAAAAGATCCTCAATGTGTAATCTTGTAATAACTCAAGATTAAGTAAGGTTTAAGGCTGGGGCCTTATAAAAATTCCCTCAACGTAACATTGCATCATTTTTGAGTTGTTGGAGTTTGTTTAAAAATATGGTTTTCATGGTGAATTTTCATGTTCCGGAGATATTTCTGACAATCCATGTTGACAAAGATCCATGAAAAATGAATGGAAAATCTAGAGGTGGTACAAAAGGACAGATACAAGGTTTCTTTATTTTTTAGTGTCTGCCAAATTTATGCGGTCAAAATTTTGGGATTTGGTAAAAATCATGAAAAATGGAATTATGTGAAGATCTCATAAAAATATAGAAAAGGCATGAGTTTTTCGAAGATCAGCTTCATGAATTGTATTTTGAAAAGAAATTAATAATGTTGATGGTGAGCTTCATGATTATAACAAGCTTCACAAATATCAGAGGAGAGGATCATTGTATGGAAGCATTGTGGTAATGGCAGAAAGGAATTGGTGGAATTCTATGATATAATTATGAGCTCTAAAATCCAAAAATTGATATGGTGCGATGAGATATAGAGATAATTTCTGCATAAAATTTAGGGATTTCTTATTTGAGTTGACATGGTGATGACTTTAAGTGGAAGGTTCTCGACGAAGTGGAATTTCCTATAAATATGACTCAACCCCCTTGAGAAAAAAAAGATATTTATTTCATGAATTATATTCAACTCTCGAACCACAAATGAGGTTTGTGGAGGCAGTGTGCTTCGCGAATGGAAGGAGCTTCACTAGAGCTAATCATTCTCCACGAAAGAGGTGTGTTCTGCATTGGCTGAGTGAGCTTCACAGATGAAGTCTCTTTGCGAAGGCTGGGGCTCTACGATGGCCTCAGATCTTCGAAGGTCTGAGCTTTGCAAATGCTTGAGCTTTGAGAAGGCTTGATCCTAATGTAGTAGTGTGATCTTTGATGCAGTGAGATCTGTGAAATTATGTGATTTTCAAATAACCAGGGACTTCACTAAGTCTTATTTGAGCATTTCAAAATTGGGAGCATCGTGGTGTAGGGTAGTTTGAGAAGGTATTTCCAATGTTGATTACCCAGTGATCAGTGGAAAATGTGTATCCATTGGTGTATGAAATTTGGACATCAATAGAGAATTTACATATAGTGAAGAATAAATTCATTTGAGATAAGGAATGAACTTAAAAGTATTTAAAATATTATTGATTCTACTAAAGACGTAGTTAGCACACTTCAGTTTACAGAGTAATGAGATTTCCAATTGTGATTGGTTGTAAACTAGTTGGGAGAATGATTCATCTTTGAAATTTTAAACATCAGTATGCATATAATGGATTTGGTACATCTTCACATCGTCAGTGTATGCTCCTTGGATGTAGCCCAGTGAGGGTGAACCATGTAAAATTGTTTTGTGTTGTGCATGATTTCTGATTTGGTCATAGTTTGCAATGAGAAGTTGAGAGAAGAGAGTTTTTTCTAACAATGAAACAAGATCAAAATGGGAAATTGTTTTAATCTTTTATACGCTAATTCACCCCCCCCCCGACCAAAGAGTATCTAACCTAGTGGACCTAACAAATGATTATAAATTTTCTATAAATAATATGTTTTATGGGTTTCAAAATTGTAGTGATTTATGTTCCTTGGGGGAAAAATATAATGTGGATATTATTGAGACTAATTTTTAGGAACAATTTTGATGCAAATTTGTTTTCTTCTTTTGATCAAAAATATCCGGTTACCATTGTGGAGTACATAAACCACTTTACTAAAATAAATGATTTTTTTAACTACTTCTTATTTTAAGGTACATATGATAGAGGTTGAATGTTGTTTAAAATAGTGAAAATATTAGGAATTTGTTGATATATTTGTTCATATGGTGAAAAATATAATTACTTTATGTCACATGTTTATTGGGTTTATTTAACAATATTGCCACCCATACCAGCTGTCCAGCCATCCTCAATAGAGAGCTCATGTGGGACACAAGGTTGATTATTCCCAAGGAAGTCCATCTAGGGAAACCTAGAAAGAGGTAGAGCAGGGGTTGTTCATAATCAAATGATCTCATGCCCATGTGTAGGTAATGCATGGGCCTGACGAGGCCCGCAAGCAAGTTGGTGTAGGAGAGACCCCATAGAATCAATACGAGGCAGTACTGAGAGGGGAAAAGATTTATGAGAGGATTAATGTGTGAATTGGATTTTATAGTGTAGAAACCCCCTGATAGTTTTTGATGTGGGATGAAATATCTCATGTTTTTTTATTCATATATTAATGATATTAAAATAAGTTTGTTCGTCATATGTAATCAAGCTCAGCTAAATGATCGTTTTATTTTACCATCATCAACATGTTGCCTTTATCGGATATACTAATGATGGAGATTTTCTTGTTTTAATGATGGATCAATCAGACCAAATATTTCTCTAATTATGTTGCTCAAATTCACACTGGTATTATAGATATGATAAATTCTTGTAGTTTGACTTGCATACATGAAAATATAATAGAGGATAAAATCTCATGAGCTTTAGTCAAATGAAAATGTTATTGTAGAGACCAATTCATGCACCAGTTATTCATGGATAATTTTTGAGATTCAAAATATATTAATCATTCTTTCAATTTCACTTATTCTTGAATAAATAATGAGAAACCATGATCATGAAATAAATAAACCATTCAATCTGATGTGTATTTATCCCATGTTTGGATATATTCAAATATGGTATCATCAACTCATTGAATGGTTCATTGGAATAGAATAATATTTTGGATCCAATGAGGCAATGAAGAATACTCCTACACATAAATAACAAAAAAATCAATGTTTAGATAGTTTTTTCCACATATTTTAAAATATCTCTAGTTTTCTAGGAAAATGGAGAAACTTTGAAGTTATCATTACTATGAAGAAAAAGTAATGAATCGCAAGCATTCATAGATTCTTAAAGAAGAGAAGTTTTATGAAGAATTCTTTTTCACAAAGGATAATGCCCCGAGGACACATGACTTGTGTTTACCAGCCTCATTATGCTTTTTGAAGACAACTAGTACTTCTAATTGGTTCTTTGTTTTCATATATCCCCACTGGGTTTCAAGAAGAATAATTGTTCCATGATCCAGTGAATAAGGTGGTGAACTCTCCTTGATCTTTATGAAGAACGTGTTCTATAAATATATTTTCATATGTTAAGATCCTTGGAAACACCAAGGATATTTGTTACAAATTTCTTGAAGGTTTTGAGTGTACATACATTGAAAAATAATTGAGTCACACTATGCATTTAGGAAGAGGACAGTGTGTCCATGAGGAATAGAGGAAGAAGGGTTGGTATTTGGAGGCATCTATATATTCAAAAATAGATATTAGAGAATTTTTATGTGATAATTCACCACATTCACATGTAAATAACCTTTTCAGACAACCAAAAATACAATATTTATTTCACATAAAATTATAATTTTTGATATTTTTGCATGACTTAATTTGTGTGGTTATCAGTTTAAATAAAGTTCTTGATTGCTGCTAGCAAGGAATATGAAAGAAATAATAACGTTTTTAGAAAAAATCTACTAATAACTATAATCATCCATGCTATATCTTACTAAATTCCCTTGGTGAAGATTATTCCATTTTTTCAAACCACATTGTTAAATCATTAACTTTGGAAAGGAGAATGTAAAAATTTATTTTCTTAAAGTACATCACTAGTGTTATGTTACATCCTACTTATTGTAACAAAAATAAAAGGATTACATTATAGTGTATATGTGGTCAAGATTATTTCCCTATAATAAAAATGACTAGAAACTCTTATTGAGTAGTGAAAATTGTAAATACTTGTGTTAATATGTTTTTTCTTACAAAGTCATATATCATTAACATTAGGAGAATTTTATTCACGGAGAAATAAATTAAAAATGGGATAAATAATTCACACCCTCCCCCTCTCAATGATAATGTTGATTATATTTTGGAATTTTAGTATATTTCATCATCTAGGATAATGTTCAACTTACCTGAAAGTCACATCTCTCATGAAAAAAGTCAAGAATTCATATCACATTATTTGAGATGGCATATCATAGATCTTTCTCTTTATTATTTCTCTACATCCACTAGAAATATTAATATAGATTTAAATTTATATATAATGAAAAAAATATGATAAATCTAGTACTATTGTAATTTTTTTCTAATTTAAATATATCATTTTGTAGTTCCTTAATACCTAGGATATTTCCATCATGAATGAAAGACAATTCCTTAAAAACCTCTTGAAAATTTTGACCTTTCTATTCATGACCTCTCAGGGTTTCCATTACAATGATCTCCACATATGTTTTTCACCAAAATTATAAAGTCATCTTTAGAGACACATTGTTTATAAGAGACTATCCATTTAAGAAATCTATCGTCCTTTCTAAGTTTGAAAATGAGGGGAAATTGATCAGATAGATATTGAGAACGGTGGGTGGTAGTAGTGTTAGGGTAGCTCAAAATACCTTAAAAACTATACATGGATATATCAAGATAACTTCACATCCTATTAGAGGCATTCCATTTGATGAACCATGTAAACATATATCTTGAATATCCTTAGTCAAGAAGGTATCATAAAATCAAAAAATTATTGAATTCAGCAATGGACTTCCCTATGGTAAATAAAAATATATCCTCAATTGACTTCAAGTGGTAATAATGATTATCCTATTCATAGTGGCATTACAAGTTTTAAATTTTAGAAACATTTCAATACACAAACAATAACTATGTGGTTCTTAAAACACATTTTAAAAAATTAACCAATTTTTTTATTAGTTCTACAATGAAATTTAGTTAACAAAATTTAATACCCCTTACCAAAAATTAAAATCAACATTGCCCCGAATATTGAATTTTGAGTATATGAATCTCTTAACACGATTATTTTGAAAAGTTAACTCAAATGTAAAAATTCAAACTCATGATCATTGAAAATTCAAAAATTAGTTTCCACATAAAAAATAGAGTTCAAAAGGTTCTAAAACTCTCATGATTTATCTCAATAAAAATTTAACTTGATTTAGAAATAATCTATTAAATGTAAGAATGTTCATTAATAAATATAAAACAAAATGAAGTTAAAGTATAGTGTTATTAAAGATATTAAAAATTAAAAATGGTTTATTTAATTTTGAATCTTGTGAAGAATAAAAACTAATCAATACACTATTATATATTCTTTATTAAACATTGAATATACTCAAATACATACCTTTTTCCTTTATCTGACCCTCTCTACATTTTCATTTTAATGTTTCAATTGTTTGAAATAATAGATATTGAATTGAAAATTTTAAATTATAGTAATATATAACCATAGTTGAAAATTTTAATGGTGTGATTCATGTTTAGTATGTTTATATATTCTCTTGATCATTTTAGATCACAGTAGTTATGATCCAACACGAAGATGAAATATAGTGAATCCTCAAGTGGATTCCTCACCAAGAAATAATAGAATCGCCCACCCTATTTTAAGAAAACATTATTATCTATAAAGAAAAAACAAGGAAACTAATTCTAATAATGAATGTTATTATTTCCCCACCCTACACTTGTTCAGTAAAAAAATATTTAAGGGAATAAATAAAAGAGAAAATTTATTAGTATTCAGCTTCCCTCAAAAATAGATCCTCCTAAAGATGTTCTTTAATCTCTTCTGTAAACAGCTTATGTTTATTCCCATTGACCATACATGGATCATTATTTTCTTGATCTCTAATCTACAGATATCCAAAATGGAATGAAAGAGTTATTGAAAAAACCATCCTATTTTATTTAAAATTTATTGTGGAAGAGATTAATCCTATAGTATAATTAAAGCACTTTAACTAAAACTGAAACTATTTATCTAAAATTAATTTATAATGAACATAATTTTTTTCTACTTTAAAAATAATTTCATTTTCATAGGAATTGTTAATAATTTCTTGTAAAACATTAAAACATAATTTTCTCCCTTCTCCTATTTCAAAAATAAAAAAAATTATAATCTAATATGTAATAAATATATATTCTACATCTCCATGAGTAGATAAAAGTAACTATTAAAAACAATTATTTATGTTAAAATTACTATTGGAGTTTTATTAGATATCGTATACCACCACAAAGCACCCTCAAGTCATAAACACAAATATTTAATATTTTCATTAATAATTTTCACAAAAATAAATATTATTTATTTATTTAAAGTCATCTATACAATTCATTTGTGGATTATAAGGTGTAAAAACTTAAAGAAAAAACCATGTCTTTTTAAAAAATATTAAAATATCTTATTAAAAAAATTTGTGTCTTTGTCTGTAAGAATAAACAATGAAATAAAATATCTAATAAATATATTTAAGTTGAAAAAATAATGATACCACCTTAACATCATAAATAAATATTAATATAACATCAATCTATTTGGAAACATATTTTACAAGAAAATGGTATATGAATATCCAAAGGATTCTATAAAAATACTAATAAAATCTATCTCCCCAACATCAGAGACATCATGAAACAAAAAATGTTACTTCATAATATCTTATTTTTTATGAATTATTCTATGTAATAAAAGAGTTTAATAAGTCCTAAAAGATTATCAATAATCTTTATCTACGGTAGGCCAAAATAATAGTAAACCTTACACCTTCCAAGCTATTCTCTATGGATAAAAGTGGACTCTAAAACTCAAAACATGGAAATAAATTGGCACTGAATAAATTTGATAATTAATTTTACATCTCATAATAATAAAATCTCTTACAAAAATTCTTATTACAGAAGAAAATATAATCATAGTCTCACTAATCATAGATGTAATATTCTATTTTGGAAAAAGTGATAAATAACATCAATAGCTAAGAAATTAATAATTTATAAACATCAATGCCTCTTATTAATAATAGAATAATAAAATCTATAAATATTTAAAAACTATTTTATGGTTTCAATAGAATAATATCCTAGATAATCTATAGGTATTTGGCTCAAGAGATTATCCATAGTGTTTTAGATTCATTTTCTCTGAAGAATCTCTATTTCAAATTCTTAGAGACACAAGATCCATCTATATAGTCTTTGTTTTTATTTCTTATTCTTCATGATATATGTAATATTTTAATGGTTAGTGACACGAAAAACATTATCTCACAATTGATAGTATCTAAATTTATCAAGGTAAAATATTACAGTAAGATATTCATTCATAGTTGTTTAGTAATTATATTGGATAACATCTAAGGTCCTTGAATCCTGACCAATGCCCAGTGATTTGTTTTACATTATTTTTCTAATAATAAATATTAAATATAATTTTGATATGTCATTTATTAATTAAAAAGGTAAATAAAAATTTTATTTTTCAACTATTAGTGGGGAATAAAGATTATATTTGAGATCATTAAACTATTCATATCATATATTATCAAAGATAAACGAATAATATTTTTTAGGGATATTTCTAAAAAAATGAGTTTGTCAATAAATAGTTAGGAATAACTTATAGAATCGAGCCTAGTCATCAAAATATTGAAAGTATTTCCCATTCATTAGAGAATGAAATGAAAAGGTAATTGTATTAATGGAATTTACCATATGAATTAAATTCCTAGACACTTCATGGAAAAGAACATTTCCACTCTTGACCATAAAATGAAATTTCTCAATGTTCAGAACAA
This sequence comes from Viscum album, assembly GCA_963277665.1. Taxonomy (NCBI): domain Eukaryota; kingdom Viridiplantae; phylum Streptophyta; class Magnoliopsida; order Santalales; family Viscaceae; genus Viscum; species Viscum album. The sequence continues at coordinate 396,457,639 of OY728162.1, read as the reverse complement.
TATTATTTTAATTTAACATTCTAATAAAAGCTCCTAAACACCATAGATATCCTTAAAAATATATCTCATAAACCATAAAATCTCTTTAAATACATCCATAAATTAGTCCAGATATTTAGATAAAATAATAATAATATATATTTAGAAGGTGGAAGGGGAATTGTATAGTATACAAGGCATTCAAATATAATAAAATGTAAAAAAATTATATTTATTATATGTTTTATATTGTTCTTATATGGAAATATAAATCATGGAGTAACCTGAAAACCCATCTAGAAAACAATAATTTGACTGAACAACTCACCTTTCATTAATTTGATCAAGGAAATGAAACAAAAAAATCACTCATAGTTACTAAGATTATCTTCCCTTAATTGTTGAGTACAATCCACTTACTGTAAACCCTATAAAGAAAAAATTTACCAAATTTATTCATGAAAACATTAAACCTTCCCTTTTAGGAATGTTCTGTATTATAATCTCACATTGACTATCTAAAATTTGGTAAATTATACCAGTGCAAAAAAAGGTATTCTCCATATTTTTTATAACTTCAGGAATGTTAAAATTCATCCCCCTATGTAATTTTCTTACTAGAATTAATTTTCTTACAGAAGAATACATTTCATGAACACATATGGAATAATGCCTAAATAGTCATCTATATAACATCCAGTTTCATTCTTATTCCCTTTATACAAGACTAAGATTTTATTCCCATATTAATTAGTCATAATTATTGCAATTATAAATGTAAATTTCAATTTCTCCTCAAAATATAAATATTTAAAATTTTATTGTACAGATTTTAATTAATAATAATGTGGGTTTTCTCTTTATATAAAATTGGTATTTTAGCCTCTAATTTGTTTTATATCCTATCAGAATAGCCAAACATTAAATAAGTAATATTATAATTTATGGATAGTGAACATGTATCATAATTTAATGTTGTATTATATAATAATTCAAAATAATTAGGTGACCATTTAATATCTTAACGGATAGTTTTAAATTTTGGAAAAGTATATAGAATTGTATAATTATTATGATAATAAATATAATCGACAAAATAGACATGGGAAACATGTTTTAAATATATTTTATCCATTATAGATTAATTTTTATGTAATTTTCTATAATTTTACACTAAAAATGATGTTCCAAGTCTTCAGGAAAATACTCATCCATTTATATTTCATTTTCAACATAATTATTATAACATTCACTATTTCAATATTCCTAAAACTCAAAAAAGGATGTAGAGTTCTCAAAATTATCTCTATTTTAAATATCCTTATAAAAAGATTCAAGATATTCAATTAAAGATAATACATTAGTTGGAAAGAGATCATTTTTCCAAGGATTCCGTAAGTGTGTTGTTTTGGAAAAAATGGGAAAAAACTATGATTAATACAAATAAATCATATTAACTTGTTGTGCATAATGGTTTTATATAGCTTGATTAATTGACTCAAATATGTCTAAGATAACAATTTGACCTAAAATTCCAAAAACAATGTTTTTTGTTGACATCTATTATTTAAATAGTAGTTTTCAAAAAAAATATCCAACGTATTAAATATTCATATATGATAAATATTATATATTTTAGGCATAACAGAGAAAAATAAGCAAGAAAAATATGGTCTTTAACTATAACCAACAAAACCTCAATGAATCCAGCTAACATGGATAATCATATATTATTCATTAGGATAACTATTTTAGTTTTTTTAAGAATTTTAACCTATTAATTAAAAAAAGAGATTGTATAATATTTATAGAGTCACCTAAATGAAAATTTTCAACATAAAATTTATTATTTTCAATAACAATAGGGATATAAAATGTACTTGGATACTTAAATTTTATAGATAGGTTATTTTGGATCATATTAGAAACATTCCCACCCAAATTTAATTTCTCTTCTCCTTAGAATTTTCCATTTAGGGTTACACATTTTTTAGGATTTTATCATACATTGGGATTTTATAACATCTAATAATAAGGGAATATTAACATTAAAATTAATAAAATATATATGAAATTCTTTGTCCATTTATGTTTCAAAATATTTTTTAAATAGGAGGGATTCCCCATTGGTATGACAATGGATCATTATAAATTTTCAAGTCATCTATAAATTCTTTATTCCTGTTTTAAGAACATTTAAATTTTCTATAACAAATATAATTTCATTTATCCCATATTTCATTCTTTTTATTTTGATTTTCTTAGTACATAGATTTAGGAAAAATGGGTTCAATTTTAGTTTTATCATATAACATTGTAACTTTTTCATGTTCTTTTTCATTTTTTCTTTAGAATAACTATCTATATTAGGTTTTTGATCATTTAATTTATATTTTGGGTTTTTATTCTTAATTAAACTTCTATGGATCGTAAAATTTATATTCTATCAACCTCTTGGATTTGCTACTGCTTATAAATTCATATTACAACAATAATGATATTTTAAAGCAAGAAGTTTCTTTCCAATTTGTGTCATATGAGTTATAATTTTAAATAATTAAATTTTTATTTATTGAAAGATTTTATTCAATATATATTAACCATATCCTCATGTTAAGAGACATACTTTTGATTATTTTATTGTTTTTGTTATCCTAGTTATGAAAATAGGTGAAATTCCTTCCTAGTTGATCGTTAAATTGATCTTGATTGGACATAGTTTTTTATTGATCTCTTTAGATAGAAATACTTATTTGGTTGATGATGTTTCCAAAAACTATTCTTCTATTGATAAATAGACTCAGTTGAAATTATGGTTTCCATGAAAGGTACTAGGATGGTTATTTTGATTACTTAAGTATTCTCATTATTATTAAATTCTTTTGTAGGAAATATCTCATTACCTGATTTTAGAGACTCTTTTAGTTGAGTTAATTTTTCATTGAAATGTTCGTGAGATAAAAAATTACACGATTCATTTATATAAGAGAAATTGATTCAAATTTAGTTTGTTAAGGGACATATTTAGATAACATTTGTCTCCTCAAAATTGTGCACCACACAATTGAAATTCTATTTTCTCATTATTGGAACTGTGTATAGATACTTCAATGGATGTTTTATATTGAATTTATCCTCTATTTTTAAGAATCTATGAATTTCATGTCATATTATCTATGATATTTTCATCATCTATAGGTTCCCTATCAACTAAAACTCATCCATTAGTTGTATCAATAATTTTCATATCCATCAAGACTAATATCTCAAAAGTATTTGAAATTTTATGTGATATAAAAAATAGTGATGACGATTTATTGGAAAAAAATCATAAACCCCTCTCAAAAGTCATGTAAAATCTCCCATTATAACTATATATTCCAAAAAAAACTTTTCATATTGAGGAATTTTTAGAGGAATGATATGAATTACCAATTTTGGTTCATTAGGTGTTTTAAAACTACTCATTAACTACCCCATATAAAAAAATGAATTTTCCTCGTTTTTATTTTGTCCCCACGAAACAGGTGTGGTTTCATTGTAATGTACACCATATTAATTAATTTTAAAAAACATTTTGTGTCTTGACAATGAAATGATGGAGATTTAGGTAATTGATGACTAATTTATTATCATAGCTCTAAGAAAGGGAAAATATTTGCATATCCTTTAAAAAATTATAGTTCTCAATATTATGACTAGGTAAATTTTCAATTCCAGCTATTCTACCATGATTTCACAGTATTTATAGTTTTCTAATGTAATAAATATATTCCTAGTGATTCTATTTTCAATATTTAAATTTTTTTATGTTTCAAATTTCAATTTAATTTATCAACTATTGTTGACCATAAATTATACTAGTTATTGAATCCTAGAGTTCCATGATTTTTGTCTAATTTAAAATAATAATATAAATTATTTTATGTTTTTTAAAAATTATTTTATAGAAATAAGTTTATGAATTTTTAGTATTATAATCTTATGTTTTTTATTTTAATTTTTCAAAACTCTTCTGAAGTATCTTTGGAAATGGTTCCAATTAAAGGGAAAATCGTTAGTATCATTTTACCACTAGTTTAATTTTATCTCAAATACTCTTATACAGTAGTACCCAAGGTAGTCTCCAATGTGTATTCCACTAAAGAGTTATTTTATATGATGTTTTTATGTATTAAATATTTTTTACTATTTTAAGTGGGATTAAAATGATGAAAAAATTAATCTATTTTATAAAATAAAAAAAATATGGAACGTAGATTAAAGTAGAACTATATAAGAAGAATAGAACTAACAATTGAAGTGTCCTAATCAAGAAATTCTAATGGATCATCCTCTCTTCCTAGTTTAAAATTATTTTATCATTCTAAAATATCTAAACATTTGATTTGTTATCATAAAGTAATTGTCTCATTTAGATTAAAAAATAAGTCTTGTAGCTATGATATTATCTACATATAACCTTCTAACATGAGTGGGTAAGTGAACAAAATTGTTTTCAATCACAAAGACATAGTTTTTCACTACTTTGGATCACAATCCTCGATCATGAATTGATAAATTTTAAATATAATTATCGTCTTTAAAATTATACTCATCCCAAATTAGCAAACTATATTATATTACCATTACAATATGATCAGATATAATTTTTTCATAGAATATATGAATTATTTAATCAAAATGATTAAAATTAATGAAAAAAAATTAATTTAAATTTAAATATTATAAATCTAGAGTGAATTTTCAATATTAAATTTATAGTAAATAAATATCAAAAAAAATTACTATTATATGCCACTAAATAATGAGTCTAACAAAATTATGTATAATAATAATTATTTCCCTTCATTATCATCTAAGAAGACATAAAAAATTCATCTTCCATATAATCTATAGAAAGTATCTGGATCTATAAATTATGAATGATCTCCCCATTCTATTCTTTTATCCCTTTTTTGATCATTCTTTTATTATAAAAATAAATAACTTTTAATTACCCATGAAACAATTTATTGGATCAACCACATAGTAAGCACCATAAAGATCATATCCTTATTTTCCATATAAAACTCTTGGACTTTTCATCATCCCTTTCATTAGAATCTAGATAAACTCACCCAATAGAATATACTCATACATGTAGCCTTTATTGGAAACATGGAAAAATGAATCCAAACGACTTCCAATCTCGGTAGATTCTTTATCATATCCATAATAAAATTTAATATACTTCCCAATAAATTTTGACATCCTTACAAAGCCTCATTTTCCTTCAGTTTATTACCTTTTAAAAATTTATAACCCACATGTATCCTAGAAATGAAAAGTATGTTAATTTTTTGAAATTGAATAATCTTTGATGTTACTCAACATATTCCTTACATTCAGGCATACAACATCATAAGAAATAATTCAAACCATTGGAACACACTCAAATAGACAATTCACTCCTTCAAAAGATTGATCACTTCAATAGTAACACTTTACTTGGAAACTATTGATTCATACCCCCTTTTCATTTTAAATAATCCATATTCGTGTAAATTTATTCAGTAAATAACATTTTGAAAGAAATATGAATCCAAATCATTAATCATTTCAATGATAAAGAAGTGTTAATCATTTTAAATATTTAAACTCAACACATTAAAGAGAAGTAATTTATTTATCATCATGAACATAAAACATCTAAAAAGAACACAACTAGTAAACACAGATATTGGTTTAATTTTAATTAACTTAAATTCATCTAGAAATGAATGTCTTTATCAATACTATTTATTAGAGATAGATCATCAAAAATATTCACAAAATAAACAACAATCTTCCTTCATTAAATGTCCTTCCATCAAGCTCACATAGTGGGAATGGTTATTTAACTTCCTCAACATGAATTGATGTCAAACTCATCTTTGGAAACTCAATGATCAATTACTAGATAACCTTTTATTATAATATCATCAATAAATCACTCAATAAGACATAATATCATATAAATACATAATATCCTATCTTAAATGTTCAACATTTATGAATCATCAACCATGCATGGCTTATGTTTCTCATATTATAATCACCTTGATTTGTTCTTCCTTAATTCATATTCACGTAATATCCTCTTATTCAACCATACATTGGTGATACTCAATTGGTTGTTATTGATTCATCATTAGTCAATCTAGGTGGTTATCTTTCATCCGCCTCAAGTTCATTATGAATCTATAATCGGAATAGAACATTGGTGGATACATAATCTCTCTTAATATCGGCTTTTGTTTAGTTATTTTTTTATCAGTTTATCTTCCACTAATATTTTTGTAGACACCATAATTTCATTTACCTATTTTCATTTTCATTCCACAATTCATCCAAAAAAGGTATCTTGTAATACAGTAGGTTATGGAATGTTCCTTCATGGAAGCTTCTTGATAAGGGCATGGTCAGTCTATGGAATCATGGTTGGTTGTGTCCCCATGTTATGATAGTTTTTCATTAATTCATATAGCATCCCTATTGTGGTAAGTTAATATCCCATTGGATAGATGGTTACTCAAGAATGGTCAATTGTGATTATTCATTCATTAAATTATGTCTCCTTACTAATGGTCACTTTTGATGAGAAAGTAGTATGTTTTTTTGAGGTTTCCATGGTCACATGATGTCCGTGGTCACTTATAGACTCATATAATATTCAGTATTTTAATGACATCCCCTTAATGTAGTGAGACCTATCTTTATATTGTTAAAAACATACTAAGCATGCTAACTCTGAGTCTTCATTCCAACAAAAATACAAAAACTTTAAAATTTTAACCATTAAAAATTTGAAAAATAGTCAAGAAAATTGAATCAAGGTTGTAAAAAATTACAAGTTAGTCCAACAAATATTTTAAAATTATAAACATTAAAATACTAAATAAATTTTTTTCACACCTACAAAAATATCAAAAAAAATAAAACTACATTCTAAAATGGGAGTCGCATTAGTTTCATTACAATTATTTGATGTTTTTAAAACATTACGGAAATATTATATCATAGAACAATTCATTAATTAAGCACAAAAAATTATGATTATTAATAAAATATGTAAATTCTAAATATTATCATTTCAAAACATCAACAAAAATCATAAATAGAATGATAATTTAATAAAAAAATACCATAAATTCACACAAAATATGAGGATGACTTATAAAAAATGTCATTATATGCAAATATTCCATCTCCCACTGTCAGAGTTGTTCATCCAAATTTTCCGGAATATACACTAGAGAAAGTTCATATATTTTCTCTTATTCAATAGGATAATCACTTTATTCTAGTAAAATATGAGAAAAAATATTTGGATATATTCCCATTCCAAAATTGTATCATCACATTAATTTAGGAATCATCCCAGGACAAGCACATGTTTTTATTATGAATATATTAAAGATCAAGTGGTATTTTCTAATAGTAATTTATTTTCAATCTTTTATTCCAACCTATATTCCCCAAGGTTCCAAATATATTCTAGGTACTAAAGTGGGAAGTTAACGTCAGCATCTTATAGTGACCCATTAGAGTAAGTCCCATATTATTATTGAACAAAACTTTTAGAACTCAAATTCACTTTTGAACAAATAAATTCATTATTAAGAAATTTAGTTGTAGAAAACACACTAAATAAATTTCATCAAGTTTTTTCCATTATAAAATATGTCTATAACTTTTTTTTATATAAAATATAATTATACATAATATAAATTGATAATATAGTGCTTATATAGTGACCATTAATAATAGAATATATTATATGCTATAATAATGTTTAATTGAAACTTGTGAAAGAAATGAAGGCCTTGACTGTGTTACTTTTTCAGAACATCAAGGGATATGGCATCACTAGGTTTTAACCTTAAACAATCGCAAACCAATATTCCAAAATAGAAACCCATGAGAAGCCTTTTATTGGATATAGTCAAGATCATTGAGATCATGTCCCAAATTGTTTTCACCTAACCACTCTAAAGATGTTCCACCATCTCTAACCTTACCCTTAAGGTGTATACAAGTGTAATAAAGAGTTATGTATGCATAATCTATTAGAATGAATTTTATATATATTATTTAATAAAATAATTATAATATTTATCTATTTTTCATTATTACTTAATATATATATATATATGATCAAATAATGATTTTCATAGACAATATATTTTGATACGATGAAAATAAAATTATATTTTTGATAGATATATATATTTTTAATTAAATAAATGTTTTTGGTAAATTTTAATTTTTTTAAAATATATATTATTTACATTACATATTATTATTAAAAATTTATTTATTTAAATATAAATGATAATATAATTTAATACAGCCCATTTTATTCCTATAAGTGGTAAAAAGTTTTAATTTTTGTAAAAATGAATATTTCCTTGTATATAATAATTTTTATTTAAGATTGTAACTTCTTATATATAGAAAATTATTTTAATAAAATAAATATTAATTTTAATATCAATACATCAAAAATATTCAATGTTGAGTATTAAATAATTTTTCAATATAGTTGATTTTTTAATAAAATTAATACTTTATAAATATAAAATATGTATTATAACATCATAATAGCCCAAAGGTAATATAAAAAAAATATAAATGAATCCCACTTCAAAAAATATATTCACACATTAAAATAATTTGTTTTTTAATTTTTTCGATTAATTTTATAAACCATTAATGAATCATAAAAAATAGATATTTTATTTTATTTTTTAAAATCAATGTTTTATGAACATGAATCACTTAAAAATTACAAATGGTATCATATTACCTATTTATATTCATACACTAATAAAATATTGAAAACCAAACCTATTTGCTAGAAACCATGGGAGGGTTTTGCTTTTTATTATTTTATAACTCAAAACCAAAAAACTATGACTATAAATTAATAATGAATTCCTCCCTAATTTGTTATAAGTAGAAACCCAACCTCTTATTAATCTTCACTAAAAACTAATTTATTAAGAATTTATTATCCCTATCTCTATATCAATGTCTCTAAATGTGTTCATTGGCTCTTATGAATCTCCTACAATAATTTTAGAAGATACCTATAAAGTTAATAGAGTCTCTCATATTACTTTTTATTCAAGTTCTTTCCTTTTACAAATCCATTATATTTCCATTTTATCATTTCATAATTTCATTTTTCACATCCATTTATTATTTGTTTGATTCCCATGTAATGAGAGACCACATTTTACTCTCATTAAACCCTTCCTTCAACCTTTATTAGCACCTGTTATGTTGTACATGATTTATGAATTATATGGTATGAAAATGAATGTCATGATATGAATATTGTGGGTGGGCCAAGAATTATATTTCCCTCCATTGGATTGGGTAATGTTTTAATTTCATGAGATACCATGTATGGTTCATGGGTATGTATAATAAGGGAACTTTGATATCATGTTTTGATGGTTAGCATTGATGTATGCTAATGATGTCATATTTTATGTTATTTCCTAATTCTTATATTTTTGGGCTTCCATAATCTAATATCATGATTTGATGTTCATGTTTATTTTTATGAATATCACCCATTTATGTAACCTTTATATGCCTCTTGGATCACATGTATTACATTTATCATGTTCTTATTTGATTATTTATTCATTGGGATTTATAGTTCACCCCATTCTAATGTGTATCCCAATGTTATATGGTGAATTTTTAATATATCAATAGAATTATGAGGTAATGTTATAGATTTTTTTAATAATACCATTTTAGACCTATAAGAATTTATTATGATATGTATATAATTAACCATAGAATATAAGGCTCTTGACCTTTTGGGATTCAATATTGTTAATCCTAACGTAATAAAACTAGAGTTAGGGATTATAAAAGATTTGGGTATTCTTTATTGGTATTCAAAAAAAATGTATAGTAATTTATGAATTGGGATTATAAAACATTAGTCCAAGGAGTATGGATAATACTAAACATAGGAAAGCATACCTAAATTTTGGTATTGTATAGAGTGAGTGGATTCCATGAAATAAAATCCATGTATGGAAACTAAAAGTGGATGTAGGTATAAATATGATTATAACTAGAGATAATAACCCTGAGAAGTGTGAATTGTTTATTAAACTAATCATCACCTCTTTAATAAAAAAGATGTATTACCATAAACCTCATTTGATACACCTATGTGATGTTATTTGGTAAATTCAAAGGATCATTATTAACCACTATGAAAGGAATAAAATGACTATGAAATTATTTGTTAAGATATAGATTGTGGTTAACATATATTGAAACCAAGGAATTAATTTGATAATGAATATATATACTATACTATTTTAACCTTCAATTATCATATTTTCCATTTTATATGTTTAATTGATTTAAAATTATCATCCCTAATCTTCACTTTAACTTATTCGATGGATTTAAATATGTAGAATCTAGTAAATAAATAGTGTAATGGGAAATATGATGACTGGCCAAATGAGATGCCAATAAAAATGGGAGTATGAGTCCGGAACTTCATGAAATAACTTACTTAATTATATCTTGTTTTTAATAGAAACCAGAATCAGGGGTAAAACATGCATCCTTTTAATAAAGTGGAAGTAATAATTGAGTCCTTTTATAGAAACGGCATCCAACATTCAATGGTTAATATGTTCCCATGTCATGGAACAATTTATCCACTCCATTCAAGATATATTCAATATACATCATATCTTTAAGTAAGAGAATTTCATATTGGTTGTTTATAAAATATTGGGATAATATGATTAATGGTGTAAATTTATCAATATTATAAATCAAGATGAAGTGATCTATATGATGGAGTCTAAATAATTCCGGAAAAATTAGATAAATATTTTCCTCACAATCTCTAACTTAAAATGGAAAAGGATATTATTGGCCTCAAAAAAGTAAAAAAAAATCATCAAAGAATATATTTAATCCTTTTAAAGACATTATTGATACACTTTCAGCATTAATTGACCCCAAATGTAATGTTCTCCACTTATTCAATAGACTAAATCTGAATTTAGAAAAAGAATTAGTGATTAGGGCATTGATAGGTTATCAGAAATGGCCTTATGTTCTATAAAATTATAAATGTAGATCATTGAATCTCAAGGATCTCATGGATAGAGATATTAGAAATTAAGAATGAATTTTAATTTTGATGGAGTGGTGGAAAAATATCATAGCATTAAGAAATTCGAACATCCCACTTTTTAATATTGCGGGAAGAAGAATATCAAAAATTGTCAGAATAGGACAAGAATATTCTTTAGGAGTGGGATTTATGGGAACCTATCTTTTGAATAACGATAGGATAAAACCACAAAAATGATTGAAGACATTAATTATCTCATCAACCATAATCATATTTTCTAATGCAACAATATCTGAGAGAAAAGACAATGTATGAGCCAATTAACTAACTGGAGGGTTATTGAAGATAACCAGTGACAACTGCTTATAAGGTATAGAGACAAAGTGAGAGTATATTGAATCACTACTATTGAGGTGGATCTCAATAATGAATTTTTGATAGGTAGGCTAGTTATTCATTCTAGTATATAGATAATCCTATTTCATTATGGTTTGATGAATTATTTTACATCACACAAGTTTAGTATAACTATTCAAACACCACACAAAAACATGATAGTTGAGGTACTATTAAAAAATAAAAAATGAGAATTATTACATCCCAAGTATATAAATTATAACTTTCTAATATTGTTGGGATAAAATTCCCAGAAAAAACTGTGATACTCCCTTTAATAAAATTTGATTCTATTATGTAAATGGATTGGATTTCCCTATATAGGGTCAACATAAATTTCCATGGGATTGAAATAACACTCTATATCACAAATCACCCTATAATTCTATTAACGTGTATGGTGGAAGATGAATATAATTTGAATTCATCCTCTCAGAAAATGATATTAATACTTTAAGAGAAATCATATCTATCTAAAATTATCAAGACTAAGGAAAATATCATCCTGGATGACATGCCAATTATAACAGAATACACTAATGTGTTTCTTGATAAATATAATAGTCTTAAACCTAATAGAGATTTTAATTTCTTTTAAAATATTATTCCTAGATATTTTCTAATATCTAATAATTAACATAGAGTGGATCTTGTTAAACTTGAATAGTTGGACAAGAAACTACAATAGATTCAGTATAAAGGGTTTATATGCCCATGTCAATCACCATAGGGTTTTTTTATACTCTTCATCATGATGAATGATGAGAAAATATTCTTATATATTAATTATAGAGATCTCTATAATATCATACTAAAGAAAAAGTATCATTTTCCAATGAATATTGACTTGTTTTATCAGCAACGTGTAGCCCATTACATATCTAAGGTAGATATTTCTGTTCGGATATTATCATGTATAGGTGAATAATGAGGATATCCCCCAGAAAACTTTTTATAGAAGTTATAATAACGATGAAAAAAACTGATATTTTAAAATAAGAAATTATGTTCGATGGTATATACGACATGTAACACTGAGCTTAAATGACTCATGAAATATATAATTCAAATACGATCATTATAACATTGTAATTTATTTGGATACTATGAATATGATACACCATATTATGAAATATATATAATGTTCCAAATAGATAATGTTTTTTAAAAAAACCCTTATTAAATAATCAATAAATTTTTATTAAATTCATTAAATTCTTCAAAAAGACGTGTTCGTCAAAAAATGAATTTGAATTATTTTTGTGACAAATTATAAAAATTAATTTTAGGAAATTATATAAATTTTAATTTATAAAATTAAATTCATTTTTTTAATAAAAATTTCAAAATTATCATAGGGTGAAATTGAGGGGTTTTTCTGAGATGATGAATTTAGATAAAATTATTGATTTTTCAAATATTGTAATTTATTTTCATTAAATAAACTAATTTAATTGTATAATTATATTTTTTATTTTTTATTGAATATAAATATGAATTATTTTAATTATAATAATATAATTAATTTCATGTTAATCATAACTTTTCATGTATTAATTATAAATTTATTTTTAAGTATAAAAAATAGTTCTCAAAAAACAATATTTTATTTCATTACATTTATCAATTTCAAATAATTTAAATTTAGATGATGATGATATCACATCATTGAGTTAACATAAGATCATTTATTTCTTCAAAAAGTTATTTTCTAGAAGTCCCAATATTTGTTTCACTTTACGAGGTTATTATAATATGAATTTATACAACATATAGAGATTGAATATGATAAAATGGATTCTATATATTGAACCGGAATTATTAATATTATTTAATAAGTTCAACCTAATTTTATTTTTCTAAATCACTAATAAAAATAGTTAAAATAGTAAAACTATTCAGCATGACAAAAGGGTAAATCAGAGAAAATAAGATTTAAACTAAGTTATAATGAAAAAATTATATCAAGTGTTATTGTATAGAGGTATTGATACCCTTATAACCTTATTATCGATATTTATTTTATTTATGGGACACATTTTTCTAAAATTGATCAATTTAATAATATAAGCCATGATAAAGAAAAAATTCCATTGTCTTACTTTTAAAATCTCTAATTTCATTACGTAAGGAAAAAATCATGTTGTGAATAAATATTTAATGTAATTTTGAGAATAATAAAATTATTTTTATGGTATTAATTCATTTTAAATTTTTATAAAATAAATAATTACCTTAAATTCTTCTTCACATCAAATACATAATTTTAAAAAAAAAATAGGAAAAAATTGAGGGATATTAAAAATATGAAAATTTGTATAATTTGAAATAATTATTTTTATCTATGAATTTTATTGATTTATATATAATTTTATAAATTTTATAATTTAATTTATTGGAATTATAAAAAAGTCAGGTTGTTTTCAAAGTCAAATTAAATGAATAGTTAAAAATCATTAATGATATTTGATATTAAAAAATACATTAATAAATGATCTAAAATTTCAAAAAATACATATATTTTTTAAATTATTATATTATGGTTGAAAATATCAACCTCAAACCATTTATTTTTTAATTTTACTCATATAATAACTATATTGACCAATAAATAGTCAATATATTGTTATCATAGCAATTTTCAAAAAGGGTTTGCAAGGTTTGAAACAAAATGATAAGGGTAAAAAACTAAAAGACTAGTTTAAATTTTATTATATGAGATTATTTTTCAAATATATATCCTATATAATAAATATATCATTTGGAAATCATTTTACCTTTTGAAATAATTTATTTTAATTTAATATTTTTATGAAATTATGAAAGTGCCCCTTCCATCAATTATAAAAGGGTAACTACAGCTCTCGTTTCATTAGACTCGAAGAAAAATTTGGTTCCAAAAATACCTACCCATATTCCTAAAATAATTCCATTACCATGCCTTAGAGGCCATAGATTTATTATAAAACCCTTCTATGATGTCTTTTATTGTATAGCTAAAGAGGTTGTCTGAAGAAGATTTAGCATCTTAACTGATAGTTGTTTTTGTTATATTCTTTATTCAACCTTCTTTCGATATTATTTAACCATGATGATATAATATACTAATTATATACAATATATTTATACAATTAAATTTTCTATACCCAATTTCCAACTCATCTTCCATCAAATGGTATAAGAAATTGTTTTTCTTGTATACAGTGGACAACAGGCTCACGAACTGATGTAATTCATTTTCAATCCCCACCTCTCATGGTTGGTTTTAAATATAGATTTATTATATTTTTTGGATATAAATGAAACATTTATCATCAAAATGATATAATATATCATATAATTTCTTACTATTCCATTCATTTAAAAATAATTCCATTCATCATGTGTGTGTGTGTGGATTACCACCTACATGAAGTGATGTAATTCATTTTCTAAAACCACATCACATGACTACATTATATAATTTTATTTAAATAATTTATATTATATTTATTTTATAATGTTAATTATATATGGATAAAACAATATTGTTTTTCTTTCCATCATGATCATAAAAAATTATAAATGTTACTCATGTATAAGTTTGAATTACCATCTTCCTGATTATAATGTAGTTTATATTTTTTAGCCTTATTTTATGGTTTATTTAAAATTTATAATTGATGTATAAAAATGATAATTGGTTCATTGTTATTGTTATAGATAATATTTAACAATGTCCTATTTTTCATATTAAATCTATAGAGGTAATTTTTATAGAAGAACTAAATATCATCAAAACATCTAGTATGAATATAACTGATTAATTAAACAAATATAACAAAGAAATAAATAAATTATAGTAAATAAAAATTTAAAATGTTCTTAACCAAGTAATTAACTATCTTAATTTTACTATTCAAGAAGATCAAGAATGTACACGGTGATTCATACATAAGGTAAGGGATTTTATCTCAATTTTCTTTCAATGGGGTATATTTTAATGTTATCCAGTTATATGGTGTATATACTACCATCTTAAATTTAATTTTATGAATATTTTACAAATCATGGTATTTTATGTTTCAATTAAAATTATTTCATCAAAGGAGATATGAATTGAAATTTACCTAGTGGTAAGGGTTTTTTTACCTCAATATCCTTTCATTGGGTTAAATCACTTTTTCATTGACTATATTATGCCAAGATTTGGTTTTATATTTTCTTATTTTATTTATTTTTTATTTACACTAGACTTTCAATGGATATAAATTTTATTTAAATAGTTAATACATTGATTAATTCTCACATCAACATTACGATCATGGTAAGGGTTTCCCATATCCCTTTTACTTTTATGATACAAATATCATATTCACCACTTATTTCTTTTATGTGGTATATATATAACACATTTTATATTTTATATAATTGATCTATTTATAATAATTTTATATAATTTACATTTTAAATCTCTTTTATGGGAGTTATTACTCAAAAGTAACTAAATGGTAAGGGTTTATTCCACAATATCATCATTATTTAGGAATATTTATTTTTTAGTATATAATGGGGGAATTATTAAATACTTATGTCTTAAACTAAAAGAATTGTTCCTAATTGTTTAATTTGGTAAATTATAAGTGTTCTTTTAATTTTCAACTCCTAAAATACACAACATACTAGAATCGTGTTTTTAAAGAAAATCGACTTGTTTTTCTACACAATTGAGAATCTTTTTCTTACATATCAATATTTTATATAAAATATCTTAAATAATTTTTTAAATATTATGCACTTATTTATTATATAAAGTCATAGAAATGTTCTAATTTTAAAAAAATGGTCAAAATTAATCTTTTATTCCATTTCCAAACATGGAACTTTTTGAATTTTTACCAATACTAAGAAAGGATTATTTGTTTAAATATACTTAGCTAGAATGGAATTTTCCCACTATTGTGAATGATGATTTCTTTTGATCATACTTTAAAATTATCCACGTCTCTTTTCAAATACTCTTTTTCCATAATATTTTTGATATTTTTTGTATTTTTAGTCTCAAAAAGTTGATTTCGAAATGAATAGTTAATTTTTCATATGAAAATTTTAATGATATTTTAATTCAATTTCTATTAATCCAAAATTACAACTATTTTGTTATTCACTTTAGATATGTTATAATTATACTTTAAAATTCATTCTCTGTGTTTTTTGTGATAATTTTTATTGGGTAATTTGTTATCATTTTATATTATAGTATATAATATATAAGCATTAATTTAAATAAAGAATTTTGATTAAGTTGTATTTTATATTCACGTGATTAATTAAATGTATTTATTATGTGATGGGTGGGGAAAAAATTGCATATACTTTCAATACATCAAAATGTATCCTGAGATAAATTAGTTAGGGAATTTTTCTGAGGCTTTACCCATTTATGTAATATTTCCTAGCATGTCACCTTGATTGTATGTTTAAAATGGTGTCCATTATGTATTATATCATTATTAGATAATTTATTGACTTCCAT
This sequence comes from Viscum album, assembly GCA_963277665.1. NCBI lineage: Eukaryota > Viridiplantae > Streptophyta > Magnoliopsida > Santalales > Viscaceae > Viscum > Viscum album. Next base: position 396,440,594 of record OY728162.1, on the reverse strand, counting down.
GTTAATATTAATGTTATCCATGGATATTTTTCAATGTCACGAAATTGTCTATATGTAATTATTTGATTATCATTGATTCCTTCAATATTATTCTTCATGATCATGTTATTTATTAAAATAATTGTGTTTTCAATTATATACATTATAGTATTTATTATACTTATTAAATAAATATATCTACTAATGTATGTAACCCATACAAATCATACTAGCTCTCTCTTCCTTGGATTCATTCCATAAGATACCATATATTGTTATATGACAAATATTCTAGGTTATGTTAGAGATAATAATTATTTTTTCAATGAAATTATTATTTTTTATTATTTTTTGTCTTCAAATAAATCTATGTTTAAATAATAAAATTATTTTACCCGGCCTAATTTACTATACAATACTTTAGGATGTGATTTATTTTATTTAGTTCGATTTAATACATTAACCACTAACTTTGGGCTGCTAGGTTCAGGGTCTTTAAAGTTTGTATTAGAGTAAGATTTATAGAAACCATAGAAACTATATTTAAGAAAACATAGATTCGGTAACATAACCATATGACTATATTTGATGATAATGTTAAGTATAAAAAAATAATAAATTATTAGTACAGTATATATTATGTGGGTTTCTTAGCAATACATCCCGGTCTAGATACTAAAGTGGATACTGTTTTTAAAAATATACATCTAGGGGTAGTAAAACCAAAATAAGGTTTTTTGGTATATATTAACTATAATTATATTTCATAGTGAGTATAACCTTACTACAGACCTTGTTCGACACTCCACTCTGATATTTATAGGTTAAAGAACATTTTCTCTATGAACAATTTTGATAAATTAATTAATAAAAATTATGGAAACCAATTAGAAGCCATAGTGAAATGATAAAACATAAAGGGTTTGGGGAAAAAATTTCTATGTTTATTCATATCTTTAGAAATAATTGATACTATTTTTAAAGTATTATGTGATTGTATTTTAATATGATTATCAGTATTTTGGGAGACATTTATGGTAAAACAACCCTTGGGTTTAGTGTGTATTTTAATAAAATATTTATTTGATGAATGTTACAAAAATAATTTATATACATAATATTAAATTTATCGATATAATTTAGGGTTATTTTTATCATTGATTTTAATTTAAGAAAATTAAATTAAAAAATTTTCATTTTGTTGAAATAATAAACTGTATAGAAACCCTTACTGATAAAAACTAATTTTAGGATAACGATTATTTATTTGGATATCAATCACTTTTTTGGAATTTCTAATGAATAATATTAACATAGTTTAATAAAATGAACAATCCTTTTGTGGGGTGAAAAATTTTCACATCCAACAACGCCTCAATGAATTATCCCACAACCAAAGGGTGATAAAGGTACATTGCCTACCACTACCCTATGTGATGTCCGGGTTGATATGATATTACTTTTACTTAAATGGATTGATGGTAAAATATTAATATGATTTTTGGAAACATATTATTGGATAAAATAAATTTTATTTAGAGGTAACATATGATATTTTAGTAGATGTTTTATGTATTTAGGTATATATAATTATTAGGTTTAATATAAATGATTATTCGGGAAAATGGTAGAATATTTTTAGAGGTGTAAGATGAATGGTATAAGATAAACCTTGAGATTAAATTATCTATTAGTGTTAAATTTATTTGTGTTACTTTAGATATTGAGTTAATTTTTTGTATATTTATCTACGTTAAACAATTTGTCTTATTTTTTAATTTATGATATTAATGTACGATTGTCTATTTATTTTTTCTGTTATCATTCATTATGATAACCATTTTGGTTTTATATAACAAAAATTGAATAGCATGTTATTATTTTATAGATCATGTGATCCATTAGAAGTTTATTTTAGTTTTTTACTCATGAAAAACCAATCTTGATTACTCGCAATTCAATGAAAAATATGTGATTATGGTGGAAATTGATAAAATGGGGGAATTATAATTTTCAAGGAAATACTATTTTTATTTTCTTATTATAGATAATAAATTAATTCTTCATGTGATGGAAATAAAATATTTAAATAAATAATTTATACATTTATCTAAATTTTTTGAGGAATCAATGTTCATTTCACTCATAAGAGATTTATATATTTGCGGTTGTTAACTTCTTCATGGCCATGTTTCCTTATACATCTATAGTAATCCTTGGGTGTTATTTTTCACCTCAATATCCTTATCTTCACTTCCCATTATTGTTATTATATTTTTGAACATAGATTTTTATTACTCTATATTGCCTTTTTATTTACCATTACTTTATTATAAGTGAATGTTTTATTAACCATTTTATATTGTGGGATTTAAACAAAGGAATTTTCAAATATCAAACCCTTGCTTTCTGAGCACAAGTTGAATTCCAGAGAAAAAAATTGTTTAATAAGTGGACAATATAACACCATAATATTTTAAAATAAAACATTATGCTCGATAGCATATATGATATGCAACACAAATCTCAAATAGCCTGTAAAATATATTATATAAATATGTCAATTATAACAGAGTCATTAAATTAATGGGTATGAATAGGATTAAACAAGTTATGAAAAATATATAATTCTATAAATTAATAAAAATTTATTTATATATTCATTGTACATAATCACACATATTTTATTAAATTAATTTTATTCTTCAAAAATGAACTTTCTTTACACATAAATTTTGATCAAAAAATTTTTTATATAATTTGACAAGAAAATTTAAAATTATATTGTAGTACAATGAAAATAGTTATTTGATAAAATTTTATTTATTTTTGAAATAATAATATCAAAATTAACAGAGGGTAAAATGTAACATCCCCAAATGATAGAGGGTTAAATGACTAAATGATATGACTCATGTCAATAAGGTGCACCTTCCTTTTCGGGAGCCTACCTGATTAGAACTCCACAGTTATGTGTGCTTGGCCTGAAGTAGTGATCCGGATGGGTGACCTTCTGGGAAGCTTCCCAGGATGTGTGTGAGTGAGGACAAAGCACACTGGAAAGGACATGTGTTGGCCTGTGGGGACTGTCATTAGTCAGATGACCCGTTCGGGCACGTGGGTGGACCCTAGGCGGGCCCCACGTGTCTGTGGGGAAACTGGTGGTATCTAGTGGGCCAGGACCCGACGGCCATGTTAAAGGCGGGGTGGTAGTGCTGTCACTGGGGCCCGGTTGTCACATTTGGTATCAGAGGAACCCAGCCTTAAGTGCGGGCCCCACGTGTCTGTGGGGAAACTGGTGGTACCTGGTGGGCCAGGACCCGACGTCCATGTTAAAGGCGGGGTGGTAGTGCTGTCACCGGGGCCCGGTTGTCACATTTGGTATTAGAGGAGGAACCCAGCCTTAAGTGCGGTGCACTGCCTGGGTTGAGATGTAGGGCCCACAACGAGGGCGTTGTGCTCTAAAGGGGGGGGTGATTGTAACATCCCCAAATGATAAAGGGTTAAATGACTAAATGATATCACTCATGTCAACAAGGTGCACCTTTCTTTTCGGGGGCCTACATGATTAGAACTCTAAAGTTAAGCGTGCTTGGCCTGGAGTAGTGATCAGGATGGGTGGCCTCCTAGGAAGTTTCCCAGGATGTCTGTGGGTGAGGACAAAGCACACTGGAAAGGACAAATGTTGGCCTGTGGGGACTGTCATTAGTCAGATGACCCGTTCAGGCATGTGGGTGGAGCCTGGGGTGGGCCCCACGTGTTTGTGGGGCAACTGATGGTACCTCGTGTGCCAGGACCCGACGACCATGTTAAGGCGGGGTGGTTGTGCTGTCACTGGGGCCCGGTTGTCACATTTGGTATCAGAGGAGGAACCCAGCCGTAAGTGCGGTGCACTGCCTGGGTTGAGATATAGGGCCCACAAAGAGGGCGTTGTTCTCTAAAGGGGGGGTGATTGTAACATCCCCAAATGATAGAGGGTTAAATGACTAAATGATATGACTCATGTCAACAAGGTGCACCTTTCTTTTCGGGAGCCTACCTGATTAGAACTTCACAGTTAAGCGTGCTTGTCCTGGAGTAGTGATCAGGATAGGTGACCTTCTGGAAAGTTTCCCAGGATGTGTGTGAGTGAGGACAAAGCACACTGGAAAGGACATGTGTTGGCCTGTGGGGACTGTCATTAGTCAGATGACCCGTTCGGGCACGTGGGTGGACCCTGGGCGGGCCCCACGTGTCTGTGGGGAAACTGGTGGTATCTGGTGGGCCAGGACCCGACGGCCATGTTAAAGGCGGGGTGGTAGTGCTGTCAATGGGGCCCGGTTGTCACATTTGGTATCAGAGGAACCCAGCCTTAAGTGCGGGCCCCACGTGTCTGTGGGGAAACTGGTGGTACCTGGTGGGCCAGGACCCGACGGCCATGTTAAAGGCGGGGTGGTAGTGCTGTCACCGGGGCCCGGTTGTCACATTTGGTATTAGAGGAGGAACCCAGCCTTAAGTGCGGTGCACTGCCTGGGTTGAGATGTAGGGCCCACAACGAGGGCGTTGTTCTCTAAAGGGGGGGGGGGTGATTGTAACATCCCCAAATGATAAAGGGTTAAATGACTAAATGATATCACTCATGTCAACAAGGTGCACCTTTCTTTTCGGGGGCCTACATGATTAGAACTCTAAAGTTAAGCGTGCTTGGCCTGGAGTAGTGATCAGGATGGGTGGCCTCCTAGGAAGTTTCCCAGGATGTCTGTGGGTGAGGACAAAGCACACTGGAAAGGACAAATGTTGTCCTGTGGGGACTGTCATTAGTCAGATGACCCGTTCAGGCATGTGGGTGGAGCCTGGGGTGGGCCCCACGTGTTTGTGGGGCAACTGATGGTACCTCGTGTGCCAGGACCCGACGACCATGTTAAGGCGGGGTGGTTGTGCTGTCACTGGGGCCCGGTTGTCACATTTGGTATCAGAGGAGGAACCCAGCCGTAAGTGCGGTGCACTGCCTGGGTTGAGATATAGGGCCCACAACGAGGGCGTTGTGCTCTAAAGGGGGGGTGATTGTAACATCCCCAAATGATAGAGGGTTAAATGACTAAATGATATGACTCATGTCAACAAGGTGCACCTTCCTTTTCGGGAGCCTACCTGATTAGAACTTCACAGTTAAGCGTGCTTGTCCTGGAGTAGTGATCAGGATAGGTGACCTTCTGGAAAGTTTCCCAGGATGTGTGTGAGTGAGGACAAAGCACACTGGAAAGGACATGTGTTGGCCTGTGGGGACTGTCATTAGTCAAATGACCCGTTCAGGCACGTGGGTGGACCCTGGGTGGGCCCCACGTGTCTGCGGGGCAACTGGTTGTACCTGGTGGGCCAAGACCCGACGACCATGTTAAAGGCGGGGTGGTTATGCTGTCACCGGGGCCCGGTTGTCACATAAAATAAAAAAATTTCTGAAATGATTGATTTTTCTATGAATAGTGAAAACTGTTGTTTTTTCAAATACATCCATTTCATTTTTCTAAAAAATTATTATAAATGTCCTATTATATAATATAATTTTTATTTAATTTAAATATGATAAATTATGATTATAATAATTAAGTTTATTTAATTTTAATTATCACTTTTCATGATTTGTGTATTAGATTATTTTTATGCTTAAAAATAATGTTCTCTTAAAACTGTTTTTTAAGTGATTAATATTATCCATCTTAATTAATTAAATTAAATCCTTGTAAAGAAATATTTAAATTAAATTTATAGATTATATATAAATTTATATTAATATAATCATGATTATATTCTTACAGTCAATTTAAGATTATCTATTACTCGAAATATTTATTTTCTAATAAAACCACATTTCATCCCGCTTTGTGAGATAATAAAAAATTTTGATTTGTAAATTCATACCATATAGAGACATTTAATTTTCTAAAATGGATTTAATATTTTTATTCTTTATAATTATTTTTATTTTATAGGACAACATAATTTTTGTCATAGTGGAGTACCAAAACAATAAATAAATCCCCCTAATAAAAGGGTAAATTAGGGTATCCTTCGTTAAATACATGGGAAAAGGCCACAATATATCATATTAAATCATATTCTATGAATTTATTTATAAATATGTCACCTTTTTCTCAAAATTTATTTGTTTATAAGATTTCATTACATGAAATTTTCAAATATAATAATTTAAGCAAAGAAAAAAGACAAAATGTCACTCTCTTACTTTTAAAACTCTCTTACATGTTCAGATGTGGAAAAAGGGAAGTTGTGAATGAATATAAATTTTTATTTGGAGAATTACAAAATTAATTCTATTATATTATATAATTTATAATTTCTATAATTTTTATTATTACCTTAAATTCGTACGCAACTCTAATACAGTATTTATCAAATTAATAGAAAAAATAAAATAAATTATTATAAAACTATCAAATGTAAAACAATTTGAATTATTTTTTTATATATTGTAATTTTTTAGATATATAAATTAATATATATAATATTTAATTAATTATATTATAATTAATTCTCTATAATGTTTCTTTCAAATTCAAAGTAAATGAATATTTCAAAAAATTACATTAATAAAATTATTTAATAAAAAATATTTTATAAAATGACATAAAATTGTTTAAAATACTACCTCAAACAAATTATTAGGATATGATTTCAAATATAATCCTTGTTCCATTTATTTTCAAATTTTCCATTTAGAGTAATTATCATAATCATGAAAGAGTATAAACTTTGTTATCATGATAATTATTAAAATGGGTTAAAGAAATTTAAAAAATTATAATAGTAAAAACCTAATCTTTAAATTATCAAACATAATTGGATGATATTATTTAGATCCATACTCATAAAATATTATAAATAAATCATTATGGAGGCATTTTCCTATGATAAATAGTATATATTATTTTAATACACTAAGAAATTCCAAAAGTGCCCCTTCCCTCAATTTTACAAGTCCTCTTCTCCTCTTTTCATAAAACATTATGAACCACTAGGATCAGAAACTACCAACCAAATTAACTTACTTAATTAATTTACCACATCATATAGGCCTTGGATTTATTTTAAACCCTCCTAGGATTGCTTTTCGGGTAAACCTAAAGAGGCTATCTGAAGATGAGGTAGTGTTCTCAACTGAGATTTTTTTTATTTCTTCTTAAACCTCTTTAAAATATTATTAAACCATATTTATAAAATAAAATAAGTATATTTCATATACTAATATGTTTTCAAATTAATGTAATAACCTTTATCAATCTCTAATTCTATTAAATATTAAACAAAACCATCATTTATGTGTATAGTGGACAACTACATCACGAACCGATGTAATTTTTTTCCTTCACCACAAATCAAGAATGGATTAAATTTTCATATATAATATTTAGGACATATCTATAATTCATTAAATATAAAAATTCTTATATTTTCTTACCTTTCCATTCATTTGAAAATGATAACTCAATTTGTGTGTACATATAGACCACCACCTCTACGAAGTGATGTGATTCATTTTTCGTAACCAAATATCATGAATCCTATATATAATATTATTAAAATAATAGTTTTATACTTTTTTAATAATTATCATTATAGAAAGATAATATAATACTTATTTTATTTTAATCATGATCATTGAAAAATTAAAGTTTTAGTAAAGTGTACTTATGGTTTACCCTCTCTATGGTTGTAACATAGTTCATTTTTATTAACCAAATTCCATATATGGTTTAAAAATTATAATAGATATATAAAAATGACCATCAATTAATTATTTTTATTAAGTAAATGATCAATGAATGACCTCTTTTACCATCGTTAAACTTCCAAAGTCATTTTTTATATAAGAAATGAATATCATCAAAATAACTAATGTGAAATTCATTGATTTTATAAATAAATACTATATGTTAAAAAATAAAATAAAAGGAATATTAATCTTTAAAAAATTTGTTACTAAATAAAATAATTAACATATATTTATTTTTTAGGATCGTAAATTACATATTTGAAATATTGTACCTAAGGTAACTGATAGAGTCTCAATTTCCTTTCACTATTACATAATTTATTATTATGTACCAATTTAATTTATATGGTGTATATAAATTCCTTTAACATTATATATCATAAATAAAATATATTTCATGTTATTTTAGGTTTTTATTCAAATTATTTCACCCAAGGGGATTTGACATGAAATTTTCCAAGTTGTAAGGGGTTTCTTAGATTAATCTTCTTTAATTAGGTTAAATCACTTCTTCAATGAACATATCATGCCTAGATTATATACTAAATATCCTGTTATTGAAAAAAAGTTTATATCCTCTGTTTTATTTATTTACATTTGAAACACAAAATCAATACATTTTTTCATTCAAACTTCATTGTTATAATCATTATAAGTGTTTCACATATCAGTTTTACTTTCGTGAGATATATTTCATATTCACAACTTATTTTTTTAGTGTATATACTGCCACATTGGTATTATATATCATGAATCTATTTATATTTGCGTAATTTATAGTTTTATTTGAATTTATTTCATTCATGTAGATTATAATTCAAAACATATCAATCGAAAGGGTTTATTTAACCATCTCTACCTTCTTCGAGATTATCTATTTTTAAGTCTCTCATGGGGGATTATTTTATATTTCACCTTAAAGCCACACACTTTTCTTTTCAACTATTATTATTTCTAGAAATTATATGCATTTGTTTCATTTTACACATATAAAGTACTCATGATACTAAAATTAATTTTTTTAAGGAAAACAAACTTGTTTTCTACTCGATCGAAGATTTTTTTCTTCAATATACATACTGAAAATAAAATTTCAAAATTAATATTTTTAATATTATCGAATGATTTATTATAAAAAATTATGAATTTTTATAAAATGATTTAAAATCAATCATTTTATCATTTTTTAAAGAAGATTATTTCTAACATTTTACTGAAAACATAAAAGAAATTTTGGTTTTAACATATTCCCAATGAATTGATTTTTACACTTGTCATTGTTTCTCATTGATTTTGATATTTTTTTATATGTTTACATAATTATTTTCAAATAAAATTCATTCCAAAAAATTTATAATTATTTCATTTTTAAAAGTATATTTCAAAATGGAAATGTTATTTTCCCCAAATAATTTTTTTAAGGATATTTTGATGGTATTTTTATTCATCAACATAACACCTTTTTATTCTCTATTGGGGATATATATTATAGTGATACCATTAATATAATTTATTTGTATGGTTTATGAACACTTTGACTAGGGAAATTATTGATATTCTACATTCTAGTTCATCATATATGATATTTTTTTGGAATAAGGAATCTTGATTAAGATGTATTTTTTATTCATATGGTAAATTCATTGGACTTGTGAATTTATGGGTCGGTCCCTTAATTAGATAATCCAGGGGTGAATTAGTATGTCTAATGAGAAAAACTAGTTTGGGTGTTTGGTGGAGGCCTTACCAATTTATATAAGAACATAGAGCATGAGGTCACACTATTATGTTTAAGATGCACATAATTATTCATTACATCATTATTTTATTAGTTATTTATGTCCATATGATTATTTGAATAATTATGATATCAATTGATATGTTTCAATCTCCTGTGATTATTTATATGGAATTATTTTATCTTTATTTATTCTAATCTTATTATTTATTATGATTAAGATATTGATTAAATGGGATGTGTTTATAGTTATTTACCTTTTCATATTGATTATTCTATATTTACTTAATATAGGTTCCATTTTATGGGATCCTTACTGAGGATTTGAGATCTCCCTTTCTTTTTTTTCCATTCCTTCAGATACCAGAAATTGTACAATGACTTATATGTGGCGATATTCTAGAGAGAATAATGATGTTATCAAAAACATACTTCATTTTTTATGTTTTAAAATATATACGAGGTTAAAGTATGTATTTATTTTACAAATACAACTATACTATTTTTCATTTTGGGTTGTGATTCCCTGTATTTAATGCCAATGTAATAATGTAATTTTCACATTTGGTATACAAGGAATGTGATCTTTACAAACTATGAGTTAATATTTATGTCGTTTGGAATCACTAATGCTCCAAATATCTTCTTCAAAATTATAAATAATGTATTTAGTAATTAACATCATAAATTTACGATAGTCATTAATGAAGATATCTTATCTTCTCTAAAAGAAATATAGGATATGGTGAGAATTTGAATTTTGTACTAAAGACCTTAAAGAATGAACATTTATCTATTAAGTATAGAAAAATAGATTTTTTAACCTAAAAATTATCATTCATGTTTCATGTTATCCATAAAATGGAATATTTATAGATCATTCAAATGATGATATAATTGACGGATAGATCAGACGATTATTTATGATATATATCTATAGTTTCCTTGCATTATCTATATAATATAATCGATTTGTAATAAAATGATCATGATTTGAAATCCAACTACCTCGATAACTCATAATGATGTAAGGTTTTTCTGGAATGATGAATAGTGTGATAGATTTATAGAGTCAAATAAGAGATTAAAAAAATCTATGCACAAATCACCTACTAGTGGGGAAGGATTTATTATCTATAATGGTGTGATCAAAAATGTATTGGGTTTTTCAATCAAGAAATATGAAAAATTTACATCCAATTATGCACAACAATTAATGATCTCTGAGTAGAACCACCCAAAACATGACTTGGAATTGGATTTCAAAATCAGTAAATTGAAGATTTCAAATAATTATCTCTACAGTGGGAAGTGTGAAATATATATGGATCATAAAATCCTTAATTAAATATTTATACTATAGGATATAAATATGGGCCAATGAATTTGGTTAGATTTGATTTAAGATTATAATTTTTTAATTAATTACAATCTTTTAATGAAAAAAATATGTGGATGCTCTCAGTAGAAAGGAAATAGAAACCATAACCATGATGAGTTTTGAATGAGATTCATACTTCATTTACTTGGGGAGGATATACAAGAAAATCCTAAAAGGATTTTTATTCCAAAAATCTCAAATAATTATTCACTTGTGCATTATTGAGAGGATAAAGGAGTCCCAAAAATGATGAGGAACTATAGTGAAATTTAGCTAATTTTCAGAAGTATATTTTTTAAAGTCGGTGCTATAAGGTGTGTAGCCCATATATATGTCCCATAAAAACTAGAACTAAAGAGGTAACTTCTCTATGTTGTATATCTCTCATCATTCTCTATTCATCTAGGAATCAATATAAAGTATATAGAAATTATGTAAAACTTCTTATGGAATAATATAGATATAGATATTGAAATTTGTTTATCTTGATGCTTGGTTTGCCAACAACTGAAGGCTAGAAAATCAAGTATAAGGGTATATTGAAACTATTGAACATAAAAAAATTTATTTAGGAAAATATAACTATTTATATCATTATAGGACTCCCATTTAAATATATATACCATAACATCATTTGGGTAATAGAAGAACATCATACAATGTCAATGAACTTCATGGAAATCAAAGAAAATTTATATCTTGAAAAATTCAAAAAAATATACATCAGGGAAGTTTTAAGTATAAATTGAGTAACACTATATATTATATTATATTGATATTCTATTTTTAACTTGATGTTATGGATAATCCTTTAACTAGCATTTGATATTTTCATGATTTTTAGTACTACTTATCATCCTTTTATAGATTATCAGCCTAATATAACCATCCAAAATTTAGAGGATCTAATAAATATATTATATAATGGATTTACATAGATGTTGGGAGTATCACCTTTTGTTAGTAGTGTTCCCATATTACATCTATTTCTACTATATTATTGAAATATAAATATATAATTCACAATATAGGAATAACCATTAAACTCTAACATGTTGGAATGAAGTTGGAGAGAGGATACTGATGGGACCTGATCCTATCAAAGAGATGAAAATAAGGTTCAAATCATTTTGATTTATAAAATATACCTGAAAATTTAATATAGAAAAACTTTTTATAAAATATCAAAAAGAAAATAAATTTTACATCTGATGTAACATCCTATGTTTTGGACATTGATTAAATTTTTTTGAGAATTTTCATTTTGTTCTCCTTTGATGGACAGGTTTTCCTCTAAACCAGAACTAAGAATGAGGTTTTTATTATTTTAATGTCTTATTGTAATGTGTTTTTGATGTTAATTATATTTCAATTAATGTACCATGGTATTAGGTGAACATCGGAGGATTAACGGGTAGCTGGGCTACTCAAAACAACTAATTTGAGTTTTACATGTCATGTATTATTTACACAATCCTTATTAGATTCATGGGGTGCAACCGAGTGGATTCATTATTTACAAGAACATTGATTTAACCTAATTAATATATTATGTGAATCAATTACACATCATGAAACTAATACACAATGTGTAATAGTTACAAGTCATGTGATAGGTAGGGTTGTTTTTTTAATTAATAAATGTGGGATCCTCCCCCTTATGACTTATTAGGTAATAAGGGGGCTTTCACAGATGATCATGGCTGAGATCATCTCCCCTACCTCCATTATTTAATGATGAAGGATATACTAGTTTTTTATGACTTCTATCATAAAATTCTCCCAACAAAGTTACTGTAATGAGGGCATAGAGATGTTGACCACCCTAGTACCACCTCTTGTAGGTCGCAGGTTGGTGACTAGAACTGAGTGCATAGTGAACAAAAAAATGGGAAGAGATTCACTCTAAAAGAAACATAGAGATGAGTAATATAACATGGATACAATAAGCAACACATACTAATGTATATATATATATATATAATAAAACCCAAGTTAAAACATTCAAATTTATACAATACGAGGAAACTAAAAGAAAAACTATAAGTAAAAAAAAGGTTAAATCAGTAGTGACTATGAATCCAAAGTGAATCCTGCTAAATCTTGATCTAGTAATATCCTGACAAGTCACCAAACTTCTCTAAATGACCTGAAAATAGTTTATATTTAGCTTCCATTAGTATCCTAGTATACATAGTAGGATCCACCTCTGAGCCTCTCATTTAAAATATAAATAAAGCATGTGAAATCACAATGGAAAATAGTGAAACTAAATCATCATCTAAATAGGTATACTATGTTACCAACCTTTCTATATATAACACTCACTAATTAACACATACATCATAGAATATAATATAAAAATAAAACTCAGTGGTACCCATCTCATGTTTCCCCACTAGTTTTCCGCTCATTCCCAACATCCCACGTCCCAAGAATCTATCTCCAAAAGCCTGTCATCCCAAAAATACCTAGTATGGGTGTCACAAAATGCACCTCATTCATCACATAACCACACCATCCCATATCAGGAACCAAATAGTAACCAAGTAGTTCACTAAACCCACCATAACATCTATGACTTATATCCAACATCAGGTATTATACCTCAATCCATTACAATCCATACACCAAGAAAGTACCTAAATATATCAAAAACTATACACATCATACCTATAATGATCCTTTGGATACTATATTTTGTATAACATCTTTCTGAAATTTTCAAAATTCGTTACATCCCTCTACACACATATATGGGGAAAAATAACTTACTTTTCATACATGCATAATTTAATATAATGAGAATTGAGTGGTGATTGAGGGGAAAGTCAACCATTCATCATCCCTTGACATTCTTGGGAAAGAAACCCCTAGAGTCCAGTGGGTGTTAGGTTTCCAACAGGCATTGGTGGGGTAGTTCTTGAAATCATAAAATATAAAAAATATAATATTTCTCACAACCACACTATGGGAAAAACCGATTTATAGACTCAACTCAATCTAACTTCACTAGAACTCCTATTTTCCACTACTAAGACGATATATCCAATAAGAACACAAGAAATTAAAAGTGCTACATTAAATTATTTATTTAATTTTAAAAAATTAACTTTTTTTTAATTAATTCATTATCCATTAATTATGTATTTAACATTATTCCACATTACATTCTATCACCATACTCATCAAAGTATAATCAATTACCTCTATGAATAAGTCCAAACTAAGGACTTGGTTTATCAATATTAGTATCTTTTAATAAATTTCACCCCATCATCAACAAACCCCTTTTGTTAAACAATATTTATTCATTATTACCATTATTACATATCCAAATACTCAAGGAAAAACAATTATATATTGCCACCAAAAGGGAAAATTAAATCAAGAACCCCCATTTGTCTCGAGTATTGAGGAAAGGATTGCATATAACCAAGAAACATGACCATAAACCATTAAATGTACTCAAATGTGAGAATAATAGCTCTTCGCATCTCATCGAGTAAGCCCAACTTTATCCCATTTCATCACCTCCATTTGTAACTACCCGAACATTTATAAATAAAAATCCCCTTATGATTTGATTAAATGTATAATTATGTAAAATCATTATAGAAACCACATTAAATTATTTAGTTTAATTATATCCAATATGATTTAAAATTATATTAAGAATCATTATCTTTGATAATATGTTCATTGAAAATTTATCCTATGATTAGTATTAATATAGGGTTTAAACTACTCCAATTGACATAGATAAAGGAAGTGTTGGCCTCAACCAGTATGATCATACCCTAGGATGCTGATTTATCGATGCTTATAATGGAGAGAGAATATTTGGTATTTTCCCATGAGAAAACCCATAATGAGATCTAGTAACCTAAGAATGATAGAAACCGTTTACAGTAAAAGATCAAGATCATCGAGATCACAGCCCAATCCATGAATGTCGAAACACCCTATAAAAATATAACCATCATAAATCTGGCCTTTATTTAGTTCATTGGTGTATTTAATTGATATGTATCAATACCCTAAGTGTATAGAAATATATACTATTTTTAATATAATAATTTTAACATTTATCTATACTTGATAACTGTTTGTTGTTTTTATAAAATAAAGAACAAATTCAATTTTTAGTATTCAATATAAAATAAGAAGTTTATTTTTAGAAATAATTTATTTTTAAAATAGAAAATATTTTATTATAATATTATTAATAAATATATTTTTTTAATATAAATGATCACAATATTTTTATGAAGTCAAATGTAATTTTTATTAGGGTTTGGAAACTATTATTTCCAAAAAAACACAACATTTCCTAATAAATGTTGATTATCAATTTGAAGGAAAAAATGAAAATATTTTTAAAAAAATTTAAAATGAATATTATTTTTGGATTCATAAAGTCTAAATTACCTAATGGTAAATTTTTCAAATTATTCTGGGATAGTGATTTTTTTTGGTAAAAATTAAATGTTGTACAAATATATGATGCGTATTGTGACCTAATAATGATGAAAATATGATATAATAAATACTTAAAGGGTATAAATGACCAAATCTATTTTTTAAATTTATAACTAAGTAATTTTATGTTTATTTTATTAATTTAATAAATCCTTTGTGAATCATCAAAAAAATATTGTATATTTTAAAGTTTTAAAATCATTTCTTTAATATTATGATTTTCCAATGCATCAAAAGGTTAATATTTTAATAATTTCATCCCATATATTTATAAAATAATTAATAAAAATCATATTTCGATGAATAAATTGTCCAAAACTACATTAGGGTTTGTGCTTTTATTTATTTTATTATATAGATTCTGAAACCTAATTTTTGGAAATAATAAATTTTTTCAGACTCATTTATTATATAAACCCACCAATTCATGCATTTATCTTCACTAAAAACTTTATATCACTTATTTACTCTGACCTTACTTTATTATAGTTCTACCATGGTGCCCTCAATCTTTTAAACATCTCTTATTAATCATTTCCAGTCACACTCTTAAGGTAAGGGTTATTTTCTTTCCCCACTTTATTCAAGTTTCTTCATTATATTATGCATTATATTTCCAATTCCTACTGTTTGGATAGGGTTTTACATGTCCCTATTACTATAAATTTTATTTAAAAATAATTATAAACCCATTTCTTTCTCATCGGGATATTTTATTAATCTCTAAGTGACGTTGTTATGCTTCTGAAATTTCATCGTGATATTTCATGACAAAACAATTATATAGTGAATGAAATACCTATTTGCTAACAAGGTTGTTCACCTTTATGAACATATAAATTTTGATTGGGTATGTAGACATATTTATTCTAAACCCCATTTTCATGGAATAAAATATGTTGATGAATGAATCAATGTTGTATGATCTTTGTGGCGCACTTAAGCATGAGAATGAAATGAATGTAGTGAGTGTGCCCATGATTATATAGTGCTATAAAGCATTGGGTATTGTTTTAGTCTCATGAGACATAATTAAAGGTATTCTTGAGTGAAAATAATCCATAATGGTACTTTTTCTATCATTATATTTTGGAAGTTACCATTGGAATATGTTTATGATGCAGTGTTTTAGATTGTTTCACATTTTTCATGTTCGAATAAAGATTGTCACGCAATATCATGCCACATTGTTCATGTCTATTATTATCTCGTATTTTGTTCCACATTTATGTTCCTATTGTGTAACATTTATATTCTTCATTTTATTCCATGTTTATTACCTTACTGGTATATATATCTCACCCCTTTATTATGTGTGTACCCAGGCTGTCTCGTGTTGGTTTATGTAAAATCATCTTAAGGAAGTTTTAAATAATGATAGTGTTTTCCAATTTAAAGTAGTTTTGTAGTGTTCCTAATTACCAAAGGTACAAGACTTATCAATATTATGGGTTTTATTTTGTGTGTTTTTATTTCATAAATCATGTATTTATGTGTGTTAAATAGCAGGGTTGGCATAGTTTTCCTCAAAGGACAAGGCTAGTAAATTTTGTTATTAGGATTAGAAAACTAAAGAAAAATCCATAGGGTTAAGACAATGTATAAGAAAAAATCCCAAAATTTTTTAAATTATAAACTAAGTGGTTTATCAAGATAATAAATATATGTATGGATACAAAAATTTGATGTGTCACTCGCACAGATGTAGATAGGGGTGAAACAAGAAAACCCAACATTGAGCTACACATGACCAAGACCTGGTGCACCAGATTGAGCCTTCCTAGCTGCCTAGTTTGACACTCCCAGGGGATATGCATTGAGGCAATCATAATCTCATTACAAACCATTATTATGTAAACAAAAAAATCCCATAAGAATATATGTTAGGAATTTGATCATCGGTAACTGAGATTGATTCATAGAAATTCATAAGGTAAAGAAATATGTGTAATTTATATGTTACCACTTTAATGTCATTGGGTTGTTGTTTATTTTTCTACTTGTTTAACAAACCCCATATATAATTTTCCCTTTAATATATAAAATGGACAAAATATGAGGAATCAGGTAACCAACCAATGTGAATGGGAAATATGATGACTACCCAAATGACATTCCTATCCCGATGAGAGCAGTAATCACAAACATTATGATTATACTATCTAAGCTAACTCGGGATATGAATAAAAACCTAGATCAAGAGGAGAACCCAAATACTTATAAGAAATAACAATATATTATTGAGGGATTTATGTGAAGAGGGACATTGAAATTCAATGGATCATCTGATCCCATAATTTCATAACAATGGATCAACTTCATTTGGAAGATATTCTACATCCTTCAATGTTCTGAACCAGAGAAGTTTCAACTGGTTGTTTATCATATGAACGAAGAATATGATCAATGGTGGACATTGAAATAAAGTATTAATCCCAAAAAATAGATCGAAGCAATGTGGCGGACGGAATTCCAAAAAATTGTTTTGATAAATATTTTCCTCACACTCTCAATCTAAAAATGGAAAGGTATATTCTAACCCTAAAGAAAAAAATAGGCTGAATCTATCGATATGTATGTGAAAAACTGCACAATAATTACACAAAATGCCTCTGGCTTTGTCGTTTACATTGAATGAAAGGTTGACCACTTCTTTGGTGGGATAAAACCGAGACTACGAAATGGCCAGGTGATCCAAAAATTTGATAGTTATGAGTAAATAATTTGATATCCCCAAAAATTCAAAGTAGATATTAGTGAATCTCAATGGTGTCATAGGGATAATAAATGGAAGGAGAAGTTTGATTTTGGTGGTAAAATTTGATAAATATAATAGTTATATGAAATTTCGACATCCCTATATCAACCTGGGCTTAATAAACTTTTATATTAAACTATTTTAGATGAATATTCCGTACATTACAACAATACATTCTCGAGGACCATAATAGCTTAGTGTCTTTTAAAATATTGAAACTAAATCATCAATCATGGTAAAAGATCTTCATGATCACCCATGAATATATCCACCCCTATTACATATACCTAAAACCTTTCTTCATAAACAAATAAAAGTAAACATAAGAATGGGAGATCTCAGATTCTCTGTAAGGGTAAATAAACAAAATGTGTAAGCATAAAATGATAATAGGGTATATAACTTGAGAATAACATTTTAATATCATATTGTGCATATTATAAATCAAAATAAATATTGTAAATTCATAATACATGTATCATAATAAAAGTAAGATCATAATTCATGACATCGCAACAAAAGAATTAAATAAGGAATTGTGGCCGATAGATAACTATATAATATGTTTTCCATTATAGCCAATAAATCATCGACAATACCATATTTTGGTATGTTATTACTCCCCATACCATCTTGTTAGTCATTTATCACTCCCATGTCCATCGTATTACCGTTAGTTCACTCCTCACACCATCTTGGTTGTCATGGATCACCCATTAGGCCATCATAGTAGTCAAGTTCCATTCCCATGACCATCTTAGTCTACCTAATGAGATATAAATATTTTCAAAATGCATTGGAGGGATATATATGTCCCACCCATATCATAGTGAAATCATACATACATGTTCCACAATATCATTAATAACCATATCATAACCTAACAAATGAAATGGGTATTATAAACATGTAATGATATCATAACCTATACAAAAAAGATAGGTTTCATAATCATTTCATCAAAATAATAACCTATTAAAGGGAAATGTATTTTAAAAATATGTAACGCTTGAATGAAAAATATAATTCATAAGATGTAACCCTTGAAAGAGAAAAATATTACATAAATATATAACCTATGAATGAGAAATGGGTTTTATAAATACCATGACAATAAGCATAACCCATTGATAGAATTAAAAAAATGAACCATTAGATAATTTCCAAGAAGGGAGTGAGTAACATCAACAGATGTCAACCTAGATGGAAATGTATTTTTAAATATCTTTCGACAATGTTTCTTTAAGAAAATTTTCTTTTCTTCTTTGAAAAAAAAAATTAATACATTAAAATATTTGAAGATCACATACCTAAAATAAATACCATGCAAACATATGATTAAGTCTTAAAATCATTTTATAAAAAAATTTCCATGAAAAATTATAAAATAAGAATCAAAATATTTTAAAAACAATTTATTCTTTGAAACAACACTTTGAAAAGATATAAATAATGCTTGAAAATGTTTTGAAAACCTTTTTACATGAAAAAATATTAATAGAGCTTTAAAGTGTTTTGAAACCCATTTCACTGAAAATACATTGGAAACATATAATAAATGATTAAAAATGTTTTGAAAACCTTTTTACTTATAAACATATGAAAGTATCTTGAAAATGTTTTGAAATCCATTTCATTAAAAGTACTTTGAAAACATTTAAATAAGTATTAATAAGATTTTGAAAACAATTTTCTTTGAAAAATAAAAAAATATGGTTGACTATATTTAGAAAACAATTTCCCATGAAAATAACTTTTAAAAATATATTCCTAAAAATTGGCCTTCTAAAAATTCAATGGTAGCTTCAAATAATTGATGACGGTTAAATATGTACATGCCATACAAGGTAAAACGGACACTCCTTTTGCACAATAAAAAGGATAGAAAATTTCCTTGTTCAGGAAGTGAAAATAATATTACCATAAATATTTTTGTAAAAGATTAAAAGGGTAAAATAAATTTTTAAATATTTTATGAAAATGTTATAATATTATTTGATTCTCTTTTTAGAAAAAATGTTTTTGAAGGAACATAGATTTTTGACCGAAGAGAGGGTATAGTCAGGCTTTCATCAAAACACATTCTTAACTATATTATGTAGAATTGAGTGGAATAAATTGTAAAAATATATGAATAAATAATTAATAACTGGTTTAAAATAAAATTCATTAATGTTATTGAGCTATAGATCATAATATTTCATCAAATTAAGCATAAACATAAACAATCATGAAAAGAAATGAGATTTTCTCAATAAACACTTATAGAATGTTAACTTGGGATCATAATCTTTATGTAAGAAAATTAAATTACATAAAACAAAAAATATCATTAAGAGAATAAAATTCATGATATAACATGTAAAATGGAAGTATAACACCTCTAAATATATCTTTGGTGGATAAAAAAACATGAATCTCAATGTAGAAAAATTAAGACAAAAACTATTTCAAAAATTTGGTAACTTTTGAAACATAAACTGTAACACCCCGACCCCAGCTACCCAGAGTCGGTGCATTACTTCGTAACATTGGAATGATCACAAGAAATATCAAATCTCGAAAGACCGATTGGTTTAGTAGCCTTGGAAACACTAGATATATTCATAAGTTTTACATTACATCATTAAACGAAAAACTACTACAACTACATATTGTCTCCATAATCCACACTCATATCCCCACATAATATCCCTGCAGGTCATTCATAACTTACTTCTTCACTTCCTGGGAAAAATAAAACATAGAAAAGGGGTGAGCTCAAATGCCCAGTAAGGATAACAATATAGAGGAAACTTTCATAAATAAGAATAAACTTTTAAGGCAATGTATAACTAAAACAAAAGCCTTTCAAACATGAACTTTCAACATGGTATGGCATAAATAAAATGAAATAATTCCATTTACTTACTCACATGGATATTCTATTAATCGAATAATCACATGCAAAAATCAATAACCACTTTCATAATGTTGGAATGCATAATGCCAGACTATCATAACCACATAGTCAAGGCCTCGTGCCAAGACTACAAATAATATTTTGTCAAGGCCTTATGCCAAGACACTAGTTTGTCTCATGAGACCTACCGATGCATCGAGGAGCTATAGCGGGCTCCACCCGTCACATATTAAGTCCAATGCATTCCTATATGAAAAGGTTTAAACATAACATAAACATTCGTATTAAAACTAGCATATGAAATGTCAATACTTTCACCATAAACTATGAATGGTATAAAAATAGCACATCCACAGTCAAACATATCACAAAACCTTAAATACAATATAGAAGTTTTGTATCATAATAAATCAACTTCAAATAATCTTAAAATCCATCAAAGGATGTTGACATAGATGAAATCAAAATTCTTTTTAAATAAATATCTCCTTTTATTTTGAAATAATTTAAGATCCATATAAAATAAAACATTTTCTTTGAAAATATTCTTATAATCTTGTAAGGGAAGTTTTGAAGATTTTATAACGGTGGAAATTAGCCGCACCCGCCGTATAAGTTTAAAAAAACGTTCTTACCTTAATTCTGTCGAAAAGGTTAAAAATGACCTTGTTTTGAAAACGACGGAAAGATTCCTTTATAAACCTCTTATAAAAATTCAAACAAGGGTATAAATGACTTTAACCCATATTCTTGTAAATAATAAAAATGTTTTGAAATACATTTTGAAGAAACATGGATGTGGATGATAAAGAGATCCCAG
This sequence comes from Viscum album, assembly GCA_963277665.1. NCBI lineage: Eukaryota > Viridiplantae > Streptophyta > Magnoliopsida > Santalales > Viscaceae > Viscum > Viscum album. The sequence goes on along the minus strand of OY728162.1, from coordinate 396,418,763 downwards.
TAGATTATTACAAATAAACAACCTCGGATAATGAAGAGATTGTGAAATAACCGTTACCTTGTACTTTTCCTTGGTTGGGGTAGGTTAACCTCTTGTATAATGGTGAAATAATTGTTATTAAATTATACAAGAATCATATATATTAATATGATATCATATATGATCTTTTAACATTGATTTGTTAATAATATCTTAGAATTATCGTCGTTTCGGGTGTTAACTTACTTGTTTTCTTTTATATGTTTTGTTATGTAAGACATGTTTGTAAAGGATAGGTTGTATATTATTCATATCCAGAATGATATCAAGTCCTTAAACATCATTTTTAAATCATCAAATGATAATTATACTTGAATGGATACGATGGAGAATGAATCTCATCGCGTTCGTGGAGACGGTAGTCCGTACGTACGCACGAGCGACAATATCATTCTTTTGATATTAAAATAATATATAAATGGATGGTATATCATATATACAGAATCATTAACATGTTATATTTATTATTTACATGAGTTACACATCATTATTATACCCATCCAAATAATAATATATTGAATAACAATTACACCACGACGTGGAGACGGTAAGCCGTACGTACGCACGTATGGTGACATGTTATTCAAAGGGTGGATATAATACTGAATATGGTTGTACCATATTTATAATAACATCACAGTATATGTAAGATACTGGAGTTATTATTTTAGAATGGTAAGAACAAAGAAAGAGGAAGTGGAAGAAGAAAGGAACTTGGAAAAGGGTGGTGAAATCATTACCTCTTCTTCGGGTTCTTCCTTTTGATTTGATCAAAAGGGATCCTTAGGTTGGCTTTCTGATCAAACTAAGGCCTCTAGGTTGTAGTTAGGGATGTTGGGAGAGTATTTGGGCAGAGTTTGGCCGAACCAAAATGCTTTGAAGGTGTGAAGAAATGAGAAGGAGGAGTGCCCTTTTATAAGAGGGGTGAGGGGAACCTTTGGAAAAGCTAGAAATATTAATTTATAATAAATTCATATTCGGTTTCTAATGGATAAAAAGTTGATTATTCAAATGTTAAGGTGGGGATAGGTCGAAAACCACTCAACCAATATAATTTAGACAGGTTTGGGTACTTATATTAACCTTATCTTTAAGTATTAACTCTAAGTTAATTAGTTTCACTTTTACAATGTCTCTTTGTATTTTTATATAATATGGTTAATAAACTTACTATATACATCCAAGAGACCCCCAAGTGGTACATTAATGATGAACCTATCATTATATAAGTCTCTTATCCGAACCATAGATTTTTAGAAATTTAATATCAATTAATAATATAATATTTGTTTTAAGAACTCTTTTATGTCAATTTTGACACTATTCAATAGTTGATTTTTGTGAAACTCGTAACAGATTGATTACTTCAAACAAAGTCAATTAAATAAATCCTAATATATCATATTATCCTAGAAAATTAGTTTAATTCATTAAAAGTTTCATATTATATTTATTTGGGTATTTATAATATCAATTATTTTAATTTTTCACTATTATAGTAATTACTGCATCATCATTGTGTCATAAATAAAATAAATTATTTAATGTCTAAAAATTATAAATAAAATATCATTATGTAGGAAATCTTTTTATCTTTCTAATGAATATTTATAATCTAAAATCCAACATATATATCCCTATGTAACAATTGTTTTTCTAAAAGATATATGCTTGTGTCATTTTTGTATTCATTTTAACTTAATAAAGTGTCATTATCACTTACAAGTGGATCCATGGGGTCCCAAAATAGACCCAAAGATTCCCATGGTCGACCATTTATCAAGCAATAGGGTTAAGACACGTTTTAGGGTAATTTAGTATTATTATAATATTATTTTTTAACCCTTATTTGCCGGATTTAACCTTAACCATGGTAAATAAAATATTTACCGCAGTAATTATTCAAAATGTCTAAAAATAAAAGTTACCTATTTACACAATTTGAACATCCTGATTCCAAATATGGAATCCATTTTCCTAAATTCAAAACACAGAAGTGGCAGAAATTAATTTAAAATTAATTCCCGCTGTCAAAACAAAAAGCGTGTTTTAAAGAGATAATAACTATCAAAATATTGACACTTGTTTATGTTCGGTTTAATTGTAAAATTATGTATAATGACCAAAATTATATTAAATTGTAAAAATATATTCTAAATATACTTTAAAACCACTCAAATTCATAATTTATCACTATTAATTATTTTGATTAAAAAAGTTGTTTTTAATTAAAATTTAGTAATTTTCACTATTCATCAAAATATGAAAGTTATCCGAAAAGTACCAAAATTTCACCTTAGGCTAAATTCGATATTCCGAATCCAAAAATGAAGTCCATTTAAAAATATAAAATATATATAATTTCAAAATTTAGGTATTACTATTCATAACGGCTAGTTTGATCGGTTGTGGTGTGTGTTAAAACTCGACGTTGCGTACAACACACGCTACTGTTTTATTCAAAGGAAAGCGTACCGTGGAAGTTTGGGATGTTTCATTTTAAATTTTTTGATGTCTCCATTTAGTCAAAAAGTTTAAAATATTGTATTTAAAAATGTTTCACTATCAAAAGTTGATAAAAGTGCAATACTGAAAATGAATCTGTTCTTGCATTATGACTAAGAAACTCATAATATGGATTCTAAAATTATAAGGATTATATAAAGTTAAAAATGTAGTTAATGCTATTCATGACATCTTTTAATGGATTTTTTTTTTGTAAGTCATGGTGTAATTGAACTCGGTGTTGCGTGTAGTGCAAGTTATTGAATTATTTTGAAGAAATAACACACTATGAAATCTTGGGGTGTTACATTCTCCCCTCCTTCAATAAATTGCGTCCTCGCAATTTGAAATTGTTCTTCGAAAATAAAAGGTTGAAAATAGATAATATATTTGTGGTAAAACCCACATCGGAAATTGGGTTACTAAAATTTAGTCTTAATATGAGGAAAAGAGAAATGAAAGGTTCACCACCAAATTATGATCTTGATTAGGAGAACATTGGTGGCAATTAGAGACATATAATCGGAGGAAAAACGTAAATATTTATAGGTAGTGATTGAGGTCATCAATCACAAACAAGTGTATAATTGAGGTCCTTAAAATCATCAATCTATGATGATTTGAAGTACCATCGGTTCAACAAAATATAGGGTATTGGGATAACACATTTTTGACGTTTCAAAATATCTTAGTTGAAATCCCACATCGAAAAATGAATTAACGAGGCCTCTATTTAAAATAAAGAGTCGAAAGTATGAAGATTACCGAAAATAACACATACTAGGGTTCCATGTAAGAAAATATGGATATGGAAGAAAAATCTAACCATCAATTATCTGATGGAGAGTGGTAGAGAACATGGCTATGAAAAGGCCAACAATCCAAAAGCCATAAATTAGTGATGATTTAAGGTACCATCTAGGAAAACATTTTTGTTCTAAGTTGCTTTTCTTAATATTGAGGAATTTATTTATGAGATTGGCTAAGATCATAAGGAGATATACTTACTTTATAATTAGAGTTTTATCCATTAATAAATTTCTACCACAAACTCATCTTTCACTCTAAAAGATAATAGAATGTAAAAAAAATCTATTTACACTATTCGTATAGGGTTCCAAAATAAACGAATTTATAATTCATCTACAATATCTTTTAATAAAAACTACATTATTTAATCCAGGACATCTCGTGGGCCAGTGGTAGGTGATACACCCTTGTCGCCCTTCGGTTGCGGGTTCAAGTCTCGTAGCCTTGTCGGACGCGACGGGTTGCCGCCCGACCTCCGGGTTGTCCTTTTATGGCAATCCAAAATAATCCAAACTAGAACTATCCAAAATACTTCTATCCAAACTCACAGTCCAACATTTATAAGTAAGGTAACCATAATGTAGAACCTTTTTACCCCGTAATAGCATATGAATACCTTCATCATGTATTCTTTTAATACACCGAAACATCCTTAATTACCATAGTCCTTATTGATTACATTCATGCTCCCTTATTCCATATAGAAAGCTGGATATACTTCATTAATCCAAAAATGTTTTAAACCCCAACAATGATGGAATATACAAATCATTAATCAGTTCCAGGGTAGTCAAGAATATCCAATATAATTTATCCAAAACAATCACATATTATTCCAAAATCACTACCTCAGTATCAGAACTATATTATGATTTATCATTCTCTCAACCATATATTTTCCAAAAATTTATCCTGCTATTGAGTCACTTTTCTTTGTTCCACACAATCTCAAGTCCTTAATGAAATAGTACTGCAGTACAATCCTTATATACTCCATGATTATTGTAACAAGTACATTGTTGATACAACACTCAATTGACATAATCAACATAAGAACTCTAATCATTCCTCTTCATCTGTGGTAGTATCATAACATGATTATTATCCAATAACATCATTTGCGGAATAGTCTGATGACTGGGACATAGGTTCGCGTAGTGTCCAAACTCCTTGCAAATGAAGCATTGTACATTTGAAACCATTTTCTTACCCTTGCAGTCACGTACTTTGTGCCCTTTTCCTCCACACTTATAACAAACTCCCATTCCTTTAAGGCAAGTTCCAGGGTGTTTCTTTCCACAGTTACCACATATGGGAAAATTCTTCTTTTCCCTCTTCCCTTTATCCATCTTTCTCTCTTCCATCCTTTTCTTCTCTTGCTTCCCTTCAAAGCCATAGGACTCAGTAAACTCTTTACTTATCTTATCAACACATGATATTATTTCTTCATATGATGATAATACATGGGAGACTATTTCTCTTATAAATTCTAGCTTAAGACCATGAGAGATATGATCCTTACTTCTCTTTGAATCATGTGCATTTCTGGAGTTATCATTCCTTCTACTGGGCGCCATTTCTAAACAATGGCATAAACTAGATTAGTTTATGAGTCAAAATACATAATCCCATACTTATAAAACACTTAACATAAATTGAACTATTTATGGATATAATCCATAATAATAAAAATGTTTTCTTTGAGGAAGTATATACTCATAAACCCTTCATAATGGTTTGTAAAGAAAATGAGAATTATCCTAAGCATATCCCCCGGGAGTGTCGTAACCAAGAGTGCAGCAAGGCCCGTTGTCGTGCACCAGTTCCCGTTCGAGTCTAGCTCAAAGCGGTGTTTTCGGGTTTTACCCCTAGGTACATCTGTGCCAGAGCCGCCTCTACCTGCTCGTATCCAGACAGGGATGTATTGCTCAGAAAACTCACAAAATCTCTACAATACCAAAATTCTAGTAAGTTCTTCTACACTAATCCTCAAAGTTCATCTTAGGTCTACGTGCTCTAATCAGAGTTTATCTAAATCTAGCTTCCAAGGTTTGTACTAAAATTCCTTTGATACCAACTGTAACACCCCGACCCCAGCTACCCAGAGTCGGTGCATTACTTCGTAACATTGGCATGATCACAAGAAAGATCAAATCTCGAAAGACCGATTGGTTTAGTAGCCTTGGAAACACTAGATATATTCATAAGTTTTACATTACATCATTAAACGAAAAACTACTACAACTACATATTGTCTCCATAATCCACACTCATATCCCCACATAATATCCCTGAAGGTCATTCATAACTTACTTCTTCACTTCCTGGGAAAAATAAAACATAGAAAAGGGGTGAGCTCAAATGCCCAGTAAGGATAACAATATAGCGGAAACTTTCATAAATAAGAATAAACTTTTAAGGAAATGTATAACTAAAACAAAAGCCTTTCAAACATGAACTTTCAACATGGTATGACATAAATAAAATGAAATAATGCCATTTACTTACTCACATGGATATTCTACTAATCGAATAATCACATGCAAAAATCAATAACCACTTTCATAATGTTGGAATGCATAATGCCAGACTATCATAACCACATAGTCAAGGCCTCGTGCCAAGACTACAAATAATATTTTGTCAAGGCCTTGTGCCAAGACACTAGTTTGTCTCATGAGACCTACCGATGCATCGAGGAGCTATAGCGGGCTCCACCCGTCACATATTAAGTCCAATGCATTCCCATATGAAAAGGTTTAAACATAACATAAACATTCGTATTAAAACTAGCATACGAAATGTCAATACTTTCACCATAAACTATGAATGGTATAAAAATAGCACATCCACAGTCAAACATATCACAAAACCTTCAATACAATATAGAAGTTTTGTATCATAATAAATCAACTTCAAATAATCTTAAAATCCATCAAATGATGTTGACATAGATGAAATCAAAATTCTTTTTAAAGAAATATCTCCTTTTATTTTGAAATAATTTAAGATCCATATAAAATAAAACATTTTCTTTGAAAATATTCTTATAATCTTTTAAGGGAAGTTTTGAAGATTTTATAACGGTGGAAATTAGCCGCACCCGCCGTATAAGTTTAAAAAAACGTTCTTACCTTAATTCTGTCGAAAAGGTTAAAAATGACCTTGTTTTGAAAACGACGGAAATATTCCTTTATAAACCTCTTATAAAAATTCAAACAAGGGTATAAATGACTTTAACCCATATTCTTGTAAATAATAAAAATGTTTTGAAATACATTTTGAAGAAACATGGATGTGGATGATAAAGATATCCCAGTAGATTATTACAAATAAACAACCTCGGATAATGAAGAGATTGTGAAATAACCATTACCTTGTACTTTTCCTTGGTTGGGGTAGGTTAACCTCCTGTACAATGGTGAAATAATTGTTATTAAATTATACAAGAATCATATATATTAATATGATATCATATATGATCTTTTAACATTGATTTGTTAATAATATCTTAGAATTATCGTCGTTTCGGGTGTTAACTTACTTGTTTTCTTTTATATGTTTTGTTACGTAAGACATGTTTGTAAAGGATAGGTTGTATATTATTCATATCCAGAATGATATCAAGTCCTTAAACATCATTTTTAAATCATCAAATGATAATTATACTTGAATGGATACGATGGAGAATGAATCTCATCGCGTTCGTGGAGACGGTAGTCCGTACGTACGCACGAGCGACAATATCATTCTTTTGATATTAAAATAATATATAAATGGATGGTATATCATATATACAGAATCATTAACATGTTATATTTATTATTTACATGAGTTACACATCATTATTATACCCATCCAAATAATAATATATTGAATAACAATTACACCACGACGTGGAGACGGTAAGCCGTACGTACGCACGTATGGTGACATGTTATTCAAAGGGTGGATAGAATACTGAATATGGTTGTACCATATTTATAATAACATCACAGTATATGTAATATACTGGAGTTATTATTTTAGAATGGTAAGAACAAAGAAAGAGGAAGTGGAAGAAGAAAGGAACTTGGAAAAGGGTGGTGAAATCATTACCTCTTCTTCGGGTTCTTCCTTTTGATTTGATCAAAAGGGATCCTTAGGTTGGCTTTCTGATCAAACTAAGGCCTCTAGGTTGTAGTGAGGGATGTTGGGAGAGTATTTGGGCAGAGTTTGGCCGAACCAAAAGGCTTTGAAGGTGTGAAGAAATGAGAAGGAGGAGTGCCCTTTTATAAGAGGGGTGAGGGGCACCTTTGGAAAAGCTAGAAATATTAATTTATAATAAATTCATATTCGGTTTCTAATGGATCAAAAGTTGATTATTCAAAAGTTAAGGTGGGGATAGGTCGAAAACCACTCAACCAATAGAATTTAGACAGGTTTGGGTACTTATATTAACCTTATCTTTAAGTATTAACTCTAAGTTAATTAGTTTCACTTTTACAATGTCTCTTTGTATTTTTATATAATATGGTTAATAAACTTACTATATACATCCAAGAGACCCCCAAGTGGTACATTAATGATGAACCTATCATGATATAAGTCTCTTGTCCGAACCTTAGATTTTTAGAAATTTAATATCAATTAATAATATAATATTTGTTTTAAGAACTCTTTTATGTCAATTTTGACACTATTCAATAGTTGATTTTTGTGAAACTCATAACAGATTGATTACTTCAAACAAAGTCAATTAAATCAATCCTAATATATCATATTATCCTATAAAATTAGTTTAATTCATTAAAAGTTTCATATTATATTTATTTGGGTATTTATAATATCAATTATTTTAATTTTTCACTATTATAGTAATTACTGCATCATCATTGTGTCATAAATAAAGAAACTTATTTAATGTCTAAAAATTATAAATAAAATATCATTATGTAGGAAATCTTTTTATATTTCTAATGAATATTTATAATCTAAAATCCAACATATATATCCCTATGTAACAATTGTTTTTCTAAAAGATATATGCTTGTGTCATTTTTGTATTCATTTTAACTTAATAAAGTGTCATTATCACTTACAAGTGGATCCATGGGGTCCCAAAATAGACCCAAAGATTCCCATGGTCGACCATTTATCAACCAATAGGGTTAAGACACGTTTTAGGGTAATTTAGTATTATTATAATATTATTTTTTACCCTTATTTACCGGATTTACCCTTAACCATGGTAAATAAAATATTTACCGCAGTAATTATTCAAAATGTCTAAAAATAAAAGTTACCTATTTACACAATTTGAACATCCTGATTCCAAATATGGAATCCATTTTCCTAAATTCAAAACACAGAAGTGGCAGAAATTAATTTAAAATTAATTCCCGCTGTCAAAACAAAAAGCGTGTTTTAAAGAGATAATAACTATCAAAATATTGACACTTGTTTATGTTCGGTTTAATTGTAAAATTATGTCTAATGACCAACATTATATTAAATTGTAAAAATATATTCTAAATATAATTTAAAACCACTCAAATTCATAATTTATCACTATTAATTATTTTGATTAAAAAAGTTGTTTTTAATTAAAATTTAGTAATTTTCACTATTCATCAAAATATGAAAGTTATCCGAAAAGTACCAAAATTTCACCTTAGGCTTAATTCGATATTCCGAATCCAAAAATGAAGTCCATTTAAAAATATAAAATATATATAATTTCAAAATTTAGGTATTACTATTCATAACGGCTAGTTTGATCGGTTGTGGTGTGTGTTAAAACTCGACGTTGCGTACAACACACGCTACTGTTTTATTCAAAGGAAAGTGTACCGTGGAAGCTTGGGATGTTTCATTTTAAATTTTTTGATGTCTCCATTTAGTCAAAAAGTTTAAAATATTGTATTTAAAAAGGTTTCACTATCAAAAGTTGATAAAAGTGCAATACTGAAAATGAATCTGTTCTTGCATTATGACTAAGAAACTCATAATATGGATTCTAAAATTATAAGGATTATATAAAGTTAAAAATGTAGTTAATGCTATTCATGACCTGTTTTAATGGATTTTTTTTTGTAAGTCATGGTGCAATTGAACTCGGTGTTGCGTGTAGTGCAAGTTATTGAATTATGTTGAAGAAATAACACACTATGAAATCTTGGGGTGTTACATAAACAAAATAAAATAATTATCATAAAATAGATATGTTAATAAACATAAATTTATGTTTAATATACATATAATACAATCATGGTCAGTATATAGAGTGGTGAATACAGAAAGAATCACACTGAAATAAAAAAGCGAGATGAAATCCTCTTACCTTTAGTCTTGAATCTCTTCATACTTATATGAACCTCCTTTATAATAAATATAAATTTATTATAAATCTTTTAATTAACCAGATTCTTAAATTTAATACCATATATAGTTTTTTTTATGTTCTTATTTTACCCATTGGTCTACTATCCTATGTTAAGGTTCCACTTTGTGTAATATTCACTTTATTCCTCGCATGAGTCTTAAATTTATTTTGTCCTTATACATATATCATCTTTTAAATAATTTAAAAAATGATATAAATATCATTTTTATACACTATATTTTTATGATAAAAATATTTATAATATAGTTTTAAATGGAATACAACGTTCGTGGTGATAGTTAGTTGTACGTATGCAGGAATGTTATATCTGTTTAGTCATTGTGTTGAAAGAAAGTGAGTAAAAGGCATATATGAATATATATTTGTATATATATATATTTATATAATTATTACATTATATTGATTAAATCATACATATATCATATATATTCACTAAACCCATTCTTAATACATTCCATGTAGTGTATGGACAAATCACATCGCTTTGATGGGGTGGTAGTCCACACTTCCTGAAACGAAATTAATATATTGAAAAAGAAATGGAAAGTTCAAGTAAATGTGTTGAAAAAAACTAAATAATCATAAATATATTATAAATATAATTTAATTCATATATAAACATATTTTACACCATAATTTCAACCATGATTGGAAGTAAAGTAAAAATGAACAATCATCGTTGGTGAGGCAATAGTTCACTGTATAGGTAAACAATATGTTTGTTACACATTAGGTGCATGTGTTTGTATGTTTAGGTTGAAAAATTTTCTTAAAAACATCATATTATATTTATTATATTTTTTTTTTGATACAATCAGTGAATAAAAAGAATGTAGCGGTGGAGAAAGAAAATAAAAGAAAGGACATTGAGAGAAAGCATTGCCTCCTAATCTGGTAAGTCCTTTTGGTTTGTGTCAAAAGGAATCATTATAAAACATTAATCCAAAAGGGAGAGTTCAATTAGTAAATTAAGGGTGTTATGAGGTTAACTTTTTTCATATTTGACGAAATTATGTGGGTTTATAAGTGTTAATAAGCGGGGGTGGATGGTGGCCTTTTATAGGGATAGAGGAGTGGCACTCTTGTAAATATTCTGAAGAGATAATTAAACCCACGTTTTTCATATTTAATTGGGATCATAAAATTATAAAAAATAAATACTTGAATGTATAGGTTATAAAGATATCCATAAAAATATTTTTGGGCAAGTTTATTGGTCTTTTAGTTCCTTTTTTTTTGTGGTTTAGTCACTTATTAAGCATAATTTTACCTTGATTGATGTGATTAATTTTAATCACATTCACTAACAATTTTGGTAAAAAAACTATTTTTACCTTATTATACCATATAAATTATTATTATTTTAAATATTGAATCCATTTTCCCAAATTTAAATCACATAATTGGCCAAAATTAATTTAAAAATAATCCCATTAACAGGATGACACTGTGAGTTTTAAAGTAAAACTGATAAAAAGTTTGCTAACTTTTTATATCCAATTTCAATTTAAAATTGGATATAATGACCAAGATTAGATTAATTCATAAAAAAATTATCAAATTAAACTTTTAAAAAAATTTAAAAAAATATTAACTATATAAAAAATTAAATGAAAAACCAATTTTGAATAAAAAACATGTTTTTTAAACTATTCATTGAAAATGAATCCTTATAGAAAAATACAAAAAAAATATCCCAACCAGAATTTTGTGTTCCTATTTTTAATATGAAGTTTATTAATAGATATTAAGTCTATAAAAGTTCCCAAAACTAGATTTAAAATGGGTTCTCCCTTAAAAGGCGTTAAAACTACTTTTATAAAAAATATAGGGTTTCATGCATAAAATTTAGTTTGTTCTTATTTAGGTGTATCAAATTTATTGTATAAGTACCAAAAAGAATTTATTGAATGTATAAAATATATAGTACATTTATATTACAGACATTTATTAATTAATTTTATTTATTACGTAAAACTAAATTTTTTACCATAAAAATATTAATATTTTCTTTCATAATCATTTGGTTTAAATATTATTTTATAATTAATTGATACCAATGAATTCATATTATATTTTTTTAAATAATATATTATCAAAAATATTTTAATACAATCCATATCCAGTAAGATAACAATTATTTTATAACTTATTGTATTAAATAATATTAAATTAATAATATATTATTGTTTGGTAAAATTCGGATAGGCGTGTTATGCAAGACATTGAGAAAAGTCATTGTTTTTTGTCACGCAAGCTAACCTCATTATTATATGTAGATCAAGATAAAATTTATGATGTATGTAGTGAAATATTAACTTGTGTTTCATATAATGAAATCAAAACATAAGTATTCAATATAAAATAAACTATTCTTAGTGTTTTGTGAAATGAAAAATATCGAAAAATTTTATTTAATTATAAAAATAATAATTCAAAAAATCTTGGGGTGTTACATTATACCCCCTTTAAATAAATTTCTCCCAAAAAATCATTTTCATTTTTAAATGTTTAATATTCAAAAATTTCATTCATAGAAACCCACATCATAAAAATGGATACTAAAACTTCCTTTAAAAAGATATAGTTTGAACCATAACGGTTAGCCAAAGTAACATTTAAATGACTTTCCACATAATAGAACATAGGTTGGGAGTTAATATTGGACAAGTAAGAAAAGCGAAAAAATTTATAGGGAGTGATTTAGGTCATTAATCACATGTAATTGAATGATCAAATAAAAGTTGAGGGCCTCAATGTAACAAATCTCTGATTATTTAAAATGCCATAGTTCAGAAAACATTATGATATTGGGACAACACATTTTCTTTTTATCCTTATCCTAATAATGAGTAATTCTTTATTGACCAATAATATACGGAAATATTCTTATATTATATATTCCTATAAGAAAATTCATTCTTTAGTTGTTCTTTTATTATTTTCCAATTCATCAATTACATCGTGTAATAGGCATTAGTAAATTAATGATGAATCCCGAAGTGCTAAAATACACTTTAAGTATTTCTTATTACCCATATAAGAATAAAAATTATTACTATTTATTTATAAATATTCTTTTAAAATATATATGGATAATAAAATTAATCAGTAAGTATAAAATTAACACTATTGTTTCATCGTAATTAGTTATTCATCAAAAATAATTATACCCGTTCAGGATATCGCATAGGCTAGTGGTAGGCATAAAACCCTTATCATCCATCGGTCATGGGTTCAGGACCCACAACCTTATTGGACATGATTGGTTTTCAGCAAACATACATAATGTCCTTTTCTAAAAATAAAGCAATATAATTTCCAAAATAAATAATATAGACATCCTTGAAATATGCTTAATCACTAAATAGCATTTTAACCAAGGTGTTCAATACAAACTTTGTTTATAAATACTTCCTCAAAAATTTAACATAAACTTTTCCTGAATGGAAAACCTTATAAACCTTCTAACATATGAATATCCAGAACATTATAATTAAATTCATGATATCATCTTAACAATGATTCCCATGTATATCACCATGTAGCACTTGGTTATCACTTTCCAAAAATGTGAATAACCTCATCATATATTCCCTTGGAACATTTTAATACCCATAATTACCATAAATCCTTTTGTAAAACATGCATGCTTCCTTATTCCAATAATTGGTGGATATATAATTTAAATCAAAGAAGTCATAGTCTTCATCCTTGATGACATAGACCATTTTTTTAATAATCAGTTCCACGGTAATATGTACCATCATATTTACTTATTCATATCCACCATATCATTATCCAAAGATCATTATCTCAATTTGAGGTATTAATTAAGGGTTTCCTTCACATAATTAGAATATGACATTTCCATGAAATCACTTTTTAATGTCTTCTCAACATTCGACATGTATTTTTCACACTTTAATGAATACTTATATTGAAAATACTTATACATTTCATGATTTATATAACATAATAATTAAATTCCCAAACATAAATACATCATTAATCCAACATTATTCTTAAACCATTAATCATTTTTCATAAAGTTATTAATTAATAATTATTACATAGAATATAAATTATGAACCATGATTTAAGGTTATCAACCTCATTCTAATGATTCTTCTTATGATCATTATAAAATATATTAGAATAACATCACATACCTTCCAAATTTCATTTATAGTATTTTTATCTTTAAAAGGATAACCAATAATCGTACCACCTTGTTGATTATCCTTATGATTTTTTCCCTTAGTAAATCTAACATCATAATTCCCATACAAACCACATCTAAAACATTCAATTTTAACCTTGTTTTGAGGATCCATATCTTCAGGTTAGTCCACTTCATTTGTAGTTATATAAAGTTTCGATGTCAAACAATCTTTTTCTTGTTTTTAATCCATTTGTGGGCTCTTTTAGTACATATATTTTTGGCTACATTGAATGAGGTTTACCACTTATCCTAAAAGTGGATTTTTCAATAAAAATTAATATTTGGTGGTTAACCTTGTTCCTTCTAGTTCCCTCCCTTTACTAAAATAAGATAAATATTTTGGGCATTACTTATCAAAGTATAAAACCACATAATCATTAAAAGTATTACTAAGAGGATGTATAAATTAAAAACATTCCCTAATATAGGATACACTAGGTTCATAAAAGGATTTAAATGGAAAAATTATATATAAATCATTCATGATGATTAGTGAAGAGTTTGGGAATTCCAAAATCATATCCCCCAGGAGTGTCAAACCAAGTGTGTAGTAAAGACCGTTGTTGTGTACCAGTTTACCTTGAGTCAGGCCCAGAACATCTTGCCAAATTTGTTACCCCTATGTATATTTATTCTTGATCCACATTCACTTGTATAATATAGGAAGATATGTATTTATATGAAACCACTCACTCTATACTTTACCAAAATTATTTGACATTTACTCATCCTTTTACTTATTTGTAAAGACATCTCTAGATTTATCCATATAAATATACATTGGGATCTCACTAAATGTTTCTCATACTATTTTACAAAGACTCACTAAACCATTCCATTGATAACAACTATAGTAAACCAGGCTTAACATACAAGGATATTACACATTTTTTATGACAATTTTGTATATTATCGTAATACATTTCCTAGGACAATAATAGTTTAGTGACATAGGAAACTTGAAAAAGAAAGATTATATAATTGTGAAAAATACTCATAGTATCCCATTAAAATATTCACTTTTAGTAATTAAACCTAAAACCTTTCTTTATAACCTATGGAAAGGAAACATAAGAAAGGGTGAGCAAAAATTTCTCAATAAGAGAAAATAAATGACATGTGTAAGTGTAAAATGAACAAAGGATATGGAACATGATCATAAAATTTTAAGATCACACACTAAATATTATAAATCATAATGAATATTGAAATTTCATAACACATGGATCATAATATAATTAGGATCATAAGTAATGAAGTGCAATATAGGGTTAAAACATGGAATTATGGTAAAACATTATAATATAATTTCCATAGTAGTCAAGTCATTGCTGAAAAGAACATATTTGTAGAATGGGATCACTCCCCATACCATCTTGGGAGTCATGGATCAATCCCAAGTCTATATTAGTAGCATGATTTCACTTCTTATACCATCTTGGTAGTCATTGTTCACTCTCATGGTCATCTTAGTTGCCAATGTTCATTCTCAATACCATCTTTGTCTATCTCATGTAATATAAATATTTAACCAATGCATTGGAGGGATATATAGGTCCCCCCCATCTCATAGTTTAATCATACATACTTGTGAAACTAGATCATAAATATTCATTTCATAACCCATAAAATGAAATGGGTATTATAAACATGTAATCATATCCTATCCTATAGAAAAAAGAAATGTTTCATAATCATTTCATTAAAATCATAACCCACGAAAGGTAAAAGGATTTCATAAAAATATAACTCATAAAAGAGAAACGTATTTCATGAACTTATAACCCATTAATTTGAAATGGATTTCATAAACACTTAAAATTTCAAAGAGAAATGTGTTTCATAAAGACCAATACCTTATTCTTAACGCATTCATAGAAAGAAAATGATTGGAACCTCTAAATAATTTTCTTGAATTGAATGAGTAATATCTTTATATTTCATCTTAGATAGAAAATAATTTTTAAATATCTTTCAAAAATTATTTTTGAGGAAAATATCCTTTCTTATATGAAAAAGGATTCTTAATACATAAAATAATTTGAAAATAATTTTCAAAAAAAATTCCGAGAAAACATATAATAAAACATGAAACTATTTTGAAAACATTTTTCCTAGAAAATTTATAAAACATGAATCAATACTTTTTAAAACATTTTTCTCTTTTAAAACATATAAATAAATATTTATTTTTTTTGGACATCTTTTTCTTGAAAAAATATGAAAGGACCTTGAAATTTTTTTGAAACCCATTTATTTTAATATACATTGAAAACTTATAAAGAAACATTGAACAAATTCTAAACACATTTTTGATTCAAAACATGTGGAAATTCTTGAAATATTTTTGAAATCCATTTCTTTTAAAATAATTTAAAAACATATAAATAAGGCTTTATAACATTTTGAAAATAATTTCCCTAGAAAATTTATAGAAGGTTGAAAACATTTTGAAAACAATTTTACATGAAAATCACTTTTCAAAAAATTCATCAAAAATAACCTTCTGATATTAAATGGAAAATTCAAATAAATTTCATTGGTGAAGTTCTTACATGTTATATGTGGTAAATAAGAACGTTCATTTTCCTCGATAAAAAGGTCAGAAAAATTCCTTGTTAAAGAAATGATAAGAATATTCAATTGAAGAGATGGTAAAATAAAAAAAGGGAAATTTTATTTTATAAACTGTAGGGAAATGGTACAATATTCATTGAAATACATTTTATAAAATTTGTTTTTTAAGGAACATATATTTCTAATTGATGAGTGGGTAAGGTTGGGAATTTATCAAAACATGTTCTTAACTATCTTATGTACCAAATAGTGTAACAAATGGTTCCAATATACGAATGAAACATTATTAACTAGTGGATAATAAAATTTATGAAATTTATTGAGAGATTGATAATAATATTTATTCAAAGTAAGCAAAAACATAAACCATATTCAAAAGCGATGAGATTGTCTCGATAAAATATTATGACTTGGTAACTAGGGATAATACACTTCATAAAAGAAAACAAAATTGTAGGAAACATAAAATTTCAAGAAAATAAGGAAATTTATTATATATCATGTAAAATGGATGTATAAACACCTAAAAATATAATTTAGCTATATAAAAAACATGAGGCTAAAAGAAAGAAAACTGAGAAAAAAACATTTTCATCCATTAAGTATCTTTTGAAACAGAAAACCCATATGATAAAGATCATTAAATGGATATTCAAAAATGTATAAATTTTATTATATGATACATATAATAAAATAATGGATAGTACATAAACCACACCAAAGTTTTAAAGTCTGGGTTTGGGGTTCCGTGCAAAGGTACCCAGTACATGGTAAGTCACATGGCCTCAAGCATATTTCCCTGAACTCTAGAGGTCACCGACTAGAAGTGAGGTCTTTGGGTGTGATAGAGGGGAAACTATGCCCCCATTGGACGAATATGCACAGTGGAAAAATAAAAAATAAATAGTAGTGGAATCAATAATAACATTCAACAAGTAAATAGCAGAAGACTAAAAGTATATAAACAATTGTAGCACATATATAAATGATGCATGTCACATATGTTTATGAAAATATCTAAAATAGTCTCAATGTTGAAAATATAGTAATAAACCAAAGTAAAAAAAACAAATAAACTCCAGCAAAATCGCAATCCTCAACTTGGTCTCACACTCTCTAACTCCACAATAATCAAGTACCTGATGATTAAGGGCGCTTTCCCTTATCTAAACCTGTATCCATATAATCTATTCGGGTCCAAAAGAATGACCCAAATAGGGTTTGAGATGAATCTCAATAAGCTACCACCACTTGATTAGTGCCTAAATATAAGTAAGTATATATATCTGGTAATAATGGAAATGCAGCAAATAAAAATAAAATAATATAAATGTTACCAAATCTTACAGTTTCCGTTTACATTCATTATCATTTAATGTTCATCATTTAATCAAGTATCACAAATAGGTATCTCATAATACAACCAAACAAGACAGAATCCAAGCTTCTTATTTGGCTTGGCAGACGTGTCACAAATATTCAATATTTACATTAACCCTCTGGGTAGCTCACACAATCTAAACCCTCTGGTGAAATAAAGCAATAAAAAGTCAAAGACACTCTGAGGAAGTAATCACCATCAATTCCCTGTATGGTATTTCCATATAACTACAACTCTATAGGGAAGCACTCAATGTCAATTCCCCTTGTGGTCTCATAATGTAAACTGAAGACACTTTGAGGGATCACTCACTATTAATCACCATGTAGTCTTATAGCATGAAGATATAACAGACACTCTGAGGAAGTACTCAAAGCCAATTCCCTATGTGGTCTAACTACACCAGGTTCCCCAAGCCCTGTGTAACTCAATCGTGAGTAAACAATATTAAGAAGCCAAAATTAATCTCAACTAATACATGGATAAACAATTCTAATTCACATCACGTGTATTTAAAAGGTAGAAAAGGTTAAAGATATGTATCCTATCAAGCGAGGTAAGGAAACAATGTCTGCCTCATAGGCAACCTAAACCAATTGTACCTAAACATTCAAACAAGTAAAAGTACCCATTCCTTAAACTTGAAAATCCACATAATATCACATCAAAAAACCCTTAATCCATCAATAAATCTAAGGAAGATAAAATAGGGTTCAATTTCCTTACCTCGAAATACCTAAAACATGGGTAATCGGAACTTTGGCATATTAAACTCAAATAAAAACAATGAAATTCAACAAACCACCTACCTCGATGTTGTACAATTGATATAGTTGAACCATGGACTTTGAACTGAACTAGAAAATAGTAGATCTATGGAAATGAAAAAAATGTTCAACATTGAATAACTCAAAAGAGAGAATAAATCAAGAGGAGAGGCTCTAGATTAAGGAAGGACTCACAGATGGGATTCAAATTCACCCGCAAGATATTGAATCGGTCCTTGAATGTAGAAACGCTATCTAAGAGAATAATAATCACTCTCAGTCACTCCTAGACAATCCAAGTCCTGAAGAAAATGAATCTAGCGATTGGACACAACCCTAGTCTATTAAATCAAATTAAATAAAAAGTACACGGTTTGTTCATTTAATTTACACGCTGTGTTCATTTAAAGTGCATGATGTGTACATGCCTCAATGAGTCCCTGCTTTAGGTGGTCTCCAAGTCACCTAACATGTCCATGTCTCACCCAGTACATGATTACCCATGGAAACCTGGTATACTACGTGTACTCCTAAGTACACAGCATGTACTTCTAAAATTTCCAAAAACTCTGCTTTTTCTCAAAAACCCATGAAAACGTGATCAATACCAGAAAATAATATTCAGGTTCATAAAAAATCCCCCCTTAAGAAAATTCATCCCTAAATTTCTCTAATATGGTGGTGAAGAGGAATCTTCGAACAGCCTCGGCCACTACATCGCACATCGGTCTCCCTCTCTTATGTCTCATACTGCACTTGGATGTGCTACCACAACACCCATAGCAAAGGAAAAGACTAGCCATGGAGAACATTTTCATTTCAATCTACAATACGGATAGGATGCTCCTTAATTGATTCTTCCACCTCTAACTCAACCTACTTGGGTGGGGAAACTGGGGACGGGTCTGAGAAGTAACTTTGTAGTTGAGAAAGGTGGAAGACTTCATGTATATCCCGGTACCTTGGAGGTAACTATAGCTGGTAGGTAAGCAGAACGACTCTCTACAAAACCTCTAACAGTCTGATGTATCTCGGTTAAAGATTCACATGTCTCCTAATCCTTTTATGTCCCAACCTCTGTGTGACATGTTTGAAAACATGATCTCCGATCTCGAACTCTAGAGGTCATCTCCGTAAATCTTCATAAGATTTATACTGAGACTATGTAGTTTCAATCATATTCTGAATCAACTCCACATTCTTCATGGTCTCCTGGACAAGGTGAGCTCCCAGCATAGCTACATCTCCTACCTCCAGCCAACATAGCGGTGATCTTCAAGTCCTACCATACAAAGCCTCATAAGGTTCCATCTAAATAGTTTCCTAAAAACTATTATTGTAGGAAAACTCCACCAAAGGTATGGGATTCTCCCTGGAACTTCCAAAATCTAGGACCCATGATCAAAGCATATCCTCTAGCAGCAGAATTGTGCGCTTCGAATGACCATTTGTTTTGGGGATGGTAAGTTTTACTAAGAAGTATGTGTGTACCCAAATCCCATTGTAGTCCCTTCTAGACACGAGAAGTAAAACGGACATCTCTGCCAGAAATGATAGTGTGTGGAACCCCATGCAAACGTATAATCTCTCAGATGTACAACATTTCAATATCATCAACACTGAAGGCCTCTTTGATCTGTAAAATTTTTGAAACCATTCTATGTCTGTTAATAAAAACCCAAAATGCACCATTCCCTCAAGGCAATCTCGTTAACCCTATCACAAAATCCAACACGACATCATTCCACTTCTACTCAAAAATGGGTAACTGCTGTAAAAGCCCTTCCAGTCACTGATGCTCCCCCTTCACCTACTAACATGTGGAACATCTAGAAACAAAATAATAAACATCATTCTTTATACCTATCCACCAATACTGATGGTGTAGAACTCGATACATATGGGTGACACTAAGATTAACTTCCCAAACTGGGGAATGAAAATCTTGCATCAAATCATCACTTCTGTCTGGTGTCAACCATACGCACTAATGAAAATGCAAAATATCATCCTTGTCTATGGTTCATCTAGTTGTAGTGTCTTATCCCGACATACTCTCCTGTAGGACTAGAACTTCAGAATCTAATAACTTCTACATTCAAACCTGATCCTAGAGAGTAGAGGTAACATCTACTAAAGAGATAAACGTCTTCCCCTGTCTATCATGCAACTCCAAATGTATCTCAGAGAACATATCCATAAGCTGTAACTCACTACTTGCATCATGAATTACATGTATCTATTTCTTTATACTCAACGAATCAACCACAACATTTCCATTCTTAGTTATGTAGGCAACCTCAATGTCAAAGTATTGAAGGTGCTCATCCATCCTTCTCCATCTCAAATTTAGATCACATTGGTTAAATATATACTTGAGACTTTTGGGGTCAGTGAACACCACAAAATGCACTCTCAATAGATAATGCCTCCAATAGCATAATTTATGAAAAACTATAGCTAACTCAAGATCATGTGTAGGATAATTCCTCTCATATGGCCTCAATTTCCAAGACTCATATGTGACAACTCCTCCCCCCTGCATATGTACAGCACCCAACTAGATACCCAATGCATCACAGTAAATAGTATATCTTTGGTCTGTCTCTGGAAGAACTAGTATAAATGCTGAAGTCAACCTTCTCTTCCACTCATGAAAGGATGGCTCATATGAATCTAACCACAAGTATGGTGCACACTTATTAGTATAGCCCTTTAGTGGCATTGCTAAGCGTGAAAAGTCTTGTATGAAATTTTTATAGTAACTAGCTAGCCCTAGAAAACATCATACTTAAAATATTTAATTCTAATGATCCAAGGAGAATACTACTCTCACTTTCTCTAGGTCTACTGATACTCATGTTTCTGAGATAACATGACCTAAGAGGGTAATCGGGTCTATCTAAAAGTGGAATTTTGAGAGCTTAGCATATAACTGATTCTCTATCAGTGTACTAAAAACAATATCAAGATGGATGGAATGGTCATGTCGAGTGTGAGAGTACACCAAGATATCATCCATAAAAACCACCAGAAAAGTTTCCATGTATGGATGGAATACTCGGTTCATCGGTTCCATGAAAACTGCAGGCGCGTTCGTGAGACCAAATGGCATAACAATGTACTCATATAGACTATACCTACTATGAAAGGCTATAAGAGGTATATCTGATGGTCCAACATGCAACTGATGATAACCAGATCTCATGTCAATATTCGAGAACACTCAAGCTCCTCGAAGCTGATCAAAGAGATCATCAATTCTTAGTAAGGGATATCGATTATTGACTGTCAACAGGTTCATCTTTTTATAATCCACACAAAGTCTAAGGGTATCATTCGTATTCTAGGAAAATAGTACAAGAGAACCCCAAGGAGACGTAATGAGTCTAATTAAATCCTTTTCCTATAATTCCTCTAACCAATCATTGATATCATGTAACTATCGTGTATCTATTCTATAAGTAGGAATAGACATCGGTGCATCCCCAAGAACAAGCTCAATAGAACATTCTACCTCTTTCTCAGGAAGAAAATTTGAAAAAGTCATCTGGAAATTCATCCCTCAAACCATCCACCATGGGAGTAAAATCATTTTGGAATGTCCCCTGTTCATCAAGATATAGACTAGAAATCTGGGCTATAAAATCTATTAACCCATTATGCTCAGGTCCAGAACTGCTCTCCTGGACATCCTGTTCTCCCTTATTTAGAAACAATCCACACTCTGGTGACATGAAACTCACCATACATCGATAGAAGTTGACAATATCTTATAAGGGAACTAACCAGTCCATTCTGAGAATGGTGTCATAGCACATCATCTCTATGAAATAATGGTCCCATAATAAGTGACACCAACCAACCTCAAGAGGGAACTCCTTTCACTATCGTACACTAGTCATTCTAGTCACCAACAGAGTGTCCAGTGTCATGATATCAACATAAGTGAATATGAAAAGCCTAAGGATCTCCAAAATAGGCACAAATATAAATCTATGGGATTCCCCTGTATCAAAAAGATAATAAGCTAAATATATAGCATCCAAAATCATACCTCTAACTATAGTGGATCTAGTATCCTACTACTATTGGATCTGCTCTACCTCAAAAGCCTAACCAGCATCATGTCTTTGTGAAGCTGTCTGAAATTCCTGATCTGATCAACCCTATGGATATCGAAAACCCTGGATCTAACCACTATGGCCACAACCACTACCTATTCCTAAAATACATAAAGAACCCTAGCCCCCAGTCAGATGTGGGACTGGTGGTTCTCCTCGAGTACGAGGAGTCGAAATAGATCCTTCCTCACTAGATACTAGAAATAGGACATTGCAAAAATGATGAATCTGTCACATATTTCTAAAATATCAGCAGTCAAATGGGTCTCTCGAACAATTATGTTTCTTATTTATTCCCTTTTGGAACTTGTAGAACACCACATAGACACCAGAAGGAAAATCCTTCCTACTCGGGTCTCCTCACGACGACTCCATGTGGTGCTTCCTACTATCTATCAGAAGAGTACCAAATCTAGTTATTGAACCTCCCTAGCCCATAGCTCTAGAATCTCTCAGGTTACACTCGGTGATCATCTCCTGATTGACTATAGAATATATGAAAGTAAAACTAAATATGTTCACCTGATATCGGATTTCATTCCAGTGACCATACCCAAACTTCCTCACAAAAAATAACTCATCACTCCCCAAAATGGGTGTCAAGCACTACAGCTTGGTAAAGCATGAATAATACTCCATTACTGAGAAAGTACACTACTCTAAACTCATGAACTCTCGGGATCAGTCATCCCTCATGGTATTTGGGTAAAATAAGTCATAGAATATAATCCATAACTCATCTGAATCCATAACTCGCTGAAATCCAACTTGTGATATCACATCCCACCATCTCTTGGAGAAATCATGAAGGAAGCTGGTAGAGAGATTCACCCTCCCTCTAGAGGTCTCTCGAGATGCTCGATGATAGACATAATGTCTTCTAACCATGAATCTGCAGCCTGAGGTCATCCATTCCCTGAGAAAGTGACAGAATGATGCTATGGAAAAACTTACATCAACTATGCCAATGATGGGTCTGGATATGGTGCTCCCTAGAAATTCTGCATCATCCTCATGAAGCCTTCTCTGAACTGTGCATCAAAACCTATGTCTTTTATAACCATTGCTTCCAATATGGGAACAACGGGAGGATCGGATGGTATTCTCTAATCGACCATTCCTGGTGTCTGATCGTTACCTTGTATCTGGAATACAACCAGAGGAAATATCAGTGGCATGACTCAGCAAGATCAAGTTCACACCTCAGCTCAAGCTTATTAAGGATTATTATATAGAACTTCAAGAAAAGAATAAGAGAAAGAAAACATTCAAATTTTTAAAAAAATGGGTACACGACATGTATGACCCTGACACGGAGTGTCCCCATATGCTTTTAACATGGCTTGTATCTCTACCAAAACTGGTCATGTAACACCCATACACACGACGTGTTATCCTTGAGACACGGTGTGCACTTTAATAATTTCCCCCTACATGGGTTCTATTAAACAAATAAACACATGGTTCCTTTCTTGGTGACACTACACAGAGTGTTCACCCTAGACACGGCATTTATCCTATAAGTTATAACCACCTGTGCTGTCAGTCATAGGGTCAATGACATTTTCGACTCTATACGGATTGTAAGAATGGAACACGGAATGTACAACCTAAGTTTCATCAACCTGGGTTTTTTGTCACACGACTAGATACATGGTCTCTTCAACACGGCATGTACTCCCAGTACACGGAGTATTCCACCAAAAATTTCCCAACCCCATGTCTCTGCCCACACAGTCAATCACATAGTCAAGTAATATACAATGTGTACATACAGTACATGGCATATACTAAAAATACATTTTCTTCCTAAACTGAATGATACAAGTCATGTGTTTGTCATCACATTCCATGTATTCTGGGTTTTTCTAGATGGTAAGCCTTAGAAAATACTATGGAACCCCATAAAAACATTGTAGCAATAATTAAAGTGCCAAATTCTGATCTGTGGGGGGCATACTCCCCATTAATCAAAGCATGGCATTCTATTCTTATCATATCACATCATAATTTAGTTATAGTTGAATTTGATCCGCAATATTTTGATCCAAGAGGTCCCATAACTCCTCAGGTACAAATGTTTGGAACCCATTAAAATGAAATGTTTAAATACTCCAATACCCTATCAAAAGAGCAGGTATTCTATCACATAATCTATCACAACAACAAATATATTTAGAACAACATCTATTGCAACAACTTGCATTTTTAAATGCATCCTAAATGGCATGATAAAATTCCAAACACGTGATCTCTAGAAATTGTATATATGATGCAGGAGTTGGACTACCCTCATCTCATCTGGTTGAAATAGAAATAGAACCTCAATTATATAATCATAACATCAAAAATCTTCTGAATCATGCAATAGTAAAATCAAATCAACTTTAACAACTGAAAAAACCAGAAAAATTTCAATAATCGACGTAAATTGGCATTTCCATGTACCCAGGTTATCTACTCCCGGGAACAGCTTATTACCAAATACCTATTTCTTTTTATCCCTATTTATAGGCTCCCAATAGTATGTCCAAGAAGAAAAGAACCTCCTATGATACCTCTTTGTAACGTCTTGGTTTCAGGTGTTGCACAAAGGTGCCCTGTACCCGATTGATCACATGGTGTCAAGTGCATTTCCCCGAATGCCTGATGACTTCGACTAGTAGTGAGGGCCTTGGGTGTGATAGTGTGGAAACTCTGCCCTCATTAGCAGAGTATGTACAACTAAATAACAAATAATAAACAGTAGAGAAAGCAATAATACCATACAACATGTAAATAACATATGAATGAAAGTAAATAAATAATTTGAGCACATATATAAATGATGCATGTCACATATGTTTAAAAAATAGACAGAAAAGTCTCAGTCAAGGAAATACAATACTAAAACAAATTACAAAAAAATAGATAAACTCTAGTATTTTCACAAGCCTCATCTTGGTCCCATTCACTCCATCTCCCCAACAATCATGTACCTGGTGATGAAGGGTGCTTTCCCTTATCCAAACATTAAACCATATAAACTGTTTGGGTCCAAAAGCATGACACAAAAAGGGTGTGAGACGAATCCCAGTAGACAACCACCACAAGATATGTTCCATACTATCAGTGAGTATATATAGTAGGTAATAATGGAAATGCATCAAAGAAAAATAAGAGTACACAAACGTAACAAAATCCAAATGTTTACATTTACATTCATTAGCATTTAATGTTCATAATTTAATCAAGTATCACAAATAGGTATCGTAGAATACTACCTAATAGGATTGAATAAAAGTTTGTTCTTTGTCTTGGAAAACATTTCACACACATTAAATATTAATATTAACCCTATGGGTATCTCAAATAGTATAACCCCTCTGGAAAAATAATGCACGAAAATGGAAAAGACACTATGAGGAAGCACTCACTGTCAATTACCCCTATGGTCTTTCTAGATAACTATAGACTCTCTAGGGAAATAGTCAACGAGAATTACCCCTTTATTCTCTTAATGTATACTATAGAAACTCTGAGGGATCACTCACTTTCAATCCCACATGTGGTCTCGTAGCGTGAAAATATAATATACACTCTAAAGAAGCAATCAACGTCAATTCCACCTATGGTCTAACTACACTAGGTTCCCACATACCTATGTAATTCAATCGTGTGTAAAAAATATCATGAAGCCCAAAGTAATCTCAACTACTACATGACTAAACAATTCCAATGTATATTAAAATCAATTAACAAGCAGAAAAAGTCAAAAACATCCATCCTATCATGTAAGGCAAGGAAATAAGGTCTTCCTCATATAAAACCTCGACCAAATAGCCCTAAAAATTCAAACAAGGAAAATCACCCATGGGGTGTTCTTGAAACATGAAATTACACATAATATCACATCAACTACCCTTAATCTATCAGTCAATCAATGGTAGATAAAATAGTGTTTAATTTCGTTAGACTGAAATAACTAAAACATGGGTAATTGAAAATTTGGCATATAAAACTCAATGGAAAACCACCAAATGAAACAACACGCCTACCTTAATTTTGTACAATCAATATTGTTGAACCTCATCCTTTGAATCGACCTATGACTTCATAGATCTACAAAAACTCAAAAAATGTTCAACCTTGAATAACTCGAGAGAGAGAGAGAGAGAGATGAAATAAAGAAGAGAGGCTCTAGAAGCAGTAAGGAATCACCAATGGGATTAGAATGCACCCACCTGATATCAAATTGGGCCTTGGATAGAGAAATGGTGGCTCTGAGAATAATCGTCGCTCTTAGTCACTCCTGGATGAACCAAGGACAAAAAAATATGAATCTGGTGATTACATATGACCCCAGACCATTTAATAAGACAAAACAAAAAGTATGTTATGTTTTTTTTAATGTACACACCATGTACATGCCTCAACCACCCCTCCTTTTAGGTGGTCTCCAGGTCACCTCACACATCCATGTCTCGGCCGTTACATGGCCAATACATGGCTACCTGTGGCAACATTATACACAGTGTGTACTCTTATGTACACAACTTGTACTTCTAAAATTTCCAAAAACTCCCATTTTTCTCAAAAACACCCAAAAACAGGATCCATACATGAAAATAATATCTGAGTTCTTACAAAATTAAAGGGTGATGAACATAGCTTGTTTCTCCTGGAAAAAAATTGAGATGAACACCCTTTACCTTGTGCCTTTAATCTCTTCATACTTATACAAACCACATGTATAATAAATATAAATTTATTATACATAATTTAAAAAACCACATTCTTATATTTAATAACATATATGGTTTTATAATGACCTTATATTACCCACTTGTTAATAATCATATGTGATGGTTTCACTTCAGGTAATATTCTCATCATTCTTCTCATGAGTCTTAATTTTTTATTTTTTAGTCCTTTTACATATATAATGATTTTAATAATTTAAACCATGATATAAATATCAGGTATATATATACTATATGTGTATTATAATAATATATATAACATTTACATTTTAAATGTAATACACCATTCATGGAGACGGTAAGCCTTACAATTGCATGAAAATTATTTTCGATTAATTATCGTGTTGGATAATGAAAGTAAAATACATATATGTATATATATATAATTATTAAATTATATTGATTAGATTATATATATATATGTATATATCATATATATTCACTAAATCTATCTTTAATACATTTCATGTATTGTATGAACTAATAACATCGCTTTGAGGGGTCGGTAGTTCACATTTTTTCAAACAAAATTATCATACTGACATAAAATATAATATAAAAATACATGTGTTAAGAAAGTAATAAATAATATTAAAGATATAATAAATATAATATATAACATATATAAATAAATTTTCTGTTATAATTTCCACATGAGAGGTGGTAAAGGAAAAAACAATCATCATTTAGTGAGGCGGTACTTCACCGTATACATAAAGAGTATATTCATTACACATTCGATCGAGGTAGGTTTATGTATAGGTGTAATAATTATCATAACAATATCCTAATATATTGAGGATAATATTTTTTTATACAATCATGGAATAAATATTGCGGTGGGGTGGATAAAGGAAATAATATAATGAAACTTGAGAGAATTTGTTACCACTTAATCGGGTAACTCATTTTGGTTTATGGAAAAAGGATTCCTTTTAAGATATTATAACCAAAGGGGGGATTCAAGTATAAATTTAGGTATGTTTTCAAGTGAATTTGGATGTGATTTTTTTAACATAAGTGGTTCGAAATGTGTGAAGAGTAGGGATATGTGTTGGCCTTCTAGAGGCAAGGAGTGGCACTCTTGTAAATATTAGTAGAGAGAATTCCACCAATGTTTTTCATGTTGAAACTAGATCCACTATTGATCCAAAATTAATAAAAGGAAGTATATTGTATTAATATAGAAAGAAACGGGATTTTGAAAAGGTGTAGAGGTTGTTTTGGGCCTTATTTATTTGGGTTCGTTTCTAATCAATTTAAATTTAACCTTAATCGATATAATTAATTTTAATCACATTCTCTACACTTTTTATGAAAAAATATTTTGAAATTATTAGAGAATAAAAATTATTGTGATTCCAAATATTTAATTCATTTTTTCAATTTCCAATCACATGAGAGATAGAAATCAATTTAATAATAATCCCATTGATGGGATGACACTATGAGTTTTTAAAGTAAAATTTATAAAAAGTTTGATAAGTTATTATATCCAATTTCAATGTGAAATTGGTGCCGATGAACTAAATTGGATTAATTGATAAAATAATTATCTAATTATGAATTTAAACCCATTAAAAAAAATTTAACCTTATCAATAAATGAAATGAAAATTCACTTACGAATTAAAATCCAATATGTTTAACTATTCATTAAAAATTGAATCCTTATAGAAAAATTCAAAAGAAATTATCCTAACATATTTTTTTGTTTCTATTTTAAATAAAAATTATATTTTAATATATTAAATCTATGAAATTTCCAAAAATTATATTTAAAATGGGTTCTCCATTAAAAGGAATTAAAACCACCTATATAAAAAATATAGGTTTTTATGCATAAAATTTATTTTTTTCTTATATTATGTCTATCAAGACTATTGGATCAGTACCAAAAATATGTTTATTAGTATATAACATATATATTATATTAATAGTACTAAACAATTATAATTAATTTAATTTAATTGAGTAAAACTACTTTGTGACCATAATAATATTAATATTTTCCTTTATATTCAATCGGTTTTCATATTCATGTCTAATTAATTGATAGCTTATGAATTAAAATAATATTTTTGTAAGACATATATTTCCATAAATTAGTTAATATTGTTTATAACCACTAATTTCAATGATATGTTATATCTAATTATACTTAATAATAATATATTAATAATATATTATGGTTTAGTAAAACTCAGTCATGTGTGTTATGAAATCCATTGAGGAAATTCATTATTTCTTGTAACATTGTCTATCCTAAATGTTTTATGTAGATCAAGATAAAATAACTATTTTTTGTAGTGCATGATTAACATTATGTTGCATATAATAAAATACAGACATAGTGATTTTATATAAAATAAACTATTTTCAGTGTTACATGAAATGAAAAATATTTAAAAGGTTAAATTAATTAAAAATTAATAATTCCAATAATCTCAGGGTGTTACATTCTACCTCCTTTTATAATGAATTTCACCCACAAAAGTCATCTGGTTTACTAAATGATTAATATTTTAATGCTTCATTCATATAAACTCGCATTGTAAAAATAGATACTAAAACATCCCTTAAACAAGGAAAGTTAGAACCAAAATTGTTACACTAAGTAACATATAAATGGGTTACCACATAGGTGAAAATTGTTTTGGATTAAAGGCTAGACATGGAGGAAAAGAGTAAATATTTATATGGAATGATAATGGTCATTCATAAAAAACATGTGAATGATCAAAGAAATGTTGAGGTCCTGAAAGTCATAAATCTTTGATGATTTAAAAGGCCGTCGCTTCAACAAAATTAAGGTATTAGGACAACACATTTTATTTAGATCATTATCCTAATTTTTTGTAATTATTTTACTAACCAATAATATAAAAATATATAATTACTTGATATTTTTATATGAACAAAATTTCATTGTTATGTTGTGATGTTATCAATTTATAATTCATCCATTACTTCATGTAATTTAAATCCAAAAATTAAATTTGATACCTGAAGTGGAAAAAAAAATTAGAAGATAATAAGGCCCATAAAAGAATGAAAAGTATAACTACTTATCTTTAAATATTATTAAAAATAAATAAGAATAATAAATTAATCTCTAAACATAAAATTTACACTACTATTTCATCATAAATATTTATTCATCCAAAAAATTATACATTTACCAGGACATCGCATAGGTTATCGGTAGGTGGGTAACCCTTATCGTCCTTTTGGTCAGGGGTTCAAGACCAGTGGCCTTAGAGGACATGATGTTTTGTCTCTTCACATACCCGATATCCTTTTCTAAAAATGCACTAATATAATATCCTAATTAATTAATATAGAAATATCTGAATTACTATTAATTACTAAATAGCCTTTTAACCAAGGTCATCAATACAAAATAAGTGCAAAAATACTTCCTCCAAATTTAAACATAATATTTTAATGAATTTTTAACCTTATAATCCTTCTGAAAATGAAAATCCATAACATTAGAACAAAAATCATGAAATCATATTATCATTTATTCCCATGTATATCACAATATAGTACAAGGTTTCACACTCCAAACATGGGAATAACCTCATCATATATTCCCGTGAAATAATGTAACACCATTAATTTCCATAAATACTTTCGAAAAACATGTATTTTTATTTATTACAATGATTAATGGATATATTATTTAAATCCAAGAAGTCATAAACTCATCCTTGATGACATAGACTATTTTTTCAATAATATGTTCTAGGGTAATCCATACCATCCAATTTACATATTCATATCCAATATATTTTTATCCAAAGATTATTATATCAATTTCAATAATTAATTATGGTCTACCTTCCCTTAATTAGAATATCACCTTTCCATGAAATATCTTTTATGTTTCTTCATTTCCATTCAACATGTCCTTTTCAATCATTAATGAAAACATATATGAAAAATACTTATGCATTTCATGATTCATATAACATAATATTTTAATTCCCAAACATAAATACTTCATTAATCCAAATTTATTCTTAAACCATTACCTTTGATTCGTCAACTTATTATTTAATTCCGATTTCCTAGAATATAAAATATGAATCATGTTTTAATATTACTAAACCTCAATCTAATCATGATTTTTATGATAAATGTAAGAAATACTAGATGAACTCAACATACCTTTCCAATGTCATTTTAGGTATGTTTATCTTCATAAGTATCACCAATACTCATACAAACTTCTTGATTCTCATTAATATATTACAATTTGGAAATATATTTTCATGATGCCTATACTTTCCACATATTAAACATTAAATTTTATCCTTGTTCCTTATAGTTCCTACCATTGATTAAAACTAGATAAATATAAAGTGATCATTACTTATCATAGTATAAAACCACATAGTCATGAAAATAATTCCTTATAAGATGTCTAAATTATAAAACCTTCATTAATATATGACAGCCTAGGTTAATATTTGTTTCATAATTTAAAACAAATATACAAATAATTCATGATGGTTCATGAGATTTTTGTGAATTTCTAAAGAATACCCTCCAGGAGTATGGAATCCCGCCTTTGTATTACATAACTTTTCATTACATTTTACAAACAGAGGATCTTTAAATTCTAGTGTCTTGGAAATCAAGAACATAATACATGAAATTAACATAAAACATTATTTTAATCCACTTTTAAGGCTTCATCGTAGGTTCATACTAAGTAAAATTACTTCATCTTATAACCTAGAGACATACATTAAAGGAAAGGGTGAGCAGAAGGCCTAATAGGGGAATCAAGGGAATCAGTTTACTTGTTATATGAATAAGAACTTAAAAACATAAAGACATGGGAAATGGAAGTATAGGAATATCATAAAAAATATCTTTAAACATAAAATTAATATGTGGCTACAAAATTTCATTTATACATTCATGAACATATCACCAAGGTACAGCCCCGAGGTGTCATAAAAATTAACAAGGTTATTCACCAAGGTATCATGAAACTTGAAATATCTAGAGATAAATTCTTTACCCAATGCATTGGAGAGATATAAGGGTGAACCCTTAATATGTATTTATTTTTATGTGATCCACATATTTCATAATCAAACATTTCATATATAACCCATACAGAATAAAATAAATGGATTTTATTTCAAAATCATGAAATTTTTAAAAGTACTTAAAATAAGATCATTAGGTCATTTATAACCCATGGAGAGGGAGTGAGGGTTATATGTATATAAATTACATAATCCAATATATATATATATATTTTTATGAACATCCATAGAAACGGAAAAAGGTATGTGTATTCACATAAATAAAACAAGATAATTTCTTGAGAGAAAGAGGGAGAAATTTGAGACAAAATTTATGCAGCACAACATCTATATAACATGGTTTTAGAAAATACTAAAAAGAGAGGGTAAAAGGGTATAAAATCCATATATGAGTCATTTTACAGTACAGATACCTAATAAAATATAAATAATATCATGGTGTGGATATTTGTATGACATACCAGAAGAAAAGGAACTTTAAAGGAAAGAGAAAATGTGATTTCTTTTACGAAAATTCAGTATCCTAAAGGCATCACTAAAAATTTCAGAAAAACAATTGATGAGAAAAGAAAGGGTCTATAATCATTTGTAAATTAAATTTAAAGTATTAAAGATATATAATAACAAGTCCCCACATAATAAAATGAAACTATAAGACATAACATAAATGATGTCCTAACTTAAAAGAGAAGGCTGAAAGGATCCCTTACCATAAAGAGTAGCTTCGAAAGATTGATGTTTGGGACCTTGGGAGGCTTGAGGGAACCATTTGAGGATTCTATAGATCGTAGTTTATAGTTTTTATGAACTTCAAAGGCTTTGAGTGAAGAGGAAGTGGGAGCTTGAGTGGGTTTAAATAGTAAAATAGAGAGAATTGTTTGTTATTTAGGTTTGGGACACCTCACATTAAACTAAATTAAATGACAAACCAGCCCATGGTTCTTTCCATGGTTTCTACCAAAGGGGATTGGAAAACAATATTTTATATGTTAAATCACCAAAATTCTTAAAATATTAGGGTTGATTCTGTGGAGGTGAGTCAAACTCTCAAGGAAAACAATTTAAAAATACAAAATGTTATATAAGTCTTGGAGGGTCCACTAAATCTTTTTAAAATAAATCAAATAAACCCCACATCACATTATTTTAATGTTAAATCATATATTTTCCGAACCTATAGTTTATTGTATTTTATTACATCACTATTGGGTCATTATGATTTCATAAAACACATTATATATTTATACGGTATTTAATTTTTACAAAAAAATTTGACTGCCTCAGAAAATTATGAAAAATTCACCATTGGATAATTTCGAAATACTGATTCTAGAAATAATAATAATTTTATATAAATAATTTTCTAAATATGTTATTTTTAACTTTTAAAATAAAAACCTACATTTAAATAAAATTCATGGGTTTTGACAAAAATGGCTTTCAAACCATATTAAATGTTACAATTTTATTCATAATATTATACGATAATTTATTTTTAATAAAACTTAATTTAATAATAATAAATATATTTTATTAATATATTATTTAATTAAATAATCAATCAATTCATCATAATATATTTATTAGTTTAATATTTAACTAAAAATACGATTTTTACTTTAAAAACTATTTATAAACTAATAATAATAAAATGAATGTACATTTATTATTATATAAAAAAAATAAAGAACATAATCATAGAAATAGGTTCTTGTTACATAACCCCTTAAAAACCTACATAATACCTTAGGGTAAGGTGTGAAATAGTGACAAACTCTTGGGGTGGCTCAGATCTCATCGCTCGAGTGGTAATCTCTATCAACTTCCACTTCTCCTGTAGGTGGTTCCACTCGATCTTAATTTATTCAATCTCAGATTGGGATTGGTCAATAAGAAATCCAAAATATGCAACCTCCCTTCAAAGCTCTGATAAATGGGCTTCATATGGGGCAATTCTACTAGATGAGGCCATCGCTTCCTTTTTCTAAGTAAAAATAATTTGATAAAGCCCTATATTTATACTAATCATGTGATCAATTTTCAACGGCTATATTAGAAACAGTCATAGTTATTAATGGTATTTTAAAATCCAAAAACATAAAACAAAATAAGTTCATATTTTGTATAACCATTTCACATATTAAGACATTTAATTAGATCAGGAGTTATTTTCATTAACAAAAGTTTGGGTCGTTACAATCTTCCCCCCTTAAGAAATTTCATCCCCAAAATTTTAACTCATACCCTAAAAAGAGAAAAGGTGTGGGTACTTCTACCTTATAGACTCTTCTAGTTCCCACATCGCTCCTTCACATTTGTGGTTCCTCCATAACACCTTAACAAGGTTGGTGGTCTTGTTGCATAGAACCTTGTCTCTATGGTCCAAGATCTCCACCAGCTGCTCTTCATAAGAGAGGACAAGTTCCACTTGTACCACATCAGAGTTTAGTACATGTGAAGGGTCAGGTGATTACTTCCTCAAGAGATATACGGGTAAAACATCATGAACTTGTGCAAGATTTAGACCAAGTGAAAGTTGATTGGACACTAATCCCACATGATCAAGGATTTCATAGGGGCCAATGTACCTATGGATGAGCTTTTCTTTCTTCCCAAACATCATGACTCTCTTCCAATGTGAAATCCGAAGAAGGACTTTGTCACTAACATGAAAATCAAAGTCCCTTCAGTGGTTGTCGGCATAGCTCTTTTTCCAACTCTAATCAGCCTTAATGTGTTGTTGGACGGCGTGAACTTTTTCTGTCATCTCTTGTACAAGTTCCGGCCCAAGAATCTTTTTGTCACCAACTTCATCCCAACAAGTATGATTTATACATCACTTCCCATATAAAGCATCATAGTGTGCCATTTGAATGATTTAGTGGAATCTGTTGTTGTAATATAACTCAACTAAAGGGAGATTTTGATCACATCCACCATTAAATTTCATTGATCATGTTCTCAGCATGTCCTCGAGTGTTTGAATAGTATTTTTAGATTGTCCATTAGTTTGGGGGAGATAGGTAGTACTAAAATTCAATTCAGTACTCAGAGCTTGTTGAAAACTTCTCCAAAAATTTTATATGAACCTTGGATCATGCTCAGATACAATAGAAAGTGGAACTCTATGCAACCTTACCACTTCCTTCATGTAAATCCTGGAAAGTTGATCAATAGAGAAATCTTCCTGAATGGAGATCAAATGGGAATTCTTGGTTAGACGGTCCACAAAAACCCATATCGCATTGTTTCCTTTGGAAGTTCTTGGGAGACCAGTGACAATGTCCATAGTGATATTGTCCCACTTCCATGCTGGTATGGGTAGTGGTTGCAATACCCCTTTAAGAAGATGTCACTCTACCTTCCCATACTGACATACCAGGCACCTTGAAGTGTAGTCAGCAATATCCCTTCTCATATTATCCCACCAATAATGATCACGTAGGTCCCTATTCATTTTTGTACTTCAAATATGTATAGAGAAATTAGAGCTATGATATTTATCAATCAGCTTCTTCTTTATTTCTAGAATATATAGAACACATAGTCTTGTACGAAATTTAAGTGCACCTTCTTGACCAATATTGAACTCAGGAAATTCCCATCCTTCACAGCCTCAAACTTCTTCACTAACAAAGGATC
The DNA here is from genome assembly GCA_963277665.1 of Viscum album. Taxonomy (NCBI): domain Eukaryota; kingdom Viridiplantae; phylum Streptophyta; class Magnoliopsida; order Santalales; family Viscaceae; genus Viscum; species Viscum album. The sequence goes on along the minus strand of OY728162.1, from coordinate 396,382,498 downwards.
TTCTTTCTGAGATTTCTTGTTCTTATCTAGTAACGAAGGTTGATAAATCATTTGGGTTATGGTTGATGATTTCCCTTCCCTTATAATTCCTATGTCCAACTTTACTAAGTCATTGATCAAAGGATCTTTTTGAATCCTCATCCTGGAAAGAACAAATCGGTATTTCCTACTTAATGCATCAACAAATTTTTTCCTCTTCGGGGATGATAATTAATTGGAAAATCAAAGACTTTAAGAAGTATCAATCATATCCTTTGTCTCAGTTTTAATTCCTTTTGTGTGAAAATATACTTCAAACTTTAATGGACTGTATATATATCACATTTATCTCCATAAAGACAATGCCTCCATATAATCAAATAAAAAACGACTACAGCTAGATCCAGATTAGGCATAGGATAGTTCTGCTCATTAGTCTTCAACGGTCGAGATGCATAAGCAATAAATTTGTCATTTTCCAGGATGAAACACCAAAGATCTTTCATATATGCATCGCTAAAAATAACTCATCCTTCTCCACTTGAGGGAATAGTTAACATGGGTGTAGTAACCAATCTCTTCTTCAGCTCTTGGAAACTTTTCTCACATTCCTTTATCTAGATGAACTTGAACCCTTTTCGAGTTAACTTTGTTCATCAATTAGAATTTCATGAAAAAACTTTCACAGTGGTTCTATAATATCCCACTGAACCAAGGAAAATACGAATCTCGTTTATTGTTGTAGGCTGAGGCCACTCCTTTACAACTTTCATCTTTACAGGGTCAACTCTGATTCATTCATTGGTAACAATGTGCCCAAAGAAAGAAACTTTTTGACACAATAAATCAAATTTTCTGAACATTCTAAAAAGAATCTCCTTCCATAGAGTTTTAAAAAAACCTCTAGATGATCTTCATGCTCCTCGTGACTTTTGTAATATATCATAATATCGTAAATAAAAACTACCACAAAGTTATCATGGTAGTTATTAAAGACTCCATTCATCAAATCCAAAAAATTGCAGGTGAATTAGTCAGTGTGAATGGCATAAAAACAAACTCATAATGCCCATATCTTGACCAGAGAGCATTTTTTGCAATATCTTCTTTCTTAACCCTCGATTGATGATAACCAGAATCATGATCAATCTTAGAGAAGAATTTATCCCCATGAAGTTGGTCAAATAATTCATCAATTCTTGGAAGATGGTATTTTTTATTTACTATAATCTTATTCTGTTCTCTATAATCAATGAATAGCCGCATCGATCCATCCTTCTTCTTCACAAAGAGAACTGGTGCTCCCCAAGAAAACATACTTGGTCAAATAAACCCCTTCTCCAAAAGATCATGGAGTAGTTTTAATTTATCCAACTCCAAATTTTCCATCCTATACGGTGTCTTTGATATCGGGTGAGATCTAGGAACGGGCTCAATGGAAAACTCTACCTCTCTTTCTAGGGGAGGTCCAGGTATCTCATCCGGAAATACATCAACATATTACTGGATGATGGTGACATTTTCTATCTTTAAGCCCTCATATACTTCTTCATCTTCTCTAATCAACTTCATAAAGAATGATATAAGGGGTTCATCTAGACAAGGATTGGGTTGAGATATCTCTCCTTGGAAGATAACTGTAGGTTTTCGATTTAAGACTACTAAGATTTCCATACTTATGCATTTTATCTTAGAATTATACTTTGAGAGCCTATCCATCCCTAGTATAATTTCAAATTCCATCATGGTAATGACTACTAGATTTTCGATAATATTTTTATCACCAAAGTAAATACTAGAGTTTCTAAACACTGACGATGCTTGGATAATCCCACAAGGAGTCTTGACTGATAACTCTACTATTAGAAAATTGGGGGTCGATTCTAAATTCTTTGAAAACATGGAGGAAATAAAGGAATGCGTAGAACCAGATTCAAACAAAGTACTTTCTAGATTTGAGAGAACAATAAGAGTACCTACTACCACATCATTCAGAGCTTCAACTTTAGTTGTCGTGATAGCAAAAGCACAAACTTTATCCCTTGTCCTTTTCTGAGGCTGATGGTGGTTCCCCTCCACTTCCCTTGGATTTGGACAGTGATTGACAGAGTTTCAAAGTTGTCCACACATAAAGCACTAGACATCAGGTAGGTCTTGCACCATCTTCCCAATGTTGTTAGTCTTTGGAAGTTGAGGTTTCACCTCATTACAATAATTCCTTGCAATATTTCCATCCCTTCCACACTTATAGCATTTTATGCTCCTGAGGAGGCAGTTACCTGAATGATTATTCCCAAATTTATTACACGTGGGAAGTTGCACTTTCTTTCCTCCTCTTAATTGATGAAAGGTACTATATAATATGGGCTCCATAGATCTCCTATTTTAATATGTTTTTTGAGTCCACTACATCTCAGCAAACTCTAGGTCAACATTCATTGCACTCTGCATGATCTCCTCATAGAAATAATAGTCTCAGGTGGCTAGATTCTTCCAAAGATGAGGAATCTGTCCATTGAATAATCTTTCAACCTTGAAATTTGGATCCATTATAGGTGTAACATGAAAGATTTGTGAAGTTCATCTCATAGCTTCCCATAGATTCTTTCTCCTTCTACTTCAACTCGAGAAACTCACTCTCCATTCATGTTCTCATTGATCAAGGGAAATACTTGTTGATGAATATCCTTCTGAACTCTTCCCACTACATTGCTTCAACTTCCACTCTTGGACTTGTTATTTAATCAGTTCCCACCACTGATCAACTTCTCCTTCTAAGAGATAGATATCCAGGATAACCTTCTCTTGTTCAGAATAGTAGATCATAGAAAATATTTTCTCGATAGAGCTGATCCACTGTGTAGAAATCAATGGGTTGGTCGATCCACTAAAGTTTGGTGGTCGTTGATGCATAAAGTATTCAACAGAAAGTGTTTTCCTTTGTGGTGATATTGGTATCTCAGTTTGATTCATGTTATTTCGCATAACTTGAGTCTTTTGGTTCATCATTCTCATGAATGTTTCCATTTCGGCTTCCATCAGAGGGTCTTCAGTGCATGGTCCATTGTGGTAACCATTTTCATGGTTCTTCCTTTTTCCCACCATTTTCTAAAAGAATAAAATCATAGTGAGAATCTTATTTCATTTAAAAATCTTTTAACTATCAATGATTTTATGTCGTAAAACATCCTGCTTAAATAATTACATTTCTCTATAATTCCATCATAATGATTCATAAAAAGCTTGAAATTATCCAAACATATCCCCAGGGAGTGTCGTAACCAAGAGTGTAGTAAGTCATGTTCTCTTGCACCAGTTCCCATTCAAGTCTAGCTCAAAGCAGTGTTTTTGGGTTTTACCCCTATGTACATCTATGCCAGAGCCGCCTCTACCTTCTCGTATCCATGTAGGGATGTATTTGTTTGATAAACCATTTACTCATTATTCACAAAAATACCAGGAAGATTTACTATATTTAAAATTTTCTATATGGTTCTTCCTATAGTTTTTATAACATAATTTCTATAAATAACTAAACCTTCCTTTGATACAAACTATGGTATCTAACCTTTTTATTACATAACTTTTCATTATATTTTACAAACATAGGATCTTTAAAGTCAAGGGTCTTGGAAATCGTGAACATAATACATGAAAGTAACATAAAACATTATTCTAATCCACATGTAAGGCTTCATAATATGTTTGTCCTAAGTACAATTAATGTATCTCCAAACCTGGATACATACATCAAAGGAAAGGGTGAGCAGATGGCCTAATAAAGGAATCAAGGTATTCAGTTTACTTGTGATATCAATAAGGACATAAAAACATAAAGACATAAGAAATGGAAGTATAGGCATATAATAAGGAAAATAAATTGAAACATAACATTCTTATGTGGCTATAACATTTAATTTAGACATTCATGAACATATCACCATGGTACAACCCCGAGGTGTCATAATAATTACCAAGGTTATTCACCGAGGTATCGTGCAACTTGTCATCTCTAGAGATAAATTCTTTACCCAATGCATTAGAGCGCTATCAAGGAGCACCCTTAATATTTATTTATTTTCATTTGAGACACATATATCTTAATCAAACCTTTCAAAAATAACCCATATGGAATAAAAGAAATGGGTTTCATTTCCAAATCATTACGTTTTAAAAAGTACTTAAAATAAGATCATTATGTAATTTATAACCCATAGAAAGGGAGTTAGGGTCTTATGTATGTTAATTACAGAATAAAATATATCTCTCTTTTTTATTTATGAACACCCATAGAAAATAAATATTTCTGGGTATTCACATAAATAAAGTAATAGAATTTTTTAAGAGAAAGAGATAGAAATTTGAGATGAAATTTCTGCAGCATAACGGCTATATAACAAGGTTTTAGAAAATAATAAGAAGAGAGGTTAAAAGGGTATACAATCAATAAATGAGTAATTTTACATTATAGGGACATAATAAAGTAGAAATGAAATCATGGTGTGTAAATTTGGATGACAAACCAAAAGAAAAGGAAACTTGAAAGGAAAGACAAATGCGATTTCTTTTATGAAAATTCAGCATCCTAACGGCATCACTTAAAATTTCATAAAAACAATTGATTAGAGAATAAAGGGTCTATCTTCATTTAGACATGAAATTCACAGCATAAATGATATATAAGAACAATCCCTCACATAGTAAAATGGAACTAGAAAGCATAACATAAAGGAAGTCATGACTTAAAAGAGGAGGGTGAAAGGATCCCTTACCTTAAAGAGTATCATTGAAATATTGAAGGTCGGTACCCTGTGAGGCTTGAGGGAACCATGGAAGGATTCTAGAGAGAGGATGGGAGAGTTTAGACAGACATAAAAGTCTTTTAGTGAAGAGGAATTGGGACATTGGTTGGGTTTATATAGTAAAAGAGAGGGAATTTGTTATTATTTAGGTTTGGGACACATCACATTAAACTAAAAACAACCAAAAACCATCCAATGGGTTTTTCCCATGGTTTCACTCAAAGGGGAGTGGAAAAAAATATTTTATAATTTCAATGGTATAAATTCTTTAAATAATAGGGTTTCTTATGTGGCGGTGAGTCACACTCTCAAGGAAAACAATTTAAAAAGACAAAATATTTTATAAGTCTTGGAGGGTCCACTAAAGCTTTGTACAATAAATCAAACAAACCCCACATCACATTATTTTAATTTTAAAACAAATATTGGCCAAACCTGGAGTTTATATTATTTTATTACATCACTTTTGGGTCATTATGATGTCATAAAACACATTATATATTTTTACGGTATTTAATTTTTACCCAAAAATTTGATTGTCTCAGAAAATTAGAAAAATTCACTGTTGGATAATTTCAACATCCCTATTCCAGAAATAATATTCATTTTATATATATAATTTTCTAAATACATTAATTTTCACTTTTAAAATAAAAACCGGCCTTTATTGAAAATTCATGGGTTTTCACAAAATCGCTTTCAAACCTTAATAAAGATTACAATTGCATTCATAAAATTTTATAATAATTTATTTTTAATAAACATTAATTTAATAATAATATTAATATTTTATTAAAATATTATTTAATTCCAAAATACATTAATTCTTAAAAATAGATTTATTAGTTGAATATTTAACTAAAAATACTATTTTTTTTCTTTAAAAACTATTTACAAAGTAACAATAATAAAATGAAGGTACATTAATTACTATAAAAAAAATAATATACATAATCATAATACAAGGTTCTTGTTACATAACCTCTTAAAACACTCGCATAATCCCTTAGGGTAACGTGCACAATGGTGACAGACTCTTGGGGTGGCTCGGATAACATCACTCGAGTGGTAATCTCTATCGACTTCCACTTCTCTCGTAGACAGTTCTGCTCAAGCTTAATGTATTCATTATTGGATTGGGCATGGTCAAGTGATAATCCCAATAATGCAACCTCCTTATGAGCTCTGATAAATGGGCTTCATACAAGGAAAGTCTACTGGATGAGTCCATCGCATCCATTTTCTGAGTAAAAAGAATTTTTTAAATCCATATATTTATACTAATCATGTGATCATTGTTAAATGACTATATTAGCCACGGTCATAATTCATAATGGTATTTTAAAATCAAAAAACATAAAACAAAATAAGTACATATGTTGTATAACCATTTCACATATTAATAAATTTAATTAGATCAAGAAGTATTTTCATTAATAAAATTTTGGGTTGTTATAAGGAGTGTCAAATGAGGTGTACAACAAGGATTGTTGTCATGTACTAGATTACCTTGAGTCAGGAACGAAATATCATGTGTGATTTTTTACCCCTAATTACATTTATTCAATATCCACATCCACTTGTAGAATCTAGACATGTATGTATTTCTAGGAAACTACTCACTCAATCCTTTAACAAAATTCCAAGAAATTTTCTGAAATGTTAAACCATCTTTATACTAATCCATAGAGAAATACCTAGAAATATACTTATAAATATACATAGGGATCTCACTAATTTTTTTTTATTCTACTTTCTAAATGTTGAATAGACCTTTTATTTGATACCAACTATAGAGAACTAGGATTAACATACATGGATATTACACCATTGTAGATTAATATTTTGAATATTACAATAATAATTTCCTGAGGACAGTAATTGAGTACCGTATTTGGAAACTGGAAAACAAAATATTCTATCTTGGTGAAATATCTTCAACATATCCCATAAAGATATCCACCTTTTGAACTTCTATTTTACACTCTCATCATAACATGGGAAAAGGAAACATAATTAGGGGTGAGCCTTGATGCTATGTAAGGGTAAGTAAAGAAAATTTGTAAGCATAACATGAACAAAGGGTATGTAAATTCATCATAACATTTGAAGATCATACCTTGTATAGTGGGAATAATAATAAATATTGAAATTTCATAATACATGGACCATAATATAATTAATAGCATTAGTTAGGAAAGAAGAACCTAGGAATAAATCATGTAATTGTGGAAGACACATAATCATATAATATGATTTACATAGTAGCTAAGGCATCACTTCCAAGACCATCTTGGTAGTATGGGGTCAATCCCCATACCTTCTTGGTAGTCATGGTTCACTCCTGTGGCCATCTTATTAGCATGATTTTACTCCCCATCCCATATTGGTAGTTGTGGTTCATTTTCATGGCCATCTTAGTAGTCATGGTTCATACCCAAGACTATCTTAGTTTATCTCATGATATATAAATCCTTACCTAATTCATTGGAGGAAGAATTAGGTCCCACCCATATCATAGTAAAATCATACATACATGTTCCACAATATCATAAATTATCATAACAAAACCCATAAAATTAAATGTGAATTATAAACTTGTAATCATATAATAACCTATGGAAAAGCACAGGTTTTATAATCATTTCATCAAAGTAATAACCCATGAAAGAGAAAAATATTTCATAAACATTTAAATCATTAAAGGGAAATGTATTTTATAAACATATAACATGTAAAAGAGAAATGTATTTCAGAAACATATAACCTGTGAAAGAGTAATTGGTTTCATAAAGACCATGACATTAAGCATAACCCATTCATAGAAATATTATAAATGGAACCTTCGTATAATTTTCTATAGGTGAATTAGTAACTTCAATAAATGTCATCATTGATGGAAAATAAATTTCGAAAATGTTTCTTAAGGAAAATATCATTTATTTGTTGAAAATGTTTTTTATTACATAAAACCATATGAAAATAATTTTATTAAAATCAATACCTTGAAAACATATAAAGAATAATTGAAATTATTTTGAAAGGATTTTCCTTGAAAACATATAAAATAAACATAAAAACTTTTAAAAACTTTTTATATTTTAAAATGCATTGAAAATATATATAGAAAGCTTGAAAATATTTCGGAAAGTTTCTATATTGAAAACACATGAAAGTATCTTGAAACTTTCTTGAAAACCATTTCTTTCCAAATACATTAAAATGTATAATTAAAGATTCAAAATGTCTTGAAAAACCTTTTACTTGAAAAAATATTAAAGGATCTTGATGATTTATTGAAAACCATTTATTTGAAAATACTTTGAAAATGTCCAAATAATTCTTTTAAGCATTTTGAAAACAATTTTCCTGAAAAATAAATTTTAAAAAAAAGTTTCTTAAAATTTAACATATTAGAAAAGAAAATAAATCTTCAAAGAAATAATGGTGGGTAAGTTCATATATACCTTATGAGGTAAAAATAATATTCTTTTTTCACAGTAAAAAGGTTAAAAATGAATTTTTGAGGAAGTGATGAGAATATTCCATTGAAGAGATTGGTAAAAGGAAAAAGGCTTAAATTTTATTTTAAATATTTTAATATAATGGTCCAATATTCTTTGAACCCCTTTTTAAATAACATGGTTTTTAAGGAACATAGATTAACGGCCGAAAAGAGGGTAAAGTGGGGATCTCTTAAAAACTCATTTATTACAATATTATATACATAAGAGAGAAATAAATGGTACCAAAATATGAGTAAATAATTAATAAATAAAAGAGAAGAAAATTAATTTATTTTCTTGAGAGATGGATTATAATATTTCTTCAAATTAATTATAAACATAACCGATCATTAAAAGTGATGATATTGTTCGAATAAATTCTTATAACATAGCAACTCATAATCATACTCTCCATTTAAGAAAATAAAATAAAATTAAAAATAAATTGAAATTAAAATAATGAAATTCATGATATAACATGTAAAATGGAAGTATAAAAACCTTCAAAGAGAATTTAGGTGCATAAGAAACATGAGTCTCGAAGAAATAAAATTGAGACAAAACTATTTCACTGATTTGGTAACATTTCAAACATAAACCCAAATAAAGAAAGATAATAAAATGGATAGGTTAATACCCATATATTAATGTATAATATACACTATATACAATCATTTTAAGTACATACACCACAAAAAAGGAATGAGTGGCGAAAATAGGATGTATCTCGTAGAAATAAAAAAGTGAGATGAAATCTGCTTACCTTGTGTCTTGAATCACCTATTACTCATATAAAACATGTGTATAAAATTAAAAATTTATTATACATATTTTAAAAAAATATTCTTATATATAATAGATTTTTTTATTATGAACTTATATTACCCACTTGTTAACAATCCTATGTTAACGTTTCACTTCGGGTAATATTCTTTTTGTTTTTAACTTGAGTCTTAATTTGTTATTTATTTGGTAATTATAAATATATCATGATTTTAATAATTTAAACCATGGTATAAATATCATTTATATTAGTTATTTTTGTATTATAATAATCTATATAATATTTAATTTTGAAATGGAAAATACCTTTCATAGAGACTGTATGATCTATGTATGCAAGAACATTATTTCTGTTAAATTAGTGTCTTGAAAGAAAGAATGTAAAAGAAATATATTTATATATATGTATATTTTTATCATTATTAAATTAGATTTATTATACCATAAATATTTTCACAAAACCCAACCTTAATACATTCCATATAGTTTACGAACGAATTGCAGCACTTTGAGGGGGGTGGTAGTACCCACTTCCTCAAAAGAAATTATCATATTAACATAACATTAAAAGTACCAATACTTGTGTTGGAAAGGTAATATATATGATTAAATATAATATATCATATATAAAAATATATTTTCCATCATAATTTCTATCATGAGAGGTGATAAAAGAAAAATGAATAATCATCGTTCAATGAGGTGGTAGTTCTATGTACATGTAAACATTATGTTCATTACCCACTAGATGGATGTTTTTGTCTGACTTTGATGAACCTTTATAAGAAAAATATCCTAGTATATTAAGGAAACTGGTGTTTTTATACAATCATGGATGAAATATATTGGAGGGGTTAGAGAAGAAAAATAAATAAAAGGAGCTAGAGAGAAGGTGTTATTTCTTAATCAGGTAACTCCTTTTGGTTATTAACAAAGGGATTCCATGGAACACATTATACCCAAATAGAGGATTAAATGAGTAAGGGAGAGATTTTTGTAAGTCATTTTGTAGATATTCACCAAACCAATATAGTTTGAGAGGTGTGAGTAAGCGGGAGAGGTGGTGGTCTTTTATAGGGAAGGAGGAGTGGCACTCTTGTAAATATTTGAAGAGACAATTCCACCTACTTTTTTCATGTTTAAAGAAGCTCCAATAATTATCAAATTTATAGAAAAGGTGGTATAGGGTCAAAATATGGCAATATAATGGATTTTTTACAGGTTATGGTTTAGCCTCTTATTAAGCTTAATTAACCTCAATTAGTGTAATTAATTTTAATCACTTTCACTAATATTTTTGGTAAAAACTAATTTGAACTTATTTTAAATTATAAATTATGATGATTAAAAATATTGAATCCATTTTTCAAAATTAAAATTATATAATTTTCAAAGAAAATTTAAAAAATCCCGCTCATGGGACGACATTGTGGGTTTTAAAAGTAAAAATGATCAAAAGTTATCTATGTCTTTATGTTCAATTTTAGTGTGAAACTGATTCTAATGAACTAAATTGGATTAATTGATTAAATTATTTTCCATTGAGACTTTTAAAAATATAAAAATATAATTTATCTTTAGAAATAAATGAAATTAAAAAGTAGTTTTGAATTAAAATCATTTATTTTTAACAATTTATGAAAAAATTAATCCTTACTAAAAAATACCAAAAATGTATGATAACTTAATTTTTATGTCTCTATTTCCAATATAATGTTTATTTCAAAGTATTAAATCTTTAAAAAGTTCCTACAACTGGACTTAAAATGGGTTCTCCATTAAAAGGTGTTAAAACTACCTTTATAAAACAAATATTGGGTTTTAAGCATAAAATTGGGTTTTTCTTCTCTTATCTCTATCCAATATATTGTATGAGTATGAATAATATTTTTTTTGAATATATAACATATATTTTGAATTAATATTACTCATAAATTGTAATTAATTTAATTTTTTCGGGTAAAAAATTTTTTTGAACATAAAAATATTAATATTTGCCTTTATATTCAATCAACTTTCATATTCATTTTTAAATAATTGATAACCTATGAATATATCATATATTTGTGTGAACAGTTTATTTTCATAAAATAATTAATATTGTTCATAATCTATATTTTAATTGTTGGGTTAAATCTTTTTATATTAAATAACAATATTTTAATAACCTGTTATTGATTTGTAAAACTCATTCATGCTTATTATGGAATAAATGGAGAAGAGTCATTATTGTGTGTAACGCATGCTAACCTCGGTGTTCTATACAGAGAAATAAAAAACATATGTTGTATGTAGTGTATGATTAAATTATTTTTACATATAAATAAATACAAACATAGGGATTTAATATAAAATAAACTATTTTCAGTGTTAGGTGAAATATAAAATATCACAAAGGCTAAATTTATTCTAAAAATAATAATTCAAAAAATCTCTACGTGTTAGAATACAACTTGTAGAAACTGTAGAAAAAAGTACCCCAAAATTTACCTAAGGGGAATAAGAAAATCCATTTGGTGTGTGAATAAAGGATAGATATGTAGATATTAATGATGGTAGAAACCCACTAATGTGATGGAGGAATGGAATACTTCATTCAACCTTAAACGCATTGTCCATTATTTCCACTACAAAGAACCAAGGCATTTTGCAAACCAGTGCACTAAGTGAAGGGTTTTTAGAGACAACCAACAGCCTCCATAGATGCAAGGGTGATATTTTTCCATCATAACCACTAAGGTTGATCCCAACAATTAAGTGGTTGCATATAATCTAGTTATTAAGACATTAATAGTGAATATACTTTTTGATTATTTTTCTATGCTTTCCATCAAATTACAAAATATTAGTAGAACTATTCAAACACCATCATAAATCATGGATATAGATCTATTTTTGAAAACATAAAATGGGGTAATTATTGCATCCCATGTATATAAATCCTCCTCTGTCTAAATTTTTAGGATGAACTTCTTAATGAAACATGTTACACTCCCTTATGTGGAATTAGATGAAATTGTGGGTATGGATTGTCTTTCTATAAATAGATCCAACATAATTTACCGTGAGAAGGAAATTACCCTCTTTATCATGAATTTCACTATGTTTCCATAGAAATGAATGAATATGGATATATATTATTTATCACCAATATCTCAACCATGGATATTATTTCCCTATGCGAAATCATATCTTGCTTAAATGATTAAGTCTATGGAAAGGATAATCCTTGAATATATTCCCATAATGAGGGAATACACTGATGTGTTTCCCCACAAACATTATGATCTTCCCCCTAGCCAAGATGATGAATTTTCAATACACCTAATTATTAAGGAATTATCATTATTCATGACTCGGTATAGAATGGTTTTTGTGGAACTTGAGTAGATGAAGAAACAAATAAAGGATAATCTAGATAGAGAGTCCATACACCCATGTTGTTCACCTTAGGGTGCACCAGTACACTTCCTCTAGAATAAGGATGGGTAAATGAACCTTTTCATTGATTATCATGAGTGAAAAACATCACGATAAATAAAAATTATCATCTTCCATAGATTGATTACTTTTTTGATCAGCTATAAGAAGATAAATACTTCAATAGGGTGGATCTATAGTCAGAGTATGACCATGTTATGGTGAAGAACATGGATATCCCTAAGAATTATTTTCATACAAGGTACATATTTTATGAATTCATAGTAATTTCATTCACATTCGATAATTCTCCATCAATATTCATAGACTTGATTAATAAATTATTTTGATATTAGGTAGAAATTTTTATGGTATTCTTTATGCATGATAATCTAACATTGTCTGAAAGTAAATAGGATCGTGAGGAGAATCTGAATATTGTCCTAAGGACCTTAAAAAATGAGAATCTTTATACCAAGTATAGATAATTTGAGTTATAGTTGATGGATGTTTCATTCTTGGATAATTTCATGACAAGAAATGAGATGTATATGGACCCTTCAAAGTTAGAATCAGTTGAAGGATGGATAAGGCCAAAATCTGTTAGAGATGTCAGTAGTTTCCTTGGATTATCATGGAATTATCGATGATTTTTGAGAAATTTCTTATGATTTTCATACCCTCTAACCATGATAAATCATATGGGTGTCATTTTTTCCTGGAATTGTAAATTTTATGGGAGAATCAAGGAGTTGAAAATGAGGCCTATCACTGCACATGTACTCACACTACACAGTAATAGAGAACACTTCTTGGTATTTAGTGATGATTCAAATAAGTAATTTAGATATGTGTTAATGAAGAATTTTAATTTGATAGAATATGAATCAAGTGAATTTCATCTTCATGAATATAACAACCCAACACATCTATATTGTTTTACAGTAATCTTCACATAGAATGTTCTGTGGAATTATCTCTTTGTACAGAATTGTGAAATATATCAGGATCACAAGAGAATCAATATATATTCACCCAAAAATAGTTTAATATGCACTAAAAATGATAGTTATAGCTAATTATCTAGTATAACTACTAAATCCACAACCATCCAAGACAAGTGAATAATGTGGAAAATGATATAAGTATAAAGGATATATTTATTTTATCGTTTATGAGAATACAAAATGATTTAGTTTTTTTTATAATTAAAAAGGATGAATATGGGAATAATAATGGAAGGGGCATCATCAATCCATTCACAAATTATTTCTCATCCATATCTTTTGGAAAATATAAATGATTCAAAAAAATATGTATAAATTTAAAAGAAAATAGAAATACTTAGAGTTCAATGTTAATAAAGATGGATTTGTGGGATGTTTTTCAATACATTGTGTACCATAAAATTCTGATTTAAATAAGGAGTTGTTGGATGATGTTCATAGCTCAACCTTCTCTATACATATAGGGAGCACAAAGATGTATTTTGATATATGAGAGATCTTTTGGTGGGACAATATGTAGAATTTTATCATAGAATATACATCAATATATCTTGTATGTCAGTAAGTGGTGGAAGAAAGGAATAAATCAAAGAGGATGATGTAACCATTACCCACCCTATATGGAAGTGGGAAAAAGTAATCATTTAATTTTTCACAAGTCTTATTAAGAAATAAAGAGTAAATATTGTTATCTAGATTTTGGTCGATCATCTTTAAAATACTATACGCACCTCTATGATTTGAGATGACTTCTCACTTGAGTAGCTTACTAGAATATACATTAGATAAGATGTGAGGATTCATGGAACACCATTATAGATTTTATTTGATCTAGATCCAAGATTTAACTCCAATTTATGGAAGTTTATTTCATGTTCTCTAAATATTAATTTGAATATCATAAAGGCTTGTCACCCGCAAAATGATGTCCAATTTAAGTGGACTATCTTGAAACTTGAGGACATATTGAGAGAATTCTAAATTTATTTCAAAGGATGATGTGATCAATATATTCCTCTAGTCATGTTCTCTTAGAATAATAATTTCCACCCAAGCATCAAAATGGATCTCTATAAATCCCATTATTAGAAGAGTTGCAGAACAGCTGCATGCTATGATGAAGTTGGCGAAAAAAATTGTTAGGCCTTGAAGTGATTGAGAAAATGGTGGGAAAGGATTACACTATTCATTAGAAAATAATGTTTTCTCATATCCAACAGAAGATATATGTTGAAAATCATATATGATACCTAATGATTAATGTTGGAGACATTGTATTCCTATTCTTGTCTCCCTAGATTAATGTGATGATATTTGGGAAGAAGGGAAAGCTTAGTCAAAGGTACATTGGTTCTTTTTAGATCCTCGATTGCATCGGAGTGGTGGCCAATGGACTAACACACCTACCTAACCAATATCAAGTACATGATGTATTCCATGTATCCATTTTGAGGAAGTACATACTAAACCCCTCACAAGTACTCAATCCGTATATTGTACCATTGGATAATGATCTTTCCTATGAAGAATAGCTGGTGAAAATCTTAGATCCTAGAGGCAATGTTCAAGGAAATATGAAAATTAACCTTGTCAAAGTGATGTGGAGAAACCAAAGGATTTAATAAGATATGTGGGAATAGGGGTAGGTGATTAAAATTAGTTACCCTCATTTTTTTAGTGTGGGAAATTAAAATTTAAAAGAGAATTTTATAGAGGGGGTGATTGTAATGATCAAAACTATTATAAAAAATAAACTTATTATTTAATTAAATTTATTATTATCTTATATGTTTATATAAAACACATATGCATATTTTGTTTTATTATATCCTATTAGATTTAAAATATAGTTAAACATCATTTCCATTGATAATATAACCATTGAACAATAATCCTATGATTAGTATAAATATAGGCTTTTAAAAAACCCGATTGATACTGACAAAGGAAGTGATGGCCTCAACTAGTAGGATCGCACCCTATAAATCCCATTTATCATAGATTTAATAGGATATAGAAACTATAGTATATTACCTTCACCATGAACAAGTTCAATTTAAAAACATAAGAATGAGAAAAACCATTTAATGGAGAAGTTCAAAATCATTGAGATCATGGCCCAACCCCATATACGTTGAACCACTCCATGAAAATGTCACCATTGCACACCTTACCCTTTGGGTGTTTTCTAGTGTATTAATTGTATATGTATCAAAAACCCAAATATTATTCATATGTGTATTATTTTCAATAGAATAATGGTTATATATACTCTTACTTTATAAATGATTTAAATTTTTATTCAATAAATCACAAATTGTATTTTTAATATTCAACTTCAATTAATAGGTTTATTTTAATGAAATAATTTATTTTTTAGAAATATATTAATTTATTAAAATTTTAGTATTATATATTATTAATTAAATATAAATGATGATATTATTTTAATGACCTCCAATGTAATTTTTATAAGGGTTTTAAAACTCTTATTATCAAAAAAACCCATCATTTCTCAATAAATGTCAATTATTATTTTAAAAGTATCAATACACATATTTAGAAAATTATTTTCATAAATTGAATATATTTTTTTAATAATATGAAAAAAATTATCAAACAATTAATATTTCATAATTTTCTAATGCAATCAAATTTTCAGGTAAAAGTTAAATGTGGCATACATATATAGTGTATTATGTCATCATAACTCCCCAAAGATGATATCATAAATAATATAAAAGGTATAAATGATGAAATATATGTTTTAACATTAAAATAATATTATTTTAGTTTTATTTTATTTTTTTTATAAATCGTTTATTAATCCTTCAAAAACATTCATATATTTTATGGTTTTAAAATCATTTTTTTAAGATTATGACAAATCTCTAGATCACAAAGGGTAATATTTTAATATGATTAGAACGTGTCATTATTAAATAGTTAAAACCACCCCACATTGGATGAAACCATGGGTAAAAACCAAGGGAATTTTTTTGTTCATTGTTAATTTATTATATAGAGTCCAAAACCTAGGTTTGGGAAATAAAAATGAAATATCCACTCCTTTATTATATAAACCCAATCAAACCTGAATTTATCATCACTCAAAATCCTAGGAGAACTTCCTTAATCTTTCCTGAAATCTCTAGAGTCTTCCCAATGTGCCAACATGCTCTTAAGAATTTCCACTCAAACAATTAGAGTCACATTATCAAAGTAAGTGTTCTTTTATTTCTCTTATCAATTAAAGTTTCTTCGTTGCATTATGCCTTATATTTACAATTCCAAATGTTGGGATATAATTTTACATGTCCCTATTAATTTCCATCTAACTTAAAAATGTTGAGGGACCCATTTCTCTCTCATCAACTAATGCACTCATGTTCATAAGGCATTTCCATTCATTTATAGATATTGATAATGGTTATTTGGATAAATTGTTTTGATTTTTAAACCTAAACATTTTTGGATAGGTATACATTTTTCACAATAGTAAGGGAGTTGAAGATATTTCCAAAATGTACAAGTCATCAAGATATTGGAGGTGTGTGGACTATTTTTTCATGGCGCATAGTTACTACTGAGTTATGAAAATAATGAACCACAATCAAGCTAACTATGCAGCCTTGAAGCCATGGGATATAACCATGTCGAACGGGTTCTCGATGGTGAATAAAACTGTTTAGATCCTCTAGGATACCATGTGGGGCATACAATTTTGGAGGCATAGGCTTACCAAATGGTTTCTAAAATGATCTTTAATCATGAAGAAAAGACTCGGTACCCTTGCTCCTCTTCTTTTTGGGTAGAACTATAAGCATGGTTGGTGCATAGTTTATCTAATCATGCACATTAACAATGAAAGAGTTTATAGACCATCACCTACCATTTATATACCCCACAAAATTATCCATTGACCATTTATTTAGACCCCTAACCACCCAATTATAGTGTTTGATGGCCAATTAATTCAAGGGGGCCATTTTTGAATGAGCATCATCATCCGAAGGAGGGACATCATGGTTAGGTGGAGAGCTTAAAACCCACTCTAGGAAATTTTGGTGGAATTATCGTAGGATCAGTTGGTGTTTTAATTTTATTTATCTATTTTAATTAACATGTTAGGTATTAATAACATGATTTTCATTATTTATTCAGTTTGTTTCTAATCCATTTTGTGTATCGGGGCTATGGATAATGTAGGTTCCTTGTTGATTAATCTTCTTGTTGTGTTTGTGTTGTTTCATTTTACTCTAATAATTTCCCTCAAAACCTATTTCATAACCTCACTAGAAACCCAATATCAGACCCATAATTAAGATTCTATGGATCTCTAAACAAATTATGATAAGTAAACTCTTTTTTCATTGGGTTCACTTATCATCTCACAAGGGACCATCATTAATATAGATAATAGTATTTAATTTCTAGACCAATAAATTAATCTCTACTAATTTAATAGAAACTCATAGGACTAAGGGGGTTCCATAATATTTGTAACCTAGAGATGTTATTTATTATTAAAAACAAAAAAAATAGGCAAATCAATTTTTTTTCAACATTCAAAAACACTCGCACCCCGATTAATTTCTCCCATTAATCAATAAAAATCGGTTTTTGAGTTTTTTTATTTTAAGGTAAATTATTAAAGAATTTGAAGAATTAACCACTCAACCATTTGGAAGACTCTCATATATAACAATAAATGAATTTTATACTCAGTAACCTTCACATAATGTCATCACAATTCATCAAACTAATCACTTTAACCCCCCATGTGGATCGATCACAAACATACATTATACTAGTAGTAAGACTATTCAATTCAATTTAGGCCACCAAAATTAACACTTTGGACAAAAAAAGCCAAATTATGGAACCTTTTCCTAGGATATATTTTAATGGTGTTTTTTTAAAATTTATTTTATATAAATTAAGTGAAAATAAAAAACAAAAATTCTATAAATTCTATTCCTAACCACTTTTCTATTTTCGATTATATTTTCTTTTCTGATTTTTTTCTTGGTGGGTTTTTCGGTGTTGCGTAAGAGTATAAGTGTATGAGTGGATGGATCACTCATTATAAGAGTATTGATTCATCGGAAGTACTTATTCTTGATCCAGAAGTTGAATGAACATTATTTAGGAGACATTGGACACTTATATGAGAACACAACAAAAACTCTCACATTGAAAATTTTGAAGATGAAGAACTAGATGTTGTACAATGAATTGGATAGTAGTTTATACTTGAAGGAAATAAAAACCAACATATTTCCACTGATGGTGAAACCAAATATTCCAACCAGCTTTATGGAGTTTTTTCCCAATAATTCGCAAATTCAAGTAGCTCAATTGGTCTTGGGATATGCCCAGCGACAACCCCAGCAGTATCTTCCACTCGAGTAGCTTCCTTGCATTCTTCTTAACCAAAGACATATTTTTATTGGGAGTTACAGTACATGGTGAACTTCCTCAATAAAAAATTCTTTTTCATCATAAAATTTTTAATTATGGGTTTCCATCATTTAAGGGGGAAGATATTGGAACTGTTAGGAAAAAAGTGTAAGCCTAGAATTTTGAAATTAAACAAGCTATCATGTAACTTATTCATAATATAATTTAATTTGTAGGTTTACCATGTGATGAATAAAATTCCCATCTTTAAAATTTTTATTATATATGTGATAAATTCCATTTCCATGGAGTATCCAAAGTTTTAGTTCATCTCCATATGTTTCCATTTTCTTTAAGGTAAAAAGATAATGATTGGATTAAAGGTATGTATCAACATTCTATCCTTAATTAAGAGTAATTGGATCAATAATTTTTTTCCAATTATTTTATTACCTCAAAGATAGTGACACTACAGAATGCATCCAATATTTTTTAGAAGCATGAGTCAGATACATTGTATGAATCATTGGAGAGATTCGTGGAAAGGTTGAGAAAATTTCATCATCAAAAATTTCCATTTTAAATGTAAGTCCCAACCATTTATAGTGGTATCACCATGAACATAAAATCTATGGTGGATGTAGCAGTTGGAGGAAATATCAAAATAAAATCCATTGAGGAACTTTTTGATCTCCTTGAAGACATGACATTTAATATATTTCAGTTGAATTTGAAGGGGGACTTTGAAGAGGATTATGAATAGTATTGATGCAAATATAATACTCCCTACCTAGCTTGGTGTTGTGTTAAATAAAATTGATTCTTTGAATCTGAAAAACACATCTCAAGTTAAAGTGTTGGATAATCCAGTATGTCATAAATGTGGGGAAAACCACATCATGGTTGAATGATCTAGGTCAAGTGATATCCATTAAACAAGAAAATTAAATGATGTTTCTTAGATTTGAGGGACAAATATGTACCCTCAATAATATAACATGGCTTGGAATGATAATGTGAAAACAGATCGGGGATAAAAATAGAAAAATCATCATCATTGACCCTAGAGGCCACCCGGTTATAGCCAATAGCAGTATAAATATACATATTCCAGAAAAAGACAAGGGAATCAGTATTAGTAGGTATCCTATTAGTAGTAAGGTTATCAAAACCATCATCCATTTAAATGGTTGACACAGCCAAAAAAACAACAATTTTATAAAAACAAACTCAGTGAGAGAAACTATCAAATCTAGAAGAGAGGGTTTCTAAGTTAATTACAATAGATGATACTCGATTTTAGAATCAATAGGAATCTATTGGAAGCATTGAAAATCAAATTGGATGGATTTCATATCAATTATACTCAAGGTAACATAGTATATTACCATGTAACACTAAATAGATTACAAGGTATGAGTATAATTCTATCACATTAAGAAGTGGGAAATAACATCCTTAGAACGTGACTATAAAGCATGGTAATTCTCAAAATCAAGATAACCCCACACCCTCTTAGTATAAAAAATATGAAGTTATTGAGTCCCCCTCATCATCGGGATTGTAAAATGAGAAGGAGGCTTCATGTAAAAAAGGAAAAGAGGTAGCCAGACCCTATGGAACCACCTTACCATTTCAAAAATTCATTATGTAGAAGAAATTAGACAAATAATTTGGAAAACTTATAGAGGTATTCATGAAACTTCAAATTAACATTCTCTACACTGAATAATTTACTCAAATTCCAACATATACTAATTTTATGAAATAAATCCTCACAAAAAAAATAATGATAGAGGATTTTAGAGCCATTCCTCTCACTATGTAATTCTTAGTATTGGTTTAACAATCCATCCCCCAAAATTTCATGATCCCGGACGTTTTACTATCCATCCCACAATTAGATTTTGTTATTTTTTTAAAAAAATTGAGACTTGGGGGATAGTGTCAACTTAATTCCATTTAGTTTTTTTATGAACCTAGGGATGAAATATTTAAATCCATCCCTAGTGGAATTGCAACTAGTTTATTTATCCATTAAATTTATAAAGGGGATACTTGAGGATGTTCTAGACAACGAAGGTAAGTTGATCCTTATAGTTTGTTATATCATACTCAGTATGGAGGAAGGCTAAGAGGCACCACTGATTATGGGAAGAAACTTTTTGGCTACGGGAGAAGTTTTGATAGACGTTCACTTTGGTGAATTTATTTTCAGAGTTGGGGAAGAAAGAGAATATTAAAACATCCTCAAAGGCATCCAACTATAATAATTAATTGAGATTGAAGAATAATGTTCCTTAACAATAGTGGAATATTATTTTGGCCACATGAAGGGTGACATGTGATGTTTCTCTACTACCAATGAATCAGCTTTTGAAGACATCTTGCCCGAGTATGAACCAGAATAGCTACAGTTTATCTCAGACCAAGGAAGTCATTATTGGAAGTGATTAGTGGTCTTAGATATTTTATAGGGGGTCCAAGGTAGAACCAATTGTGTCTTCAATTCATAAATCCCCCCAGTGTGACCTAAAACAATTCTCATCCTCTTTAAAATATGGGTACTTAGGCGACAAGAACATGTTTCTTTTAATTCTAAATGAATTTCTCATGAAATAATAAAGATAATTCACTTTAATAATTTCTATAAAGAATGAAATATATTATTTGTTGGATGGTTGTTAACCATAAGAGAATCAGTCCAATCATTTTCAAAGAAAAGCTGCTACTTGAGAATGGATCCATGCCCTCTCAGTATCCACACTGATGGTTAAATCATCCTATAAAGGAGTTTATGAAGAAATAATGGATCATGATTTTTGATGCGGGTATTATTAATACAATATTCAATAGATCATGGGTGATTTCCTTGAAACTAGTTCCCCAAAAAAGGGGGGAATCACCATGATTTCCAATGAAAAGAATGATCTTATCCAGAAAATAATAGTTAGGGGATGGATGGTTTGTGTGGACTATCAAAATATCCATGATACTACACCAAAGTATCACTTCCCATAGTATTTCATGGATCAAATATTGAAATTCTTGGTATGGAAAAAATTCTATGGTTTTTTAAATGGTTACTTAGAGTATAACCAGATTTCCATTTCCCCTAAAGATCAAAATAAAAGAACCTTCACATACCTTTATTGAACATTTTCATATCGTTATATTCATTTTGGAATGTGTAATGAGCCATCCACTATCCAACAATGCATGTTGGATAAATTCCATGACATGTTAGAAAAAATTATGGATGTTTTGATGAATTATTTCTTAGTCTATGGAATGTCTTTCAAAACATTTTTGTAAAATTCAGATTTAGTCTTGTAACAATAAAAACATGACAATCTTTTCTTGAATTGAGAGAAATTACATTTTATGGTGTAGAATGGAAGTGTCTTATGACACCAGATTTTAATGAAGGGAATCAAAGTAGATTCTGAAAGGATTGAAGTGATATCGTATCTATTCATTCTATCTTTTGTCAGATAAATTCATAGATTTCTTGGAAATGTATGATTTTATAGATAGTTTGTATACAATTTATTTAAGATAGATCAATCATTGACTAATATAATTTTAAACTATGCCATATTTTAATTCAATGAATCACTTATTGTAGCCTTTCAACTCATATAGTATTTATTAGTTGAAACATATATCATGATTTCCCATAAATGGGATGAGAAATTTGAAATTATGTGTGATGCATGAGACTATGTTTGAAAGAAGTCCTTGGGCGGTGTCTAGATTGCATCATCTGGCCAATCTTCTATGAAATTTGATCCTTAAACAAATCCCAAATTAACAATACCGATACTAAAAAGGAGATGTTGGGGGTAATTTTTCATTCAACATGTTCCCCTTGTATTTAGTGCTATCAAAAGTCATTGCTTATACTGAACATGTAGCACTCAAATGTTTTTTGAATAAGAAGGATGAAAAGCCATAGATTATTCATTGGGTGGTTCTTATCTAAGAGTTTGACTTGGAAATTTGTGACAAGAGAGGGAGTGAGAAAATAGTTGTTGATCATATCTCCCCTATAGAATCTCCTCATTTGGAAAATGATAATTACAGAAAAATACAAGAACACTTTTTGAATGTACACATTTTCTCAGTTAAAGATACACCTCATCCATGGTTTTTTGACATATCCAATTCCATAGTTATGGGAGTACTTCACCCTGATCTCATATTCCATCAAAGGAATAGATTTCAGTCTGAAGTAAACAAATATTTTTTTAAGAGACCCACTTCCCTCACACTCATGTGGATATGGGGTAATTTTCCAAATCATCCCTAAAGATGAATTAAATGTAATTCTTGAGTTTTTCACTCCTCATCTGCTGGGGGACATCACAAGTTGGGCAGTACAATAGAAAAAAAATTGAAGTCAAGATTTTTATAGCCCACCATGCATAAGGATGTTTGATACTCTATGTCACACTTTGATAAATTCCATCAGACTTGTAACATAGGTCTTAGGTCTAAAATGCCTGAACACACCATCCTAGAGGCTGGAGTATTCGACATATGGGGTATTAACTTCATGGGGTAATTTCCCCCATAATATAGGAATACACACATTCTTCTATATGTGGACTATGTATCTAAATTAATGGGGGATTCCACCATAACTCAAAACATGGGAATGGGAGTTGTTTCATTCATAATAAATAACATTTACTGTAGTTTTGGTGTTCCTCATTTTCATTTCAGTGATAGGAGAAAACGTTTTGATAATTATTTAATGAGGAATGATCTCATAACATATGTGGTGAATTATAACACAGGTTAAACTTACCATACTAAATTTTGTGGTCATGTAAAGTTCTCTAATTTATAACTCAAACAAATACTCAAAAATATGATGGGATCCTCGAGAAAATATTGGTCCAACAAGCTCGATGATTCTTTATGGGTGTACAAGAAAGAATTCAAGACATAA
Source organism: Viscum album (assembly GCA_963277665.1). Lineage (NCBI taxonomy): Eukaryota > Viridiplantae > Streptophyta > Magnoliopsida > Santalales > Viscaceae > Viscum > Viscum album. Next base: position 396,358,641 of record OY728162.1, on the reverse strand, counting down.
TTGGGCATGTACCCATTTCATTTGATCTATGGAATACCATGTCACCTACCTGTGGAAAATGAGCATAAACCATAATGGGTTGTCAAAGCCTTGAATTATGATTTGAAATTCATGAAATAGAAATGAAAATTCCAATTTTCTAAGATTGATGAAATCTAGCAAGAGGCATATGAAAAAATCCATGCTTTACAAAGAAAAGACAAAGTAGGACCGTGACAGTATGATTTTTCAAAAATCATTCCATCCCAATGATCAATTATTATTATTTAACTCATATTTAAGTTTTTTCTAGTAAAGTTGATGTCTCGGTGGTTGGGACCTTTTTAAGTGGTTAAAGTCTGCCACCATGGTGCGGTGGAAGTTGTTGTACAAGAAGGTAAATCATTTAAGGTGAATGGGAAATTTCTGAAGCCTTATTTTGAAATAGAGGACATGGTGGGCATGGACTCAACCATGAAATTTCGGAAACAAGAGTCTTAGTTATTTCATGATCAATTCATTAAACATAGTAATGACCGAGAGGTAACCTGAAATTTTAAAATTTTCATCAATTTAATTGTTTTTTATGTGCCCTTAGGGGTTCATGTATGTTTTTTCACTTTTTTTTTGTTTTAATCGTATAATCATTGTGACAAGATAGATATATTATTTAATATTTATTATTATTAACTTAATTATATTATAGAAATATCAAATCATCCTTTAAAATAATAAGGGAACAATTTTTTCATTTTCAAAGGGGTCCATTTCATTCGAATAAGGAAAATTTCAAAAAATAACATCCAAACAGATCCATATACATTGTTTTACATTGGTTCAATAAACTTTATGCACTAACAATGGGGAATGGAGAACAATTCTAGTAGCATCTCACATTGTTTCCAAATTTTTTTTAAAACTGTGTGCAGAAACCATGCATCTCATTTAAAAATGTGGAAATTTTAGAACATAATTTTTTTCTCCCCCATTATAAACCCTAATATCATGCATCACCCTTTCTCTTATCTTTCTCTTCCTCTTATCCTTATTCCTCTCTTATTATCTCCTTTCATTATAGGGTTTGAGTATCATGATTTTTTCCACCCTTTTTTTTTAAATTTCATTTTCATTCCATTTAGGCTTTGATTCATCATTTTTCACCTTTGTTTTTTCCAAATCCCTTATCACACACACGTGAAACCATGATTTTATTAAAATATCTAAATTTCATACATTAATTTTTTCATATTTGTAATTTTCCATAAGGAATTTTCTTTTTTCAAAATATTTATTCACATTCCTATAAATTATTGTTATAAAGTGTGAAATATCATTTTTCGAACTATATTTCATGTAGGTTTACCCACCCAAACCACCAAGTCCTTCTCCAAATGATCTCTTTCTTCCAGTTATACCAATCCCCTTGACCCCCGCCTTATGTTTAGAAAAAAGGATAAAGAAAATCATTACTGAATGATTGTTACATGTTAAGTAAACACCCACCACTGCAATTCCCTAGAATATTTAGTAGATTTTGGTACATTTTACAAATTCCATTAATTGATCACCCAAGGAAACCTCACTAACACACATATAGTAAAACATCCCACTTAATATGAATTGGTGCCCAAATTTTCAATCAATTTTTATAGATGTGAGTGGTACACAACTTATGATTAGGGATAATTGGTGGAGGACCTTGTCTATGTTTTATTCCGCCTCTTGAACCATCGATATAGTTTTTGGCTCGAAGAGTTCGCCACTTTTGTTGGAATTTATAGTAAATATTATTTACATAGAACTGAATATTCCATAGTTTCTTGAGATTTGGACCCTATCACATCTAGGGATTTGTGGGCTACTATTAGCCAAACTTATCCCCCTTATGTCCCACAAACTACTTTGGCCTCTCATATTTTGAAACCTTTTCATAGACTGCTTCATTGAATCCTTACAACATGATTCCCTACTTGATCAGATAGTAAGGTTAAGGTTGGCCTCCAAGACCTCTTCCTCCTTCATTCCATGATCATTGAGGACTTGATTAACATAGCCTATGTATTCACCCAATACCTTCAAAATATGTTTACTAATCCAAAATGAGACCTTTTTTGGTCCCCTGATATGTCGCTTATAGCTGACCACCTAGAGATTGAGTTTTATGTCACTACCATTATTGAACTTCTTATACCTCATCTGTTTGACCATACCATGGTCCTCCCCAAGAGAATGCTAGAATATTATAGCCATCCCTACAAATTGTTTAAACAACATGAGGGTGCTGAGGATGAGGCCCCTCTCATCACACATTCTCCCTCCCACCACTCCTCTCCCCATTTTGAGGAATATCACCCACCCACCCCTCCAACCTCTTTGGAACCACGAGAGTTCCCCCTCTATCCTACATAACCACATCTTCAAAACACCCCATATGTTGACACATACCTTTTCTAGAAATGGAAGAATGAATCTTATTGTATGTTTGATTGACATTTGGAGGCTACTCAGTGACATGTGGTAAACCTCATCATGGAGCACCTTCCTAAATCTTATCTTTACCATATAGTACCTAGATAGCCTCTATCCTACTACACATATGATAATGACCCATTTCATCTATATCTAGCTTGGTTGTCCTCTCTATTAGGTAGTCCAATAGAAGAACCTCCCACCGAAAATACTTCCATAGATTTGACTCTTTCATATCCATCATGGGATGAGGCCACTCCCACTCACTTTCATTATCTCTTTGGTTCATCTATATGGTGGAATTAATTCTCTTATGTTTTTTTCTACTTTTTGTAATTTTTATTCTATGGTTCTACTTCTAATCTTACCATCTTTGTGCATGTTTTTTTAACATGAATGGTTTGATTGCGTGATTCTCTTTTATTATACCTTTTACTACTATAGTTTTATTACTTCACTCTTTCTAGATTATTTTTTAATTCAACATGTGGATATTTTCCTATAACTTGAAGCATCTTTTCTACTCATAGAGATATTTAAAACCAATTGTTTCCCTCTCTTTACCCTTTTTTAGTGGAGTTATTCAGTTCTCAATTCCGTTTTTATACATTCCTTTTTTTTCTCCCTCCTATTGCATGTCGTTTCATTTCCCACCCTTCTACACCTTCCAAATTCTAGGGGGATGTGCTAGATTTTATGTGTGGGTGAGGGAGCCTACATATGGAACCGTTTTTGGTCATTTATTTATCATTAACTTGGATGAAAGTTTATTCAAATAGGTTTTATAAAGAGATATTATAGGTTTTGTGCATTTATATCAACTAGATAAAAACTAATTTTGGAAAAATAATTTTAGAATTCCCCATATGTCCGGATTTTTATAACACTTTTTCATATGAATTAAAGTAGTAACACATGAGGATAAACCTTTATGAATTCAATAATAAAACATTTTTTATAAAAATGAATATTATGATGGAATATTTTAAATTAGATAACCATTAAAATGGAAATAAAGTTATGCTTAAAGGGAGGTGAAGTATGGTAATTTTTGTTGTCATATTAGTGGTTATTTCATGGTCTTAATTTCATTAACTCTTAATTTTCTTCTTTATTTCGTCATGATTAAACATATAAAAATTGGGTAAAATTATAATGCAATTATCTCATCAAAAGGAAGATAATTAGACAAATGCGAAGGCATGCACAAATTGTTGATGAACTTTTATCATTTTCCACAAGATGCAAATTAATGAGTTTTTTGGACAGATAAAACTGATATCCTACCAATTAGAAATTAAGAAATCTATGATTCACTAACCTAACTATATGACGTGATATAAATAGAGGATAGAACTTTGTTTTAATTAAAATGTAACAATTTAGTTTTAATCACCAATGATTTATGAATGAATACTTTTACATTTTGAAATAGTCTTACATTGTTGGATTACTTCATAATTTGGAGAGTCCTGAAGAATTAATGTAGGTATATCAATGATCATTCATCCAAAATCCATATTCATTTAGTTGATATATCCTATGAAATATCTATCTGGTTCTTTGGAAACTCATTTGAAATGATTGTTTAGGTATTTTGTTAAGGAATAACAATAAATTGGGTGTGGGGGAGTTTAATGTACTCATATGAAAAAGGAATTTCCATTTTTTTATGCATATTGAAAATGTTTTTTTGGATTAAGTTTTAGGATTTTACTTCCTAAAAAAGTTTTGATAGTTATAATTTTGTCGCCAAATGAAGGGAGTTGAAGATATTTCATAACCAAGAAATTCAGCTGGAAATTGGACGCATTTAGAATATTTTTCCATTAAACATGGCTAAATATAAATCAAGAAAACTTTTAACCTCAATCAAGATAACCATATGGCCTTTAAGACATGGGAGAAATCCAGGCCACACAGTCTCCACATGGTTAGTTTAACATTGTGGATCCTCCAGAAGACCATACGAGGTGTTTAATTTTAGAGATAGATGCTCACTGCACTATCTCCATATAGTTTATTAATTGTGAAGACACGTCTGGGTACCCATTTTCTTCATCCTTTGTGGACAGAACCATAACCATGGTTGCTGTATAGTTTAACTAACTATGCTTCTTAACCTTGAGAGAGTCAACAGATCATCATATATCTTCTACTAACCCCTCTTATCCATCCTTTTACCTAGGATTTGGACACCTAACCACCCTCAGATAGTGAAGGATTTAAAATTAATTTATGGGGGACTCTTTTTAATGAGTATCAGCATCTAGATAATGGAGATCTTGGTTGGGGGAGAGTTTTAAACATATTCGATGAAATTTTAGAGGATTTATATTGGGATTGGCTGGTTTTTTCCTATTTTTATCTACTGTAATGAACATCACAGGTATTAATATCATGTTTTTTTACATCTATTCAATGTATTTCTAATCTCTTTTGTGTGTTGGGGATATAGATAATTAAGGTTCGTTGTTAATTTATCTTCTTATTCTGTTTCTGTTATTTCAATTTCCTCTTATAATTTCCCTCGAAACCTCTTTCACAACATCATAGGAAACCTTGTATCAAACCAATAATTTAGTTTCTAGGTATCTATAGAGAATTTAAGAAAATTTTACTGATGATCATTGGGTGTACTTTTCAACTCATAAGGGACAGTTATTAATAAAGTTAATATAAATTAATTTCTAGACCAATAAATTGTTATCTAATAATTTAATTGAAACTCATCGAACAAAGGGGGTTCTATTACATTTGAAACATAGAGATTTTAGTTAATATGAATAACACAACCCAATAAGAAAATCCATTTTCAATGACTTCCACAAACACCTACAAACCCAATGCATTTTTCCTATTAATCCTTAAAAACGAGTTTGGTGTTTTTTCTATTTTAAGGTGAATTATTAAGAAATTTTAATAATTAACAACATTGCCATTTGAAATAATCTCGTGTAACACCATACATAGATTTTAAACTTAGAAATATTCACATAATTTAAAAACATTTCAAGAAACTGAGCACCTTAACCCTCTATATAGATCAATCCCATAAATATGTTATACTAGTAGTAAGTGTGGGTAATTCAATCTTGGCCGATGATATTTACACTTGATCCTAAAAGACACCATCATCCAATTTTAGGAATATTTAAGTGAATTAGTTATGTTGCCAAAATTTCACTATGTTTTTCCATGAGACACTAATTCTGTAGTTAACACCGTACCCATTTCCTATTAAGTTTGTTTACATTTATTCACTTATAGTTTTTGATTGGGGAAATATATTTATATATTCAAAACCCATTTTTTGGAATAATATATGATGATGAATGAATCAATTCTGTATAACCTAGGTGGAACACATAATCATGAGAATGAAATGAAAGTGATGGGTGTGCCCAGAATTATATAGTGATCCAATGCTTTGGGTAATTTTGAGTCTCATGAGAAGTTATGAAATGGATTAATAAGTGAACATAATAAAACATGAGACATTACCCATCATTATGTATTATAAGTTATCCTTGATCTATTTTTATGATGATGTTTTTGAAGTGGTTTCCACATTTCCCATGTAGCCTTTATGATTATCTTTATATATAATTCCTTACAGTTCATGTTTATGATTCCCAGCACTTTTATACCTCGTTGATATGCCTATTGACTTACATGTATTACTTTTTTCATATTATTAAATATTAATTCCGTTACTAGGTTTTATATCTCAACCCTTTCTTATGTATGTCCCTTATCTCATGCATATTTATGAATGAGCATGTTAAGAAAGTTTTCAATAAAGATTGTGTTTTTTCTATTTTATGTTGTTCTGTAATGTACCTAATTTCAAAAACACTCAACTTCTCGATATTCCATGTGGTGTTATGTGTATTTTTATGTAATAAATCATGAATTTATGTATATCAAAGAGAAGGTTTGTTGTACATATTCCATCCCTAACACCCACATCCATATACCGATGCATCCCGCCATCGCAGGCGTCATCTGCTACCATGTTATCTGGGCCTCTATGCCCACGTACCACAATAGCCATTCGAGGCCCTACCCAACATGGCCCCTTCATATCTGGGCCTCCTGAACCCATATCACAAAATCTCCCACCAAGATCATCCATAATAGGGTCACATAATAAGTCTCATACCTAGAAGACATCACATGTAGTAGAAACAAATATGTAAGAAAACACAGAAACTGGTCCTTCAAAATGAGGCATTCAACATTCTCATTCAAATGATCCATGATGACTCCAAAATAAGGTACTCTCCACTATTAAAAAAAAGGAAACTCAGACCCTAGAAAAAAATTTCACACAAATAGTTCTTATTCCATCATTAATTAACTGATTCATTTATTAATAGGATCCAACTACAAGATACCTATTTAACAAGCTATAATAAGATATCAATGGAAAAAAATTCTCTCATTTTTTATTATGGTTTCAAAAAACATATGAAAGTAATATTAAAAATTAACATACCATTTTTTTAATTATAAACTAGAATTAATATGAATTTGGTTCATTAAAAAATTTCAATTGATCACGCACATTACATCAATTTTATTAACATCAAATTACATTAACAATAAGATTCATTAAACTTGCATCTTCATTCTTAGTACAATTAATTAATAATTCATATTTGATTTAAATTCATTACTAATTCCACATTCTGTTCCATGAATAAATAGTCATTCAAACAAATAAAATCATAGATATCACACTATCTAGAAAATCATGAGGCAACCCATTATCATGGTAAAAAGAAGCAACATCGCTAACATGTTATCACAACCAATTATTTAATTTGTTTCAATATTTATTTGGTTAATTACATTTCTTTACCAAAGAATAAGTCATTTAAATTATATTTTTTCACATAAATAATGTTGATGCATCAAATCCCAAACCTAAAAATAAATAAATGATCTTCAAATTTGAATAGACAAATGCTACAGATCAGTGATCAACTCTCCCTCTAAAATGGCATCCATATAAATATGTCATGTAAAAATGCACCAAAAACAAGAAAAATAAACACCATTAGAAACATGGTTAATAATACTCTATACATGGAAAGAAAAATAGATGAAAAAATCAACAAATAGATAATCTATAATAAATGGAGGTAGAGCTCACCTTATATCAACACGATCAAAGATGGATGCCAAGATTCAATCCCTGGTTGAGGAGATCTAAAAGTTGAAGGGGGTCTAGATAGCTACAAAGGGATAGGGAGGTGATGTAGCCATAGGGTTTGTTAAAACCCATAATAGATAAAATATTTAAATATGTACCTCATCGTTGATTTACAAGGGGAGTAATACATTATTAGGTAATGTTATTGTCATGGATTGGCTATCACCAAAATAGACATTGCCTTTTATTATTTGACAAGGAATACATACACATTGTGAACCTTCCTTACATAAGTTGTTCACCTCACATACGTAGTGTCTAAGGATTTCACAGTGCATAATCTCCCAGTTTTAATCATTGCACATCCAAAATCCTCTAGATTTTTTCAATTCCACCTACGAGCACTATGAGTCTCAATAACATGAAAGGGTTGGAAAAGAAACCTGAGATCTTACATTAGATACCTGAAAAAACATTCTCATCCTTAAGAATATAAAAAAAATCAGAGATAAATGAAAATGGGTCATCTAAATAGCAACCCCATGAGATACCTCTTAGAAACCTCACCACCATAGGATCTCAGCCACCTCCCACATATGAAACAAGTGCACAAACCATGTGACAAATACAACCATATTCTAAACACTATCATGGGGTACATAACTTTCAAATAATAGTTAATACACAAAAATAAAATAGAGGAAACCATTTCATAAACCAAATGTCTCAACATCCACCAAGAAAAGATTTACAAGAGAATAACTAAACATCAAATAGCTCAAGGTACTGAGTGCACCTCTACCAATAAAATTCCTTGTACTATCCTCCATGACACCATGACACCAAATGACCTGAACCAAGGGAATATATAACCCATGAAAAAACCTTCATCTATAATTCTTGTTCTCCTAAGGCTTCTCTTCAAAGGTAACATCATCATCATCATCGATCTTTCCCAAATCAATGAAACGAGAGTCATCGTGAAGATAATGATGGAACTGCGACAAGTGAAAACATCATTTATCATATTCATATGAGGGGTAAGTTCTTTCTTATATTCAATGGAAACAATATGACTAAACACCTTAAAATTCCAAAAAAAATAAGAATAAATCTTACTCCCAAAACCAAACGTTCACTTCCCATGATGAGGAGTCGCCTTCATAAACAAATGATCACCAACATAGAACTATATAGGCCACCACCAGTGATCGTCATATACATTCAATAGATCCTACTCTATCTTAATCCTATCATTAATTACCTAAACCATATCTATCATATTCTATACCATTTATAGACAAATAATTATTACCTCTTTGAAACCAGTCTAGCACAATAGATATTACAAAGTTTATTTATACAATGATTCAAATGGTGACATACCAATTATAGAGTGGAAACTATTATTATAAGTAAAATAGGCCAAGGGAAGGTTCATCATCCACAAACCTCCAAAATCTATGATACATGATAACAACATGTCTTTGAGAGTCTAGATGGTCCAATATATCTAACCATCCATCTACTGAAAAAAAGTAGTGATATGGAATAACTAAGAACCAAAAGCATGATAGAGACCTCTCTACACCCTCGAGGTCAAACAAGGATCTCAATCATAAATGATCTCCTCTGGGGATCCATGGAGTCGCACCAAATCCTCCAGATACTGCCTCGATAAAACGTCTCCTGAGCTTGACTCTCTTGTCACTATAAAGTTGGATGATTTCTTCAAACAATAAAGTGTATCTTATGTATAATCATAGCCTCCCTAATATTGAGTTAAACCTGTAAAAAATCCATCAATATTTCTTCCCAAAGGGAAAATCTAATTACTAGATAAAACGACTAGGAACATGATTCTCAACCATCAAAAACATTGACAAATAAACATAGTAACTGCATTATTCAACCCAAGCCACCAAAACTGACCTCTCAAATAGCAGTACATCTTAGTCACACTGGGATGTACCTACAAAAGAAAACTATGGAACTCCTAGAGAACTATATAAATTATTTCCAAAGGAATGAAAATCCTTCCCTATAAAAAATTTGTTGTATTTAATCCTCATACCCACCATCAAGGGAATCACCAAAAACAACTCGGTCTCTCTAGACATCCACCTCAGAATCTCCCAACCAAGAATCCTCCACCTACTGTACCAAAGGAAACTTCACCTTCATCTATGAAATAAAACCTCTACCTCCAGCATCTCCCATATGAAGATGAATCATTGATAGTTTCCTCATCACTCTCCAGGAATACCCATATTCACACATTACATCCCTAAGTGACATTCAACTAAGTGAATAATCTACAACATTCCCCCTTCTAGGTGTATATGAAATGTCAAAGAGGTAATCCTACAATATTTTCATCTAAAAATGATAACTCATGTTCATGTCACGCTAGGAAAGGACAGACCTCGGGCTCTTACGGTTAGTAAACACCAAAAAAATCATTGATGATGTAATTTCCCAAAAACGTCAATGAAAATAGTATTGTTGCCAACTCGATATCAGGGGTGGAATAGTGACACAAATTGGTACATAACTAATAATACCCATAAGAGACAACTGATTTTAGATACATCATAATGCTTCCCAATACAAGATATAATGCATCATAGAAAACCTTAAAAGGAACTCCATCTATTAGAAAACAAAGTATTATAGCACTGAACAACTTATCCTGTAGGTACTCAAAATCAATCTAATATTGGTTAGTCTATTGAAATACCTAATTATTTCTATTCAAAGATATTAGATGACTCAAGAACCGAGAGAAATAAATTATTATTCTCATTTAATAGCATTCAATACCAACAAAACAATGCTCATCTACCTCTTTCCTATGGTATTTTCAAGTTTTGACTACCATTATCTTCAAAGGATCCCCAGATACTCCCTGTCGGGATACCACATGCCCTAATAAATGGACTTAATGAACCAAAAACTTACACTAACAAAACATCCTGAATATATTCTCATGGAAAAGATCATCCAAAATGATAAATAGATGTTATCCATGATCATTCTCTTCTGTGGAGTATACAAGGATGAAATCGATGAAAACCACCCCAAAATTATCCCAGAACTATCTGAAAAATGAATTCATTAACCCCATGAACAAAGCTACATAATTTTTCACACTAAATAATGTCACAATTAACTCATAATTCCCCCGACGACAACATAAATTAGTCTTTTGAATATCTGAATCCTTCACCCAAATCATATGATATCTATACCGTAAATAGATCTTTAAAAACAAACAAGATACTTTCAACTAATCGAATAAATAATTGATGTATAGAAGATTATTTTTGTTCTTAACTGTTATCCAGTTCAAGTGATGATGATCTATACAAAGACACAAACATCAATCACCTTTATTTACAAATAAAACTGCTGAACCCCTATGGTGACACACTTGAAAAAAAAACCTCACTGCAATAGAATGTTGAGATGTACTCACATCTATCATAACTCAGAATGTGTAATCGAATAAAGAGACAATTTTTTCTATAACTTGATCTCAAAATACATCTCCCATGAAGGGAGAAACACTAAAACCTCGTCTAGAAATACATTAGGGTATTCCTCCACAGCCTAGGAAAATTCAAAGTATTGAACCTTTAATGAAATCAATATCAACTCATCCATCAAAGATGAAAAAGATGGAACATTCCTCTAACCCATAAAAGGGTATCGTTCAGCAATAAACATTATTTTCCCTCTATATACATCATAAAACACAATATAATTCCTAAATAAATACGTGATATCCTATAATGAACACAAACAATCCATGTCGATGATGATTTCAAATGGATGTACCCATAAACATAGGAAAACTCCCCAATAGAGGTGATGTCCCATCACAATATCATAGTCTATGTATACTTCATACAAGTAAGATCATCCTCCAACTATTGTATTCAATGCCAAGGGGACTTGAATCCTCTCTACCAAACTTACAAAATCATGGAGAATTTTGGCAATATAAAGGAGTGTGACAGTCTTGAAACAATAAAAAAATGCACCCATGTAGAAAAACAAGCAAAGGGTACCTCAAAAAATTTCTGAATTTCTGGGAGCATGCAACAATAAATATTGAAGCAGGCCACAACCTATTACATGGCCTCTATAACACTACTGATGAACACCTACATAGTTTTTATATACACTCTGAGGATGAGGAGAATCATGGGGATGTACCCTTCCTGCCCCATATCCTCTTTACTGATCCCAAACATGACCACCATAATACTACTATATCGGCTGCAACTACCTCAACAAACAAACATGAAGTGGAACAACAGGAACATACTTATTAATCTGGGAGGCTGGACACTCTCACCACTAATGACCCTAGAATCTATAATAAATAATGTTTCTAGTCCATTAGAATATCTCTGAGAGCTGAGACCCCTAGATAAATGAGATGATAGAGGATATGACCAACTTCTGGATAACCAAAAACTTTTCTATCCTGAAGACTGGGAACCCCATACCATAAATCTGCTTCATGAGAAATCTTAAATACTCTGTTATCATTATGAATCAATTCTAGATAGTTTACTCTCAATAACCAATTCTCTCATCAACACCTCGAGATACATCTTTAGATTATGTAGGGTTACATTTAAATGGATCTTTGTATGAAAATCCTCCTTGAAATGCCTCACCATATACTCCTCAACTTGATGGATGTCTAAAAAATATTTTAGAAGGGTCCTAAAACGGATCATGAACTCCCGCACACTAGAGCTCCTGTAGTGATGCTTAATTAGCTCCGAGTGACTATTTTCCTTCACGGTTGAGGGAAAAAATCTACATAGAATGGGTCTCAGTACATTTAAAAGGAGATTGTAGACTCCTCCCAATCACCAAGTAACAAGAATAGGCACTCCCACTCTACTCCACAATGCTTCATCGTGGCCAACAAATTCCAGTGCTCTTATCGATTATGGAACAAACTAAATGCTATCTCAAACTCCTACAACTATTATTCCATGACTGAATATGAAATGGATTCCTCATACTTCTTCAAACTCTAGTGTGGAAACTCTTAGAGTGTCCTCCTCAAAGTGTTATCTTTGTGGACCTCTACTCTGCAATAATCATCTGGCACATCTTGCTAAACATCTTTAGTGTGAACATGATGTGGAATTCCACTAGCATGTATTCTTGTCATTAGAAAAACATGTTAGAACTTATAAAAAAATAAAATGGAATATTTATCATTAATTAATTATTTTTATTATTTATGGTTTTAACATATCCTAAGGTATTCCCATTCTAATCACAGACATTAATAATAACGATGCATGATCCTTTCCTAGGTCTCCACGCTTCAATAAGTATCACACCATTTACTAGGATTAATAAATATAAAATTATATGAATCAAATAATAGGGGCCCTAAATACATGTTTCTCAACAGGTCTCATGTTTTTACATTGCTTATTATGTTTAGATGGAATTATGCCCTTAAAAACACATTCAACATCACATATTCCTAACTCCAAACTCCATTTTATCCCTCCAAATTTAACCTTTGATACCACTCGATCCTGCCCCCCTCCCCAATAAGTAACCAAAATGTGGGGATAGAGATGGTGATCACTTAATTCCCACCTACAATTGCCTCCGGGTTGGAGAATATCACTGAGATTATAGTAAACATAAAAATTTGATCCATTACCCTCTAAGAGATACATACAGAAGAGAGATATAAGAAGGATAAAATAACCAAAACCTACTCAGACATATATATATATATATATATGAAAACCTAATGAAAAAAAGTAAAATTTCATACACTACTAAACTACTGAAAGGAAAAGTAGAAGTTCCAAAAAGGTAAAAATGGAAGTGTCTATGAAGCCCAAATACCTCTTGCTAAACCCCAAGCTAGTAATATACATCTTCATCACTAGTCTTCTCTAACTGAATTCAAAACATTATATATATATATATAGGGTGATTATAATAGCTTATTCAGTGGGATCCTCACTAGTTTATATCACACAAAATATAAATAGAGCATGTCAAATCATAGTTAACAATTGTGAAACTAACTCATCACCAAAATTGGTATGAAAATTTATAAGCCTCACTATGGATAACTATTATAAAGTAATTTAAATAATATATCATATCATATAATAATAAAACATTGAGGGTACCCCGCATCCACCTCCCAACTAGTATTCCACTCTGCCCCCACAATTCATTTCCTAAGAATCTATCTCCAAAACAAATCCATCACAAAAGAACCTAGGTTGGGCATCTCAACATACACCTCATGCATGACATAACCACACCATCCCAAATCAAAAAAATAGTAACCATGTAGTCCTTGGAATAAAACCTAGCATGTATGATGTATATCAAACATTAGGTATTATAGATCAATCTATTATATCCCATACACTGAGTTAGTACCTAAAGTCATCACAACCTATACATGTTAGACCTATAATAATCCATTGGATATTATATTCAGTAATACATGTGTGTGAAATAACCCCAATATAGAATATCTCTCTACACACATATAAGTGGAAAAATAAACACCATGCGTACCAATAAAAGTAACTTCTTTTATAAGAGAGTGGGGTTGTATGGGTAGTCATCCATCCATGATCCCATCATAATGTTTGTTAAATATACTTCCAAATCCCACTATGTGTCGGTTTCCCAACATAAATGGGTGGGGAAGTGTATGAAATCATAGATTATACATGATATATTATAAATCAAAACCAAACTCTATGAAAACGTATTCATAGACTTCACTATAGCTAATGTCACATGGACTTTCGACTTCCACTTCTAAGACCATATATCCTATAAGCATACAAGAATATAAAATCACTACAATAAATTAATTATTTTATTTTGAGAAACTCATTTTATGTAAATTAATTCATTAACCATTAATTAACCATTTGAAATTATTCCACTTTACATCGAATTACATTACAAATCAAAGTGAATTCCATGACTTTCAGGAATAAGTCTAATCTAAGGACATGGTTTATGAAGATTAACATCTTCTATGAATTTTCATTTCATCATCTACCTACCCTATGGGTTAAACATTTATTATTAATTAGTAGCATCATTTCATATCTAGGTACTCAAGTAAAAAATATCCAAATATACCACCAAGAGGGAACATAAAATCAAGAACCTCCAACTACCTCATGTAATGGGGAATGGAATGCTGATAAACAAGGAACTCATCCATCAGACATTAAAAGGATTCGAAAGTGAGAATATTATCTCTCCCCACTACATAAATGGGTAAGCCCATATATAAATAATCTCTTCACCTTTGGTTCAATCCCTGACACCCACATGAATATAATGTTCTATCCCACCATCATAGATGTCATCTTCTCCCACGTCATCTAGGCCTCCCTACCAATAAACTACAATAGACATCCCAGGATCACCCATACCAATCTCACATCACATCTAAGAATCCCCACCCTGTATCACACAATGGACATCTAGGCTCATACATACCAAGCTTACATCCCAATACTCATATCCAAAGCTCATTAGAAGCATCTAGAATAAACATCCTAGAAAACAGAAAAACGGGACCCTCAAAACAAGTCAATCTACCTTATGAGGAAAATGATCTCTCACGTCTCCAAAATAAGTCACTCAGCATTCTTAATAAATGTGAAACTCGGGCCCTAGATAAACATATATATCACAATACTAGTTTTTCTTCCATCTTTAATAAACTGGGTCATTAATTAACAGGTTTCAACTATGGGAAACCAAAGAAACAAGCTATAACAATCTATTAAAGTGAAATACATGCTCTCAATATTTATTTTAGATTCAAAAAACCAATTGAGGTACCATTATCAATTAACATATATTTTTCTTAATTATCAATATGAATTAACAAACTTTAGGTTCATTATCTAATTTCAATTAAACAGGCACATTGCATTAATTTTATTAACATCAAACTACAATAACATCCAAATTAATTAAAAATACCTCTTTACTCGTAAGAAAATTAATAATCAATTAATCTAGGATTTATATTATTTAAAAATTCCACTTGCTATTCCAAACATAAGAAAACATGATAACAAATAAATTCAAAGAAAGCACACCATATCAAATCATGAAAAAACCCACTATCATAGAACAAAGTAATGACATTGCTAACCTAAAATCACAACCAATTATTTTAATTGGATTAATGTTTACTAAATTAATTCCATTTATATCCAAATGGATAAATCATTTCGATGTTACGATTGCATGTAAATAATGTATAACCATGGAAAACACTACCTAAAAGCAGTCAATGTTCCTCTCATGTGAATGGACCAATGCTACAGATCTCTAATCACATGTACCATAAGAGTTACATCCATATGAGGATGTCACAAAACAACAGCACCATCAATATCCATGATAACCCCCATTAGAAACATGGGTGATCATCATCCATTGCTCGTCCAAATGAATGTGTGGAAAAAAAAATCAAATAAAGGATAAACCACATGCAATGTTGGTAGAAATAACCATGGATAAACACAAATGGAATATGAAATCAATGATTTAATCCACACTTTGAGAGATTTAAAAGCACGAAATGTAGAGATTCTAGAACCCTAGAATAGGAGAGGGAGTGGTGATACATCCATAGGGTTTTTGAAAAAACTAATTAGATTAACCATTTAAATATGTACAACATCATGGATTTACAGAGTTTGTAATAAATTTACACATCATGTAAATGTCGGGCATCAGGGCTCGCCAAAAAAATGAATCACAATTTATAATTTATCCTTGAATACATACACATCATGAACCTTTACTACACTAGTCATGAACCTCACTTAAACAGTGTATAAGGATTACATGGCATGGAATATCTTTTTATCCATAATCTCATTGTCAAACACTTCATGAATTATTCAGAACCTCCTTCGATCATTACTAGCCTCGGGAAAATGCAATGGGTTGGACCATACTGATCCTAGATCTTACCATATATACCTCTAAAAACATTATCATCATCATGAATATAATACCAAATATAGAGGTAAAATAAAATTGGTTGTCCAAACTACAAACATGTGTGATGCCTCTCAATTATCTTTCCACTAGAGGTCCTCAACCACCTCACATAGAGGAAGCATGTGTAAAAAACATGAAACAACCACAACCAAACCAAAAAACCTCTCCTAGGGTATATACTTCTCAAATGATATTAAATCCACAAAAAGAAACAAATGGAAACCATTATATATTCCAATATGATAACAAAACCCACATTATTATAGGAGAAGTGGTATACATTAAACAACATGGGATACCTACTGTAAATCTACAACTTATGTTCCCACTCACTCTCCTCCATGAAATTATACACCAAAAAGACACAAACTAAGGGAATAGATTTCTCGTGTACCATATACTCTTAAATTTTATGGATATCCATAGGACACTCCTAGAAGGTATCAACTTCATAAACATTAACCTCACCCCAATCGATGACATGAGATTTTTGATGGAGATAATGATGGATCTTTGACACATTAAAAACATCGTGTATCCTACACATCTACTAGGGAAGTATTGTTTGATATTCCAAGAATACAACATGAGACAACACCTAAAAAGTACCCAAAATCTAGAGAAAAAACATACTCCTAAGTCCAATCATTCCTTTACTATGCATAGGAGTCACCTTTAAGAGAACATTATCTCCCACATCGAACTCTAGAGGTCTCCTTCTATGATAGAAATATGAATTATGGAGGACCTATGATGCCTTCATCCTCTCATGAATTACTTGAACCATATCATCAATATTATATACTAGTTATAGAATGATAATTGTGGTCTCTTTGACCCTATTCAATTATAATGGTGAATGGGAAGTTCTTCTATAAAAATATTCAAACAAAACCCCACAAATGGTGGAGTAGAAATTATTATTGTAATGATATTCTACCAAAAGAAGGTGCCTCACCCACAAACTCCTGAAATATAAGGCAAAAGAGAACAAAATGTCATTAGGATTATGGATGGTCCACTCTGTCTAACATTATATTTGAGGATGATAAGAAATGTCCAGGAATAGTTGAGAACTAAAATCTTGTTGAAGACGTCTCCACACCCAAGAATAAAAACTAGGATATCGATCAGAAATGATCATCCCAAGGACTATTTGGAGTTGTACCACCTCCTTTATATATTTCTTCAATAAATACTTCAATAATATCGACTCCCTAGTCATTATAAAGTCATATTAATACTTAAAAACTATCCACTATCACCCATATATCAACATAGCCTCCCTGAGATCGAGGTAAATTGGTAAAAAAAATCCACGATATGTAATCCCATCTCCACTAGGGAACATTTAAAGGCTGGAGATAAATCATTAGGAACACAGTGTATGGAATTCACCTTCTGGTAGACCAAAAAACAAGAAACACACTCTGAAACTACATGCTTCAACATAAGCCACCAAAACTGGCCTCTCCAAGATCGGTACATCTTGGTCACATCGGGACATTCTTCCAGAGGAAAACTATGGAACTCCCATAGATCTATATCATGAATATCTAAATTAATGAGATTATTTCCCTAGAAAAATACCCAAGGTTTTACATTCTCAAACCAACCATAATGGGAATCACCTAAAATAACTTAGTCTCTCCAGAACTCCACCTCAGAATCCCCCAACTAGGAATCCTCCACCCACTACACCAAATATGACTGTACTACCATTTGCAAAAGACATATTTTACCCATCCTCTCATATATCAAGATGAATTTCTAAGAGTTCATCCATAACACTATAGGAATCTTTAGATTCATTCACAAACTTACTACATGACTTCCTGTTATGTGAATCGTGTACAATATTCCCTTTTCTAGGCATATAATAAATTTTAAAATCGTAATCCTACGAGAATTCCTTCCCCTAGTTCAGACACAAGTTCATGTCATCATGAGATAAGACATACCTCAGGATCTGAGGGAAAGTGAAAACTAAAAATCACTTGTTGATGAGGTATTTTCACCAAAAATTCAAAGAAAACATCATGGCTAACAACATCATATCATGGTTTGCGTAGTTACTCTCATGGGGACTTAACTGTTGAGAACCATAAAAAACAAATGATTTCTAATGCATCATAATTAATCTCAATCAAATAATAAAATAATCATAGAAAACCAAAAATGAACTCCATCTGCTATAAAATAATGAAATAGAGCACAGAATAACCACTCCTTTAGTTATTCAAAAGTTTTCTAACACTTTTCAATCCAAAAGAATTCCTAATAATATCATTTCAAAGATTTTAGGTGAGTCACAACCTAAAATAAATCATTTATGAACCTTCATTAATATCCTATAAGACCAAGGAACCTAGTCACCTATACCAATATCTTCAGGTTTTTCTAAGACACAACTACCCCTATCTTCTAAGGATGCATAGCTACTTCCCACTTGAACACTATATTCCTTATAAAATGTAATTCATGAGCCCATAACTAACACATTGATAACTTCCTAAATAGTTTCACATGAAAAAGAACACCCAAAATGACATGCACATTCTCGGCATGCTTGTCCTCTATCACGGAGTACACAAGGATGTCATCAATGAAAAACACCTTGAACATATCTAAGAACTCTTTGAACATTTTGTCCATTAACCCCATGAACATATCTATATAATTTATCACACTGAATGACATTAAAATGAAATAATAATTCCAATGGAGACAACGAAAAGCAATATTTTGAATATCCTCATCCTTCACCCACATGTATTGTTATCTTGAAAAAAATAAATCTTTGAGAAAAAACATACTCATTTCAGCTAATTGAACAAATAATCAATTCATTGATGTGGATTGAAATTTTTCCCAGTCACATAGTTCAAGATAGGATAATCGATAACACAAAAAAATCCATCAGACATCTTTAAAAACATGATAAGATCACACCATGGTGACACACATAGCTGAAAAAAACATCTTCAAAAGATCATTGTATTGTACTCACAGATCACGTAACTCGGAAGGATTTGTCTTATACTGAGACAAATCTGGCTATAACTCAATCCCAAACATGATCTTCCATCATTGGGAAATGCTAAAACCTCCCCTAGAAAAATTTGGGTATTCATAAAAAATCCAAAGAAAAACCAGCTACCAAAACATTGAATAACTCAACATCAACACAACCATCAATGAAGATAAAGACAGAACTTTCCCCTAACCCATATGATGGTCTCTCTCCCAAAAAAACAAAATTGTCTCTCTATAGCCATCATAGAAAACAACCTTCTTCCTAAAGAAATCCATGATATCCTACACCAAACATAACCAATCCATGCCTAGGATGATTCAATATGGATATATCTATAAACATTAGAAATATACCCAATAGTTTTGTTTCCCCAGTGCTATCTCATTTTATTTATAAGCATCATACTATTTATCTTAACCTCCAACTATCATAGTCAACGCCAAGGGACCTAGATGCCTCCCTAAATTAGGTCCCAATGCTTTGAAAATGGTTGGTGATATAAAGGAGTGTGTCTCCCTTGAATCAAACAAAGCCTACACCCAAGTAAAAAATAAAAAATTGGTACCTAGAACAATGTATGTATCACTTGGAATGGTAAACTCTAAAGCATGAAGATGAGAATGACCTACTCCACGACTTCTCTGACCCAATTAAAGACCACCACCATTATCTCCCTTTACTCTTTGAGGATGAGGAGAATGTCAAAACTATAATGTATACAATCCATCTCTTCTTTGATGATCTCAAACTAAAAGAACCTATTGATATTACCTCAACTAAAAAATCCACTATATAGGATACTAATGTGAAATAACTATCACACTCTAACGGCTCGGGAAGGTAGGGCACTCTTGCCACTGATGACCTTATCCTCCAAAATAAAAACATGTGTCTCATCCATCGCTATAGGTCAGAAACTCTCACTACTGATGAGGATTCCGACCTACTCCCAACTAACCGAAAACTCTTCTGTCCTTGAATCATGGAACCTCAGACCACGGATCTTCTTCGAGAGGAATCCTAGTGACTCCCCTCTTATAAAGAACCAGGTTTTGATAGCATCCTCTTTATAAACTATTTCTCTCCATAACCTCAAGATATATATTTAACCTAAATTTGGTGACCTTTAATATGATCTATGGGTGAAAATACTTCTCAAAATGCATCACCCCAGCCCTCTTATTTGAAAATATGTTTGTATCATATCGTAGAAGGGTCCTGAAATAGATCTCAAACTCATGTGTGCTAGATCTCCCCTACTGAAGCGTGAGAATAATATATTTAATAGATACCTTCATGGTTATATAAAGAAACTCTAATATTAAATTGTCTCAGAACACATCTAATGAGACTACTGAATTCTCAAGATCACTGAAGAACAAGAACCACCACTGCCTTGCTTCACCACACAACATCATCACAGCACACAAAACTTTGTGTTCCTGCTAATCATGGATCCAACTGAAGGCTATCTTTTCCTCCTCCAACCAGTATTATATGACTACATCTAAAATGGAGAACTCGTACTTTTATATACCCTAGCACAAAAACACTCAGGGTTCCTCTTCCATGTTTCATCACCATCGACCTTTACCCAGTGGTGATCTATTAGTACGTCTTGTTGAACATCTTCTGTGTGAACCTAATGAGGATGTCAACCTATTCTCATTCATAAAAAAACGAAAAACTTTTTATAATTTCTAAAATTTTAATATGGAATATTTAAAATTATTTATTTTTTATCTTATTCAAGGTTTTATCATATTCCATGGTCTACCTATTTCAAACACATGTGGAAATAATATTAATGAATGAACCATTTGTTGACCTCTACCCTGTAACTAGTATTGATACATTTAGTAGACTTAGTAAAATTAAAGATTCATGCATCTGATCATAGAAGTCCCTAAGTACCCATTTCTCAGTCAGTCTCCCATGTTTACATTGGTTACTTAGATTAACAGACACTATTTTCTAACCAACCCATGCAACCTTTCCTGTGGATAACTCTAAACACCATCATATCCCTCAAACCTGAAATTTTTTATACTAAACAATTAGGACCCCCATCACAAAAAGATACCACAATTGGGGGAGATATATGGTGACCACCCAAGTTCCTCCTTCCTTATATCATAGTTTTGTGAATAGATTTGAGGGTATAGTAAAAAAAGAAAATGGGAGTCATTACCCTCTATGAAAAACATATGAAGGAGAGAGATAAGAATGATAAAATAAACAAAACCTACTCCGATGTGTATATATATATATATTTGAAAACATGATATTTCGAAAATTACTAAACTACTAAAAGAAAAAAAATCCATAAAGGTAAAAATAGAAGCAACCACGAAGTCTAAATAGCTCCAGTAGAACTATGAGCTAGTAATATCAAGAGATATCACCAACCATCTCTAACTGACCTTAAAAAAATTATATGTAGGTAAGTATAATATAATATTATAATTAGTAATACCCCCTGGAGCCTCTCCTTAAAAAGATAAAAAAATCATGACAAACAATAGTGAACAATAGTGAAACTAACTCATCACCAAAACAGGTATTCTAATTTCCTAGCCTCACCATGGATATCTCTCATCAGATAACACATAAAATAATGAATGTAATATAATAATTAATCATCTAGGGAACCCTGATCCCACATTACCACTGGTTTTTCACTCTTCCCCAACAACTCACATCCTGAGCTTCACTCTCCATAAGAAATAGGTTCCAAAAAACACTTAGTCTAGCCATTACAATATGCACCTCATGCATCTCATAACCACACTATCCCATATCCTTAATGAAATAGTAACCATATAATTCACAAAATCCACCACAATATATATGATGTATATCAAACATAGGGTATTACAACTGAATCCATTACAGCCCATACATCGAGCAAGTACCTCAATTCATCACATCCTATGTATGTCATAACAATAATAATCATTTTGATAATATATCTAGAAATATATATGTGTTTAATAAATTTAATCCATCACATCCCTATACAAAAATATAGGGGGAAAATAACTATTATCCATACCAACATAAGTAAATACTAAGAGTAATGAGTGGGGCTAGATGGGTAGTCATCCCTCCATCCTCCCACCAAGAGGTTTGGGAAAACACCCTCCAATAGTCCAATAGGTGTCAGTTTCCCAAACAACATGTGTGTTAAGCATATAAATCAAAAAATATACATGATATAATATATCCCACAGCCAAAATGTAGGAAAAACTAATCTTACAATCAATTTCAACTAACTTTACTCAGACTCCCAGCTATCACTACTGTGACTAGTTATCTTACAAGCGCACAATCAAATTAAAGAGATTAAATAATTTAATTCATTTATTTTAAGAAATTATCTCTACATTAATTAATTAATTAGAAATTAATTAAACATTTAACATTATTCCACATTATATTATATTACATTGCGCACCGGATTAAATTACATGCCCTCCAGGTATTAGTCTAAATAAGGAATATATTTTATCAAGATTAACATCTTTTAAGAATTTTTATTCCACCATCTACCAACCCCATTAGTAAAACATTTTTATTCCTTATTAGAATCATTCCATATTATTTTACTCTATAAAAAACTTTCATATGCTACCGCCAATAGGGAACATGTAATCAATCACCTTCAACTGCATCAAGTAGTTGGGAAATGATTGAATATAAATAAGAAACTCATCCTTCATCAATTAAATAGATTCACAGTTGATAATACCATCAATTAATAGGTTCCAACTATGGAAATAGTAAGCAATAGTCTATAACAAGATACCAATGAAAAAACATGCTCTAAACATTTATTCGGGTTTCAAGAAACCTATATAAGTACATTTCTCAATTAAATATTATTATCTTAATTATCAACATTAATTAACATGAATATTTTCCAATAAAAAATTTCCAATTAAACATGCGAATTGAATAAATTTTATTAACATTAAAGGACCTTATGATCCAAATTCATTAAACATTCACCATTATTCTTATGCGAACGAAATATCAATTAATATTAGATTTTTTTCTTTTACCAATCGAATATTATATTCCAAGACTATAAAAACATGCTGACAAATCAAGGAATTGAAATCACACTGCCTATAAAATTATAAGGTAACCCTCTATTATTGTACAAAGAAACAACATCTCTAACATGCGATCAAAACCCATTCTTTAATCCAGATAGATATTTATTAGGTAGATTAAATTTCAATCCCAAGGGATAAATCATACCAGAATTATTATTACATATAAATAAAATAGAAGAAACGATTCCCCTTCCTCAAAATCTATCAAAATTCTTCACATGAGAATAGACTAATGCTACATATTCTAATCACCTCTACCACAATAACAGCACCCATCCAAGGATTTCGTGGCACAGATACACCAAAAAAACAAATATAACCCCTATTAGAAACATGGTTGATCAAAAAATATCACATGGATATAATAATGGGAGGAAAAATAAACCAAACATTGGAGAAACCATAATAAATGGAGGTAGAAATCCCTTTGGATCAACACAGATTGAAAACATAAGACAAGAATCGAGCCCCAATTAAAGGGATATAGAAATGAAGTGAGATATAATGGATGACTATAATGAGAGAGAGATATAGGTTATTAATCTATAGGTTTTTAAAAAAATCAATTTATCTAAAACATTTGATGATGTATATAAATAATTATTTGCACATCATGTAATATATTGACATGTCATGTAAATTTTGGGCATCGATTCTCACTAAAAAATGAATATATGTTTTCTTATTTAACCAATAATAATTATACTTCATGAACCTTCCCTTCAAAAGTCATGAACCTCACTTAAATGGAATCTAAGGATTACATAGTGTGTAATCATATTATTTATAGTATTTAACATCCAACTTTTCCATACTTATTACAAGCCTATTCTAAGTACTAAAAGCCTTAGGAACTCGCAAAGGGGGGGACCATATGGATCTCACACCATACAAAATAAATGGGAAAGATATTTTTCCTTCCACCTTATACATTATTTCCCTTCCATAATTTCTAATTTTTTTACTTTAGATTCGTGGTTCTTCACCCGATCAACTAGATCATGAAGGAATGAACTATTTCGGTTGGGGATTTTTTTTCACCTATAATGAGGATATCATGAGAGACTTTATATATTTCACTATTTTCTATTTCATAAATTTATATTTCTATAGAGAATTTCAAAATTAAAAATTCATTAAATAATTTTTTGAGTGGTTTTATAACACTATTGGTTAGATATTTTCTAGATAATAGTCTCGGGGGTACCTAAGAGGCCTTCGGCCCATGGTTTCTGAGAATTTCATCGAATGGTATAAATCTTGTGAGATATATACTATTATGAATTCTTGTTTTATTTATTTTTTAAATTTTTTAATGATGTAGCTTATGTTACTAGACTTTACTTGAACTATTATGTTTTAGGTAAGAGTTAAAAAACTAGGGTATCTTGGCACGGTAATTGGAGGGAATTGATGGAGAAGTTGATGGGTGTTTATAGATGGTTTAAAGGATTCTAAAGGTAGGCGTTCTATCATACCTACCCATTTTATGTTTAATCATGTTATGGTATAATATAGATCTCCATCATTATCTTAATGAAGGTTCCCCACAATTGAATTCATTCTGATAAATTTCTAACTTAATTAACATAGTATATTACACTAGATGAATTCCTAGGGTCACTGAAACCCCTATTGTACTAGCATCAACCACGAATATAGGCTATAAAAATGACAAATGATTTTCTATGGGATTACTATTCTTATTCCATTATAGGATACTGAGAGGGATTCCTTTCTTATACACTGACTTATAGGACCCTAGGAGGGATTCCACTATTTACCAGCTAGCCTTAAGAATTCAAAGTAGGATGTCTCTCTAGTGTCTTGACCTAGGGGACCTAGTGGGTGCCTGATGTTTGAGATACCCTGATCAAGTACATCGTTTTTTGGAGTAGATTGTATTAGGTGTCACCTTAGAATCTATTCTAAACATTTAATAGTATGTGTATGAGGAAGTATTTGTGTGTTAGGTATTCAGCCACAAATTATATTTTATTCATGCTTTCACATGTTTGTTGTTGGTACATATGTGGTTTCCATAGGTGCTTTTTGTATATCAGATGATGGAACTAATGATACATGATCTTATCAGTATTCCTAGACATATTTCCTAATAGCCATATTTTGAGCCTTTTAATTTTATTTTTTATATATTATTGAAATTCTCATACATACTTCCTAGGATCCTTTCTACGTGCCTTTTTATTTTTATACTAATTTAAATTCGAGATGTACTTGCTAGGATCTAGTTTATTATTCCTTATGAGATAAATGGGTTCCTTTTTAAAAAAATCATTTGATGGGTGAAAATTCCATTTGATTTTTTTTATTCCATGAGTGATACTTTTTATTCCTAATGTGGAACACCTTGGAAAGACTCAATAGGCTATTCATTATACCATGTCTCGGTGATATCATGGTTCCCTTATAGGATTCCAATGATGGGATTGTAGGAGAATGGATCCATATATTCTATTTGTGATAATTGGATTTCCATGTCGGAATTCCATGGATGGACTCATAGGGTGAGTTTTTTATGTATTCCTTAGGTGATACTTGGATTTCCATTTTGAAATTCTATGTACATAATCCTAGGATGGGTTGTATATTTATGTCTTGAGTGATACATGGATTCCCATGTTGGAATTCCATGGAAGGAATCATATGGATATTTCTTTATATACAACTTGAGTGATACTTTAATTCACATGTATAAATTCTTTGTACTAACTCATATGTAAATTGTTTTATGTACACCTTACAAGATACTTGGATTCTTGTGTAGTAATTCCCTGGAAAGACAGATAGGGTGAGTTGTTTATATACTCCTGGATTGATGGTTGGATTTCAACATAGTCATTACTTTTATGGACTAATATGGAGAGTTTTTTAAATATTTATTGAGTGATACTAAGATTACAATAAGTAATTATTTGGATATAATTATAGGGAAGATTAATTATAAGATTCAAAGAGTGATACTTGGATTCTAATTTTGAAATTCATTAGACCTACTAATAGGGAAAAATAATTATTTCATAATTTATTTTCATCATTATTTGGATTCTTTGGTTACATACCATATGTCCTCATTCATTTATATAATGTAATTTTTTATTTATAATATTTCCATATTTTACTTAGAATCCATCTTTATAGTGATTAGAGGTGAGTACGAGTGAACTCAGGCCTTGGACTTGTATTTACCTATGGTGACATACAAAGCTCAGAGAAATTTATAGAAATGAACTATGAACTAATTTGTGATCTTTATTGTCAAGATCAAGATTGACTTAATTATACGTGTACTTTTTGGTACAACATCTGGATCAATTTCCCTTCCATAGGATGTCCAGATGATCTGGATTGCAGACCTAAGCATCAACTAGGGTTGTTGATGCTATTTTTATCACCTTACTCATATATATACATATATACCTATGTATATATATATTTATTTATTTATTTTAATATACATATTTATATAAGAATACAAATAAATATATATAAACATGATAAAACATTTCCCAGTCAACCAGGATCGTAGACCTTGGGATCAGTTAATGTTCAGTTGATTTATTTATAATCTCTCCCGTAGTGATTATTGTTATTATTTTTTATTATCCTGATGGTTATTTAAATTTACAAACACTACTAGTAACTAGATATGTAAAACACCACATTAGTGGTTTCTTAATTATTATTTTACTTACACCCTTCTTAGTCCTCCATTGCACTAGGGTACCCAAGCTGCCATTCAAATGGTTGCAAGCACAATATTTGGGTTAGGCCTGAGATTAATCAAGTATGATGGGTCGAATGTTTATATTGACCATGGTTGTTTGTTCTGGTTTAGAGATTTTAGGAGGTGATTTTACATTTATTTTAGTTTCCTTCATATACTCCCACATGTAAGGTAGGCCCAGTGGGTGAACTGTGTTTTATGTATAATAAGCCCATTAAATCCCTTAATTCCATCCATTTATTATTAAAATATGATTTTAAATTTATTAATTAATTATGTACTCTGATTATTTACTATTGTGTATGATACATAGTTCTTTTTCTTTTTATTTTATGTTGGTATGAGGGAATAGTTTTCCAAATATCACACCCTAGGCCCTATCTACTAATCGATAGCCTCTAGTGTAAAGGGAGGAATTCTTGAAGCCTTTTGACAAAAAATTTTAGATAACTTATTTAGTATCATCCCATTAGGCACATTACAAATTGGTATCATATTTTTTTATTTTTTTATTGTATTAATATTTGGGATGTGGTAGAAAATATTATTATGATTCTGTCAGAACCTATTATGGATATTATAATGGAACGTCGAGAACACGTCTTCCAGTAAGATGGCTGATTTTCCAGGGTTATGGTATTGATGATCTTCTCTGCGATGTCACTATTTTATATGATTTTAACTTTTCTAAAATCACATGTTTTCTAGAGCATATGATTTATTTTTGAATTATGACTCTCATCACGTTTGTGGATCCTAGACAATTATAAAGAGGTCAATGATTGATTTTTATCTCTGGTAATGTGAAGGAAATAAGTATCTCATGCATCATATTTGGCACATAGAATTTACATGTTATAGGACTACCAGGGTGTGATTTTACTGATAACATAAGATATATATTTATAGTGTCAAAAAATTATGAAATGGTGTTTTATGATTTATATATATTTGTTTATATTCTACTCAATTGGTATAACTTATATATATTTCCTTTAGATGGAAGGATATGTGGATATAAGTTGAGACATTCAACGGTGACTCTGATGACATGTTACTCATGTATAGGACGTGTATTGAACCTAGTAGGCTTGTAGGTTATATGATGCCTCTATGTTGGATCCCTTTTAGGGATTTGTTACTCCATTTTTTTAATTTAAAATGTTTGTAAATATCCTTGAATTGTTTTCCTAAATAGCATAGAACGACACACTACTTAACCAAACTGCATTTTTATGGTATGATATGGATCACTGAGATAATGGTGTGTGTGTGTTGATGTACCTTGTAGGCATACATCATACATTGATCCTTTCCTTTTTGACCCTTTATGGTTTTATCTTTTCTTTTATGGTTAACAAGTTGGTTTGTTGTGTATGATGAAGATATATACCTAAATGTTTATTGTGAACTAGACCTTCAGGGGGAATTACAGTATACAAATACCTTGTGAGTGTAAGTTAATCTTTATTTTCTTTGTTATATCATGATAATATAGGTGGAGTTAACTAATGAGAATTTCCAGTGAAGAAGTCCTTTACAGTCTAATGTTTGACTATTTACACCCTCATAGGCCACTGTTATCATTATCTACCCTAAAGAGGGATAACATGTGAATTAGATTCCTTTGGTTGAAATGGGTTCATGGTTGATTACCATTGGATTTGTCATTCTATAGGTTCAATATTTTGTGTTATGTGGTTGTACCTAGTTTCCCCGTTGTGAGACTTGATGAGTTGTTCTAGGTGGGATACTTATAGGCCCTTGGTTTTGAATTAGACCCTTGTAGGACATCATTTCATTTTCATCTATGAAAAATGGAATATGAGGTTAACCTAGGTTTATAGATGCCTTATTAGTGAGTGATATTTTTTAAAAACTCATTTACAACCAATGCATGGTAGGTGCTTGAGTTTTCCAATATAACCATGGTGATTTCTTCTGTTTTTTGAGAAAGCACCAAGAGTGATTGTTTTTTTAGACTAGTTTAAATAGGTTGGACAATTTAGGTTCCTAGACTAGTGAACCTGTGTTTCTAATATTTATAAAGTAGTCATTTTTGGACTATAATATCATGGTAAGAATGAATCAACGTGATATGCAGTCATGGAATAAATCAAGGTATGGGTGAGGTGCCTGATTTGGAAGAGGATTTACAAGGAGCTTCTAGATTAATGAGACTACAATTCGGTGTAGCACTATAAAAATATACTTGTGATAGATTACTCATAGGAATTATTAAGGGGTGAAATTTTTGTTATATCCTAATATAAGAGGGTTTAAAGCCATTCTAGTTATTCTATTCCGGGGGGTAGGGAATAACACATGGTGATCAGGTTCTCTTTTCTAATTATGGAACTATTAGGGATACTCCTAATGTGGGGGTGGATTCATAGTCACTAGTGTGTGACCCTCATGTGAGAAGGTTTATGGGATTTTGATACCAGTTATTAGATTTTTCTTCTCTCATATTACATTAACTACATGGAGATAAGTACCTTTGGATTCATTGGTGAAATCCATGTACAGGTTTGAGCACATACTTGTGAAGAGTGTGATCTTGGGTGTTGATCCTGGAATATGTTATGTAAATACATGGGTAATGGATAATAAATATGTCATTTTTCATGCGGTGGAATGAAAAAGGTGATCGAGAGTAGTTTCCTCATGTGTGATCAAATTATTCAAGTTTAGATATATGATGAATGAATCATTATAATTCTATTGATGTAATTTTATAGTAAATTACAATTGTGGAAGTACCATGGTTCATAATTTAACATCAATTATAAGAAACTATATCTAAGAGAATCATAGGTTGGTTAATAAAAGAAAAAATAACATGATCATATATCGGTTTAGATGATCTTGAGTAAGTGAAATCTTAGTGTTCCATATTCTGATGCGAGAATTGTCTTAGTTTTCAGTGATTAAATCAAAATATGATTTAAGTATCTCTTTGAATCATGTTGGGTGTTCAAAGATTCTATGTGACTATATGTGTTATAATTCATTACCCAGATAGGTTGGGGTATGTTTCTATTTCCTTCTCCATAGATTCGTAGGGATGAGACGTTTCAAGGTTTGGATGTTGTAATGTACCGTATTTTAGATTAGATGGAAAATTTTCCAGATATTTTGAATTGTTTCTCTATTAGAGAATAAGTCATCGTGTGAATCAGAAATCAGAATTAGGTGATGAGTTATGAGTGTCTAAATATAATATTTTCAGATGTGGCTTATATTTTGATGGATATACCAGGGGTTCAGGAAAAATCCATAGAAAGAATGGTACGATAGGCTCCAAAAATTAGTTTTTTTTTAGTATTACACACTGAGTTTTATTTACACAACATGAATTGGTTTCATGGTGTGTGAACCGGGGTGGATTAAAAACATCATGGTTATGCACTTGGACCAAGGAATAAATGACATGTATCTTTTATACATCATGAAACTATTACAAGATCTGTAATAGTTGTACGCCTTGAAATAGGTGGGTTTGGTTTTATTAAATGAATCATGGGGGATCCTCCACCATTTTTTCATTGGGAAATAGGAGGGAATTACTAATGCCTCTTAATAAAGATCCTCCCCCTCTCCCTCCATTCTTCATCGATCATGGATGTCTCGTGTGAGATTTCATGGAACCAGTGGGTAATCTACTATATTTACTAATCCTGGGTGTACCCAGGCTAACATGTGAAGCTACCAATCAACCATGTCACCAAAATTCCATAAGAATTTACCATTTTTCATACACCCTTATACCAGAACTCTCGACGTATCCTTCGATATTACACTACAGCCGACATGTTACTCCCCAATTACGGTTTCCTTCTCCCAGCTACTTGCTCCCGCAGCTCCCTGATTAGGGTTTCCTTCTCCCAGCTTCTTCCTCCCATAGCTCGCCTTCAACGACGGCCTTACCAACACCAGTCTTCCAGCCTAGGGTTTCCCTATTCTAGTGACTACCATGGAGAACTGTCCAACGACATCCACCATCTCCTTCCCGGGACAGACTGAGTCTACTGTCCTTACAATCCATGATTCTCCATCATCTTCCTTGTAACAGCCCGAGATTTTATGAAAAATATTCTTTTTTATTTCACTAATGTCTTGTGTTGTACGCTACACCAAAAGGAGCTTGCACAACACGCATCCTTGACTTGCCTTGCATTACACGCAATCGCAACCTTCCTCGATAGCGTGTGTGGTACGTAATACTGAGTTTCACGAAACAATGATATGCTATTAAAATATTATCAAAACTAGCCGTTATGAATAGTAATAACCACTTTTTAAATTTTAGAAATTTTAAAATGGACTTCATTTTTGGATTCGGAGTATCGAATTTAGCCTAAGATGAAATTTTGGTACTTTTCGGATAACTTTCATATTCTGATGAATAGTGAAAATTACTAAATTATAATTAAAAACAACTTTTTAATCAAAATAATTAATAGTGATAAATCATTAATTTGAGTGGTTTTAAAGTATATTTAGAATATATTTTTACAATTTAATACAATGTTGGTCATTGGATGTAATTTCAAATTTAAACTAGACATAAACAAGTGTCAATCTTTTGATAGATATTGTTTCTTAAAAACACGCTATTTGTTTTAACAGCGGGATTTAATTATAAAATTAATTAATGCAACTTTTATGTAATGAATTTGGTAAAATAGACTTCATTTTTGAATTCGGAATATGAAATATAGCTTGGGATGAAATTTTGGCACTGTTCTGAAAAACATCAATTTTTGATGAATAGTGAAACTACTAAGTGGTAGTTAAAAAACTGAATTTTTCATAAAACTTAATTTTACCGCTTCTGTGAATGGAATTTCAAAAATCCGAGAGACACAGTTGATGTCAGTAAGTAAAATGTGGTTCAATGAGATAAAAATAATTTTTGGTGAATAGTAACTTTTTACTTTTTTTTACCGCGGTTAATAGTAAATAGGGTAACAAAGGGTAAATATGATATTAATATTACCCTAACACATGTCCTAATTCTATTGGATAAGTGTAATTCGACCAAAAACAACCTTATGAATAAAATATGACCATTTAGGCCCACTTGGATTAGATTAGGACATTTATTATTAATTTATTTAAAGAAGGGTTAAAATAGTTAAAATCAAAGTTTAATAAGTAAATCATTTTTAATATGGGGTTATACATAAGATAAATTCGACTATAAATATTCATTAGAAAGCTAAAACGATTTCCTACATAAGGGTATTTTATTTGTAATTTTTTAGACATTAAATAATTTAATTTATTTATGACACAATGATGATGCAGTAATTATCTTATTAATGAAATATTGACATAATTGATGTTATAAACACAAAAATAAATGTAATTTGAGACTTTTTATGAATTAAACTAATTTTCTAGGTTACTATGATATATTAATGTTGATTTAATCAACTTGGTTCGAACATATAATTCTGTTATGACTTTCACAAAAATCATATATCAAATAGTGTCAAAATTGACACAAAATAGTTTTTAAATCAAATATTATATTATTAATTGTTATTTTATTCCTAAAAATCTAAGGTTCGGCCAAATTACTTAGATAAGGATATATATATTAATAATAAACAATTTGGGGTTCGTTTGGCATGTTATAGTAAGTGTATTAACCATATAGTGAAAGAAAACAAAAAGACACGGTAAAAGTTAAATTAAATAACTTAGAGTTAAATATAATTGATAAGGTTAAAATAATACCCTAAACTTGTTTAAATCCTATTGGTTGATAGGATTTCGACCCATCCCCACTTTAACTTCGAAATAAGACCCTTTTTAACCATTATAAACCGATTTTGACTTTAATATAAAATAATATTTTGAGATATTCCTAAGGTGCCCCTCTCCTCCCTTATAAAAGGGCACCTCCTCCCCCTCCTCCTCACACCAATTTGAGCACTCAAGCTCGGCCAACCCCTGCCATTTTCTCCTATCCACTTCCCTAGAATAATCCTAGAGGTCCTGGTCTTCTCCAAAGACCAATCTTAGTTCCTTAAGTGGAGGATTCAAAGAGGCGTTCCAAAGAAGAGGTAATATCCATTACCGATCTTTTCAATTTCTTTCTTCTTCAACTTCTTCTTCTTTAGTTGTTTCATGATAAAGTAATAACATCAGTATTACTTACATACTGATATGTTATTATAAATATGAACCAACCCTAATTCACCTTCTATCCATCCTACGGAAAAATGAAATCACCGCGCGTGCGTACGTACGGAATACCGTCTCCACGCCGTGGTGTAATCTATTTTTAACCATCACCTTACAAGGATGGGTATAATGGTGTAATGAGTAACTATATATGATTATTATGAAGTAATATTGATACTGAAATAATATATATATACTCCAATACAATTCCACGATCATAGGAACGATATCATCACTCGTGCGTACGTACGGAATACCGTCTCCACGATGTGATGCGACTCGTTCTACATGATCTTCATTTCATAATGATTATATAAATGAATTGAATGAATGAATATGGTATATACTACACTAATACCATTCTGGAAATGAATTATCTATAACCTAAAGATAAGAATAAGAATTTATTCAACAAAACACGCATAAGAACAAAAAGTTATAAAGACCCGAGTAACAAGTAACAATGAAATATTACTAACAAGAAGCTAATAATATGACCATATATGATATCATATCAATATGTATGATTCTGGAATAAGTCAATAACATTATTTAAACAATTATACAGGAGCTTCGGACACGTACAAAGCAAATCGGACCTAAGGTAAGGGAAATATCACAATCTCATTTTTATCCGAGATTGTTTATTCGTAAGTATTCACTGGGGTGTATTTTATCATCCACATCCATGTTTCATCAATATGTAATATTATTTCCATCCACCTACAATTGTTTAAATCTATTTTTACCCTTCGGTGAGTTTTTAGTAATATCTATGAAAGGAATCTTTTGTCGTACGAGGTACTTTTTGACTTTTCCGACAAAAGTACGAAGAATGTTTTTTTTAACTTATACGGCACGAACGGATTTCTAATGTTTTATAAAGCCTTATTTTCATGAAGCTTCCTCTAAAAGATTTCATGACTATTTTCAATAAAATCTCTTTCTTTTAAAATTGCATGATGTTTTGTGAAAAGAAATTGATTTTGAAGAAGAAAGGATATTTTCCTCAAGAATTCAATTCAAGTGTTTTATCAAAATTATTTTCCATCTAAGATAATAAAGGGTTCTGTTTCTATCCATATTTTTACATTGATTTAACTATGTTGTGATGGAATTATGTTTATGAATTATTTTATCTTATATGAATTGATTTATGATGTCATGATGTTTCAAGAATCCCATTTTTGTTACATGTGTTATGCGATGATGTATGTTTTATGATTATGTGGCACACATAAGAAAGGATTCATTATAAGATGGGTGGGACCTATATCTCCCTCCAATGCATTGGGTAATGATTTTATATCTCATGAGATAGACATGGCTGGAATGGTAGGTTATACCGGTTCAGTGAAACAGGACTGAAACGAGGGTTACTCGATTCAGAAAGGGACTTTGTCCACTAAGATAGTCTTGGCAATGAGTCTTGACTAACAAGAAATGATTCTCTATGATTATGTGTGAATGCCACAAAGTTTCATGTTTTATGTTATGATTATTGTGATTACATTTCACTGCCATGATTTACCCCATGTTATGAAATTATGATCTCTTTTGTAGGTTAAGATTTCCAAAAGTTATGTGCTTATGTATATGATGTGATTGATATTTCTTTTGTTTACCCTTACTGAGCATTTGAGCTCACCCTTTTATGTTTTCTTTTCCCCAGGATATAAAGAAAGGTTTTAGGTATAAAAAAAAGAAGATCTTTATGGGAGATGTTGAAGATCTTTCACCACGATTAGAAGATTATATTCCGAGTTTCCAAAGACACTAAACTATTACGGTCCTTGTGTGTGTGTTTTTGTTATGTACTAAGTATTCCGCAAATGTAATGTAATGTCCATGTACGTCAAGCTTAGGGTCTCTACAGTTGGTATCAGAGGAAAGGTTTAGTCAACCTTTGGAAACTAGGATGCGAAAACGTTAGTGAGATCCCTAGAGATATTTCTAAGGTATGTCTAGGGATGTCCCTAGGGATAAGTATACGTATAGGTTATAGTAATAGAATTACGCTAACAATCATAGAATTAAACCTAAGATGTTGGATATTGAAGGTACTCCCCCTTTATTATGTTGTTTTCCCTAGCATGATTTTTGCCTCTCACACTATTCTTTTTGGGTTTTAGACGATGGCTGGAACCCGAAGGAACCGTGTTGATCAATGCAATGGACAATGCAATGATTGCCCTCCTGAACAAACAAATGTTATGGGAGATGGAGTGAAAAAACTTATTGCTATACTTACACAAGCTATGAATCATTCTGGACTTCCAAATGAGCAGAGAAGGGAACAATATTCTATTGAGTCCTTCATGAGGCAACGTCCACCTTCTTTCAGTGGGTCTTCTGATCCACTTGTGGATGAACAATGGATCAGTACTACTGAAAAGATATTTTCAGTTCTTCAATGTTCTGAACATGATAAAGTCATCTTAGCAGTATATCGTTTGGAAGGTGAAGCTGATCAATGGTGGAATCTTATCAAGAATACGAGGCCAAGAGATGAAATTGAGTCCATGGAATGGGACGAGTTCAAGAACTTGTTTTTCAGTAAGTACTTCCCTCGTATTCTTCGAACAAAGATGGAGAAAGAGTTTCTTGAACTGAAGCAAAGGGACGATGAATCTGTTGGTACCTATGAAGCAAATTTTACAAGACTTGCAAGGTATGCTTCTGGAATTATCATCCAACCTGAAAGTAAAGTTGATCGATTTTTCAGTGGCTTAAAACCAAGTCTTCGAAGGGCATTAGCTATAAGAGACTTCAGTAGCTATGAAGAAATTGTGCGTTGTGCTATCAAGGTAGAAATGGAAGTTGGTGTTACATATCCATCTCATGGTTTTGACAAGAAACGAAAGATGGAGTTCAAGGAGAAATCTCAGAATAATGGTGAAAAGAAGATGAATGTTTCCTTATGCACAAAGTATGGAAAGAAGCATGGTGGAGATTGTCTTAAAGGGACTAGAAAATGTTTTAAGTGTGGAAAAGAAGGTCATCGAGCAGCTGAGTGTCGAAGTAATGGAAAAAGGGTTTCTAATGATGTGAATAAAGCAAACACTGCAGAGAACGCACCACCAACACTTCAATGCTTCAAGTGCAAGGAAATGGGGCATTATGCTAATAATTTCCCTAATCCAAGGGTTAGTGATGATCAACATGAGCAACAACTGAAGGCAAAGGACAAAGGGAAATCACATGCGATCACTATTGGCAATGTTGAATATGAAAACGATGTGGTGGAATGATTAAGTGTTTATGTAATGGGATTCCAAAATAATGTTGTATCATTGAGTATTGCAATATTTATTGATGTGGTATTCAAAGTGATTGAGATATTTTTTGGAAATAAGATAATATGCGCATAATGAAGACGAGAAAATGAAATGTTTAATAGTATTCGTGAGCTCATGATTGGTATAAGGACTAAGTGATATCATGGTTTGAGTATATAGAATTTTGAGGATTTTGGTATGTGGAAAGTGTTAACTTTTAACTGCACTCATGTTTTCACTAAGGTATTCAAGAGAATACACGATTAAGGACTTTGAATGTTTGGAATGTGACCAACAAGACATATCTTATGATATGTGGGGATCAACGACAGTATTAAATCTCTGGTAATCGTTGTCACTATATTATGAGAGTGGACTGCAGTATTATGTATAAGCCTAAAGATTAGACTGGATTATGTTGGACATAAGTTAGTATTGTTTAAGGATATAAGATTTTCAATATTATTGATGGGATGTTATAGTAACGTAGTTTTAGAAAAAGGACAACCTGCAGGACGGGCGACAGCCCATCGCTTCGGACAAGGCTGTAGGAATAGAACCCACAACCGAAGTGCGACTGGCCCTTATCGCCTACCACTGGCCTACAGGAAGTCCCTGTTTAGTAGAAAATAGTTTTATTATATTAAGCAGTATGATATATGAATTATAAGTCCATTTTAGGAACTATATATGATTAATCTCACTATAGATCGACTTATGTATATAAATTTTGCTAACCTTTTGAGACAGATGGAATGACCCGTCATTCTATCACATGATCTGCTAACACTTCACGAATAACAAATTCAACTTCATTTATTTAAGAGATGAAGTGGAAATTGTTAAAGTCACGAACAACAGTGAGATTGTACCAAAATAAAGTAAGTATTTATTCTAATTCAAATTCTTTAACTTTAGGGAAATGATCTTGAAAACCAAAAATGTTGTCCTAGTTCTCTTATACCTGATGAATCAGATGGTACCTTAGATCGTCACAAATTTATGGATTTGTGATTACTGGCTTTTCCATAGCCATGTTCTCTACCACTCTCCATCAGAACATGATGGTTAGATTTCTCTTCCATATCCATATTTTCACCTATATGGAAACCCAGTGATTAGTTTATTTGGGTAATCGTTACATTTCATACTTTAGTTTTTAAAGCCCAAGTTTTGGTATTCCTTTTTACGATGTGGGTTTCTATTAAAGAAACTTTCGAATAGTAAACCATTTATAACCCCGACGAATTTCGAGGGCGAAATTCATTTTAAGGGGGGTAGAATGTAACAGCCCGAGATTTTATGAAAAATATTCTTTTTTATTTCACTAATGTCTTGTGTTGTACGCTACACCAAAAGGAGCTTGCACAACACGCATCCTTGACTTGCCTTGCATTACACGCAATCGCAACCTTCCTCGATAGCGTGTGTGGTACGTAATACTGAGTTTCACGAAACAATGATATGCTATTAAAATATTATTAAAACTAGCCGTTATGAATAGTAATAACCACTTTTTAAATTTTAGAAATTTTAAAATGGACTTCATTTTTGGATTCGGAGTATCGAATTTAGCCTAAGGTGAAATTTTGGTACTTTTCGGATAACTTTCATATTCTGATGAATAGTGAAAATTACTAAATTATAATTAAAAACAACTTTTTTAATCAAAATAATTAATAGTGATAAATCATTAATTTGAGTGGTTTTAAAGTATATTTAGAATATATTTTTACAATTTAATACAATGTTGGTCATTGGATGTAATTTCACATTTAAACTAGACATAAACAAGTGTCAATCTTTTGATAGATATTGTTTCTTAAAAACACGCTATTTGTTTTAACAGCGGGATTTAATTATAAAATTAATTAATGCAACTTTTATGTAATGAATTTGGTAAAATAGACTTCATTTTTGAATTCGGAATATGAAATATAGGTTGGGATGAAATTTTGGCACTGTTCTGAAAAACATCAATTTTTGATGAATAGTGAAACTACTAAGTGGTAGTTAAAAAACTGAATTTTTCATAAAACTTAATTTTACCGCTTCTGTGAATGGAATTTCAAAAATCCGAGAGACACGGTTGATGTCAGTAAGTAAAATGTGGTTCAATGAGATAAAAATAATTTTTGGTGAATAGTAACTTTTTACTTTTTTTTACCGCGGTTAATAGTAAATAGGGTAACTAAGGGTAAATATGATATTAATATTACCCTAACACATGTCCTAATTCTATTGGATAAGTGTAATTCGACCAAAAACAACCTTATGAATAAAATATGACCATTTAGGCCCACTTGGATTAGATTAGGACATTTATTATTAATTTATTTAAAGAAGGGTTAAAATAGTTAAAATCAAAGTTTAATAAGTAAATCATTTTTAATATGGGGTTATACATAAGATAAATTCGACTATAAATATTCATTAGAAATCTAAAACGATTTCCTACATAAGGGTATTTTATTTGTAATTTTTTAGACATTAAATAATTTAATTTATTTATGACACAATGATGATGCAGTAATTATCTTATTAATGAAATATTGACATAATTGATGTTATAAACACCAAAATAAATGTAATTTGAGACTTTTTATGAATTCCACTAATTTTCTAGGTTACTATGATATATTAATGTTGATTTAATCAACTTGTTTCGAACATATAATTCTGTTATGACTTTCACAAAAATCATATATCAAATAGTGTCAAAATTGACACAAAATAGTTTTTAAATCAAATATTATATTATTAATTGTTATTTTATTCCTAAAAATCTAAGGTTCGGCCAAATGACTTAGATAAGGATATATATATTAATAATAAACAATTTGGGGTTCGTTTGGCATGTTATAGTAAGTGTATTAACCATATAGTGAAAGAAAACAAAAAGACACGGTAAAAGTTAAATTAATTAACTTAGAGTTAAATCTAATTGATAAGGTTAAAATAATACCCTAAACTTGTTTAAATCCTATTGGTTGATAGGATTTCTACCCATCCCCACTTTATCTTCAAAATAAGACCCTTTGGAACCATTATAAACCGATTTTGACTTTAATATAAAATAATATTTTGAGATATTCCTAAGGTGCCCCTCTCCTCCCTTATAAAAGGGCACCTCCTCCCCCTCCTCCTCACACCAATTTGAGCACTCAAGCTCGGCCAACCCCTGCCATTTTATCCTATCCACTTCCCTAGAATAATCCTAGAGGTCCTGGTCTTCTCCAAAGACCAATCTTAGTTCCTTAAGTGGAGGATTCAAAGAGGCGTTCCAAAGAAGAGGTAATATCCATTACCGATCTTTTCAATTTCTTTCTTCTTCAACTTCTTCTTCTTTAGTTGTTTCATGATAAAGTAATAACATCAGTATTACTTACATACTGATATGTTATTATAAATATGAAACAACCCTAATTCACCTTCTATCCATCCTACGGAAAAATGAAATCACCGCGCGTGCGTACGTACGGAATACCGTCTCCACGCCGTGGTGTAATCTATTTTTAACCATCACCTTACAAGGATGGGTATAATGGTGTAATGAGTAACTATATATGATTCTTATGAAGTAATATTGATACTGAAATAATATATATATACTCCAATACAATTCCACGATCATAGGAACGATATCATCACTCGTGCGTACGTACGGAATACCGTCTCCACGATGTGATGCGACTCGTTCTACATGATCTTCATTTCATAATGATTATATAAATGAATTGAATGAATGAATATGGTATATACTACACTAATACCATTCTGGAAATGAATTATCTATAACCTAAAGATAAGAATAAGAATTTATTCAACAAAACACGCATAAGAACAAAAAGTTATAAAGACCCGAGTAACAAGTAACAATGAAATATTACTAACAAGAAGCTAATAATATGACCATATATGATATCATATCAATATTTATGATTCTAGAATAAGTCAATAACATTATTTAAACCATTATACAGGAGCTTCAGACACGTACAAAGCAAATCGGACCTAAGGTAAGGGAAATATCACAATCTCATTTTTATCCGAGATTGTTTATTCGTAAGTATTCACTGGGGTGTATTTTATCATCCACATCCATGTTTCATCAATATGTAATATTATTTCCATACACCTACAATTGTTTAAATCCATTTTTACCCTTTGGTGAGTTTTTAGTAATATCTATGAAAGGAATCTTTTGTCGTACGAGGTACTTTTTGACTTTTCCGACAAAAGTACGAAGAATGTTTTTTTTAACTTATACGGCACGAACCGATTTCTAATGTTTTATAAAGCCTTATTTTCATGAAGCTTCCTCTAAAAGATTTCATGACTATTTTCAATAAAATCTCTTTCTTTTAAAATTGCATGATGTTTTGTGAAAAGAAATTGATTTTGAAGAAGAAAGGATATTTTCCTCAAGAATTCAATTCAAGTGTTTTATCAAAATTATTTTCCATCTAAGATAATAAAGGGTTCTGTTTCTATCCATATTTTTACATTGATTTAACTATGTTGTGATGG
The DNA here is from genome assembly GCA_963277665.1 of Viscum album. NCBI lineage: Eukaryota > Viridiplantae > Streptophyta > Magnoliopsida > Santalales > Viscaceae > Viscum > Viscum album. The sequence continues at coordinate 396,317,050 of OY728162.1, read as the reverse complement.
AATTATGTTTATGAATTATTTTATCTTATATGAATTGATTTATGATGTCTTGATGTTTCAAGAATCCCATTTTTGTTACATGTGTTATGCGATGATGTATGTTTTATGATTATGTGGCACACATAAGAAAGGATTCATTATAAGATGGGTGGGACCTATATCTCCCTCCAATGCATTGGGTAATGATTTTATATCTCATGAGATAGACATGGCTGGAATGGTAGGTTATACTGGTTCAGTGAAACAGGACTGAAACGAGGGTTACTCGATTCAGAAAGGGACTTTGTCCACTAAGATAGTCTTGGCAATGAGTCTTGACTAACAAGAAATGATTCTCTATGATTATGTGTGAATGCCACAAAGTTTCATGTTTTATGTTATGATTATTGTGATTACATTTCACTGCCATTATTTACCCCATGTTATGAAATTATGATCTCTTTTGCAGGTTAAGATTTCCAAAAGTTATGTGCTTATGTATATGATGTGATTGATATTTCTTTTGTTTACCCTTACTGAGCATTTGAGCTCACCCTTTTATGTTTTCTTTTCCCCAGGATATAAAGAAAGGTTTTAGGTATAAAAAAAATAAGATCTTTATGGGAGATGTTGAAGATCTTTCACCACGATTAGAAGATTATATTCCGAGTTTCCAAAGACACTAAACTATTACGGTCCTTGTGTGTGTGTTTTTGTTATGTACTAAGTATTCCGCAAATGTAATGTAATGTCCATGTACGTCAAGCTTAGGGTCTCTACATTCCTCCCTCCTTAATCTCATTCTACATCAGTTTAATCCAATACTAAGGTCATATTTCCACTCATTGTCTCAGCCCATTATTCATCGATGTCGAATTCTAGATTCCGACTTCTACCACTGATCTGTAGATAAGGGATTTCTGATTTCTTCTACTGCATCATTGTCTACAGAAACCGTCTACTACACCTACTACTACCAAAACCGGCAACCCTATTCCACTATGTCAGCTAATGGAGGACCAAGGGATGTTGTGAAGAACTGACTTTACACTATAACTTTGAGCTTTACCATGGTAAAGCATTCCTCACACCCGCTTCGTGAATCCATTCACCATCACCAAAATCTGTTATTTTCTTTGAAATTAACTCTTCTAATTCCTTTACAGAAATTGACTAAGGGTCAAAATGATTCCTAAGCGCATATTAAATCAGCTCCTGCATCCTGCATATGGTTTGTTCTCCTCTGTATATTCTCCATATTATTTATCTCTGCTTTGTAGTTCTACATTTCAATTTCATCTGACAATTTCTCCAGAGTGTTTTACAATAGAGTTCATTACGGTAGGTCGGTTCTCATAATTGTTTGGATAATTATTCAGTTCTCTCGTATATATATATATTCTTTCTACATCTGAATTTTTCAATGCACCTTTGTTATACACATTTCCATTTTTTCTACAATTAGAACATAAAATTCATTTAATCTCATAAATTTTGTATCAATTGAAATTATATGAAGATTTCTTATAAACAACTGTGTTAAAATTACTTAGTTATAACTATAGTCATATTGATTACTTCTCCAAAGGATTCCATACAAAATTGTTTCCATGTTTATCTTATACATGATTTTTTTCAGATTTCATATTGCATATTTCTCATACTTAACCTTTTGTAGATTGCTTATAAATAACAGTTTTCTTATAAATATTTGTTTGAAGATTTATTATACATAATATTTTTATTATACATAATTATTTTCAGATTATCTATTATAGATTGTTTTCATATTTCATATTCAGTTGGTGTTGTTATAACATAAATGTTTAGTTTGTATGTGTCTTAAATGTTTTCATGTAGCCATAATAATCTACTATATATATACTAGAAATACCAAATTTGGGTTCCTTTATAATACTAAAATTCATTATTCTAATGAACTATGTGCTACTGAACCCTTTATAGTTACAAATAGCTCTTTAGGGCCACTGGCACAACAACTGGTCTTCACCATTATACATATCTAATCCGGTCAACAAATTTCACAGGTAGATCCATATGAAGTAATATTTTTTTCACATTTTTGTGTTCTTTTGTTTTTATAAATTCACTAAAACAATCTACAATATTTTATAATCCATGTTTGCTATGAATTTTCTTAAAATTTCTAATGCATATCTACTTTTATGATTTAGAAAAAATAACTAAATGCTTACAGTCAGTTTGAATATCTGCATTCCCTACCAGCGTTGTTATATTCCTCTTTTACCACATCATATCATATAACATCATTAATGCTAATTTATTTATTTCAATAGCTAACTTTCCCTTTTAATAACATGCAGCCTTTTTGCAATGTTCATTTCAATTTCATAAAAACTATTTAATTTCATGCTTAATAAATTTTCATGTTGCCTTCCCAATTTATATTTCACTCACTCTTCTGAAAAATATGCATAGTATGATTTTATGGAAAACTTGGAGGATTATATCAAATGAAAACCAATACGAACATGCAATCCCCTCCCATGTTTTTCTTATACATTATTTTTTTTCATATTTCATATTGCATATTTCTCATACTTAACCCTTTGTAGATTGCTTATAAATAAAAGTTTTCTTATAAATATCTGTTTGATGATTTCTTATACATAATAGTTTTATTATACATAATTGTTTGCAGATTTTCTATTGTAGATTGTTTGCAGATTTCATATTCAGTGGGTGTTGTTATAACAAAAATGTTTTTTTTTTCTGTGTCTTAAATTTTTTCATGTAGCCATAGTAATATACTATCTTTATACTAGAAATACCAAAGTTGGGTTCCTTTATAATACTATAATTCATTCTTCTTATGAACTATGTGCTATTGAACCCTTTACAATTATAAATAGATCTTCAGGGCCACTGGCACAACAACTGGTCTTCACCATTATACATATCTAATCCTGTCAACAAATTTCAGAGGTAGATCCATATGGAGAAATATGTTTTTCACATTTCTGTGTTGTTTTGTTTTTTAGAAATTCACAAAGACTGTCTACAATATTCTTTAATCCATGATTGCTATGAATTTTCTTAAAGTTTCTAATAAATATATTCTTTTCTGATTTAGAAAACACAACTAAATAGTTTCGGTCAGTTTGAATAACTTCATTCCCTACCAACGTTGACATATTCCTCTTTTACTACATCATATCATATAACGCCAATAATGATAATTTATTTATTTCAATAGCTAACTTTTTCTATTAATAACATGCATCCTCTATGAAATGTTCATTTCAATTTCATAAAAACTGTTTAATTACATACTTAGTTAATTTTCAAGTTTTCTTCCCAATATATATTTCATTCACTCTTCTCAAAAATATGCATAGTATGATTTTATGAAAAACTTGGATGATTATATCAAATGAAAACCAATACAAACATGCAATCCCCTTCCGCATTTTTCTTATACATGATTTTTTTCAGATTTCATATTGCATATTGCTCATACTTAACCCTTTATAAACTATTTATAAATAACAGTTTTCTTATACATTTTTGTTTGAATATTTCTTATACATAATGGTTTTATTATACATAATTTTTTGCAGGTTGTCTATGGTAGATTGTTTGCAGATTACATATTCAGTTGGTTTTTTTATAACATAAATGTTTAGTTCACTCGAGTTCTCCTTAGTTTATCTCAATATAGTTATTTAAAAATTTTGTACACTAAATTTTTCATTTCTGTTCAATGGTGATTCGTGTCTCTATTTTTATATTCTGTTTCAATAGTGACATCATAATGATTGAATTTATATTCATATTATTTTTATTTTTATTTAAGAATTTACTGAAATTTTTTCTTCTTATGGAAGTATTTTTTAATCTCTAGGTAGATGAAATTATAGCCTGATTACCAAAAAAACTATAACTGGCGTGATAGATAAATTTACAATTCCATTTCAACACATCATCCATATTCTAAAACTACATGAAACTCCTTGAGATCTACTCATCTGAAGGTTATAGAGGTAACATCCATTCCTATAAATTTATTTCAAGACACCCATATCCTTTATCCTACTATTATTCAAATGATAGTGATACATTCATAATGCGAAAGAGGATGGAAGCCACAAGAATGACCAAAACCATGTTGTAAAAGAATTTTTCATGGATGATGCAATGGTGCATAATAGTAGGTTATTTATATTGTTTTCCTATTGGATCATTTATGACTATATCAAATTACAAGTTCAATCGTCCCTTCCAAAGTAAAATCCTCTTGCATGCCTCCATTTTACTTCATATTTCTAGATTATAAGGAACATTTCTTAAAATAATTTAAGAGTAGCAGATTGTGAAGATATTAATAATCTTGGGATCTTGTGAGTTATTGGATTATATGATGTATCATATTGTTTTCATGATTTATTTATTCATGTATTGTAATTGATCAATATATAGTATACATTTTGACATTGATTTGTGATAATATCAAACATTTACTGGGAAATATTGTCTCTTCCTATGCTTAAATGACACAAAGTGTGTTGCATCAATCTTAAGGCACCTTCCACTGCCCACTATATTCTCTTTTTAAACCTGTTTCTTTCAACTGATGGTTTTTGAACTTTAATTGTCCATTCATAGAACATATTTCTTTATTCTAATAACTACATTATACTTAATAATGATTAATAATTTCATGGAATCATCTATGTTTTTCTATGATTTGTGTTTCTGTCGTTATTTGTGGATGTTAGGGGACAATAACTTCCATTTTGCAAGTGGAGATGCATTTGGGGCCTACCAAGGATCGTTAAATACTACATTGTGGCCATAATTTCCTATACCCCTTATGATTATGTGGTACATAAATCCACACGTATTGTGTGAAATTCCATTTCTCAAAAGTTCACATTTCATAAAAACTTTTTTTCATAATTTTAGGATCTATTTCAATATTTTCTTTAAATCTAAGGATATCAATGTGTTGAATTTGAACAATATGAAAATGATATGTGTGGATGAATAAGGTAAGGGTCAGTTTGAAAACACATTCTGAATACTGCTTATAGCACTTATTCATGTTTGAATTTATAATGTATGTTTCCTACCCAAAATATATTTTCTTACTGCTTCAAGCATGCTATGGTCAAATGAAGTTAGTTCTATGTGAAATGATATGTGATATGTGTGAAATGAATCATTTTTATAATTATAACAGGCTTGAGTTGGTTTAAAAAATATTTTATTTTTTAATAATTTTGAATGATGTTTGACACCATTGTTATCCCATAATGCATTTTTCACATTCCACTAATAACTACAATATTCATAATATTGATATTACTTTCATCACATAGTTGTTTATGTTTTATATTTGATTTTTGTTGCGGTCATTGTTTATGGATGGTGGGGACAGTACATGCCATGTTCCATGTGGAGAGGCATTTGGGTCCTATTTAGGATTGTTAAATACAACCACATGGCTGGAACTTCCCCTACCCCTTATGATTATGTGGTACATAAAACCACAGGTATTGTGTAAAATTACACTTCTCTAAAGTTTACATGTAGTATAAATGTTTTTCATAATTTTATATTTCGATATGATATATAAAACTTGGGATATCAATGTATTGAATTCGAACAAGATGGAAATGCCATGTATGGATAAAGAAGGTAAGTATCTATTTCAAAACACTTTCCAAAAACTACTTATATCCCTTATTCATGTATGTATTTATAAAGTATGTTTCCTATCCAAAATATATTTTCTTAATGATTCAAGAGTTATCTGGTCAAATGAAGTGGCTCTGTGTGGTCTGATCAAATCAAATGGATAAGGTCATTCAAATTTTTCTAACACGATGATGGCATTCTTTAATGTCACTTCATAAGAATATTCATGTCATATAAAATCAATGTTCAATGGAAGCCTATTTTACTGGAGCTTAGAAGAATGATCCAACTTATTATATTAGAAGATGTTGAAATTGAGAAGGGTAAGTACATGTCTTACAAACTTATCTATGATTTATAATTCTTATGCCCTACAAACAGTGGTTGAATTGGATGTGTATGGTTTTTTCCATACAAATGGACAAATTTACTCTGCAACATATTGTGTTCTTGTGCATGTATGTTTCATAACTCGATTCCATGTATGATCTTTCATTATATTAATTTCATCCCAAATGGCTTACCCCCACATGGATTATTCTGACCCTTTCATCGATGTATTGAAGCCTATTTTTACTGGAGCTTGGAAGAAAGATCCCACTTATTCTTTTTGAAGATGTTGACATTGACAAGGGTAAATAACTGTATTTCAGACTTATCTATGATTTATAATTCTTAGGCTATACAAATAGATCACAAATACACTGTGTTCGGTTATTTCTAGAAAAATGGATGAATTTTCTCTGCAACATCTCGTGTTCTTGTGCATGTATGTTTCATAACTTGATTTCATGTGTGATCTTTCATTATATTAATTTCATCCTAGATGGCTTACCCTCACATGGATTATTCTAACCTTCTCTCAACTCACATCATCAATTAACACTATCACTCTATGGTACTATACAATATAAAAATTAGCTCACCACCACCATCCATTGGTTGAAACCTAAACTATAGTAAAATTACTCAACTTTCTTAGCATGCTATACATATCTATTAATAGACCGCACCCAATAATCAATGAAAACTCCACCCATAGGATATATGAGATTACAAAATGGAAGCTGCATATTTAAGAATCATCTGATACATTATAAACACATCAAAATATTAGCATGATAACATCACATGATCATGTCACATATATTTCTAGATTCACCCTTACCCTTTTATAATACTTCTATTTTAAAATTATTTGAAAATGCTTTCAATGTTTATCTATGCTGAAATTTTTATACCATTTCCCTTCTACATCATGTTCATGCCAATATTTTTGTGTGGCTGGTCTGTCAGGAACATCCACATCATTTATCTGGATTGAGGTCACGAGCGAGTATCATCACAATCAAACAATTGTATTTGAATCCTTAGTTGGTTTTTTCCCTTACTATAAGTGCCAAGGCCCTCATACTGAAAATTTTTCATGGCTAAATCCTCTATGAAGTGATGCTCCATTTCTGTAAATAAATTTATGATTTCACTAGAGCAGATGCAATCATCCAGTAAGGGACATATTAATGGGCATACTGCTTCCAAGTTTTCAATGACTTCATCTAGAAAAGATGAACTGGTAACCCAAAGTGTCTGAAATCCCCTAATGGAAGGTCCCCCAGGTTCATATACTTTGGTACAAGATACAAAATCATGCTCTTTTTATGGGACCTGACAGATAACCAAATTTGTATGTAGTTATCCTAGATCTAAGAATGGAATCACATGTACATATTTAACTCACTCCTCTATTGGTTATTGCTACATTAATATGGGAGGGGGGAACACAAAGTTTTCAGTATGGGGAACTTCCCAATCATTGAAATGCTGATATCAGATACTATGGAAGTTACAGTATGGAGTAAGGGGAAAAGACTGAATAAAACCATTTTAACACATTCTGTAAGCTACATTATTGATTTATTCTGCTCTTTTATTATTTTTTGTTATTTGGGTTGGATTTATTTTAACATATTTAAAAACTGTTCTGTTTTAGTGCTAATACATTATGAAGTTGATATTTATTGTAGCACTACCATTTTTATGCTTTGTGGTAGTAGAAAATAAACCACACTACCATGCCACTGATGGTAGTGCATCGTTTTGGTGAAATGTTGATCATGGACTACTACTATGGGAAATATCTTGTCAAATTCCACAATCAAGTATGTTATGGAGACAACCCATCAACTCAAGAGCTTCTCAACACATTCATTTTCATATCTAGAAACCTTTTTTATTATCACTTTGTACTTTTATAAATTTTTTATCTACATATTCCAGCTCATTGATTTCTTTAACTATTCTATAAAAGCATATACATGTAATCAGTTTTGTACTTTTTTCCTATAAAGTTATTTCTGTGTGAATTATATTGTTTCTCTAATTATTTTAATGTTTAATATAGGTTAATTAAATATAGTTATTTTTTTCTTATTTGTATATATATATATTTTTAAATTATATATTTTCAATAAGTTCACTCATGGATACATTTATATAGAATGAAGAAAGTGAATTCCTATTATTGGATACATTCAATGCATTTAAATCAAGGGTGTGTTATAATATTTTCATCATAAAGTGATATTTATTTATGATGACGATAGGTTAAAAATATGAACTCCCAACTATATTAGCTTTCAAAGAAACCACACTGAACGAACTCATGATTCCTACTAATCCTCACCCCAATGTATTCTCAATGCCATCTACTCCCTTCAAAATCCATAAACCTTTAAATTATCTCTAGGATTCCTTCCACCATTTATCACAATTTTGCATTTTTTCTATAACTTCACCTTCACCTAGACCTTATGTTTCATCTATTTATCTTATCTCTAACTCTTCCATTCCATCGTGTTCTATCTCCATCACAATATGACTACACTTTATTTCCTCATGTCATGGTCACCCTGCCTTTTAAATGATTTTGGGTTTATGTATCATGGGACTTTCCAATGACAGTTTTTACATTCCTCATTATTTAGGTATAGTAAAATACCACATGTTTTTAAATGATTTAGAATTTTCTTTCCAGTAACATTAATTAAAAAATTCCCTACATATATATTCATTGATATGTATGTATTTTTATAATTTTACATTTATCTTCAGGTTTCATTACATGTACCATACAGAACCTGAATACAAATTGCAATCACATTATGCTCCTGCGGACTTTGCAACTTCAACTACTTGCAACACTTCAAACATGAAGTTAAACAAATTTTGTGCAATTAGAACATTTCTCTTTTGAGATCTGTATTCAAATGAATACACTGTGTTGTTCACGTTCTAAAATATTATAATGACTCATACAGTGATTGTGTTATTGAGTTTAAATTACACTTCATTCATTACTTTGTATGACATAAATGTTAATGCAGTAAAATAAGTAGTTTATTATATAGACCGACTATTTCCCAGAAGCAATCAACTATTGTTCCATTATAGTTTTCCAATACTTTTGTAACTATGTATTTATAAAGTTTATTATCATTGTTTATTAGTTAAAAATATTATTATCATTAGTAAACATATTTCATTCTATATTTCATGCGTACGCATGGGTGAGTACTAGTATCTTCCTACTTCTATGTTGTTTCCCTTCCAAAATTTCTGATTTTGGAAGTTTTCTATTAGGGTTCCTCATCAGTTTTAATTGATCCTGATGGAATCAAATTTTTCAATTTCAGATTTTACTCTTCCTAGTACAAGGATGTCCTAAGAAGCCGTATTTACATCACCATGTGCTATTTCGTCATGGTTTTTCACCTTAGTGAATTTCTAAATCTTTAATGATTTAAATAAAAAAAATAGTGGCTATTTTGTTGACATTGGTTTGGGATTTTCATGGGAAAATATTAGGGGTACTTGGTAAGACTTCTGCATGTGGTTTCTCATAGTTTCATCAAGTGAATGGTATCTAGTGAGATATTTCTTCTTATACCTTTTGGATTTATTTTTATAGTAAATTTTATAATGATGTAACAAATGTTTTTGGAATGTGCTTTAGTGGTCCAGTGTTAGGTAGGATCATGGATTTTGATGTGGCTTGGAACATACATCAACAATTGTGGATAGAGATTTCAAGGGATATTTAAGTGTGGTTTAAATCATCCTAAAGGTATTTGGTCTTCCATATATTCCCATTTTGTATTTATGCATCTTATGGTGTTATAAAAATGTCCAAACATTCACCTAAGGTGAAAAAACCCTTTTAGGTTTACTTTGATGAATTTTTTAATGAAATCATAATGGAGGATTTTACTTGATGAATGATTCGGGTCACTAACAACCCCATGGCACTAACATCATCCACAACCAGAGGCTATAACCATGACAGATGATTACTTATTAGATGTATCTTCTTTTTCAATTATAGGATCTCAAAGGGGGATTCCTTGATTATATATTAATTTATAGTGCCTCAAGAGAGATGCCTATATTTACCATTAGACAATGTGGATTCTGAGTAGGATTCCTCTCCCGCATTTTGACCTAGGAGACCCAGTGGGTTCTCACTGTTTGACTGACCCTGAGCTATATTGGGTTTGGATAGAGATGATAGTTAGTGTTATCATAAAACATGTACCCAAAATGTAATCCTATGGGTCTGTAGATGTAGTGGCTTGTTAGAAATTCTTCCACCTCCACAACTTTATTTATAATTTCACTTTTTTAATGATGATGCATATATGATTTATATATGTGTATCTTGGGTCGTGAATGATGGGTGTAAAATGACATGATCTTATTGGGATGCCCTGACGTACTTACTGGGATCTGGCATTTTCTCATTTTTATTTTATTGTTATAAAATTTTTGGTTTCTAGTACATAAAACATGGGATCCCTCTTATGATCCTTTTATTATTATATTATTTGGAATGTCGAACTTACTTCCTGAGATCCAGTTTATTATACCATGAGTGGTATTTGGGATCATTTTATAAAATTCATTCGATGGTATTAGAAATCATATGAATTATTTTATACCTCAAGTGATACTTAGGTTTCATTTTCAAGAACTCCTTAGATAGAATCTATAGGCTAGTTTGTATACCTTGTCTCAACTATAGATGGGTTCCCTTGTAATAAACCAGGGATGGGACTATTGGGTAATGGATTTATATACACCTAGAGTGATTTTTGGATTACCATGTAAGAATTAATTAGATAGACTCATTGGTTGAGTTTTATATGTATGTCTTGATTGATACTTCAATTCCCATGTAGTTATTCCATGAATGGAATCATATGGAGAGTTTTTGATGTACACATTTAGAGATACTTGGATTCCCATGTAAGAGTTCCTTTGATGGGCTCATTGGGATATTTTTTTAAATATTCATCGAGTTATACATTGATTCCCATGTAAGAATTACTTGGAAGGACACAAGAGGAAAGTTCTTTTTTAATGACCTGAGTGATACATGGATTCCCATGTAGGTACTCCATGGATGGACTAATAGTGAAAGTTATTTATATATTAAATTAGTGAAACTTTCATTCCCATGTAGTAATTAATTGGATTAAATCATAGGGATATTTGTTTATATACAGATTTATTGACACCTGGATTCCAATGTATGAATTCCTTGTACAGACTCATCTGGAAGATGAATTATATCATTCTATGAGAGAATCTATAATTCCATTGTCAAAATTCTTTTTATGGAATAATAAGGTAAATTTATTATTTATGTCTTTCTTTTCAGAATTATTTGGATGCCTTTGTTACATAACTTGGGTCCCATTTTATTAATTTAATGTAATGTTGTATTTACAATATGTCTATATTATACGTGGAATCCTTCTTTATTTTGATTAGAGGAGAGTATGGGTGAACCTCAGGTAGAGAAATGTATTCCCTGATGGTGACATAGCTTGTGAAGAGAAACTTCTGGTACTATCTAAAAAAGGTATTATCAGTCAAGATTAGATACCTAGAGCTTGACTTAATTATACATGGCTTGAGTGGTATTACATCCATCTCAATTCCCTTTTACAAGATACTCGAATGATCGGTATTATGGACCCAAGGATCAACTGTAGTTGTTTTTATTATTTATTTCACCTTACTCATATATATACATATTTATATATATATATATATATATATATACATTTAAATTTAAATATATATGATGTAAAATTTCCCAATTGACTATGATCACGAACCTAGGGATCGACTATAGTTCACTTGATTTAGTTATTATCTTTCAAGTAGTAATTATTTTTTTTTGTTATCAGGATGATTTTATAACTTTTATATACTCTACATATTACTAACTATGTGAAAGACTATGTTGTAGATTCCCTACTAAGTTTTTTCATCACACCCTGCTCTGGCCACCACTACATCAGGGTAACAGAGCAAATATTCTCTTAGTTCTAGGAACATGTTTTTCATGAGTCCTCATATCAATCGAGTAAGATGGATTGGATATTTATATGAATCATGTGTATATATTGTGGATCAGAGATAGTATGAGATCCTTGTAATTTTATTTTAGTTCCCTTTATATACACCTATATGTATGGTCATCCCAATCTATGACCAGTGTTGTATGTATGACAATGTCGTTCGGGCTTTTTCTGCATTCTATTTATTATTACATCATTATTTTATGTTTATTTATTTATTATTAACTAAGATTATTTTATTTATTATATAATACATATTTATCTCGGAAACCTCTATATTATGGGGACTCACTCTTGCGGCCTTTTGGAATGTCATATTGGAAAACCGGTTTAGTAGAATCCAGGTCAGTATGTTACATATAAGATAAGGTGTTTCTTCATATTTCACTATGGAAGAAATTCATGAGTTATAGGATGAAGGGGGATATTATTTAAAAATACATCATTGCTTTTGAGATTGTTGATTGCATAGGAGTTGTATAATATCAACTCACACTCCCACTAATCCTATCTCAATTACAAGATGTGTTCCATGTATCTCTATAAATAGTTACACAGAGAACCCATCACCTGTAGTGAATATAGATGTAGTTACCTTATAGAATGATATTTCATTTGAGGAGAATCTAAAGAAGATATTTGATCACATAGAAAAAGTTCTACAAAACAATACAACATACCTGGGAAAATTATTCGAGAGAAAACAAGATTGAGGTGTTAATTTGGGAACTAGAATAGGAGATGAACAATATTTATTATCATCTATTTTGTGTATAAAATTAAATTTTGAAGGAAAAATTTATGTGGGGATAAGAATTTAACAAACAAATTTTTTATAAATGATATTTATTTTTAAATAGATAAATTACATACTAAGAAATGTAGTTATAGAAAACAAATGCACTACATTTCATTTTATTATTTTACATGATTATAATGTATTCCCATAATTTTTATATATTTTTTGAAACTTTGGTATGCATCATATCAATTTATAATATAGTTTTTCTATCGTTATCATTAATATTAGTATATTTTTTGGGTTATGATAAAGTCTAATTGATATATATGGAATAAGAGATAGCCTCATCCATTTGGATCGTACCCTATGAATCCAATTTATCAATGCCTTTATGGGAGATATAATCACTGGTATTTTACCTTGAATAATCCCAGGCTATGATTTGACAACTAAAATATGATGAAAACCATTTATGTTAAAAGTTAAAGTGATTTGAGATCATTGACCAATCCACGTTCATTGAACCACACCAAAGAATTTCCACAATCCCACAACATTCCCTTAGGGTGTCTACTGGTGTGTTAAAAGGTTTTTATCTAGAACCAAGTATTCTGAGTTTTTATTTTTCAATTTTAAGAACATAATTTTCATGTTAATATCATTTTATTTATTAAATTAAATATTTTATTAAATAATTATTTGGATTAAAAATAAATTTTTAAAATGAAGAAACTAAAAATTTATTTTGGAGAAATATATAGATTGAATCCAAATACACTTTTTGATAAATTCATGAATTTTCATAAATAAATTTTATTTTCCTGAAATATTATTAATAAATAATATTAAGTTAAATTTAAATGATAATATAATATAATTAATTAAAATGTTATTTTTATATGTTATAGAATGTGGTTTGTGTTATAAAAATTTGTATTTTCTAGTAAATAATGTTTTTTTAAATAGTAAATTATCATATTTAGGAAATTATTTTTTCAAAATAAATACTATTTTTTGTAATAACCAGAGTGAATTTATCCAATTGTGACTTTACATTATTTTTTTAAGTAATAAATTTTGTTTTAAAAAAATAATATGGTATAAATATCTTGTATGTATTATGACAACATAATATCCTAAAGGTGATGTAATAAATTTAATAAATTCAACCACGACCAAAAAATTATTTCCACTTAAAAATAATTTCATTAAATATTTTGATTAATTTTAAAAAAACATTAATTAATATATAAAAATTATATTTAGAATCTCAATTTTTTAAATGTAAATATTTTTATTATATCTACTAATATTTTTTAAGCCTGACACTGAGACAGATTGAGATTCAGAGACCTAGTGATACCGGTATTAATATTATAAAAAATTAAATATCATATTATTAGAAATTCATGGGTTCCTTAAATATTATAATAACTTTACAATTGGGTCTCTAGTCAGAAATATAATACTGTTGTTGAGTCTGGATTGCAGTTTTACCCTAGGCATTATATAATCTTTGTTAGCATCTTCTATTTGTTAAAAATGTTGTTATAAGTAAAGATAATTTAATAACATATTTAAATAATTTTTTTATTATTTTTAATGTAGTGACCTTTAATCCTTTATAGATATGTGTTTATAAAAAATACCCACAGTTAACTATAGGAACCTAGTGATTTTGACATGATCCTTTGGAGGATAATTCATGGGAGACCTACATCGAAGTGTGATTTGATGATCAGAGAACCAATGGAACATATATATTTTATCAAATACTATGGTCGAACAAATTTATTTATCAATTATTTAACCAATATCAAGGTAGGAAATTTTCTTTACATGAGTTTTCCCCCATTTTTTCCTATATCAAAAAAAATTCAATCCTCCTAATGAGATTTTTTCGTGGAGTGAAGGTAGATTTGTGGGCTTTCATTAGTCTTCTGAGAATATTATGAATTGATGTTATTCTCATTTTTATTTGTTTTTACACTTCTTTCATTGATTACTATGAAAAATTATTGAGTCCAAAATGAACATTGGTTGAGGTCCATTCTTCACATTATTTTTTAATGGTTTTCTCCCACCATTCCTCATGTGTTCATCACCAACATTCCCTTTTGATGTTGGTTTGATAATTAACCAGGAAACAATTATTGTACAATTGTTCCTTTTTTTAAATGGATTGATATCAATGGTTTAGGTTCAAAATTGTTGATATGAATAAGTTATAATAGCTATTACGATGAATCAATATCTGGTTAATGTATCTCTTTTTCGGTCAGTCATGTCTTGGTGGAATAAAATGACAATGGTGGGTTGTAAATGAATTTGGGTGGCCGAAATCTATATATCAGTGATGGATAGGCTTGGAATACTAAAATACATGATTTGTAGTGATATTACCACCATAAATAAAGTTTAAATCTACTGAATTAGAAACTATATAGAGACCAATGGGTTTTGAAAAATCCCATAGTACATATAATTTAATGGAATAACACACTTCATGTGGACCCATCATAGACTTCAAGGGTTTACATGTGAAAATAACGTATTTCACATTATATGAACTTGTTCACAATCCATGTGACTCAGCCTAGTTATTTGACATGTACTATCAAGGTAAACAAGAATGGACATAGTCAGATACATGCGTATAGCTAGAGTACATGAAAAATACTTGATACATGGACATGGCTACGTACCCAAACACAACCTAATATAATGGACCAGTATAGAGAGTACATGAGAATGGCCTAGAGTACATGGGAATAGTATATATTACATAAGGAAGACTCGTGTAAATAATGAAACATTGATCTCTACTATTAAATGCTATGTATATTCCTTAGGGTTGATTGGGGACCTAGTCCTCTTCAACATGGACTAGTTTCCTTTGGGTATGTTCCCTCAATCCATCACCTAAGGGAATATGGTGGAATTTAATCATATGCATATGGTTATGATTTCCTCTAACAGACTAATCTTGTATTAATTTTCCAAAATACCTCCATGAGGCCTAGGGTGGAATATTATATCATATTTGATCATAAGAGTAGTTCTATGAATTGACATGACCAAAATACATAGGTGTGGATCCCCTGTATAAGGGGTAAATCTAGATTGGTTTTTATGTATACACCATGTCCATAGGTGTGGTCCCCTATCTATTTATCCATATTTTATATGTTTCATTGTGTACTTCCTTATGGAAATTTATAATTAGCTTGATATCTCTTATAGATTTCATCGGTTCTATCAATCTCATAGAGTTATTTATTTGTGGTTGAGTATTATTATAAACCTCATTCTAGAATTATATGGTGAAAATGTGGTTTTGACCATACCATGAAACATGGTGTCTAACATGGGAATATCTGGATGTGTTTTTGGTATGTATCTTGTATCCTTTTTACATGACCCTATGCTGAGATAAAAACTATCTTGATTATTTATTCTTGATGATTTTGGTGATTCATTATGGTTATTTTTATACTCACCCCTTTATGGGATCTACCCACACATGTCATATCTTATAAAAATTATAGATAGATCATTATGGTTTGTGGAAGACTAGGATTGGATGGATCTTCTATTGGGATGGATAGAAAAGGGTTTTTACTAGGAGTCGCATTTGACTATAGTTGCATCATTATTTCAAGTTGGACTTCTTTACAGTTTTGGTGGGATTATATTGGAACCTTATTAATTTCATTATTATTTTCATACTCTGATTATGGGATTTAAATGTATTAATGAATTTGGTATCAGTTGTGTTATTCCATCTAGAATTGTATGGGTACTTGGAGATGTGATAGTGTGTACAGGTGCCTCTGGGTAAGCCCTTTCATGTTTTTGATATTCCTAATTGAAACTTGAAACCATACCCAATAATATTGAAGTTGTGATTGTGACAGTCATATTACTTCCATCTAGGTTTCCATTGGTGGTTTGGGTCCTTACATATTGGTATTAATGGGGTTATATGTTTGGACCAGAGTTAGATTATTATCTATTTATGAGATTGGTTTGGGTATTATGGAAACAATTTTAAGTGTATCATGTTTTTGATTTAGTCTAAGGACTCCAGTGTTGTTGTCAAGTCCAACGTATCCTATCACTATGACTGTAACTATCAAATTTTTGACTTGGTAAATATAGGAGTTGATTATAGGGAAGAATATTTTGTATTAATCATATAAAAATGGATTGTTGTTTCCATATCCTTCTTCAGTTATCACCCTTAATGTACTCATTAATCATGGTACGTATTTTATGTTTGAAGATTTATCCCAAATTATTTCCATCTAGGATTCAATGGTTGGAGTGTGAGGAAAATACACTTAGTGATGAGGCTTCGATATAGGGACCTACTCGAGAGTTTGTAACAACTGGTAGTTTTCTATCCATGCCTCAATCTATTGAGTAGAAGATGGTAGTTGTAGGAACAACAGATGAGGTGTATTGGTTGAGTTATCTTCAATAATTTTTGCATCAGAAACCCCTTAGGTTTAAGTATGATCTAGACTCCCATATATATGGTTATTAGATAGAGTAATTTACATGATTTGGTACCCTCATCAAGACACATTCAGGCCAAATGGTGGTTCTAGAGGTAAGATTTTTTCATGACTCCACATAAATATGGTGGATCCTAGTGGTTATTATATATGATGAGGTGATAATTTTAGGAAAGAGTTTAAGTGAATTTTTAGAGTACATTTTTCTCCAATTTTGTTTTAGGATGTGTGAATCTAGGAACATATGTAGCTTGAGAAGGGAATCGTGACTATTGATGAGTATTATTGTATGTTTTACAACCACTCGTGACAATCAATGGATATGATTTGAGATCCACAATTATAAGCAAGGACTAATGATAGAGGATTATGAAGATACATCTATGATACATTTATTTCTTTATGAATCTCTTCCTATGCTGGGGTGATGGAGGATGATTCTATTGTTGAGAGCATTCTATCATAGAAAACACTAAAATTGGGTGACAGTGGTGTGCATGTAGAAGCTGATACTTTGGAATAGGTAGTTGATGACAAACATAGGGATACAGAAATGTGAGAAGTTTTTGGAGGTGATATTATTATAGATATTTTATGGTTTAGGGATCTCATGATGGATTTAGTGAGCTTAGAGAGAGGTCATTCTACTATTGTGTTGCAATGTGACATATTAAGCTTGATTTTCCAACACCATATAAAAATGACTAAGAAAAAGTGATTAATACCCTAACAATATGTAGTTATAGGAGAAATGAGGATTGTATGGTAGAATATGTTGAGGAGGATCATGGATAGTATCTACAGTTGGCATATGGTTTGACTTGTTTTGACCACCACTCTTTGGTGGTCCCCTCTAGGCACAAGGAGATGGATAAACGGGATTAGGGTTGACATAGGTAGTTGATTATTTAAAAGGATGTATGGGTAGTTATAGGCACTAAATTTTCCTTTCAACCTTAGATATGGTTTTTATAGACACAATATAGATCCAAACTTTTCTTTCTAAATCCAATGTATGAGACCTAGAGATTCTGATGGATCCATTGTCTTGACCGTTATTCTTGGAGACTGCTACTAGAGGCAACTCAAAAGTCACATACTTTATTGATAGTGTGATCAGATTATTGGAGGAGATATTTTCATGTTGGATCTTTTTATATCAATGTTGAGGCCTTACAACATCATCTTAGTTATGTAATGTCTATACAAAGTTCATGAGAAAAAAAAATATTTTGGGTATAGGATTCGATATGTCCACATAAGTGGGACATGGTTTTCATTTTTAGGTGATTATGAGTCCCATGTATAACTGGATGGACTCATATGTAGGAGATTACATCCAATTACTCACCTATTGGCTATAATGACTCTTATAGTAATGGATGTTATGGGAAACCAATTTTCTATAGTGGTGGTGGAATTTGAGGACATCATTCATGGGGGAATTATAATCTTACCTCTTATACAAGAGATAGAATTATGAATTTAATTGCTCCCAAGGATGGCCTTGATATCTATTCTAGCATATCAGATGGAAGTGATAGTACACCATGAAATGAAATTTAATCTTGAAAACATGTAGGTGTAGGTATTTTTGAGACCCATTATGTATCACTGGGAAGCCCAAGTTTTGTTTTACAAGAAGTTGGATATGAACATAATTTTATGTGTGGATCAGTTCTTAAACTAGGTGACCTTAAAGAATAAATATCTACTACCAATGATATAATAAATCTTCAATCAATTCTGACGGGAAAAATAGTTCATGAAGATTGACCTTGATTAGGCTATAAGAAGATTTGAGTATGTGATGAGGATATATCAGTGATGGAATTACTGGGTTTCTACTATCACTATGAGTACTTTTTGATGCCCTTCAATGTGATGAACAAGAAATATTTTTTTATGGGACTGATGAGTTGGATCATTCATCCATTCTTATTTAGGTTTATGGTAGTCTTTATTGATGATATCATATTGCAAAAAATATCTGAGGAGGAACACTTGAGACACATCAGGAGGGCTCTTGAATTATTATAATAGAACTATCATTAAGTGAAGATTATGAAGCATCAGCTAAAGATTCAAGAGGATCAATTTTCATACATTTCATCTCAACAAAGGGTGTAGTGGTAGATCAAAAAATTTTGAGGAAGTGTTAGCTTGGGAGCTACCCAAGACCATGGGGGAAGTTAAAATCTTCCATGGTCTGGTAGGATATTACTGGAGATTTTTGAAAAATTTATATAGGATACTAGTACCCTTTAGAGATTTGACAAAAAATGTTTATCCTTCTATATGGAACTATAATTTCTATCTATATTTTCATAAGTTGATACATAGGATGACGATTTATCCTTTTGTGAGATTTCCATGGGTGAGTGTCGAGCATGTATTGGTCTATGATAGCTATGTAACTAGACATGGTTCTGTTCTGATACAGAGGAAGGTGATTATTGTTTTTGGTTCTAGGATGTTGAAACCTAATGAATATAATTACATGACCCTTTCTCTAGAGTTGGTAGAGGTAGTCTTTGCCTTAAATATGAGGTGAACTAATCTTATGGGTGACTACTTTATCATCTATTCTGGTCACAAAATTCTCATGTATATATTCTATTGGAACAACATTAATGTGAGAGAGAGGGGATGGATTGAGTTCCTCAATGAATATGATATTATGATTTTTTATACATCTAGGAAGTAGAATGTGATGGAATATTCTCATAGAATGATAACTTATTATCAGTTTTTGGTTGAATAAACAGAGTAGTTATCCTTATTAATGTTTTAGTTAGTAGATAATGATGGTGAAAATTATCACCATTAAGTTATTTTTAACCCATATTTATATATTGGGTTAGGGAAGCTCAACATGAAGATACCAATTATGATACTATTCATACTCAGGAATCTATTGGACATGATCCTAATGAATATATTGAAAATGGGGAGGAAATTATGTGTTTCAGATATGGATGATGATTCCATTGACATTTTGGAAGGAGGTTCTAAGGGAGTTTAAAACATTTCACTTTGAGGTGCAACTATGTTTGTTAATGATTTACCATGACCATAAATGTCAATTTTGGTGGCTAGGCCTGAAGAAGGGTGTACAATAGTTTATCTTTCGATGAATCACTTGCCTATAAGAGAATGTTGACCATTAGGTTCCAAGGGGATTATCCCAGAACCATGAGTTTCTGGAGTGGATGTGGGATGGTATATATGTGGACTTCATGAAGGGGTTTCCATGTACATCTAAAGGATGTGATGCCATATGGGTGATCATAGACTGACTCACTAATTCATCCCACTTCAAAGAAATCTAAGTTCAGAGTTCAAAATGAGATTTGGGATTCCATTATGTATAGGATATAGTCCATATCCATGGAATTCCATCGATGAATTTTTTAGATTATGATGCTCTCTTCATGTTTTGTTTGTGGGGAGGATTTCATGAGTAGTTTAGGAGTCGTTTGTTCTTGATAATAGTTTTTCTCCCCCATATTGATATCCATACTGAGTAGAACATTAATGTTCAAGATTACATATTGCGATCTTAGTTGTTATACTCTGGATGGTATTGAGAAAATCATCCACCCTTGGTTGACTTTATATACAAAAACATCTACCATTCCACTATTGGTATGGAACCATTTCATTCCTTCTATGAGAAACCCTATAGGTCACAGCTATATTGGACTAATCAAGTTGATACAACACCCGTGATCCTAGATTTCTCATGAGACATGATATAAAATTTGTATATCATCCAATAAAAGATGAGGACTGCACACAGCCATCAAAATTCTCATGTGGACTAATGACGGATTCCCTTTGAGTTTGAGGAGGGAGACCATCTATTCATTATTTCCCCGCCTCAATGTGGATTTCTTAGATTTGGATAGGGAAGACAATTGTATTTGAGATTCATTTCCCCCTTAAAAATACTATATAGAGTCTGTGAAGTGGTGTACCAATTATCTCTACCATCGTAGTTATACTTGGTACATGAAGTATTCCATGTGTTGTAGCTAAAGAGGTATGTGATAACCCATTTCATGTGATCAACTAGGGTGAGCTAGACATTGAGAATGGAGCTACATTTGTATATTATCGATTGTAGATCTAGGATTAGTATGAGAATATCCTCAATAGGTGAGTGATTCCCCAGGTCTATGTCTAGTGGAAGCAATGGAATCATTAGGAGAAAACTAGAGAGCATGATATCCATATGCGAGATCAGTACCCACATTTTTTTATTAGTCTTTTTTTTATTTTTAGGATTAAAATCTATTTGTTTTTGGTGAATCTAAAGTCCCATTTCTAAAATTAAATAATTTAAATATATCTAATAATTTTTTTAATGATAGAAAATAATACAATGCATGATTAAATTCATGGTGACCTCAGTGATAATATTATAAATATATTAAATACATTAATATCAACAATACATAATTTTTCTAATATAGTTTAATAACTTTTTAATCGAGTATTAGGTTAGAAATTGTCTCTGTAAATTGTTTCCCAAATGCATTCTTCACCCTTGGTGTGACACAATCATTGTTAATGTCAATAATTTGTTAAAAACGTTCATGGGAAAAAATAATAAATTGAATAAATTGAATTATTTATTCATTTAATTTTAAAACAGTGACCAAGAATATTGAATAATTATGTGGTTATAAAAAATTCCTTACGGTTAGCTGCATATCCCAAGAGATTGTTATAGGAGCCATTGGAGGTGAATTCGTGGGAAATAGACATCAGATCATGCTTTGATGATCGAAGTTCCAATGGGGCTTATGTATCTCATCAACAACAATGGCTTAGAAACATTCTTCATCTATAATATATCAAATATAAGGAAGTAAATTTTCCTTTTTTGGAAATATCCCTATTTTTTATCCCTTGTTAAAAAAATTTCATTCCAACTAACAGGATTGATTTGTGTATTGGTGGTTGATTATTTATTTTTATTTTATCTTTTTCTATTATATAGAATTAATTTAATTCTTTTTACCTTGTTTTTTTACTTCATTCATTGATTCCTATGACAATTAGTCAATCCCAACACAATCAATGTCCATGGATCTTTCCTCACATTTATGTTTTATGGTTTTCTCACTCTATTCTTTATTAATTCTTCATCATCATTTATTTAGATTATGGTTATGGTATTACCTAGAAATCAATCATTGTGAAACTAATCTTCGAACTCGTGTATTGTTACAAAGGGTTTAATTTTGTGATTGAATATGCAATTATGGTAAAAATACTAAGATGATGAATCATGATTGGATCGACATATCTCATTTTCTAGTTGGATGTGTGGTGACATCACAAATAGGTAGTGGCTGGTATTGAATGGATTATAGTGTCTTTAATCTAGTCACTAGTAATATAAAGACTCAGATAACATTGATCCATGACATGTAGGGAGATTTACACTAGAAATTGATGGTTGAAGAATAAAAATCTATAAACAAGTGGAAATAATAATATTCTGGAAAATCCCATAGTAACCATCATGCAAAATAAGAAAACACAATGTTTAGACCTAGTTGAAGAGGATCAGTTTTACACATGAAAATAAAGTGTCACGTTATCTGTGACATATTTCACATGTCATGTGACATGAATTGGTGACTCAGTATGCACAATAGAGGTACATGAGAACAAACATAGACAGATACATAGGCACATTTAGAGAACATGGGAATGGATTGGTACTCATATATGGCTGGGTACCCAGACATGACCTTGTACACAAGCCTGACTGGGAGTACACCAGTACAACCTAGAGTACACGGGCTAGGGTTAGTTCACATTGGAATACCTTGGTAATTCCAGATACATCTTGTACTACTAATTCACACTGTTTAATTTCCCTTGGGAGTCCTAACTCACTTTTCCTATTCAACTTAGTCAAATTTACTTAGGGTTCATCCCCTCAATCCATCCCCTGAGGGTATAGTGTGGAATTATTTTATGAGTATAGAATTATAATAAAATCAATGGTATTAGTCTCGTATAGTGTTATTGGAATCCCTCTCTCAGAACCGAGATGGAATTATCTTTCATCTTCTACCCTATACGGGGTTTGAGGAATCAGTATGGGTAATATACATGGGCATTGGTCCCCTACTTAGAAGGTTATTCCATATTTTATTTTTGGTATACTTCATAGCCCTAGGTGTGACCCCCCATATGTGTGTCCATCTCTTATACATTCTAGTATGAAATTCCTTATGGAGATACCTCACATGCGCAATATCTCGGATTGACACTAGTAGTTCTATTATAATCGCAGAGTGGGTTCTCTCATATTAGTTTCATTAATGTCTTCTATTATGAATCCTAGGTTGTAATTGTAGTTTTGACCTTACCATTATACTTATGGTCTACCTTGAGTTTATCTGGTTGTGTATTCTATATGTCCCGCATTTCGGAGTGACATTTCCATGTGATGGGCTGACTACTATCATGATTATTTATTCATGGTGATTTTTTGGGTTTCCTATTGAGTATTGTTATACTCACCCATTTATGGGATCTTCACATACATTGTTTATCTTATGTAGATGATAGGCAGTTCAATAGGGTAATTGGTGGACTATGAGGTTAACGATATTATGTTGGACTAGAAATATCGTGGTTCAAACCTGGAGTGACATTTGACTATATTCACTTCATTATATCATGTTGAAATTATTTAGAGTATTGGAGGGATTTTATTTTTCCCTTATTACTTTCGTTAGTATTTTTTACTCAGATTGTGGGAATTATATGTATGCATGCATTTGGTGTAGGTTTTATTTTTTCCATTCATCATTTTATGGGTTCTTAGAGATGTGTTAATGTATATATATTTACCATAGGACAGGGCCTACGATTTCTGTGATATGACTACTCGATTCTGGATTCCAACCCATGTATTATTGGTTGCAGGCATGGGGTTGTCCCACTCAGCTTACTATTGTTCAGGTGAGCCTCGGTGGGTCTGTTCATGACACTTTATTATATTTTACAGTTTTTAAAAAAAAATCATTGAGAACATCATTCACTTCCAAATTATGAATGGTATCATTTTAATTAATTAGAAACTTATCCTTTTTTTTGAAAACCATGCCTTTTATAGAAAAATTGAGAAACCCCATGGGAAGGTCTTTGGTTTTGATTATTTTATTACTTAGAATCCAAAACCTATGTTTAGAAATTAATAATTAATTACCTAATTGTTTTCAATAAATTTTCCTCCATCCTCCAATTTATATTCACTAAAATCCCATTGAGGATGAATTTACTCTCTCTCTCTCTCCCTCTCTAAATCCCTTTCAGTGTGTTATCAATATCTTAAAAATATCAAACCATGCTTTTAGAAGTTATCACTCAAGGTAGTAGATTATCTCCTCATCCATTTCATTCAAGAACATTCTCTATAATAAGATAATTGATATCCAATATCTAATTTTGTAATGTATTTTTACAGATAAATATATTGTACTTATGAATCCCAAGTTATGAGAGACCACCTTTAACATTTATTAAACCCTTATTTCAACTATTTTGTACACTTCTTATATTGAAAATATTATCCTTTTATTTTACATGAAAAAACATTGTGTTGTGTATACCATCCCCATTTACACTCAATGGTATTCACCTAGATGTACATATCCATCATTTATTTATCACTTTAATGAATGTAAACCAAAATCTTTAATCATGGTATTAAAATTGGTAATTTTTTTTCTTATGTTGTATGATCTATTTGGGAAACAAATGTATGTACATGATATCATTGTGATTGGTGGGTATATAATTATATTTCCATCCCATAAATTTGGTGTTTTTATCTCATTATATTCCATTTATAGTTCATGGGAGATTATTCTAATCAAACTGTGTAATGATTTCTCAATGGTTAGCTAGGACTTATTCTTATGATGTCATGTTTTGATTTTTTCCCAAATTTTTATTTCTTTTAATGTCATCATATTACATCATGTATTTAAGATAATGTTTATTATTCTCAACATATTATCCCATGTTGATATGCCACTAGACTCACATGTATTACTTTCATCATGTTATTCTTGGGTTATTATATTATTTGTATTTATAGATCACCCATTTCATATATACACCCCAGAATATCCCATGCTTTTCTAGAATATAAATATAATTATAAGGGTATGTTATGAGGTTTTATAATAATGTAATTATATCCCTATTGCATGTTATTTTGATATGTTTCTAATTTCAAAAATACGCTACACTATGATATGTTTTTGGATTTTATTATGTGTATCTTAATATAAAATATCACGATTTATGGTTTATAATTATATTGGGATATAATAATATTTTTACTCATGGTGATGAAGGTGTACATCATCAGACCGTAAAGGAAATATTTTAATGGGAAAATATTCCCTCTCCCATTTTAAAGGATCATTAGAATATTCTAATGAGGATAAAAGTTATGACCAAATTTATTTTCCCATTCCAATAGGTGTTCATTAGAATACTTTAGCAGTAACATTGGGGTAGTCTCATACCCTTGCTGATAATTTAGGAACTTTGGGGAATATTCTAGCAGTCAACCAACAGCCGAAACATACTTCCATGAAAAAAAATTGCATTTCATCAACATATTCGGATAGAAAATCGACGAACCTCTAAGATGGTTCCAATATATACAGTTTCCCACCAACCATATATGGACTTAGCATATCAATAATAATTTATTAATTCAAAAAATCATTGAATATCATATATAGATCAGGAGTAGGAAGATATTCCTAGCCTAATCAATGTTATTGCCTTTGAGTCCATACACACATTTTGATGTCATAGTAAGGAATATTGGATTAATAATTAAAAGAAAAGTATGATTTTAATCATGGATTTTCTTCCCATAGAAATATATGAAAGGATTATTTGGACTCTTTCCCTAACATATACTCTGTAAATCATCCCCACAATGATATCTTACTCAGGAAATATTATCCCTCCATTTTCAAAATACCCTCATATAAATATGTACATGAAAAATCAAGGAAAAATAAATATGGTTCCCCATCATTATCTAGTAAACATCCACCATGATTTAGGGATACATTGGGATAGAAAATATTGTATGTTCCTCCCACAGATCATGTGACATAATCTTTATAAAAATTTCCTTTTTCCTAATCTATTCTTGGATTATATCCTCTAGAATAAATAAAATAACTTGGATATGTCATATATCTTGTCAAGTTTTAAATTTGAGTCATGTTTTATCCTATAACTACTTCCCAATATGAGGTTCTTTCTGTCATAAAAGAATAACAAATATATTTTATATGCATTAACTTTTGAACAACCAATCATCAGCTCAAGGAGAAACATATGACCCATAATCGATATACTGAAATTTGTATAATGATAGATGAGATTTTACACCAGATTGAGTCAGATACCCTATCTATAGCAGGATCCCCGAAGTCAAAAAAGAAGTATAGGAATCTGAAAAGTTGTTTACTTGATTGTTTGACAACACTCAAATGTGTTTTTTTGAGTGATTTCTTATATTTTCACATTCAAGGATGGGAAGATTATGAAGAACTGAATATTAAATCACTTTAGAGTCATCAAAATCTCTTTTGGGAAGGCATTCTATAATTTTATTACCTCTAGATAAGTCATGAGACCAAGAGGTAAATATACTAATTGGTTAGTTCTATACATTAATAAATATTCTATGGCCCAAGGATGGTTCACCTACAATGAATGATGCATCAATATATAACTACATCATGCTTTTTTAAAATTTATACAAGCTTCACTGTGGATAAAATAAGGGCCCTAAACTGAGGATTATGCCTTACTTTTATGTAGCTAAAAATGATTCTTGAACCTAGCCCATACCTATGTACAATCCCATCAAATCTAATCTATCTTCATAAAAGCATCTTTATTTGAAATAATGTAAAAATACCATCCCAGGGGGATAGGGAATTTTCTTCATATTTACTATTTCCACCACAACATAGATTATCAAATCCCCAATGAATCTAGAATATTTTTTCATCTAATAAAAATTATCTCGAGTATTCATGGATGGACGCATTTATATAATTATCTTCTTCCTTGGCATGAAATTCAGTGTTCACCAAGATAGGAAAATAATAACAAAATATATCTCTTTAATTTATTCCAATACAATAAATTCCATTACCATTAGGGGAACACTCAATAACAATCTCCAGAATCTCATTATTGGTTACTCTATATAGACCACTCCCCAAATATTGTATTATGGAAACATAAAATTTTAAGGGATCGTAATCACAAATCACCTTTTAATAAGGATAAATAAAAAAAGAATCCCAATTATCTTCTAATTAAAATATAGGTATGGTGCATGCTGATAAAATTATGATGTGAATAATGATAAGAATCTAGCTATCAAGTATGCTTTGGTTAATGTCTTCAATGTAAATGTGTAAAAGTATAATAATGTTAAATAGGAATGAGATTTCATCATGAAAGTACAAGATTTAACTCACATAGATCTACTCAATGAAGAGTGTGTTCATACTCAAGATTTTAGACAAGACCATCAAATGGCATCCACAATAACGCCACTACCACTCCTGCACCATGTGTCATCATAGAATAGGGGAAAAGAGTAGTGTCACCCCAATTTATTCCTAAGGGAGATAGTTCACATTTAATTGATGATATATTTAATTGATATGATGTCGAGATGGATGGATTGAGGTAGCTCAATATTAAGTATCTCATGAGTAATATTCTCGTAGAATAAATGCTTAATATGGGAATAAAAATGTCCACTTTAAATGGATACCTATTGCTAGAAACACACAGAACAATAGATATGAAGTTATTTTGTTTCTGTATCAATTTTTTACTCTATAACACTAACACATGAGATCCACTAGAATGGTGCCCTGACTCGATTGCTCACATGTCCTCAAATGCAATTCCTCAAACACTCAAGTCTACCAACTCATAGTAAGGTTACAATGATGTTATTGTGTGTAAACTATACCCTCTCTAACAATGAATCATAGTGGTTTATAGTAAATAAATAAATAGAATAATAATTATAAATTAAAGGATATGGAAATAAATCAAATATCCTATCAATGCCAAATAATAATGAAATTCATGTCCATGTTGTACTGTAAAGGAGTATACATACAACAAGTAATATATAAAAATTATTGAATGAAATTAATTGAATCCACAATGTCTATTTCCAAAAGAATACCAATAAGAATATAAATTATGTGCGCCTAATTTCCCATGTCCATGTATAAGAGAAAAATGAATAGTACCAAGCAAGTTGTATCTAGAACCTAAGCCTACAACCAGAAGGTATGTTTGGGTACCAAATGGAGGCCAAAACTATGATATGGATAAACTTTCTAGGTGACCACCAATGGTACTTATTACAATCCAGAACATGAATATAAAACAATGTAATTTTTCTATAAATCGATAGAGAAATAAATAAATAAAATGTAAATAAGTCTAGATTATGTTCCTTGAAGTTCATCTAGGTGATTGTACACGCTTCGTCCCAAGATAGAATACCTCTGAATATGTGAAATAGTGTATATAGGTATATGTATATATTTATATGCACATTTATTTATACATATCCATTATATAAATAATAACATATATAGACATAAATATATATATGTGTGTGTGTGTGTGTGTGTAATTCTAGCCAGGACCCAAGATTTAAAACCAAGGTGTCCACATATTTGTTTCATAATTGTCACTTAATTAATGAATAAGTAAATGCATCCAAACTAGGGAACATATCCATGGTCATAAGAGTACAATGGTCACATAGGATCTAGGATAAACCCATGACATATCTCTATATTATTGATAAAACATATAACAAATCTCAAATGCCCTATTAGCCTTCTCATGGGACTACTACCTAGGAATAAATGTATCATTCAAGGAATAAGGAAAAAAATATAACCTATGAGCCTTTCCATGACATTCCATATTAGTAACCCAATTATATATCTATTTTATATTACAATTCATTTAATCATTGATCACATACACCATGACATAACATAATTCTTGTAACCTCTGAACCCATCCATAGAATTATTTGTAGGGAACCTAAATATCGCTAATGGTTATAATAATTCATTCAAATGGTCATCCCATCCAAGTTATTTGATATAATGGAACCCAAGTATCTCTTAATTAATTATAAAATTCATTCAACCTATGATATCATCCAAGGAATTTCCTCTAATGAACCCAAGTATCACTCAATTATTTTTATAATTAATCTAACTATTTAAATATATATAGTAAAAAAAATCAATTTCAGTAATAATTTGATAAAACAAACCAAGTATATAATTTATTATATTCCATTTAAAAGTATTTAAGAAATATATTGGAAGGTTCATTTCTTTACTATTTCAAACAAGTCTATTTAATTTTCTCCCTTTTATTAAATAATAAATCTCACCTAATTGGTGGTTATACTATTAAATAGTATATATATATCATATAAAATTAATTTAATTTAGATTAATAATCCTCATCATGTGGGATAGTCTAATATTCCCCAATAGGTTATTGAAGTATACTATGATATTTTTAATCATATAAAATTACACTAACACACCCCAGGGTTGGTCTAGTTTCCATTGGACGGTACAAAAGTCATAGTGTATGGAAACACACCCCAAGGGGTTGGTTCTAGTTTAAGAGAAAAAAATCCAATTGTTCAATTAAATACCAAATATATATATAATTTGAGGCATTAGGTTACATATAATTAATTTCTAATTTTATGTGTTACGCATGGAAGATCCACTGTGAGACATGATATAGAATTTTATAAATCAATGAAACTATAAAGGAAAATACACATATTACCAACATCAAACCAAGGAACCTTCACTCATCCATTATTAATCTTTCATTCGAGCTATTTTGATAGAAAATGGAATAATATACAATCTCTCTAAAAACAGTGCATATTATCTTAAATTCAAATAAAATTAAATAATGAAATATAATTAAATAAAGGGTTAAGTAGGAATCATAGACTCATATAGGGGATTAAAAAATACTAGATATTGAGTGATTCATGGAGTACAACCATAGAATCATATGAGGATAGGGTAAAGATCGAGTGGATTCATGGAGTGCGAGGAATGATGAAGAAAATTGGATGATTTTGGGTTAAATAAGGGTAAAAAGTGTAATATCATCCCTTTAAGGAACCTAGGTATCACCCAGGATTATCAAAAATGATGGAACCTCTGGTCCCATTAAATGAGTTCTATATAAGGAAGCTGAGTATCACTCAATAAACACATAATTCATTGAACCTATGAGCCCATCCTATGAATTTCATAAAAGGGAACCCAATTATCAATTGGGGATTAATAAAATTCATTCAACCGAAGATCATGTTTGATTAAATCTATATAAATAACCCATGAATTGTTCAAGGTTTGATATAATTCATCTTGACATTTAAATTTAATTAATTAATAAATGCATGTTAGTAATCATTCCACAACAAAATATGAGTATAAAATTTATTCCATCACTTTTATAAGAAAATAAGAATTCCATAGGAAGGTCCATAGAATTTACCATATCAAACAACTCCATTTGATTTCTCATTTTTATTAAATAATAAAGTGCACCACACAAATGGTTTTAATATTAAAGAGGGGAATGAATATCATATCCAATTTATTTAATTTATACTATTCATTTAACTCATGGGGAATAGTTCAAAATTCTTCAAAAGGTGATAAAATGGTACTATGAGATTTATAATCATAATAATTTACATTAGCACACCCAAAGGGTGGTATAATTTCCTAGATAATGCATAAAATTTATAGTGCATAGAAGTAATCCCAAAGGAGGTATTTAGGGTTGAGTTTAACTCCTCCAATGGTTCAATTAAATTAACAATTTATAATAAATTTGATTAATTTTGTACAATATAATTAATTCCCATTTTTAGGGTGTCGCACGGAATATCTGATGCATGGAATAACTAAAGATTTTATAGAATGATGAAATTTTACAGAAAATTACGGTCCCCCTACCTCATATTACAGATGCTTCACTTGTCCATTATCAATCTTTGATTTGAACTTGAGTGTATTATCTCGGATTTAAATAGAAATAAATATAACAAGATAAAATGAGGAAATAGGATGGAGGAGTCATTTACTCATTATGGGGAATTCATCAGGTTAGATAGTGTGTGATTTCAAGCTCAGATGGATGATAACCATGGAATCCAAGTTAGAGTCCAATGAGGAGTCAAGTGTCTACCTAGTGTAGGAGAAATAAAGGATAAAAGGGGCCATTTGGTTAAATTAGGCATGGTGAAATTGAAAATTTCACCCCTTTAAATGAAATGTATGGTTTGGAAAAACTATGCACTACCCATGCCCACTCACTGGCTAAGTGGTACTAATTGTATGTTCTATGTGCGTTCTTTTGGAAAAACAAATTGGGCTAAGAAAACAGTTTTGGAAAACCATGCATAGATTATGGTACCCTCTACAGACCCCCTGTAGTGCCTTTAATGGTCTCCCATGGGGTGCCACATGGTTTTAAAAAATAATGACACTATACAAGTAGGATGGATGGTTTGGGCGACAGGGTTTCTTTTGGGGTGGCACACGATTTCAAAAAACACTTCCCTTATACAAGTAGCCCAAATAATTTGGTTTATACATTTATAACTAACCATGTTCCAAAGGTGTACCCCTATTTGTTTCCCTCATAAATGAGTTTTTGAATCCCAATTCATACAACAATAATTCAATATCTTGATACATATTTTTGGGCATAAACTCATAAAAACAAAAATTTTAATTGTTCTAATCCCAGATGTCCATTGTGAATCTCTATTTATCATCTGGTCCAAGAACCAAAATAAAATTTAAAATTCCATTAGAAAATTCTATTCAGTCCAAAACACAAGATCATACACACCCTAACCACAAATTTAGATGGTTCAAACATTTTGTATTATTTTTATTTTCATAATTTTAAATATAAGGAATAATTATATTATCAATATAGGCCCATTGAAAATGGGTTATAATAATATACACAGGAATAAGGTTGTAGTAGGTATCACATGCAGTGAATAATAATTATTATCCTCCACAATAAATACCACCATATTTATTTTACTCTATTTAGGAACTCATCTCTCATGTTATTGTGACCCATACTTATTATAAATCAATGTCCCATATTATTAAAATAATATTCAATATATACCATATCCCACTAATTTATTCATAATTAGTTACCTTCTTGGAAATATCATATGTAAAACCTTTCTTCATACCCTATGGAAATGAAACATAAGGAAAGGTGAGATTTGATGCTCTGTAAGGGTAAACAAGGGAGATATCAATGATTATTTAAACATAAAATGAGCATAAGATTGTAATAACATGAGTATAACACTATAAATCCATAAACAGGATATCATAGGTCATAATTTGGAGACATGTAATAAATCATGGTAATTCATAAGACATGAATCATAAAAAAATTAAATAACATGTTCCATAAAATAATATTAATGGAATAAAACATAAGTTTTTCAAATACACATAAGCATGGAAAATCATTTCACTAGTCAAGTAACACTTCCAAGACTATAATAGTGGATTGAATTCATACCCTACTCAATAATATCCATAATCAAGGTTCAGTTCCATGATTATCATAGTGGATAAAGTCCATTACGTAATGAGTTTTACTACCCATTCAAGTTCTTATTATATAATGAGGTATTCATCTTTACCCAATGAATTAGAGGGAAATATAATTTCAGAAACACCCATAAAATAATGAAAAGAACTGATATAGGTTCAACAATATCATAAATCATTCAACATTTTATAACCTATAGAAATGAAACAGGTTTCATAAGCTTTTCAACATTTCATTATAGCATAACCTTTAGAATAAAATGGTTTTCAAAAGGATATTTTTATCATAATTATGAACCATATAAAGAAAAAATACATTTTCAATCATTGAATCATATCCAAATAAATCACAAATATCATTAAAAGATATCATCTTAGATAAAAACTATCATTAAAATATTACTGGAATATTTCTTGGATAATATATCATTTCCATTTTTTAATAAATTATTAAAATACAAGAAATTTCAAAATATAAAAGAAAAAAATTATTTTAAAATAACCTTGGAATATTCTAAAAAAAATTCAAAGATTTTATTGGTCATGATGGTGTTAAATTGTGTCCATGTAATTTATGTTAAAAAAATGATTCCTTTGACATTTTTAGAGAGTCAAAAGAACCAATTTTGGAAAATAAAAACAAATATTCGTTAAAAAAAATTGTAAAACATTAATCATGGCAAAAAATGAATTTAAAAAATTATAGGATAATAGTAAAAACATTCTTGAAAACATTTTTATGAAACATGAACATGGAGGAAAATAGATTTTCATTCAAGGTGATAAATAATATTGTTTTACAATAAAAATGTTATTTATTTATATTGATTACATAATTTTAAAAATATAATAGGAAAACATATAATATCCATAAATAATTAGAGGAGAAAATTTTCATTACAATCGTGATAGGTATATCACGAAATTCAATCATATTAAACAAAATCATAACCAATCTCGGTACACAATGAGATTGTAACATAAAACCCCTTCCTCAATTTCAACTTTATTTAATGAACCTATAACCTTCTATGTAATAAATATAAATTTATTATACTCCTATAAAAGATTATTTTAAATTCATATTGTACCATAAATGATCCACTTATAACATTTCAACACCTTCTTATTAATAATTCCTTATTAAAATAATTCATTCTCGATATTGACTGTATATTTTTTCATGAGAATTTTAGCTTAGTTGTTCCATTGCTTCTACATTGATCATGGTTACATCACATAAGTATATTTAATAATTAATTAAATATAATATATATTCATTATATATATTTATGTTCAACCTTAAAATACAGATATATAAAAATTAATTACATTATCCATGCAGAAGCTTGGTCATACATAGGATTGAATGTTGTTTTTATAATTCAATGGATGGAAAAAAATAATGTTAAATAATAATTTACCTTTATAGAATCATTATTAAATCATATATATCTCATATTTTAATTATATATATCCTTATTATCATCTATTTAATGCATAAATTAAAAACCCATTCACATCACTTGGTGAAGATGGTAGTCCACACGTTTGCATGTGTGATGATATAGTTTTACAAAAGATTTTAATGTAAGAAGGTTGATATTATATTATAATTTTAGAACAAAAATTATGTAATTAATATCATTTATACACTTTAAAAACGTCATAATAACCATACATGAATTTAAGTGGTGGGAAATGAATTGTATCCATATGTGCAGGCGGTAGTCCTCACAAACACAAACGCAATAATTTAACATTACATTTTATGGAATATAGTTTGATATTTGTGGTTCAATACTTAAAAGAAAACTTTATTATATTTATGATAATTAAGTTATTATTTTATTATTAATATAAAATATTTGTTGTAGATGTATAATTAATGAAATTGAAAGAGGATCAGTAAATAGATTACCTCTTTTTTGGTAGGATTCCTATAGATGCATTATTAAGAACCCTTATAATGGTATTTTAAGAATAAAATAACCTATAATTTTGGTATATGTATGTTTAAAAGATTTTTGGGTAGGTTTTTTTCAAGAAATAAGGCTCAATTTTGGTTAAATAAGATAAATGAGGGGTGATATTTTATATGTGGGTGAGAGGACACATAAGTAATTTTTTATTTGATTAAAATATTATAAATTCATTATAAAGATAATTTTTTATAAATTTAAGTATAATCAAAGGTTCTTTTGGATGTGGCAGTAATATTTCTATCCTATATAATTTATACAAGTTCCTTTAGAAAATTTACCTTTATCTCCCAGTTTAACCTCGTGGTAAACCTGTTTTCACCTTAACGAGGATGAGAAATTTTTTCTAATTTTACAATTAACTATCAATATATATGAAAGTAGACTCATTACCAAATTTGGAAATTATAAATCCAAATATTGAATCTATTTTATCAAATTCAATCTCCAAAATTAGTATAAATTACTTATAAAATAAACAGGAAAAAACTTGATGAAAATGGTATTCAAGGAAAAAAATGTTTCCTTAAATATACAAAGTTGTTATAGAAATAATAAATAGAAAATTAATTAAAATGACCATAATTATTTTATTCATAATAAAAATTTACTATCATTACATCTAAACGCATTTTATAAAATATATAAATTTCTAATTCTTGAAATATAAATGAAATTTTGAATAATATTGATTTTTTTCACTATTAATCAAAAAAATCAGAACATTATCCAAAATATCTATATGATATTTTTGAAATTATTAGTTAAAAAATTAATTTCATTTTCTAAAATTTTAATGAAATTTATTAAATTATTTTCTTACAAAAATAAATAAAACCCATCTTTTAGGAAAAAGTATTTTTTGAAACATATAAAGACTTTACAAAAAATATATTTTCATTATATAAATATTTAATAAATATTTTTAAAATGAGTTTATTACTATTCATATAAATAATTTAACAACTAGGTTATAATTGGATATTATATTATTGTTCATTTATACTTAAGGATAAGTTAATCTCAAGCTATCAAAAAATTATTTGAAGATAAATATATCATAAAATATCAGTGTGTTGCATTCTACCTTACATAAAATTTATTTCGTCCACAAAGTTCCTTCACGTTGGAGTAAAAAAATATATTTTTTTTCATTATATCCTTAGGTTCCCATATAGATTTTTGTATTTTTTTTTATTTCTCCAGATAACATTTATCTTGTGAGTAGTCTTGTTTTGTGCCACATTATCTCTACAATCCGATATTTATATTGGTTGTTTTCATAGGAAAGATCATGATCCAGCGGTATGACCTCTATATTCAATAAATGTGAATCATCGGTTATGTGCTTCCTCAAGAGAGTTACAAGGGAAAAAATTTGAACTTCATAGTGATTCGGTAAAATGTCCAAGTGATTACAAACAGTCCCCAGTTGATCAAAAATATAAAAGTCAACAATATACTTTCGGTTCTGATTTTCCTTCATTTCGAATCTCATAACATTATTCCATGGAAAAATTCAAAGAAATAGATTCCCAAAAAATTCATATTCCTTATTTCACTGATGATATTCGGTAAAAAGTATTAGTTGACTCTGATCTTCCTTGAGGTTCTTCTCAATAGCTTGAAATTTCCCTTCCATTTCCTCAGTTATATTAATTCCCAATAGCTTTATTTATCCAAATTCATTCCAACACATTATAGATATATACTTATTTTCATATAGGGAATCTTAAGTAGCTATCTAAATGAATGAGTGAATGATATCATTAGAATAAAACTTGACAATATGAATGTGTCTATCCAAACTAGCTTTGAAATACATAGAACAAGACATCATCATATCCTTTAGGGTTTTAATTGTTCTCTATAACTAAACAATTATATGGGGATGATTAGATTTACCAATACAAAACTTCAAATAATGATATTTAATAAGGATTAACCCAATGTTTAATGAAAACCTTGGATCTTAATCAGGTAAAATATAATTCAGTACATCATATAGCCTTACCACTTCATTAATTTACATTATGGAATGTTAATTAAGAGATAAATATTCTTTGACATCAATAAAGTGTGAAAAATTAATATAGAAATTGAATACAAACCCAATATCATTGTGGATATATAAATTTTGGGGATTCCAATGATAAATTCTCTCTTGAGTTTTTCCAATTTACATTCTTGAATGGGTAATGGTTGTAACAACCCCTTACACTTATATTTCTCAAAATTAACATTTTTAAATATGAATCACTGAGATACATAGTCTAATATATTTATTTTCTTGATTTCCCACTTTAAATACTCTCTCAAATATTTATTCATCAACATAATTGTTATTTCAATAGATAATGATGAACTTTTAGCTTCATCTAATATCTCTTTCTTAAATTATAGTATTTATGGGACAAAAACATAGTTATAGATCCTTATCATTACATCATAGTCAAGGATAAACATAGGAACATTGTTCTTCTTCTTCTATTGTTAAAAATATTCCTTATATGATTCTTTAATCCTCACATGGATAGATATATGAACATGTATTTGAGAAAAATAGGATTATCCCCTTTATTCAAGATTATTGATCCATCCTTTGGAAATTTATAAATACTTGTTATTTTCTATCCTCATCATAGATAATCTATCATGATCCTTTCTACTCAAAGGGTATTCCACGTTCTTCACTTTCCTAGGTTGGTAATGAATTAAGATCAAACAATATTTTTTCAACTCCAACTATCTTTTCTGTCGCATGTTCAAATATTTTTTTATTCAATATTTAATTTAATATTTTACGTTCTGTATACATATTAGTATATTAATTAAAAAGATAAGACCTATATATATTTAATGAAAACAATTTCTCAACTAACTCTAAATCACTTGTTGGGTAGATTTTTTCTAGAACCATTAATTATTGGGAGGCATAAGCTATCACCATATCACACTACAAGATGATTCTTCCTAATACCTTCTTTGATGCATCATTATAGGTGATAAACCCTTATCTACTGAAGGGTTTTATTATTAGAGGCACACAGATTAACCTTATCTTTAGTTCCATTAATTTTTCATCAAATTCATTTATTTAAAGTAACTTGGCTCCCTTTTGAGTTAACAAGGTTAATGGATTAAGAATCCATGAGAAATAATACAAAAAAAGTTGATAATATCCATCTAAATCAAGAAAAATATAAATCTTAGTCATTATGGTAGGTCTAAGAAAAATTCCATAACGTATATCATTGATGGATCCACTCATATACCTTTACATGATATTAAATGGCCCAAATATTAAATTATTTCTAGACACAACTCAATCATGGTAAATGTTTCATACAATTTCTCTTTCATTTAGTTCATTAGTATTATACTCAAGTGATCTTCATGTTCTTCCTTACCCATTGAATATATAATTATATCATGTATAAGGACTAACAAAAACTGATCAAGTTAATCTCTAAAAAAACTATAGATTAAATCCATTAAGATGTCAAGGTAATTAGTAAGACTAAATGACCTAACTATAAATTCATAGTGTCCATACCATATATTGAATGTTTTAAAGGTTATATCCCCCTTATTGAAACTCTTTTTATGATATAAAGAAGGAATTAAAATCTTGGAAAATTATTGAACTCTGTGGTGTTGATCAAAAAATTCATCAATATGAGGTAAATGATACTTTTCCTTGATATTGATATTTTTAAGATCATGGTAATCATTGTAGAGTCACATTGATCCATATTTCTTCTTAACAAAAAATAATCGGTTCACCAAAATATTACAATGAATCACATGTCATGAATATCTTGGATTTTCTTCCTCAATAATTACAACTCAATCTTGGCTATTCTATATGGAATATTTGATATAAGGATAGCATCATGTAAGAGATAAAATTAAAAACTAACAACACTATTCATAAGAAGGCTAGGTAAATATTCTAGAAATACATCAACAAACTCCATCATAGTATAAATATCATCGATGTTGAGTTTCCCCAAACCATATGAGATATACACCTCTTTTAAAAAGGAATCAAGACCCCCATTATGGATTTTGTTTCCATTAGAATTTCGTATTTATCTTCACACTAATAAATCATCATAGTTTGGTTCTGAATATCAAACATGACTTCCCTTTATTGGAAATTGATATAGTATTTATATAGATAAGTACAACCCAATCTCAATATAATATAAAATTCAACCATAGGGGGAATAATTATATTTCTAGGAAGAAAATTCCTATAAACTTCAATTAGATAAGAATCGTAATCTTCATATGTGTTTAACTTATAATTTTTTATTTTCTCTAAAATTAATCATCTATTCATTAATGTGGTTTTGTGATACCCTTAGAAAATTATTTAGATATTAATGAGTTTTTTTATCAAGAATAAAATAACACATTAGTAGTTTTTTAGTGGATGGTAAATGTAACTTTCTATATGTATTTTTCATACCCATCATCAGTAATAATGATCACATAATATTTTCCTTTACCCCCATAATTAAGAAGTTTCTAATATCAATAATTATCATTTACCTTTGAATTTGAGTGATATTTAGCATAATTTCCACATTCCATGAATTTGATTCACTAATGTGTGGGTGGTATATTTTGTGGTTCTTTTTCTCTGTCATTAGATAACTTCATATTCCCTTCACTTCAGTTATCATTTTACAGATGACCTTACATTCCACAATTTAAACATTTACAATTCCACTTAAGGAAATTTTATCTAGGTTTCCTTCCATGCATCGATCATGAATTAAATACCCTCTTATTCACTCCATGGTTTTTATAATTTTATTTAAAATAAAACTTTATTTTAATATCAAAACTATGATATTTATAGGTAACTAAAATATCTATCTCCACCATGATATAACATTGAAATATTTATTCATTGGTTCTAAATTCAATTATAGATAATTACCTTCAATGAAAAGGATTTAATCCACTTATGAATCGATGAACCAAACTTTTAATTTAGATGATAATACTATTCTACCTTTATAGAATTTTAATATTTACCTAATAATTACTATAAGATTAATTTTTCTTCTATTTTATCTCAAAGAATTCATATCCCATTTTCATATGAAGAACCTAATAAAATTACTTATTATAACAAAATCTCCAAAACTCATCCCACTCTATAGACTAAACATATTCATGGTACCTTGTATACATGATAACAGTCCACCATTGATCTACTTCCCCTTATAGATGATAAATAGTTAAAAAAATTACATCCTTTCAATACTATGGAACTAAAAATATCTTCTTCATTGTATTGATCAATTTCATAACAACTAGTGTATCTGTTGACACACTAAAAGAAGGTGTATGTTTCCTCATGAAGGAATCAATAGAACATTGTTCCCTCTATTTCTCATTTAGAAACTTATCATGATTCATATCTTGAAAGATTATATTAATCATAGTAATTATATTTTTATTTCCATATCCCATAACATTTATTTAGTCTAGAAGAAAATAATTTCATTATCTATCAAATTCATCATTAACAATGTTCATTTGGGTTTTGTCCATTGACTAAAACAAAAAATATTTTTGTAAGAAATAACAATCTTAGAGTGAAATCACATAATCAAGAAAAAAAATTATAGGATGTATAAATCATGAAACATTATTTCAAAACTATGAAACATTAGTTTTAACCTAGTAAATTCATTGTCATCATCTATTTAAATCAATCATAATGGTTAATGAAGAAAATGTGAGTCATTCTATCACATCACCCTAAGAGCATCAATCCATATGTGAAGTAATTGAACACTCCCCATGAACAAGAATGATATAAATGATATTATCAACCAAATATTTTTTGGGTTGTTAACCCTAGATGAATCTTTTCCCAAACAAAAAACCACTTATAGTATCAAAACTGGTATGTTTTTTTATAATACCACATTACTTTCATTACGGTAACTTAGGATTTAGTTTTATACCTAGGATTATCCTAATTGTTCTTACTAATGTTTTCTCATGCTAGTTCCCAAATTTAAGTAAACCTTTCATGAATACTAACTATACAGACCTATATTTTCATACATAAATATGAAATCCTATTAGATTAATATTCAATACATATAAATATGATCGATGACAGAGTAATATAGATTTAGTGTCTTTGGAAACTATCATATACAAACCACTTGTCCATAATAGATATATATTATCTCCCAGAAAGTTCTTCATAGTTAAAACCCTTATTAAAAATTTTCTATATAAAACATTTCTTCATAATCTAGGGGAAATGAAACATAAGAAACAGTGAGATATGATGCTCATTGAGTGTAAAAAGGGAGATATCAGTGATCACAAAAACATTAAATGAGTGTATCGGTATGATAACATGTGAATAAAATTTCAAAATCATAGCCTTCATATAATAGATCATAATATTGTGTCATAGAAAAAATCATTCTAGTTCTACAAACATGAATCATAATGGAATCAAAGACCATGATCCATAGAAGCATAAAGTTGACAAAAGATATAATTTTTTGGCATACACATAAGAATCTAAATCATTTACATAGAATAGTATCATTTCTAAGACTATCATACTAGATTTGGTTCACTCTATGTGACAACATATCTTTATTCATGGTTCCCTCTCAAGGATACTATAGTATATAGAGTCCCTTATGCATCTACATTCACTCTCTATTCCGGTCTTTCTTTATGAGATGTCCGTATTTACCCAATTCATTGGATTAATATATTATTTTATTCCCACATATCACATAATTAAATTCGTACATATATATTCTAAAATATCATTAAACATTCATCATATCACAACCCATGGAAAAGAAACTGGTTCCATACAAAATTCAACATTTCATCATATCATAACCCATAGAAAATAAATGGGTTTCATAAATATATTTTCATCAAAATCATAAACCATCCATAGAAATAAAAAAATTATGGTATCATTTCATCATATCACAGTAAGTCTTATTTAATATAAAAATTTCTCATCATAGTTGAAAATTTCTTTAAAGATCATGAAATATTTCTTGAGGAAAATACCCATTTAATTTCTAAATCCTATATTTAAATCTAAAAATTTAACAAATATTATGGAAAAAATTTTAATTTAAAATAACCATTGAAATTTTTATTGTATTAGTCAAATAATTGATTTATCATGATGGCAGTAAATCTAATTCTTGTCATGTATTATAAAAATGTTTCATTTATCTTTTTTGAATAAAAATTCATAGGTACCTCATTCAAAAAATTATAAGAATATTTCATTTAATTAATTTTTTAAAAATTAAATAATGAGTAAATATGACATTAAATATTCAAATTATAATAGTAAAATCATTCTTGAAAACATTTTTATAAAACAAGGGTAAGGAAGAAAAAGAATTTTCATCTGATGATGCAAATAATGTATTTTTTCTTTAAAAATTATCTTGAGTTAATAAATTCCATAAAATGAAATAAAAAAATAAATATATATAAATATCTAAAAGAGAATAAAATTCATGATATTATTGAGAGTTATAAATTCAAATTTCATCATCAGAAGCATTTCCATCAATAATCCTTGTAAAAAAGATATTGTCATATTAAACTCATAACTCATGATCGAGTTCCATCAAAGTGGATCTATCCTCCTGTATAATAAATTTAAATTTATTATAATACTATTGAAGATTTATTTTAAAATTTATAATATCATTTATTTTCTAATTATGTTATTTTATAACTAGTTATTAATTATTCTTTATTAAAAGCAATGTTTATAGGTATGAACTGTTACATTTTTAATTAGAATTTCGGTTTGGTAGATCT
Organism: Viscum album; assembly: GCA_963277665.1. Taxonomy (NCBI): domain Eukaryota; kingdom Viridiplantae; phylum Streptophyta; class Magnoliopsida; order Santalales; family Viscaceae; genus Viscum; species Viscum album. The sequence goes on along the minus strand of OY728162.1, from coordinate 396,274,078 downwards.
GGTCCTACCACTTTGACCATAGTTCTATAATATATGGATTTTTATAATGATATAAATATCATATATATTCATTATATATATATATATATCCATAAAATATAGATATAGAACAATTGTATCGCACTACTGATGAAAATGGTGGGCCATACGTACACATGAATACTGTTTTAAATTTTTGAAGGTTGTAGAGAATAAATGAAAAATAATAATTCAACTTTTAAAAATAATTATTGTATCACATATATCAGATAAATTCATTAAATATATCTTTATTAACATCAATGTAATCAATAAAAGAAAAAATAATCACATTTCTTTGTAGAAAAAATAATCACATATAAATATATTATATTATAATAAAATAATAATAATTTTCTCATAAATATCATCTATAAACTTTAAACCTGTCATAATAATCATAAATATAATATAGTAATAAAAATGAATTGTATCAATACGAGGGGCCGACAGTCCACACTTACAAACACATAATACATTAACTTAAATTTTATGGGATAAAGGTATATATTGATGGTTACATAATCATAATAATATATTAGTATATTTATTATAATGAAATTTTTATGTCATGATGAACACCATAGATTTTTTCGAGTTATTAAAAGAATTAAATTGCAAGTGGTTAGATAATATGATTATCTCTTAATCAGTAGGTTTCCTTTAGATCCTTCCATAAAGACCCTTGTAATGGTTTTTTAATAAATATGTAACCATTAAATAATGGATAGGTAATTTTATAATATATTTTGGTACATTTTAGTCAAGCTATAAAGATCCAAATGGTGTAAAGAAGAAAAAAGAGGGGTTTCCTTTTATATGTGGTGTAGAGGATAAATTTTGAAATTATTAAATGAATAAAATATAATAAATTTGTGCTCAAGAAAAATTTATTAAAATGTGTAGATATTTTATTTTTTTATATAAATATACTTTAATATCTATAAAATATAATTTATACATGTTTACCCATAAAATATACCATTATCTTTAGGTTCAACTCCCCATAAACCCATTTTGACCTTTACCATGGTGAAATGTTTATACAAATTTAGTTTTAATTATGACCAAGGATGAAAGGGATATCATTAGAAAATTCATAAATGATGAATCTATGTTTTTAATCTAATTTATTAAATTAAAACAGTAAATTTTTAGAATATAATTATAAAATAAAATCGCAAAACATGAAAACAATTGTTTTCCAAAAAAACATGTTTTCTTATGTATACAAATATTTTATAAAAAATACATGTAAAATTAATTTCAATGAAGTTAATTGGATTATTCATAATATAGGTGAAGTAATTTTACTTTTAAAATAATTTTGAAAAAAATGTATATTTGTAAATGTATTTTACAAAAAGACACTTTTCAATTATAATTATTATTTTATAAATATTCATCACTACATTAACCTCTTAAAATAATTCACTATAATTAATTATAATATAATTTAGAATTTCTTAATTCAAAAAAATAATTTTTTCATATAATTTGTTTATAATTGTAAAAAGGTAATTATATTATTTTTTTCACAAAAACCAATATATTCATCTTTGAGAAAAATGTATTTTTTGAAGAATATATAGAATTCTATAAAGAAATTTTAATTTTTCTAAAACATTTATATATACTTTTAAAATGTGTTTATTACTATTCATACCACTAATTTAATGGCTAGGTGATTATAAAATATTATAGTGTTGTTCATTTGAACTCAGGTTTGTGGGTATCGAAAGCTATCAAAGAAATTTTTGTTAAAGGGAAATATATCATAAAATATCAACATGTTATATGGATGGAGCTATAAAGGTAGGAATGACCTAGTGTCACTAGAAAGATATATTTACCCTAAATCTGTGCATAAAACTATTCCATCAACCAATTTTTAGTTTCTCACTTTTATAAATGTTAACGGCATTGGAAATCCAAAAAAACATATAACGCATTTTGTTTCCCAATGTTTATGCATGATGGGGATACTATATCATAAACCAAAAGAAAATGAGGTGTTTCATGTAGAAATTATTGGGACTCTATTATTTTAATAATATCCTCCATGGTGAGTTGATTGAAAATTGGAAGGATATGTGTCATCAATATTGGTTTTTGATTAGCTCCACATTGAGAAAGACATCACTTGCGGACCATTTTAATTCAAACAACTTGAGAATAAAGGTGAATCTGATTTTATTTCTAGGTGGAATTTGTTTAAATATTATCTATATATTAATCTCCCATGTTATTATATGTTAGATTTATACAAATAGATTTTTTAAGATGACTTATAAACACCCATAATTATGTGGAAATTTCCTGGTGGATAAAATGAATTAGGTTTTTAGAGCTCAATGGTTGGAATATAGCCTCCCTCATAGATGGTTCATTATCTTGATCGTGTCTTATAACCTAATGAAGAAAATAATATAGGGTTGAAGAAATGGATATCACACTCAATCTATCATCGATTCTCACCCATGCCACAAATACCACCAAATATCATGTGGCACCTCTTCCTAAGAGACTATAGAAAGTATAGTATCATCCTATATAGGTGGTGAGGTGAGAGAAGGGAAAAAATATTTAATGATATAAATATTAATAATTATTGTTTTAGAATGGTGTATCTCCTAACATATTGTGTAGCATAACTTGAAGAAAATATCCAAATTTCTCTATAATTCAAGTAAATAAAGATGGATGAAATTAATGTTCACCCATATTATTTCTTCTATCACCAAATTTTGGGGAATAATAATCCCAACTTCTCTATCATAAATGAATTAATATATAATATGGTTGACTCTAGAGATGTTAAATTTGTAAAACCTCAAAAAAGATGTCTTCAATCTATTCTCTTCTACTAGAGGAGGAGGAAGTGATGTTATTAATTTTTTCATAAATTCTTATTTACTCCCTTTAATGATATTCTATGAAAATTTCATAATTGGAGTGAAATATTCATGTTTTAATATTAAATAAACTTTTTTAGAATTATTTTAATTAATCCGGATTTGAATTTGTTTAATTTTTTTAATCTTAACTCCCTTCATACTAATCTTAATTTTGTGATTTTTTTGGTTTAATTATTCAGTTTATAACATATAATTAAAGTAATCTTTCGCCAATTCAGCCATTGAAGGGTCATATGGTTCACAAAAGAAGACCCAAAAGAATTTATGAAGAAAGAGGACCATCCATGATTCCTGAATTTCTGGGTTCAATACAAAAGCCCAAATTTTATGAGACTCTAGAATATTTTTATTATTATTGAAAAATATCATTGAAAAAATTCCAAAGCCTGGATAAAAATAAACGGTCCCAACATGTGTTTTTAACTCTTTCCCAATATTCTATCCCTATTTTAAAATCAGCACACAGTCCTTGACTTTTCTTCTGATAGACAAATAAAAAAGAGCTGATATTGTTCAATATGAACTAAAAAATAATTATGGTATACTTTATAGAATAAAGTGTTTGAATTTGAAGGCATTTACTTAACCTAAAATGCATTCACAGTTAGGCCAGTGAAAAACTGGACAGAAAAATGGACATAATGAATTCTTTTTTGTAAAATAAGCATAACAGTGCATTAAAAAGTCTAATGGTGGCCATATTTTTAGGGTTGAATGTAAATATTAGTATCTACTACTATGAAGAAGAATAAATCTCAAGATTTATCTATCTCAATGTCCACATTTTCGATCCAAGTGGAGGGTCAATTTTGGAATGCCAATGGTCCACCTCTTTGGGTTATAAATACATTCCCCTATTCTCCTTGGAAAGGATTGAAATTTCAGAATATAAGAGGATACATTGTCACTAAAAAGTCCTTTATAAAGGCCAGGTAGGACCATCCAAACTCATGTTTTCACTTGAGAGACCCTTCCTCTTCTCCTTGTTTTCTTTTACTTTTGTGTTTATCTTCATTTGTAATCTCATAAGTGTTTGTATTATAATTTTGTTTCAATGCATGATTCATTTAAATTACATCTCATCATTATCCAAATTATATTATATAATGTTCGTGGTATTAAATTATTTCAAATAAATTAGAAAAATCCTTCCCTTTTCTCACTTCCTCATTCAATCAATAGTGTGTTTTTACCTCTCTTCACATTTCCTATGTATGTTCAGCGCACTGCTCTTTTATTGTCCAATTATTTTTATATTATTTTTAACCCATCACCATGTATATTTAAATTATATTAATAACCATCTCAATGGCTGGGTAAATAATCTATTTTGGTGATTCCTAATTTCTAGATTTTATGAGATTGAGAGATTTTTTTCGTTGAGTATTCTTTAGGTTAACATTGTGTATGATGATCATAAAATTTCATGGATTAATGATTTTTTTTGTTTAACATGTACATTCCATGGATTATTGGAACCATAAATACACTAACATTAACAATTTATGATTTTATTAGAAGCCTTTGTTTTGTTAAGGCTTGGACTAAAGGCTCAACAGTTGGGAATTCTGATCACATTCATCTTGTGAAGTGAGTGTTAATTTAATGAAATATAAATCAATGCTCAAGGATATAATAAGCATAAAATACCTAATAATGAAACCACTGCAATCCTTATTAAATTTTTAAATCAAACATCATCCATAAATCATTTCATTTAGTCTCTTCAAAAAACACCTGATTAAAAATACAAATCAACAAAACAATAGGCTCGAGAAAAAGTATCATCACTAAGGATTTGACCTGAGTGTCTCCATACACTTTAGCAGAGCATCGGATCCTTGAATGGTCAATAAGTGAAAATTATATGCACTTTAAATAACACTATTTTATGGTATGGTGTGTTAATTATTCAGTAGTTTTTGATATTTTTTTAAAAAATAAAATTATTTAAAAAATATTATGATTTTAAAAACAACTCCAAAAAAACACGTCTTCTTGTAAAAATAATAATTGGAGAAAAAAATGAAAATAAAAACCCACCTTCTTCATCCTTAGAAATTTATTTGAATGCCCAATAGCCCCACAAACAATCCATTGGATATATTTGACACTAAAATAGAATGAAATCTTCTCCAAATTAGAAGTAGCATTAGGGATAATCAAATCACTCAATATTCAGTCATTGTCAAACCAATTGAACTATATATATAAAATCCTAGGCAACTAACCCTAAAGGACCTTGTTTCTTCTGATATGAATTACCAAACCCTTGGTATTCTATATCCAAACATCCAGGCTGACATCGAACTCAAATCTGGTTTGATTCATCTTCTTCCTCATTTCCACGGGCTAGCCTATGAGGATCACCATCTTTATCTCAATGAGATCCATGTGGTGTTCTCTAACATAAAGCATCAAGGGGTTTCTAAAGAACATATAAAACTCTGATAATTCCATTTATCCTTAGCTTACTCTACAATTTCATGGCTCTACTACCTCCCTCATGATTCCATAAACTCACTGATTGACATGAAGTATCTCTTTTTTTTAAATCCTTCATGATTCTCCTATAACATCTAACTGAAAGGAAGTTAGTGGCATCTATCAATTCCCAAATGAATCACTCCATGTGTACTAAGAGAGGTTCAAAAATATTTTATAAACCTTCTCACATCACCAAATCCCTAACCAACTCTTGATCGAATACTCCTATGGGGGGTTATTGGTTATGGAGAGAAGAGTCATTGTTGTCGCATGTGGTGGTGCTCTTATTGAAAAAAAAACTAATTCAGCTATAAGAGATCTCATAAGAAATATGGCTATAAAAACACAAAAATTACATACTTGGGAACATTCTCAAGTAAATAAAATCTAATATAATCAATCCATAGATCCAAATAAGATGACTGAGTGGATAAGTGAACATATAGGTTATGTGCGAAAACTAGCTGTGGATACCAAATCCCCAACCTCATATTATCAATAGTCTATGTTCTTGGGACTTATAAAAAACTATAGAATATGTGTCTCACTAGCTCATCCAATAGACACTTGTCTATAGATTCAAGTGGATCTATATGATTCATCTAGACCAATGCTGCCCAATGCAGCATATGTTCAAAGGAACAATGACCCTCAATAATCATGTCTGTTCATTAGAAACATCCACTAACCCCACTCTGAACCCAGATCTTCTACTTTTAACCTAGGCATGGGGTATAATAATCCCATCTCTCATCCCCCTCAATTTTGTCCTCAAGACACAAACTAATTCTAATATGGTCAAGGTGTTGGTAACTTCCAACAACCTTAACATTTTATTCCTCATCCTAAAAGGATCAATCCTACTATTTCTCCTCTTAGATTCCACTCTCCTAATGAGCCTTCCAAATTCCTGACCCAATACAATCACTTTCCCAAAAATCAAAATCACAGAAATACCAATTCGGGACAATCCACTCCTTCTATGAAACCATGGTAAATTTTAATGAAATATCGTTCCTCCTTCTCTCGTTCTAGACTCAAAAACAATGAATCCCATATTTGTCAACTTGAATCCCACATAATTCTGTAGTAATAAAAAAATTATTCCCAACTCCTAGCTCAACCATTACCCAATCCCAAGGGTAATGTAAGTAAAATTTCACATAGATTGAGAAAGAAACTTGTTATTCCTCATGATGTGTAAATACCCGTCAATTTCAAGGAAATTTTTTTTTTCTTAATTTTCTTTGAATTTTACAAGAACACAGTTTCTGACGGCACATGATTCTCAGGCCCGGTGTGCCTGGAATCATTTTCTGAAGTTTGTCTCGGGTACGTTCAATGAACGAACGAGCAGGTTTTTCTAACTTTTGAACTGGTTCTCATAATCGAATTATGAGGGCACCGATGGAATCGCAGCGCCGGTATTTTCTTAGAAACGCCTCTTTCGGAGTTGCATTTTCTCGGGTGTGGTTTTTAATTTTTTTTTGGGGTTAAGTGAAGAAAATAAAATAAAGTGGTGCGACAACTTTATTTTATTTCACTTAAAGCAACTTAAAGCCACTTTAAGCTGCTTAATCTTAGTTGAAGCGGATAGGGTGGAACCCAAAATATCCTGCCCTCTAGGTAGGATATTTGTGAGGTGGGGCCCGCACGAGCCCCACCGTTTCTTTTCCCCTAAGTAACGCACCCACGAAAACTCCTCTTTAATGAAAGTCAACTGGGGCGTTTCCTAAAACTCTTAAATGCTCTTATTAAATGGACAGTTAAGTCGCTACCATTAATTCACCAAATTAATGTTTCGTTTCTTAACCTGTTTTTCAAACTGTTGGCATAATAATAAAATAAGACCAATGCATGTCTTCTTGAGGATTGCTTGTTAGAGGATTTAGAGAAATCTCTGAAGCCAGAAGATATTCATCTCTCTTCGCGAAGAACATGAACAAAGTGAAGAACGCGAAGAATTCCGGCCTTCGACTAAAGGTGATGAAGAATGCTGAACCCTCAGAGATCGACGATGTGATGCCATGTACCGCGACGCCGACGAATCTCCTCCCCCGACGTTCTTCTGCGACGATTCTCCTCCCGCAACAAATCTTCGATCAACTGCTTGAGGTAGGAGATTGCGGATCTTTCAAATTTCCTTTGTGGATTTTAACCTCAACATGGATTTAACTCATGAAATTAAATCTGTGTGTTTTCATTAACCCTCTGAGATCGTCGACGCGACGTCGTGTACCGTGACGACGTGACGCCCCTTCCGCGACGCGACGATCCTCATCTTCCGCGACAGAAAATCCCGCGAAGAACTCATGTCTGACGACTACTACGAGGTAGGGGTTGTTTCATTTTAAATCTTTGTGATTTATATCCCCGGTTGTTAAAAATGATTGTTTTGAGACTTTAAAAACCGCTAACGCGGTGGGTGCGGACCAACGAACAAGTCCGAACCCACCGCCCTTTTTTTGTTATGCGCGGATTGGCAAGAGACGAAAAACGGGGCTTCAAGTTAATTTTTAAGGTTTTGAAGTGAAAAAAGAGTCTCGGGGAAAGCACTGGCGAAGACCGCACGCAAATCGGACCACCGGAGCACGTCCGGTGGTCCGCAGAAACCCCCGCCGGCGCGCCACACCGGCGACCGGAGGCGGCGGCCGGCCGCCAGGATGCGGCGGCGCCCGGCGCGCCGCCGAGAAGACCCGTCGCGGCTTCAGCCGTGGTGGCGCTGGCCGGTCCCACGGCCGCACGGGACCGCGGAGGAGGGATGCGGCTTAATCCACGTCTGGGTGTCACGGAGCGGCCCCCGCGCGGGGGGCCGCGGCTGCCTTGCGCGGCGTCTGGCCAGCGCCAGCGCGCCGGCTGAGCCGCCCGGCCGGACCGCCAAGTCGGGACATGCCCAGCCGGGCTGGGCCGCGCCCAGCCAGGCTGGGCCGACCCAGGGGGGTTGGTCTTGGTCGGCCCGGGCCCAGACCCCCTGTTTTCGGCACCTTTTCGGTCTCTTGCCCGTATCGTGAGCTACGGGCCTCTGATCGATGTGCCGTCAATGGCAATGCGATCCTTGGATCAAGACGGTCGTTTCTCTATATTACACTCAAGGTTTTGGCATACTTTGGGTTCGGACAGGTTGGTTCGTACATGAAACCAACCAGGCCCTCAGAGAGAAAACGCTCATAACTTGAGCTCTGGATGTCCGATTGACGTGCCATCAACTTGGTTGGATTACTCTAAGTGAGACGGATATTTTGGCTTACTCTGCCCGAGGTTTGGACGCAGGTGTATTACGGTCAGGCTGGTTTTGACTTAAAAACCAACCGGGCCCCTGGAACGAAAAGGCCAATAACTCTCAGACCAGGCGTCCGATTGACGCGTCGTCTGCGACGTTGACTTCCTATTGACGATACGGAACTTTTGGATAATCAACTCTAGACTATGAGTCAGTTGATGTATCATCCTCTCGGCTCGTGGAGCGGACCCTCTCGAATGAGCTTGCTGTGTGCGGGAACCCTAGAGCTTGCTGCGATTGCGACGACGGCGACGATTGTGCAGAGATCCTCAGTGGATTCGACGACGACTGTGCAGAGATCCTCAGTGGATTTGACAATGACTACAGCACTCAGCGATCCTTTGTGGATCGGTGCTACCGATCCTGTGTGGGTCCGATCCTATGTGGGTCAGCGCTCAGCAGTCCTGTGTGGGCCAGAACCTACAGATCCTGTGTGGGTCTTTGCGGGGGTTACTTACCTATCGATCTTCTGTGGCTCAGATCCGTTGTGGGTCATTGCGGGGGTTAGTTACCTATCGATCCTTTTTGGGTCAGATCCTTTGTGGGTCATTGCGGGGGTTAGTACCTATCGATCCTTTGTGGGTCCGACGGCTTAGATGATTCAGTGGAAATATCTGATCATCTCTATCGTCATACAAAGAAGTATACCTGTGTGAGCTGAAATCCTGTTTTGCTTTCCTTTGTGGATTGTGTTGTGTTATCGTATGTGGATTTACGTTGTGCTTTCCAGTGTGGAATGGGTTGTACTTGGGCTCGGATGTTGGAGCCGAGTGAGAATTGAAGACTTAGGTATATGTATGGGCATATATCTAAGCAGTGTCGAATGTTACTTCGTGATTGTATCTTTCCCTTGTGGTTTATCCTTTGTGGATTTTGGGAGACCTTTGGGGGTCTTGGGGTCCCTACTGAGTAGCTTATACTCACCCCTGCATGGGCTATGCCCGCACTACGTTGTGTCGGTTGCAGACGATGTACAGCGTTGATCGTGGTTGAGGCTTGCGGAGCAGGATGGTACCTGGAGGTGGACCACTGGGCGGGACGTACTCGGAGCGGTCGGCTGGACCTGAGGAGTTGTGGAGGCTATCTGTACCCACCCTTCAGGTGGGATTTCCAGTGGACAGCTCGACGTTGCGGCTTTACTTTTCAGTTGATGTTTTCCCTTTTGAGTTGTACTTTACTTTCAGTTTGGGTTTGTATTCTGACCCACTTACTTTTCCACACTTACTATTGTACTCAGTTTTTACTTAGTTTTTACTTCTTCTGCTTGCTTACTCTATCGTTCTTGTTTACTTTACAAAGGCAATGCCTTCCCTTTTTACCGGGATTTACGCCTTGGTGCATGTCGCCAGCCCCTGGCCTATGGAAGGCGGGATTGGGGTAGTCACGGCACGGGCCCCGAGGACGGGTCGTGACAAATTGGTATCAAAGGAGTTCGGTTCTACCGCAGACTCTGATCTTTCTTCTATGTGAAACAATAGTGTTAAGTTTATTGGGTGTGGTTATTAGTCCAGGGAGTCCAGTGTTGGTGCGGCGGCCGACGTATCTGTACACCAGGACCCTGACTTCTGATTTACGACTTAATGCACAAAAACATTGATTGCATGTTTGTTTCAAGTTTTCTTTGTGATTACTTTGTGTCAGCTCACCAGGTATACTGTTCTGACCGTGGAACACCTGTTTCTTTTCAAGATGGACCCACGACAGCAGCCAGCTAGGGTTCCGAGAGTTGAGCGTGACGACAGCCCGCTGAGCGACAAGGCCTCGGTACACTGCCCTTTGAAAGCTGAGGCACCGGCAGTACCTCTACCCGCCGAGCCACCGATGCTTCCAGCCCCAGCCGCTGACGATGCACGTCGCCTTAGTGCACTGCATGAGTTCCAGCGCCAGTGACTGCCCAGGTTCCACTGGGAGACGGACCCCCAGGCAGCCGAGTACTGGCTGGAGATAGTGGTATGAGTTTTCCGGTTAGTGAGAACAACATCAGACCTCATGGTGATCCTCGTAGCGAGCCTACTGCACGCGGCAGCAGGCCAATGGTGGAGCTTGATGCTCCAGGTGCACGATGAGACATCTCTTCTCTTGACATACTTTGAGAGCCTCTTCTGCTCGGAGTTTGTCCCAGCCACCCTCTGTGCAGTGCGCATCCAGGAGCTTCTTCAGCTGCGTCAGGGAGCTTGACGGTCGCGCAGTACTCGGCGAGATTTACCGATCTCTCGCGCTACTCGACGGACATGGTACGGGAACCATTATTCAAGGCACGGACCTTTGAGTAGGGATTTAGACACGAGATCAGGGCATCGCTGATCTCCCTCAGCATTCTGACTCAGGCAGGAGTACTGGAGCGAGCCCTTTTGATCGAGATCTTTCTTGCTGAGTCTTCTTCAGCAGTGAGACCTACCGCAGGGCGGCAGGTAACAGAGTATTCCGCAGTTGGCAGTCGACGGATGACTCAGGGGTCCAGGAAGACCAGACCCTCAAGTAGATGACCTCAGGACACTGGCTCAGCAGTGCGGGGCACACAGCATGGAGCCAGTCTTTCGAGAGGCAGGCAGTGCTACACATGCGGCAGACATGGCCACAAGGCTCGTGACTGCCCGACCCACCATGCTGAGGAGCAGCAGACGGTTGAGGGGCCACCTAGGCAGAGGCAGAGGGTTGACCGTGGCGGTCCGCAGGGAGCAGGCGGATGAGGCAGAGGAGCTATCCAAGCAGTAGGTGGTGGGTAATGCTTTGAGGCTCTACCACCACCACCACCAGGAGGTCCACCCCGGCCACAGGGAGCTGGCGGGCAGAGACAGGCACAGCTCCAGGCAGCAGAGGCCTACGTCCACGGCGTGCCCAAGATGATTCAAGGTACTATCTGTGTCTATTTCACCCTTGCTGTAGTTCTTATAGACATAGGAGTGAGTCACTCTTTCATAGCTGTTGCCCTTGTTCGGAGCTCGGAGATTCCGACGGATCCGTTGGCTCGATCCTTACGGCTAGAGACTCTTACGGGAGCAGACTCGACGATTACGCACTGGTGCCGGCAGTGTGAGATTACTCTAGGAGGCGAGAGCTTCAGCTGGGATCTTCTTGTAGTAGCGTCGAGGCCTTACGACGTCATCTTGAGCATGGATTGGTTATCTACAGTTCATGCACAGATTTACTGTATTAGGCGTAAGGTGCGATGTGTATGCACCGACGAGAGCAGGTTCACCTTCACCGGCGAGAAGGGAGCCTTTGCAGTACAGGATGGAATCTCGCAGAGAAGAGGACAACCCATCACTCATTAGTTGGCTAGCCTCATCCTAGGAGCAGTTGACGTGCGGAGTCCTAGTTTTCCTGTAGTGGTGGATCAGTTCGCGGACGTCTTCCCCGACGACGTTCCAGGGATACCTCCTCATAGAGAGGTAGAATTTTATATTGACCTGTACCCCGGGAAATCCCCAATATCGACTCCAGCATATCAGATGGACCCCGCTGAGCTTTGAGAGCTATGGGTACAGTTGGAGGACTTACAGGGAAAGGAATTCATCCGACCCAGTGTTTCACCCTAGGCTTCCCCGATATTGTTCGCCAAGAAGGCGAAAGGGAGCTTGCGACATTGTGTCGACTATCGTCTCCTGAACCAGGTGACGGTGAGGAACAATTATCCGCTACTGAGGATTGATGACCTCTTCGATCAGGTCAAGGGAGCACGGTGGTTCTCGAAGATAGACCTCAGGTCAGGCTATCATCAGCTCAGAGTTCGGGACGAGGACGTGTAGAAGATGGCCTTCAGATGTCGGTATGGCCACTATGAGTTCTTGGTTATGCCATTCGGCATAACCAATGCTCTAGTAGTGTTCATGGGCCTCATGAACAGAATCTTTCTGCCATACCTCGATCGATTTGTCGTGGTCTTCATCGATGACATTTTGATTTACTCGACGACTGAGGAGGAGCATGCCTACAACTTGCGAGTTGTACTGGACACACTCCGAGAGCACCAGCTTTATGGAAAGCTCTCGAAGTTTCAGTTCTGGATACGTGAGGTCCACTTCTTGGGGCACGTCATCTCTGATGCGGGAGTTGCAGTGGACCCTGTGAAGATCGAGGCAGTGCTAGCTTGGGAGCCACCCAAGAGCGTGACGGAGGTGCGAAGTTTCTTGGGACTAGCCGGAAACTATCTGAGATTTGTGCTAGACTTCTCCAGAGTTACGACACCACTCTCAGCTTTGACGAAGAATGGGAAACCCTTTGTGTGGTCAGACAGATGTCAGCAGAGCTTCCAGGAGCTGGGACAGAGATTGACCAGCGCCCCCATCTTGAGGTTGCATGAGGAGGGAGTAGGGTACGTAGTCTACTGCGATGCATCAGGGACCGGACTCAGATGTGTCCTGATGCAGTAGCGGGTGGTGATCGCCTATGGATCACGTCAGTTGAGACCGTATGAGCAGAACTACGCTACCCATGACCTGGAGTTAGCAGCAGTGGTCTTCGCTCTGGAGACATGGTGACACTACCTGATGGGCAAGTGCTTTACAATCTTTTCTGACTATCAGAGTCTCAGGTATATCTTCTCTCAGAAGGACCTGAACATGAGACAGCGGCGGTGGCTCGAGTTCCTCCAGGACTGTGACTTTGAGATAGTCTATACTCCTGGGAAGGGGAACGTAGTATCCAATGCTCTCAGCAGGAGAACGGGCATTCAGATGCTTGAGGAGGCGACAAAGCAGCTAGCCGCTTTGCAGATATCCTTCGTGGATAGAGATGGAGCAGCCTTCCTTCAATCACTCACAGTCACTCCTCCACTACTGCAGTGGGTCAGAGAGGCACAGCGTAGGGACGTTGACTGTGAGACACGGCATGCAAAGATATCCTCAGGTCATGCACCTGATGGTTTCTCCTTTGGAGCAGAGCACGATGTCCTTTTCAGAGGACGTACCTTGGTACTAGTTACTTTATGGGAGGAGGTGCTGAGAGAGTTTCAAACTTCTCCTTTGGCGGTACATCCTAGAGTGGCGAAGATGTACCAGGACCTCAGACGACAGCACAGGTGGCCGAGCATGAAGAAGGTTGTGGCAGAGTTCGTTTCACGATGCCTCACCTTCCAGTAGGTGAAGGCAGAGCATCAGGTACCAGCAGGCTTGGTACAGCCCTTGGAGGTCCCGGAGTGGAAGTGGGACGAGATATCTATGGACTTCGTGACTGGACTTCCACGCATGTCTAGAGGTCACGACTCCATTTGGGTGATTGTCGACCGACTCACCAAGTCGGCACACTTCTTACCCATCAGAGAGCAGGGCTCAGTGGAGAGCTTGGGACGTCTCTACGTTCAAGCGATTATACGGCTTCACGGTGTGCCATAATCTATTGTCTCCGATCGAGATGCTTGCTTTACTTCCCGGATTTGGATGGGGTTGCAGGAGGCGTTCGGGACGTGGCTACGTCTGAGCACCGCCTTTCACCCTCAGACGGATGGTCAGATGGAGAGGACCATTCAGACTCTCGAGGGCATGATATGCGCATGTGTCCTCGACTTTGGTCGCAGCTGGGAGGACCACCTACCCTTGGTGGAGTTTGCCTACAACAACAGCTACCACTCCACCATCAGGATGGCACTGTACGAGGAGTTGTATGGCCGACCTTGCAGATCTCCATTGTGCTGGACAGACCCTGGGGAGTCAGCACTTGTGGGACCAGAGATGGTCTGGGCCACGACAGAGAAGGTCCAGGTCATCCAGGAGCGGATGAGGACAGCTCAGAGCTGGCAGAAGTCTTATTCTGACAGGAGGCGGAGGCCACTAGAGTTCGAGGATGGCGAATACGTCTTCTTGCGTGTCTCTCCATGACGTGGATTACAGATATTTGGCTGAGGTGGCAAGTTGTCTCCACGCTTCATCGGACCCTTCCAGGTCCTCAGCAGGATTGGAGAGGTGGCTTATCGCCTGGCTCTACCACCTCAGTTGCACCGGGTGCACGACGTCTTACACGTATCTCAGCTGAGGAGATACGTGCACGACTCAACGCACATCATTGACCATGGGGAGTTGGATGTTGATGATGGGGCAACTTTTACGGAGGTCCTGGTGGAGATCGAGGGTCAACAGGAGCAGGTCCTACGTGGACAGTCGATTCCTCTAGTCCACATCAGACGGTAGCATGGGAACCTCCAGGAGAGCACTTGGGAGCGGGAAGCTCAGATGTGTGCTCAGTACCCGCATTTGTTTCCCTAGTTTGTGATGTATCTTTACGGGGACGTAAATCCCTGAGGTGGGAGTGATGTAAAGACCCGTAAATATCAAGGAAATTTTTTTTCATAATTTTCTTTGGAATTTTACAAGAACGTAGTTTCTGACGGCACGTGATTCCGAAGCCCGGTGTGCCTGGAATCATTTTCTGATGTTTGGCTCAGGTACGTTCAATGAACGAATGAGCGTGTTTTTCTAACTTTTGAACCGATGCTCGGAATTGAATTCTGAGAGCACCGATGGAATCACAGCGCCGATATTTTCTTAGAAACGCCTCTTCCGGAGTTGCGTTTTCTGGGGTGTGGTTTTTAATTTTTTTTTTGGGTTAAGTGTAGAAAATAAAATAAAGTGGTGCGACAACTTTATTTTATTTCACTTAAAGCCACTTAAATCCACTTTAAGCCACTTTAAGCTACTTAATCTAAGTTGAAGCGGATAGGGTGGAACCCAAAATATCCTACCCTCTAAGTAGGATATTTGTGAGGTGGGGCCCGCACGAGCGCCACCGTTTCTTTTCCCCTAAGTAACGCACCTGCGAAAACTCCCCTTTAATGAAATTCAACAAGAGCGTTTCATAAAACTCTTAAACGCTCCTATTAAATGGACAGTTAAGTCGTTACCATTAATTCACCAAATTAATGGTTCGTTTCTTAACATGTTTTTCAAACTGTTGGCGTAATAATAAAATAAGACCAATGCATGTCTTCTTGAGGATTTCTTGTTAGAGGATTTGGAGAAATCTCTGAAGCTAGAAGATCTTCATATTTCTTCGCGAAGAACGCGAAGAATGCGAAGAACGTGAAGAATGCAAAGAACGCGAAGAACGCCGGCCTTCGACGAAAGGCGATGAAGAACGCCGAACCCTTGGAGATTGACGACGCGACGCCGTGTACCGCGACGCCGATGAATCTCCTCCCCCGACGTTCTTCTGCGATGATTCTCCTCCCGCAACAAATCTTCGATCAACTGCTTGAGGTAGGAGATTGCGGATCATTTAGATTTCCTTTTTGTATTTTAACCTCAACATGGATTTAATTCGCGAAATTAAATATGTTTGTTTTCTTTAACCCTCGGAGATCGTCGACGCGACGCCGTGTACCGCGACGACGCGATGCCCCTTCCGCGACGCGACGATCCTCATCTTCCGTGACGGACAATCCCGCGAAGAACTCACGTCCGACGACTACTATGAGTTAGGGGTTGTTTCATTTTAAATCTTTGTGATTTATATCCATGGTTGTTAAAAATGATTGTTGTGAGACATTAAAAACCGCTAACGCGGTGGGAGCGGACCAACGAACAAGTCCGAACCCACCGACCTTTTTGTTGTTATGCGCGGATTGGAGGGCGACGACAAATGGGGCCGCAAGTTAATTTTGAAGGCATTGCAGTGAAGAACGAGTCCCGGGGCGAGCACTGGCGAAGACCACGCGCAAATCGGGCCACCGGAGCGCGTCTGGTGGTCCGCGGAAACCCCCGCCGGCGCACCGCGGCTGAAGTCGCGGCCGCGCGGGACCGCGGAAGAGGGACACGGCTTAAGCCGCGTCCGGGTGTCACGGAGCGGCCCCTGCGCGGGGTCTGCGGCTGCCTTGCGCGGCGTCTGGCCAGCGCCAGCGCGCCGGCCGAGCCGCCCATCCAGATCGCCGGGCCGGGCCGCCCCCAGCCGGGCCGAGTCGCGCCGAACGGGTCGGACCCAGACCCGGGTCTGGTCGACCCGGTTCAGGCTGACCCAGGGGGGATTGGGTCAGGTCGACCCGGGCCCAGACCCCCCGTTTTCGGCACCTTTTCGGTCTTTTGCCCGTATCTTGAGCTACGGGCCTCCAATCAACACGCCGTCAGTGGCGATGTGATCCTTGGATAGGGACGGTCGTTTCGGTATATTACACACAAGGTTTTGGAATAATTTGGGTTCGGCTGGGTTGGTTCGTACACGAAACCAACCGGGCCCTCAGAGAGGAAACACTCATAACTTGAGCTCTGGACGTCCGATTGACGTGCCGTCGACTTGGATGGATTCCTATAAGTGAGAAGGATGTTTTGGATTACTCCTCCCAAGGTTTGGACGTAGGTGGAGTACGGTCGGGCTGGTTTTGACTTAAAACCTAACCGGGCCCCTGGGACGAAAAAGCCAATAACTCTCAGACCCGGCGTCTGATTGACGCGTCGTCTGCGACATTGAGTTCCTGTTGACGATACGGAACTTTTGGATACATCAACTCTGGACTATGTGTCAGTTGATGTATCAGCCTCTCGGCTCGTGGAGCGGACCCTCCCGAACGAGCTTGCTGTGTGCGGGAACCCTAGAGCTGGCTGCGACTGCGACGACGACGACTGTGCAGAGATCCTCACTGGATTCGACGATGACTGTGCAGAGATCCTCAGTGGATTCGACGACGACTACAGCACTCAGCGATCCTTTGTGGATTAGTGCTACCGATCCTGTGTGGGTCTGATCCTGTGTGGGTCAGCGTTTAGCAGTCCTGTGTGGGCCACCGCCTACAGATCCTGTGTGGGTCCGATCCTGTGTGGGTCTTTGCGGGGGTTAGTTACCTATCGATCCTGTGTGGGTTAGATCTTTTGTGGGTCATTGCGGGGGTTAGTTACCTATCGATCCTTTGTGGGTCAGATCCTTTGTGGGTCATTGCGGGGGTTAGTACCTATCGCTCCTTTGTGGATCCGACAGCTTAGATGATTCAGTGGAAATATCTGATCATCTCTATCGTCATACAAAAAAGTATACATGTGTAAGATGAAATCCTGTTTTTCTTTCCTTTGTGGATTGTGTTGTGTTATCCTATGTGGATTTACATTTTTCTTTCATGTGTGGACTGGGTTGTACTTGGGCTCAGATGTTAGAGCCGAACGAGAATTGAAGACTTAGGTATATGTATGGGCATATATCTAAGCAGTGTCGAATGTTACTTCGTGATTGTATCTTTCCCTTGTGGTTTATCCTTTGTGGATTCCGGGAGACCTTCGGGGGTCTCGGGGTCCCTACTGAGTAGCTTATACTCACCCCTGCATGGGCTATGCCCGCACTACGTTGTGTTGGTTGCAGACGACGGACAGCGCTGATCGTGGTTGAGGCTTGCGGAGCAGGACGGTACCTGGAGGTGGACCACTGGGCGGGACGTACTCGGAGATGTCGGCTGGACCTGAGGAGCTGTGGAGGCTATCTGTACCCACCCTTCAGGTGGGATTTCCAGTGGACAGCTCGACGTTGCGGCTTTACTTTTCAGTTGTTGTTTTCCCTTTCGAGTTGTACTTTACTTTCAGTTTGGGTTTGTATTCTTACCCACTTACTTTTCTGCACTTACTATTGTACTCAGTTTTTACTTAGTGTTTACTTCTTCTGCTTTCTTACTCGGTGGTGCTTGTTTACTTTACAAAGGAAATGCCTTCCCTTTTTACCAGGATTTACGCCTTGGTGCTATTCGCCAGCCCCTGTCCTATGGAAGGCGGGCTTGGGGTAGTCACGGCACAGGCCCCAAGGACGGGTCGTGACATGATGAGTCCTCTAACTCTCCATTAAATGTTGATATGGAAAATGAAAAGAAAATGAAACCAGAAAAAGGAACCTAAAGACACTCCCTAACCTCATTATATTCCTCTATGTAACCCAAATTCTTGTCCTCAAGCCATTTCTAAGCCAAGTAAGTCCTTTAAACCCAATCCTGAAATGCTCAACATGTTTAGATGTGTTGAAGTGAACATACCCCTATTATATTCCATAAAAAAATTCTTATGTATTCCAAACATCTTAAGGAATTACGCACCAATAAGAGACAACTTTTGACCATTGAGAATGTTTCAATCCATAATTTCATACCCTTGATGTTCAAAGACCCAGGGATATTTACTATTTCATTCCAAATATGGACTTCCAACATCAATGATGTACTCAGAGACCTAGGAGCATCGATAAATTCCATGCCAAAATCCATGTTCTTCAACATTTTTCTATGTCCCTTTCACCTAATCAGTGTTTTCATCCAGTTAGCCTATCAAATCACATTCTGTACTTAAGTAATAATTGAGGATGTCCTTGTCTGAGTAAATGTTATTATCTTCCTAGATAATTTATATGACCTTGATATGGAAGGTGAGATGACCTCTACTTAGACTCCCATAATTATAGGAAGACAATTCCTCCATACATCAAGAATTAAGATTGATTTCAATACGGGCATCCTATCCATGGAATTTTGTAACCAACCAGTCATGTTACAAATTTTTCAAGCCATGTGATACCCATATGGGGATCACTCTACCATCTCAATACATGCTTCTGAGGACTCTTCTAAGAGTAAATTGAACCCCATTCCATTATGTTCATCACGTTCTAATGAGAGTAGAGCTTGTGAAAATTTCCCCTTGATTAACCAAGTTATTAATGGATAAGTTTATGTTGACCTTCCATTCATAGACTCCATCAATCTAGAGGATCATGAAAACTCTCTTGAATTACATCTCAACTCTAATCTCTACTACTTCACCTTAGATAGTATTGAGTAAAATAAATCAAAACCACATGAATTCCATTCCCCATTCTTATATTGTCTAGCCCAAAAAATAAATATGTGACTGATCTAAAATATCTTCTTACACACATGAAATATACATTCCTTTTAAATGATAACTCTTATCCAATAATTTTATCTACCATAGTTACTAAAATAGATGAGTCCAAACTTTTTTAGGTGTTAGAAGAAAAAAAAGTCCCTAGTTTGGAACCAATATGACATTCTATAAATCAACCCCTCCCTTTTCATGCATCACATACATCTTGAAGAATCATCAAAAATAATTAGACAACCACAAAGAAGTATTAATCCACAAACACTTGAGGTAGTTAGGGAAGATATTTCCATGATTATATAATATATAAATATCTACCCAATTTCTGATAGTGAATTGGTTCATCCAATTCAAGTGGTACAGAAGAAGGGTGGGATTAATGTTGTCACAAATGAACATGGGGAGGTGGCCATAACATGAGTGAATAACAAATGGTGTGTGTGCACCAACAACTAAAAATTGAATGTCAAAACATGAAATGATCACTACCTTCTTCCTTTAAGTGATCAAATTCAATAAATATTATATGTAAGGTGACATTATTTCTTTAAAGATGGATACACCAGGTACTTAGAAATTTTAATAGCACCTTAGGACCATGAAAATAATACTTTAACATGACCCTTTGGAACATATGCATATAGGAGAGTTTTTTGGGCCTTTTCCATGCTCCTGTAATATTCCATAGATGTATGATGAGTATATTTTCAGAATTCATTGAGCACTGCATAGAGGTATTCATGGATGACATTACCATTTATAGTGAGTCATTTTAATCCAACTTGCATTCACTCTCCCTATTCCATAAAAAGTGTTCCAAATATAACCATGTGATGAATTATAAAAAATGTCACATCATGGTTACTAATAGAATTTTTCTAGGGAACATAACTTCAAAATATGATATTCAAGTAAATCCTTCCAAAATTGAGGTGATCAAATCACATCCTGAACCCACAACTATTTGACACATCCATTAATTCCTTGTTCATATCAGTTTCTATCAGTGATTCATATATAACATGATTAGTATTTCCATCCCAATCAACCAGCTACACCAAAATGATGTCATATTTCATTTTGATGAAGCTTTCAAGAGATCATTCATTTAACTCAAATATATTCTTACATCTTCCCTAATAATACAACCCCAATATTTTTTCTTACCCTTTTAATTGACGTGAGTGGATTATGATAGGTCCATTTGGGCTATTCTTGGTCAAAGAAGAGAAAATATTCCTCATGTGATCTATAATTACTCAAAAACTTTGGACAAAACTCAATATCACTATACTATGACTGAAAAGGAACTTTTAGCTATGGTTTTTTCCTTGGATAAATTCTGGACCAATATCTTAGGTTCCAAAATCTACATCTTTACATCCATTCACCTTTAAAGTTCTTACTCAAAAAAAACAGATTCCAAACTAAGGGTAATAATATGGATCCTCATAATCCAATATTCTTACCTTTAAATCAAAGATATATGAGGAAAACAAAACCTTGTTGCTGATCACATGAGTAGAATTTCTAATTCTTCTCATTAATAAATCATTGATCTTGAATTCCCCATTGATCCCCTTTCATCTATCGCTCTAAAGTAACTATGGTATGGCTTAATTTTAAAATACTTTTTTGATGGTATTTTTATGAAATTTTTTCAAAAGAATAAAAAGTGAAGCTAAAAAGTGATTCCAAATTATATTTTTGGGAAGATAATAAAGTTCAGAAAACTGGGGAAGAAATGGTAATTGTGAGATGTGTCTAAGAAGATGAACATTCCACCATCTTATAATTATACCACTCACATCCCAGAGGTGACCACTTTGGACTATAAAGTACCTCCCCAAAGTTCCCTGAATTGGGATTATTCTGTCCTTCACACTTCAAGGATTCACATTAGTTCTATCAATAATTACTTACTTTCCAAAAAGTTTTGGACTATTTCTAAAAGTAGTGAAATGTCCCAAAATAACTTAATCTTATATGAGATCTTTGATGCTTGGAAAATAAATTTCATGGGTCCATTTCCACATTCTAATGGATTATCAAATATTCTTATGGCTGTTGACAATGTTTCTAGGCCGGTTAAGGCCAAACCCACTAGGTATGATGATTCAGATAATATTATTAAGTTATTAAAAACAAACATTTTCCTTCAATTTGGAACACTTCATGCCTTTATAAGTGACTTGGGAATTCATTTTTGTAATCAGACCATGGAATATCTTTTAAAAAATATTGGGGTTGTACATAAAACCTCAACGTCATATCACCCACAAATAAATGGCATGGCTTAACATTTAGTAGAGAATTGAAAATATTGTTTTAATGAATTGTAAATCCCACCATAAAGGACTAGACTAAATAACTTGGTGAAGCGCCTTGGGCTTATCGAACTGCCTATAAAACCCCCATTGGGATGTCTATATTTATGCTATTTTTTGGTAAATCATGTCATTTACCAATTAAAATCCAACATAGGACATTTTGGGCTTTGAAAAAATTTAGTTTTTATTGTGAAAAATCTGGTGAAGAGAAATTGTTGTAGTTATATTAATTGGAGAAGCTTCGACTGGATTTTTATGTGAATTCCAATATCTCAAAAAATCTAAATAAATATGCGAAAAACACAACCTAAGAAATGTATTTCATGAAGGTGAAAAGGTAATTCTCTTCAATTCATGATTTCAACTTCACCTATGTAGGATTATTTCTCATTGTGAAGGTCCTTTTATAGTCCCTAATGATTTCCCATTTTTGAAGTTCAAGTACAAGAGCCCACTTCCAAAAAGACATTCACAATTAAGGGACAGCACTTAAATCATCACCATGAGAGGACACACATCTTTAGAACCACATAGACTTCCATTGAATCCCTGGCCGTTGTGTTAGACTCACTTCTAGATGGAGATAGTAACCCAAAAAATCTAAACCAGGGTGCACATGTTTCCTATTAACTCTCTTCATCTCCCTCTCTCCCTCTATTCCTCTCTTTATTCTTATTCATCTCTCATTTTAATTTTTACCACTTTATTTATAAAAGAAATTCATATTTATTTTTTTTTTTGGATTTTTATATTAATGAGGCTAAAAAACTAAAAAAATACTAAAAATAAAAAAACAAAGTGTCAAAATTACAAACCATCCAATTATGATATTTTGTCCTACCATTTTTGGGAGTCAAAAGACATGTTTTCATATAATTGTTTTTTATTTTCAACATAAATTTGGATAAATAATATTTTTCCCTAACAAACAAAATTTTAATGCTCAATTTTTTATTTGGAAAATGATTTTCCCCAACCATGAGAAATGATATTAGATTTCATGCCAATGTCACCTATGACCATCTATTCATCTTGTGTGTTTTTCACCCCCAAATTTGAGTCTAGATATTTTTTACCTTCGAGCTGAATTTCCTATTTTATTATACATTAATATGATTGAGGAATTTTCTGAATAACATGAAAATCACAATATCCAAATATCCAACAATTATATTTAAACTAATCCACCTTTTGAAAGCCCCTTAAATCCTAGGAAAACATTTAATTTTATTTCCACATTACAAGTCTAATACCTTATACCACCCAACATTTACGTGGGTTTACATTGCATGATTTTTTGAAATATCAGTGTGGGGGGAAGGGATTTCATTTTGGGTATCCTTTTTTTATTTTCAATGTGTTATCATATGTTTGAGGGAAAACATCCCTTTTAGTGTGGGGGATATTTTTTCATTATGTGGGTTTTTTTAATGTATATATGTTTATGAAATATTATATAAATGATATTTAAGTGTTCAAAAATATAAATAATTAAAAAAACATGAAAAAAAAGAAGACAAAATGGGTTATGTCTTGGGTTGGTCAAAAATCACTCTTCCTAAACCTTTAAACATTTTATACCTATTACAATTTGTGTTGTGAGGAGATAAAACATGGGTTGTGAGATGATTGTTCAATTTTTTTCAAGTTAAACATTCTAAAAAATAAAATAAAATAAACTAAATAAAATAACACTTGAATTATATATTCTTATGTCATTGAGAGAAGTTTTCTATCTTGTACATATTTCACCTTTTAATCCCCTTCAATTTTTTTCTATATCTTTTGATTAATCCTTCACATAATTATTCCCTTGGAAATATGTTTTTTCATAACCCTCCTTATCTTATTTAAAATTGGGCATTGATTTGTCCATGTTAGTATTTTACCCCTATTTTCCACTCTCTTGGAAATTATATTCATTCTTTCGCATAGCTAGGGAAAACCCTCTAAAAATACTTCTTGATTATTGTGTTCTTTAAGATAGGTAATGTAAGCTAATATCTCATTCAAACATTAATATTTTCATTTTTGGTTGTTGAATGACTGAATGTCCATAAATGTTTTCTACCATCTTGAGAGGTGTGAATTTTGTGTGCCCACATCATCCATTTCTAAATTTGAGCATGAAAAATGAATTTTTTTTTGGAACATTATTTCTGTAACAATTTTTGGTGGAAGTAAATATGGATGAGTGAAATGGTATAAACCCCCCCTGGTTGGGGAAAACAATATTTTAATATTTTTTGGAAAGTGAAAATGATATTTTTTACGTTTTTATCATTAGTATAAATAAGGAAATTCACAAGACTATTTGTGGGGGAGTTGATTTTATTAATTTATTCATAACATTTTATTTAATATCATTACTAATATTCTAAGAAAACTGCATAATTGGTGTGAAATATTCATGTTTTAATATGAAATATATATTTTGAACATTATCTAAAAAAATACATATTCAAGTATATTTAATTTTTTGACTATATGTATCATCATACTAATTAAAATTTTGTGATTATTGTTTTTTATGGTTTCTTATTAAATTTATAACTTATCATTAGAAGTAATATTTTTCCAATTCGGCCATTTGAAGGGTCATATAATCCACAAAAAAGGCCCAAAGAATCTGTGAAGAAATTGACCATCCATGATGCTTGATTTTATGGGCTCAATACAGAAGATGATATTTTTTGGGACTCCTTAATATGTTCTTTATTATCAATAGTATTCATGGATAAAAATTTCAAGTCCCAACTACAATAAAAAGGTTCCCAACATATATTTTTATGTCATGCCCAACATTCTGTCTATATTTTAATATTAGAATATAATCCTAAACTTTTATCCTGATATATATGTCAAATAAAGATTATATTTATTAGTGTAAAATAAAATATACATGAGGAATACCTTATTAAATAATGTGTTTAAATTTAAAGGAATCATCCTGACCTCAAATTCATTCACATTTACACCGAGAAAAAACTCGACATAAAAATTGACATAATAAAATTGTTTAGTAAAATAGACATATTATTAGATAAAAAAGTCTAATGCTGGCCATATTTTGAGGTTTGCTAGTACACAACAATATCTACAAATATAAAGAATAATGTATCTTTATTTTGAACTTTATTAATTTCCAAATTGGTGATCCAAATGGAGGGTTAGTTTTGGAATGAAAACAGTCCACCACCTTGGGAAATAAATACATTCCCCTCCTTTCCTTGGGAAGAGATGGAATTTTAAAATAGAGTATGAAAAATTATAATGATAAAATCCTTTAAAACAATCTTAGTAGGACCTTCTCAAATCACATTTCCACTTAAAACACCCTTCCTCATCTCTTTTTTTTCTTTTACTTTCATGTTCTTCTTCATTTGTAATCTCGTAAGTGTTTGTATTAAAATTTTGTTTTAATTATTATTTATTATTAATTATATCTCATCCTTATCCAAATTATGTTATCTAATATTCATGTTCTTAAAATATTTTAAAGGTAGTAGAAAACCCCTTCTATTTTCTCACATGCTCATTCAATCAAAAATGTGTTTTTACCTCTCTTCACATTCTGTGTGTGTTTTTGGTGCACTGCTCTTTTCTTGTCCCATAATTTTTATTTTATTTTTAACCCACAACCATAAACATTATAACCAGATTAATAATCATCTCAATGGATGAGTAAATCATTTATTGGTGTGATTAATAATTTTTTGATATTAAGTGATTGTGACCTTTTTCTCGTTGAGTATTATTTATGTTAACATTTTATATATTGAACTTAAAATGTCATGGATTAATGAAATGTTTTGTTTAACATGTGGATTCCATGTATTATTGGAACCATAAATTCACTACCGTTAATAAGTTATGATTTAGATTAGAACCTTATGTTATGTTAAGGGTTGGACTAAAACATCAACACTTGGGAATTGTGATCAAATTCATCCTATGAAGTGGGTGTTAATTTAATGAAATATAAAGAAAATATCTAGGATATCAAAAGATTAAAATCCCCAATAATAAACTCACCCAAATATTTATTAAATAGTTAAATAAAACGTCATCCATCAATCATTTCATTTATGAAATTAAAAAACCCCCATTAAAATGAAAAATCACATAAACAATTGAATATAAAAAATTATCATCACCGAGGATTCGAACCAAGTGCTTCTATACACATTAGCAGAGCATTGGACCCTTGAACGGTTAGTAGGTGCCAATAATCCATGCTTTAGGATGAATGTAAATAGTTCATGGTGAAATTTTCATAGATGTTTTATGATTTAATTATTTGTAAAAATGTAAATAATGTTTATGTTATACTAAGGGAGATGGAGAAATTAAATCAAAAAATTGTCACCCCAATTCAATCTGAGAAAACTAATGCTTATAGTTCGTCACATCAAATTTCATGAATAAAACATACATATTAGAGAAATTACGATAAATGGTAATATGATTATGAATCATGAATGATCTCTCAGATGGATCAAAATTAGTAATATCTCTAACCATCAACATAGTAATCATGGAAATTACCCCATCAAATGATATATTTGAAACTACGACACAAAATAGAACCCTCATTAGATAAAGAATCATTGTATTATTCAATAAACTAAATTTGTCTAACTTTTCCCTTCTCCAGTGGAGAAGCTAAATATGATATGATCCACAATTTATAAAATATAATTTGGGATGAGGATGAAATAGAAAAGGTCATACACATCTATTAGGTCATGGGAGATGAGACTATGGAATAACATATCATGTGGGAATAGATTTCATAGAGGCTATATATATAGCTAAGAATCATATGAAGGAACTCTAGTAAGATCAATAGGAACATGAATTCACTCTTTAATCATCCAGATATATGTTATTTTCTGTCGAATTAGAGTATAGGTAGGTTGAACAACAATTGGTTGATTATTATCGTTGAGGTTCTTATTGGTTGGAATGATTCATCTAATAAATGGTGGTGTCTTTGAGTGATTTCCATATATCATTATCACAACATGCACTAACCATTATTCCAGATATCAATGAGTATCCCCCTATAGGGTAACAAAGGCCCTTAGTTAACATATATGATATCATGAAATAGTTTCTCAAGATTCGTCCCAGTTGGTCTTGTGCCGCAACTCTGTAATCCCACCTCCAATAGGCTTGGGTATAGGTACTTGTGATGATAAGGAATATCACTAACATGGGAGGCCTTATCTTAAGAACCTATAATCATGCACACATCTCCAATCTTATATAATTATGAAATGTAAAAACAACTGAAAACCATGAATTTATACATCTAATACCATAATTATAGTAAGATAATAAGTAAAAGAAAGTAAATAGGGTCCAATAGAAGCCCACTAAAAATAGGTTGAAATGCGATTCAAACCTAAAAGTACATACTGGGACTGTTGTCTGATAGCTATAGCAAAAAACCGCAATCTATCAGGTCTCACTAATCTCCATCTGGTCCTAGTTTTCCTAGGACACTATCAAAAGGTTGATCATATACACAGGACACAAAATGTTCAAGAAAACAATGTGCATGGGGTGAGTATAACAATACTCAATTTGGACACCCTGAAAAAATAAAGCATACAACAAATGAAATAAATTTGTCTTTACACAAGTATATGTCATGTGCACATATAATAAGTGTATCCAAATATACTCAATAAAGGAAAATACCCTAGTGGTAAGACATAACCATAGTATATTGTCCTTAGGATTCCACCTCGATGATTCCACAAAGAACACATCTTAAAACAAAATTTGAGTCTAATAGCATTGATGATGTCTATCCATGTGGTACTACTTGTCGAGTCTCATCGTGAGAAAGAACTTGTTGATAGTCAGAATAGAATATGATTCACATATGATGATCACTTCTAGGGATATCCGATGACACCAAAAACTCAGTCTGGATCAACCCACTACGTAGATGATCGATTCATGTGTAGTATTGGATATTAAAATTCCCTGAAATTCACCTAGGTCATGAAGATAAATTTATTATCTCACTTCAAGCCTCTCAGAGTGATTCTAACGACCCTATCCAAGAAGTCCTACTGAATGGAGTGTGGTGCTCGGAGTAGGAGATGATTCTATTCCAACCTTTAGGGGAAGGATAATGGAAAATAACCCTAAAGAAACTTATACATGATCTAGAGGATAAGATATCCAAGCAATGTATAAAATAGTTCCCGGTGTGTAGTAGGGGTCACAGATCGTGTCCCATGACCCCAGGTCTCTCCTGTGTAAATGAATTGTGTCATAAATATATGTCTATGTAGTAGTGCATTTCATGTATTCATGTTGTGTACACTTCCCATGTGACAGTACATGGATCGTCACATGTACTTGGTCCAACAAATGTCTATGTGTAGGAGTATACAACGTGATCCAACCTGTGTAGTCTACATCATGTCTGTCTACTTTTTGATTACATGTCAATTAATTCGATCGAGACCACATTCCATGTGATAGGGGTAACACATCATGTGTTGTTTAACTTCCTCCAGAAACCCAAACCACTACTCATGGGGGCCTACAGTGTGTAAATATGACATACACATCTAGTAGAATTGGTTTTTCTAGAATCTGAGATCAGGATTCCTCGTGACTTCTTCTTCGTTCATCTTTTGATCAGGTGCTACCTTACTGTAAAATCTTGAAATAGTTTTTGATGAATATTTCCATCAACAATATAATCCTTCTATCACTTCAATTCATTCATGAATTGGGATTATGATTCAATATTCATTGTTCGCTGAAGAACATTAAATAACTCAAAATTGGGTATCTTCTATTGTCTGATTTTTTTAAATCTCACTTTCTCACCACCTTTTTTTTGTTCCAATCCTAGATCTATGATTTTGGATCATTGAACAATGAAATGAGTGTACAATAATTGATTGGTCAGGATTTGTTGAACTACAGGCCAAAAGAAGGACATTGGTGATGAATGATGAATGGGGGTGAGAAATTTACAAGAACATTATAGAGGAACAAACCTCAGTTGAGGTTTGTATTAATCTCGATCTATCTCCACTATAAGGAAAAATGAAAATAACCATATCTTAGACATATTATCCTCTAAAAACCCTACAATTAATTCTATCCTTCATAACAATTGAATTGTTGATCAATCAATTTATTGATAGATTCTCATTCACCATTGAAATAAATTTTGAAAAAGAATAAAATAAAAACACATACCCTTGCTCAATTTGGATAAATCCCTAATGAAAAATGAAGTGGTTTCTCATTAATTGGTGGAATCCTTCTAATTTGGGGCACATAATTCTCTGATCAATGATCTCATGATCATTCTCTTGAGAGAATTATCTGAAAGTCTCTCCAAGTCTCCAAGGTTATGTGTATAACCCGGTAATTCTAATATAACTATATATTTAAATATTCATCAATAGTTGCATCAACACAAACATGAATAATAAAATTATTTAATTATTTTATTCATTTTTACACCTATGACATATTTTCTACAGAATACCCACGCCGGCTAATGTTAAGTCGCTCCTAGGGTAAAACCTACATTCTGAACTCAACGTACCCCTCAGATTTCTAATCTAGGAACTTTTTATAAATTATTCTACTTTTTCTGCAAAACTTCATGAGTGTTTTATTTAATATATTGAATATATTCAATATATTTCAAACATTTATTCCATTAACACCAAGCCTCATAATCACATTCCATCTCAGCACCTAGTCATGAAAATATTCCATATAGTATACAAAAATAATACATGGAAAATATGAGACAATAAATTCTCCCCAATATGGGGATTTACATCCTGTAAAATCAAAAACAAGGCCTACTCAAAAATATGTGGGTACTTCCAGTAGGCATGTACTAAAATAATCAGTCACCCATGAATGATACTCTTTTTCTGATCCTCGATATCCACCTGGTACTTAGCAATGTTCTCTCCATCCTCGATGTCCATCTCAACCCAGTTGATTATATATGATGGGTCATTCACATACATTTTCATCTATGACATGTAGAAGAAGTTGTTTTCCTATTCTAACTCTGAAGGTAGAGCTAAGAAGTATTCCACCATTCCATCTCTAAAAAATATTTGAAAACGGGAAATGAACATCGATGATAACTTTCTTCCCCTTCCAAGTCTCTATAATCTACATCATTGTGAAACCCATAAAAACACATGGTCTCATTCCTCAAACTTCAATGGCCCATATTTCCTATCAGGATAAGACTTCTAATGACCCTTTGTTGTCTTCATCCACAACCAGATGATCTACACCTTCTCTGTTATTTCTTTCACCAACTACGGGCCCATGAGTGATGACTCTCTAGGGTCAGTCCAGAAAAATGGGGACCTATAGGGTCACCCATAAAAAGCCTCAAATTAATTCATACCAATGGTGGAATGGTATATATTATTATAAAAAAACTCTACCATTAGTAGGATATCCTCTCAACTATGAATAAAGTCCAACATGAAAGCTCATAGCATGTCATCCTGAACCTGAATGGTTTGCAACATCTGGCAATTAGTTTGGGCGTGAAATGCTATGTTCTAGAGTAACTGGGTCCCAATCACCTTCTATAATCCCTTCCATGACCAGGATGTGAAGTGGGCATCATGAACAAATATAATTTTCAATTTAACTCCTTGTATGTGGACAATCTCTTCTATGTAGAGGTATCTCAAGATCTCTACTAAACTATGCTCTCATATAACTAGGAAGTGGGTCAACTTGCTGAGACAATATAAGATCACCTAGATGGAATCATTTCCTATAAATGTACATGTTAAGAAAATTATTATGTCCATAAATATACCATCTCACATCCATTCTATCTCCAAAATGGTTTGAGCTAAATCAACTTGAACATGGTGATCTTCCTTCACTAGCTGACAAGTAAAGCATGGAGAGACAAACTTTACAACTCCATTTTTTCTTCCCCAGTCACCAAAAGAGATGTCATATGTCCTCATACATTTTTTCAAAACCTATATTAACATCAAAATGAGATTTATGAAACTCTTTCATAACCTCTTCCCACATCATCAATGGTACCATCATTCATCCTATGAAAATAACGATGTGCTCCCCACCTTTTAAAAATCTATTAAGAGAATGTATAATAGATATTAGATTATGTAGGGTCTCATAGTCAATATCCCCAACCTATTACAACATAAATCATTGTAGTAGAATAGGGATAACAACCATTGACTGGAGGTAAGGTTCTCCATGTTCATCCATAATGTATAAATTCAATGAGGCCAACTGGTTTGATTCCTCATTTTGCAACTACAAACAAGATCTCCAACTGAAATAATTTTCTACCATATTACCCTTCCGATGAGTGTAGAAAATTTAAAATTCAAAATCTTTGATACAATCTATCCTTTAACTTTATCTCAATTTTATATCCTTCTAAGTGAAGATATACTTTAGACTCTTATGATTAGAATAGACATTAAATCACTCACCCATGAAGTAGTGTCTCCACATCAATAGTGTGAATAATATTGATGCTTATTCAAGATCATGGTTCATGGAGTTATTATCATGTGGTATCAATTGGTTTGAATCGTAGGAAATGAAAACTTTCCTCTACATCAGAACATAGCCAAGACAAGTTCATGATGCATCGCATAACATTGCATACATGACACCCTCCTCTATAAATTTCAAGCTAGGAGTTATTATCAAACTCTACTTCAACTACAATAAATCTCATTAAAACTAATTTTCCCACATGAATGATTGTCCCTTTTGAGTCAATGGTTTCATGGGTGCTGATTAACTAGATAAATTAAATATGAATATCTGGTAATAGCATGCCAGCATAAGGATTATTTACACCTCAGTCATTCTCATCGGTGGCTCCCAAGATAACACTTCTTCATCCTTGGTTGGGTCCAATGCCACTCCATCTACTGAGATAACATGTCCTAGAAATTGGACCTCCTTAATCCAAAATTGGAACTCCTAGATCTTCCTATAAATTTTGTGCTTTCATAGTACAAACAGAATTATTCTCTAGTGTATCGCATGCTCCTTCATGGAAGCTAGGTACACAAAGAAATATTCGATTTAGAATACCATGAACTGATCTAAGAAAGGCTGGAAGATATAGTTCATGAGTCCCATGAACACTACTGTGTAATTCTTCATGCCAAAGGGAATCACCAGGTAATCATAGTGATCATAGCGACATCTAAATTTTAACTTTGTTATATCATCATCTCGTACTCCCAACTTGTGATGGCCTGACCTATGGTTAAACTTCTAGAACCATCTTTCCCCTACCAACATATCAATGAGGTCATCATTCCTCCGTAGTGAATACTTATTCTTCTCAGTAATCTAGTTCAAGCATCGATAGTCCACACACAACATTGAGATCCGGTATTCCTTCTTGGAATGTAATATCGGGGTTTCCCCGGGAGAAATTTTGGGCTTAACAAATGCCTTCCTCTGAAAGTCCTCCAAATGTACCCTTAGCTAATGAAGATCTTTGTGATACATCTAATATGTTGTTGCAAATATTGGTTCCTTCTCAAAGTGTAGATCATTTCATATGTCTATCTCTCAGTGGGGAGGTAAACCTAGAACATCTTTAAGGAAGATGTACTTTTACTCTTCCACCACTACAAAAAAATTTGTAAATCATAACATCTACTCCACCACGGGTTAGGCTATCCAACTGATGAGAAACCATCTCCACCCTCCTAGGCATTAGTTTATCCTGCACTGCATGGGTTTCCTTTTCACTGACAAAGAAAAACTTGGTTCCATCACTATGGACACACAAGACCCTTTTACTAAAATATTCAATATATGAATGAACTATAGACAAGAAATATATACCAATAATGATTTAGTAAGTCCTCAACACTTCTACCAAAATATTCCAATAGAAACTATTTCCTCTAAGAGTTTGGTAACACTGTTAGTAAAAGTGTGTGATCATTGAGAATTATCTAATAGGAGTCTCCATGTGTAAGTGATGAGCCAATGATTCAACCAGAATATCTAATTCTCGTACAAGGAATATGGAATGAAATGAATGGCTACCACCTGTGTATATCAGCCCTAGATATAAGGTATGAAAGACACATATCATACCTAGATTCATTATTATAACCTCTAGGTTGTAAGCTTCGACTGCTTTCAGGTATCCCTACTATTGTCCTCCAACTCCTTCATCCTAGAGTGGACCACCTGGGAGGAGTAGTGGTAATAATTCCAAATTTCAACCATCTTCGTCTTCTCTCCCAAATCCTATTTGGTGGTGCCCCATCCATGGTCTCTCTGTTAATTATATGGAAGGTCATTCATTCTTGGGAAAGATGTATCCTACCATCAAATGAGTTACATTGGCTCTATCTCAGATGAATGGACCAACCCTATGGGCCTAGAAATATAGATACTCTATCTTGGGACCTCCTACAAAAACGTCTCACATATTCATATCACTAAGACTAAAGTCGTCTCCCTACATCTAAGGTCTCTTCTCCTAGGTTCCCATTTTTAACAACCACCGACTATATCTGATCATCCAAGATACTCTCAACCACAAAAGCTAATTCTATCACCCCAGCATAGGTAGGAATACACAAGGGGTTAACACTATATTAGATGTTTCTATGTGAACCTCACTCAATGGTATGAGCCTTAAAGAACTTATCTCGAACCATATCCATCGAGTACCTAGAGAGGTTGGTAAACCTCTATATACTCATCTACTGTCATTTTTTCCTATTGAAACTGTAGAATCTTTGGGATGCTTACATCCCTCAACATAGTTATTGAAAATTCATCTATGAAGAAATTATAAAAATTCTCCATGAAGGATCTTCCTCATCGTAAGGATGGGAAACTAAACACCACCATCACCCTGCTGATCCATGTAGAAGGCTCATAGCCAGTACCATCATATAATCTTATAGTGTCTTGAAAAGGCAAAAAAAATTGGGTCACCACCTCAATATAGTACTCATTCCCCTGTGGGTTGAGATTACCTGAGAACCTAAGGGGTCTCTGATGATAAAAATCATTAATCACAATCATCCTACACATATAATCTATTGGTACTTCGGGTACCATGTGATGCTTGATAGGTGGTTGTATGGATGGTGCAGCAACTGAAGGTAACATCTCAAGAAGTGGTATCTATATTGATGCATCATCACTGATAGGATCATTCACATGATCATGATGCTAAATCCTTGATAGTATATGTCTTTGAGGCATCCTAAAAAACAAGATGTACCATGATCAACCAGTATATCTAGGGAGATAACTCAAGAAGAACATCAAAACAACAACCCATTTCTATATGATGAATGTGAAATTGTCTTCCCTGTAACCAATGTTCTTAAGTACCATAAAGAAAAGTAGGTGGGCAGATTCTAGGTGTATTGATATGTCATCCTCCGCACTATCACTAGATTCCCTGTAATGAAATAAAAATGTGAAACACTTAAGACTATTTCCACAACTAATATCATGGACTCCCAGTCCTAAAGTAGAACTGAACCACTTGGATACCACTCTGTCACAATCCATCCTAGAGGGGCCCATTATGAGACTCTCCAATACCTACTCCAATAGGTTAGGTACTATCAACCAACACTGAGAAGGCATGTCACTAACATGGGAGGTCGTAGCCCAAGTACATGTACACACACCCACATCCACAAGCCTATACAATGCTGAAATGTAAAAACATATTAGAAAACATGAATCAATAAATATAATCCCACAACCAGAGTATACCTAGAAGTAAACTAAAGTAAACAAGAAAAAAAATATGGTCCAACAATAAAGACTCTAAAACACCAGTCCAACATGAATGTAAGTACTAGGGCTACTAACAGATAGCCATGGGAGCACACCTTGGACTGTCTAGTCTCACTAAGTACCATCTAGTCATGCTCCACCTAGTACACTATCCAAATATTGATCATCTGTAAAAGACAAGAAACATGTAGGAAAATCATATATGGGGTTTGTATAACAATACTCAGTTGGACACCCTGAAATAATAAATCATACAACAAAAGAAATATTGTTATCACTACACAGGTATATATCTACAGAACATATAACCCGAATATCCAGATATACTAAAAAAAGAAACACACACTAAGGTAAGACACAACCATAGTATACCAGCCTTAGGATTCTTACTCAAAGATTCCACAAAGAAGTCATCTTGGAGAACACAATACTGAATTTAATATCACTAGTGTCATCCGTCTGAGAGGTATTGATCATTAGGTATCTTCATGAGAAGGAATACGGTGATATTCCAAATAGAATATTATACATATATTAGAATAACATATAGATTAATGTGGTGATACCAACTACTCAATCTTGAAAACCCCGCAAAGTAGAGGATTGAAACCCACCTAGTGTTGGTCAAGATGATACCAATAACTCCACCTAAGGAACAAAGATTAATATAGGATCTCACTTTGGGCCTCTCAGAGGGATTTCAACGACATTATCCAAGAATCCTTGTTGAATGGATCAAAGTTTTAGGATTAGGAGATGACTCCATACCAACCATCAATGAAATGATAAGGATAAAAATCACTAAAGTAACTTGTAAAAGATATGGAGGACAAGATATCCAAGCCCTGTATAAAATAGTACATAGCGTGTAGTAGGGCTCACACCCGTTATCCCATGACCCTGGAACATGCCTTTGTAAATGGTACATGTCATCAAACCATGTCTATGTAGTAGTACACACAGTGTAGGAGACCAATGTACTCTACCCATGATCCAGTACATAGCTCAAACCATGTACTTGGTCCCACCTGTGTCTATGTGGGGGAGTACACGACACGCTCCAACCCGTGTAGTCCACCCTATGTCCGTGTACATCCCAAGTACACGTTCAGTCATCTGAGAAAGACCACATGCCGTGTGACATGGATCACATGTTGTGTGATGTTTAACATCCTCTAAAAACCCTAGATACTACTCCATGGGGCCCACACAGTGTGTATATCTGACTTATACACTGTGTAGTGTGGGAATTTCCAAAATCCATGATCTGGATTCCGCATGCCTTCTCCTTCATCCAACCTTGGATATGAGAACCCCCTTCTTGAAGAATCAAGAAATAGGTTCTGATTAACCATTCCATAAATGATATACACCATCTATCACTTTGAATTTTTGGGAATTTGGATTATGTGTCGTTCTTCATTGTGCACTAAAGAACATCAAAGGATGTAAAATTGGGTATCTGATGTCATCAAATTCATCATTATTCTTGTGTTTTTTCCACCTTTGTGTCATTCATATCCCAAATCTATTATTTCAAATCATTGTACACAAAAATGGGTGTTTAACGATCATTTTATTGGGGTTTTCTAATCCATAGACCAAACAAACAATTCCCACAATGAACAATAAACTGGGGTAGAAAAGAACATTAATATACTAGATGAAAAAAAACCCGAATTGATTTTCTCGCTGATCTTGATCCATATCTATTATAAAATATATTCAAAAATAACTAAATATCAAAGATATTATCCAATAAAAACAACACAATTAAACCCATCCTATATTAAGATAAAAAAACATATCAATCTATTCATCAATTGATTTAAGTTCATCATATAAATCAACATTGGGGAATAAAATATTGAAAACATATTATCTACCTTGATTTGGATCGATCAATGATAAATAATGAAGATGAATCACATTAATTGGAGAGTGATGTTATAAATATATTCATAACATTTTATTTACCCCATTTACTTATTTTCTATGAAAATTTCATAATTTTTGTGAAATTTTCTTGTTTTAATATTAAATATAATTTCAAGCACTATTCAGATTAATCAAGATTCAAGTCAGTAAAACGAATCTTGGATAAAAATTTCAAGGCCCAACTCCACCAAAAAATGGCCCAAATTATGTTTTGAAATCCAACCCACCATTTTGTTCAGAAAATGAAATCATCACACAAAACATGACTATTCTCCTAATCAAGACATCCATTTGAGATGCTATTTTTTAGTGTGAAATAAAAAATTTATATGGACAACTTTTTAGAATAAATTATTCATATTTTAGGTCAAATTTTTATTAAAAAAACCATTCACATTTTTGCCTTCAAAAATGTTTTGATAAAAATGGATAGCTACACACTATTTTGTAAAATAGCCATATATTTGGCTCCAAAAGTCCAATGGCTGCCAAATTTTGAGGCATGATATAAAAAATAAATGTATAAAACATTTACTAATAAGATATTTCAATATTACATTTTCTAGACGGTCCAATATTTGAGCCAATTTGAGGGATCGATTTTGAATGCAAAGAGTCCAACACCTTGGGCTATAAAAGCATATCCCTCTTCTCCATTCATGGAGTTGGAATTTCAGAAGATAGGAGATTACATTAGCACAAACAAGGCTTTTAAAAAGTCTTGGTAAGACCTTCCATACTCATTTTTTCACTTGATATACCCTTCCTCCTCTCTTTACTTTCATGTTTTTTGTCTTCTTTTCATTTTTAATCGCAGAAGTTGTTTCCATTTTCGTTTTAATCTTTATGAATGTTTCTTATCCATGTTTTATTTTAATAATAAAACATATTTTGTTAAATATTAATGGTCTTAAATAAGTTTAAATCAAATTGAAACCCCTTACCTTATTCTACTTTCTCATTCAATCAAAATTTTGTATTAAACATTAATGTCACCATTTTTGTGTGTGTGTTTGGAACACTACTCTTATATATCCCCTTTCTCTTTCTTATCAATAAAATTCATCATCATTAAAATTAAAACAAGATTATTAAACAAACCAATGAATGACTACATATTATATTGGGGTGAGTTCTAATATGGGTATGTTAAGTGATTGAGAGATTTTTCTCGATGAATATTCAATAAATTAACATTGTTCATGTTAATATTAAAATATTGTGAATTAATGACATGATTTGTTTAACATGTGGTTTACATGGATTATTGGAACTATAAATACACTATAATAAACAAGCTCTAGTTAATTAATAATCCCTAAGTTATGTTATGGAATCGATTAATGCCTTAACACGTAGGAATTCTGATCAAAGTCATCTTGTGAAGTGGGTGTTGATTTAATGAAATATAAAGAAAAGCTCCATGATACCACAAGATTAACTCCCTAATAATGAACTCACACCAATATTTATCAACTTATTAATTCAAACACCAACCATAAATAAATTCATTTAATCTCTACAAACAAACCCCCCACCCCCAATCAAAATACAATCAATTAAAAACAATTGACTAAAACTTATGATCAACGAGGATTTGACCTGAGTGCTGCTATACACATTTGAAGAGCACTGGAACTTTGAACGATTGATTGGAAAAAATCAGATGCAATTAAAATGGAACTAATGCCAAGGATGGTTCCTTAATTTTTTGATAGATTTTGGTTTCTATAAAAAAACATAAACTGTAAAAACAAATTAACCATAAAATTTTTCTAAAACAACCCAAATAAAAACCCACCTCCACAAAAAAATCATAAACAGGAAGAAAAAAAAGAAAAACCCATAGTCCTCATCCTTAAAACATTTATCCAAATGCCTCATAGCCTAAAAAAATCCCTCAGATCTATTTGACCCTAAAATAGATAGAACTTTTCACTAACTTATGAGGAAGATTAGAGATAATCAAATAACTCAAGATCCAGTCATTGACCAACCAATTGAACTAGATAAGGAAAATCCTAGGTAAAAACTCATAAAGAACTCATTAACCCTAATATTAATTACCAACCCCTTGGTATTGAATATCCAAACATTTAGGATAATTTCGAACTCAAATTGGGTTTGATTCATCTTCTACCTCATTTCCATGGGCTAGCGAGTTAATATCCACATCTTCATATCAAATAGTTTCATGTTGTGTTCTCTACCATGATTCATCAAGTGGTTTTTGAAGGACAAATCAAACTATGAGCATTCCCTTTCTCCCTAGCTGACTCTGACAAATCATGGATCTACTACCTCCCTCCAAGTTCAATAAACTCTTGGATTAACATAAAACTTCTCTTTCTAGAAATTTTTTTACCTACTTCCCATATCGCTACTATATGAAAGGAAATAAGTGGTATCTGTCAATTCCCTAATAATCCACTCTATAAATATTGGGAGAGGTTTAAAAATATTTTGGAAGAATACCCACACCACCAAATCCCTGAACAACTCTTGATCCAATACTTTTATGAGGGGTTAATAGATATGGAGAGAACTCTCATTGATATCTCAAGTGGAGGTTCTCTTGTTGACAAAAATCTTTCATCTACATGAGATCTCATAAGAAATATGGATGCAAACACTGAACAATTTCATACTCGAGCACATTCTCAAGTTAAACATGTCTAAGAGAATCAATCTATAGAGACAAACATGATAACTGAGTGGATGAGAAAACTTACAGGTCTTATGAGAAAACTTGTGGTGGATACCAAATCCCCATCCTCATCTTCTCCACAATATCTATTACATTGTCCTATCAAGAATTATGGAATCTATAGATCACCAACTCATACAACTGACACATGTCCAAAACTTCAACAGGATCCATCTTATTCCACCAGACCAATGGAGCTTAATGCATCATATTCTATGACGAAAAATGACCCTAAAAATCAGGTCAATTCATTAGAAACTTCTACCAACCCCACCCTGAGCCCTTCTCTTCTATATTTAACAAAGTATTTACATATGGTAATTGAATTTATTGTCCCCCTCATTTCCATCCTCA
The DNA here is from genome assembly GCA_963277665.1 of Viscum album. Classification (NCBI taxonomy): domain Eukaryota; kingdom Viridiplantae; phylum Streptophyta; class Magnoliopsida; order Santalales; family Viscaceae; genus Viscum; species Viscum album. Next base: position 396,234,422 of record OY728162.1, on the reverse strand, counting down.
AAATCCTAACCAATTCCAATATGGTCAAGTTGTTTGTAATTTCAACCAACCTTATTCTTTTGTTCTTCAACTCCAACAGATCAATCCTTCTTTTTCTCCTCATGGATTCCACTATCCTAATGAGCCTTCTCAATTCTGAATCTCATACAAGCACATTACCAAGAACCAGAATCAAAGAAATATTAATCTGGGACAAGCCTCCTCTTCTATGAAACCATGGCAAAGCATTGTGTAAGATCTTTCCTACTTCACCCAATCTAGTTACAAAAAAAATGATACCCAAAGTAGTCAACTTACATCCCACCTAAGCCAGCAACAAAAATTTAGTTCTTCCCAACTTCCAACCCAACCATTGCCCATTCCGAAGGGTAATTTAAGTTCAATTTCACTTATATTTGGAGAGAAAATTTTTATTCCCCATGTTGAATCCTTCAACTCTCATTTAAATGTTGACCTAAAAAATGAAAAGAAAAAGAAACCATAAAAGTAACCTAATGTTGCTCCCTCACCTCCTTCCATTTATCTAAATAACCCAATTCATTTTCCCCAAACTATATCTATACCAAATATATCCATTGAACCATATCCTAAAATGATGAACATGTTTATATGCATTGAAGTAAACATTACCCTCTTAGATTCCATCAAAAAAATTCTATTTATACCGAGCTTTTAAGGAATTTTTCACCCATAAGAGACAACTTAGGACCATTGTGAATTTTTTAACCCAACAGTCCATACCCATGATGTGAAATGATCATGGGACCTTTACAGTTCCATGGAAAACTAAAATTTCAAACTTTTATGATTCACTCATAGACCTAGGAGCCTCGATAAATTTCATGCCTAAATACATCTTCTCCAAGCTTGGTATAGGTACATTACATCCAACAGCTGTTTTTATCCAGTTAGTCAATCGAAACAAAACTAGTCCTAAGGGAATAATTGAGGATTTCCTTGTCCGTGTAAATGCTCGTATCTTCAAATTCCAATTCTATGTCCTTGATATGGAAGGTGAGATAACTTCTTACCAATAACCTCTTATTCTTGGATGCCCTTTCCTCATGACATCTAAATCCAATATTTATGACTATGATGGAATCTTATCCTTGAAATTTGGTGACCAAATGGTCAAGTTCAATATTTTTCAAAACATGTGATACACATCATAGAATAAATATGTATTATTTATCCATTCTTCTTAAAGTCTCTCTGAGATTGTGTTGAATTCCAATCCATCATGTTCTTCATGTTCTAATGATAGAGGATTTTGTGAATATTGAATCCTCCTTGACCAAGTCATTAATAGAGAAGTTTATTTTGACATTACAAATGGAAAATCCATTGATCTAAATGATCATGAAAATTATTTGTAATCCCATCTCACCTCTTATCTCCACTACTCCATGTTAGATGATAATGTAGAAAATGGACTAAATTGATCATTTATTATTTCAAATCAGATTATCCAACATTCATAATTTCTTAACCGTGATTCTGAAAATTATGTTATATCTCAAGTGAACCCTGAACCAATGTGTTTATATTGTCTCAATGATAGTGATGTTTTTGATATATATTCCTTAATTAATAAATTGATCATAGGTGAGGTCTAAATTGAACATTATTTGGAAAAAAACATTGATATAAATCATATTGAAAAATTTATTCAGTCTTATGACTCCACTGATCCTCATTATTTTACTTTAGTAAGTGATTTAATAAATGAGTTAAAAAAACAGGGATCTCATAATCTGATTTTAAATTATCTAGAGCTTACATAAATATACCATTAGAATTGAAACATATTCTTAAACTTCCAATCATAGAAAACCAACACTCATTGGGATGCATAATACATCAAGTTAGAGACCAAAAGTAGGATAGTCATATTCTCTTTCCTCCCCCATTGAATTGAAAAAACATAAACAAGGATGGGGAGAAATTATCCAATTAACAATATAACAACCCAAAGGATTAGTTTTTCTAGAAACACATTGGAGTTGAGAAAATACAGTGGCCACCATCGAACTACGGGTAGTCCACTGAAACTATCTAGCTGTAGAAAAAATAAATGCAGTTATTCTTGGGAGAGAACCAAAGTTTTCATTTACATTTATGAAATTTTAATTTATTGTTATTATTTCATTGAAGGAATAATGATTTTTGTTTTTTATTATCTTTTAGGTAATGGTCATTTTCTCAAGCATCACTATGAGAGGACACACATCCCAGGAACAACATCGACTTCTATTAGATCCCCAACTTCTACAGTTGACCCACCACTGGATGGAGAAAGCGACCCACCAAATCCAATCCAAGGGGAACCTATTTCCCTTTAACGCTCCCCATCTATTTTCTTATTCCCCTCTCTTTCATATTTTTACAAATTCCTTCATAAAACCCTTTCATTTATTTTTCTTTTTTATGTGGGCATGTATTTAAAAAAAAAAAAATCGAGACATACTTACTCACCATCAACGTTTGAAATTTTTTGTAACTATTTTGGGGATTCCAAAAGACATGTTTTCATGTCAAAATATTTTTTATTTTCGTCATAAATTTTGATATATATTTTTTTTCAAAAATAATAAATTTTTAATGCACCATTATAGATTTAGAAAATGATTATTCACCAACCGTGGGGAACAACATTAGCTTTCATGCCAATTTTGACCTATGAAATTCTTTTAAAATGTGTGCTTTTCACCCCCAATGTTGAGTCTGGAGTTTCTAAAACTTTGAGTTAAATTTCCTACTTTGGTGTGCATTAATATTATAGAGGTATTTTCTGAGCCACATGAGAATCACAATATCCAAATATCCTCTCATTACCCTTACATTAATTGTCCTTTAGGAAGCCCCTTCGAGCCTATGAAACCCTTTTCCTTAATATCCACATTAAAATACCAATACCTTGTCCCAACCAACATCTACATAGAATTATATTTCATAATTTATTAAAATTTAAGTGTGGGGGCATGTATTTTATTTTGGGTTCCATTTCCTTGATTTTCAATGTGTTTTAATATACTTTAAGACATGCATTCATTTTAGTGTGGGGAAGAGGTTTCCATTTAGTTTGCTTGGAGAATTTATTTTCATTTATGTAACTTTGTAAATACTATTGAAAAGTTTTCAACAAAAATTGAAACAATAAAAAAACATAAAAAAATGGTTTGTGTCTTAGGAGGGTTAGAAATCATCCTCCTCAACCATTGATAATGTTAAAACAATTACAATTAGTGTCATTAAGAGATAAAACATGGGTTTTGTGATGAGAGTGATATTTTTTCAAGTTCAAATTTCAAAAAGAAAAAGAAAAAAACACTTAATTCATTGGGATATGTTTTTTATTTTGTAAATATTTCATCTTCTCATCGCATTCAAATTTACTTCCTCCATTGTGTCTTTCTTCACACAATAATTCCATAGTAAATATCTTTTTTCATTTATTCTTGTGTTTCATTTCAAAAACAATTGTGCATTAGTTTACCCATGTTGGTGTTTTAACCCTATTTTCTACTCTTTTGGACATTAAATTCCTACCATCGTATAGGCACCAGAAAAACCCCTAAAAAATACCTCTTGATTCTTCTACACTTTAGGATTGGGAATGGAATCTTAGATCTCATTCAAAGTCTAATATTTTCACTTTTGATTTGTAAATGAGTGAACCTATAGAAAAAAATTATCATATTGAGAGGTGTATGTTTTGAGTGCCTACCTTTTCCATTTCTAAATTTGAGCATAAAAATTAATAGTTTTTTAACAATTTTTGATTAACAAGTTTTGGTGGAATTCAATATGGATGAGTGAAATGGTATAACCCTCCAATAATTGTGGAAGACAAAATTTTAATATTTGTTGGAGAGTGATAATTATTTTTTTATGTTTTTATATTTATTGAAGATGATAACTTTCACAAGACTATGTGTGGGGTATTTGATGTTATTAATATATTTATAACATTTTGTTTATAGAATTTACTGATTTTATATGAAAAGTCCATAATTTTTTTTGAAATATTCATGTGTTAATATTAAATATAATTTCGAGCACTATTTGGAATAATCAAGATTCGTGTAAGTTTAATTTTTTAATCATAAAATTCATAATACTGATCCAAAATGTGTGATTATTATTTTTTAGGATTCCTCATTTAATTTCCAACATGTCATTAGAAGGATTTAATGGCCAATTCGGATATTTAAAGGTTAATGTGGTTCACAAAAGAAATCCCCCAGAATCTATGATGAAACTGGACCATCTATGAAGATTGAATTTATGGGATCAATGAGGAAGTCCAAATTCCTTCATTCTCCTCCAAAGGTCTCGGTACAGTACAAGGATTCTTGGATAAAAAATTTAAGGCCCAAATCGACCAAAAAATGGCCCAAATGATGTTTTTAAATCCAGTCCATCATTCCATCTATAAAATTAAATCATCACACAAAACATGACATTTTTCTTGATCTATAAATCCATTCGAGCAGAGAGTTTGCAGTGTGAAATAGGATACTTATTTGGCCTAATTTTTAGAATAATGTGTTTGGATTTTAGGGAATATTCCTATTCAAAACCCATTCAGAGCTTGGCCTTCTAAATATATTTGATAAAAATAGACAGATGCACACTGTTTATTAAAATAGCCATATCATTGGATCTAAATTTCCAATGGCCACCAAATTTTTAGAGATGATATTAAACATAAATGTATATAACTTTTAAGAAGAATATATTTCAATATTATGTAATATAAATGGCCCAATATTCGATCCAAGATGAGGGACAGATTTGGAATTCAAATATTCCAACACCTTGGGCTATAAGGGCATCTCCCTCTTCTCCTTGCATGAAGTTGGAATTTCAAAAGATAAGAGTATACATTTTCATGGAAAAAAATTCCAGAGGCTTGGGAGGACCTTCCTTACTCAATGATTCACTTGAGATACCCTTCCTCCTCTCTTTTATTTTATGTTCTTTTGTTTTCTTTTTATTTGTAATAGAATAAGTTGTTTTCAATTTCATTTTAATTTATATAGAATTTTCTTCTTCATATTCTATTTTAATCATTCACACTTTATTATTAAATATTAATGATCTTAAAATAGTTTAAATCAAGTTGAAACCCCTTCCCTTTTTCTTATTTATCATTCAATCAAAATCTCATATTTAATATTAACTTTAGCATTTTTTTGTGTGTTCAGCACACTACTCTTATCTTCAACCTTTATTTCTATTACCCTTATAATTCATCATCATAAAAATTACAACCAAATTATTAACCAAACCAATGGCAGAGTAAATCTACCATTGGGGTGACTTATAATTTGGGATGTTAACTGATTGGGAGGTTTTTCTCGATGAATAGTCATTAAATTAATATTTTCTATGTTAAACTTGAAATGTCATGGATTAATGACGTGATTTTTTTAACGTGTGGTTTCCATGGATTATTGGAATAATAAATACACTATTATAAACCATATCTAATTAATATTAGAACTCAATGTTATGTTAAGTCTTGGATTAATGCCTTAACACTTGGGAATTCAAATCAAAGTCATCTAGTGAAGTGGGTGTTAAATTAATGCAATATAAAGCACATATCTAAGATACCACAAGATTAACTCTATAATAATGAACTCAACCCAATATTTACCAAATTTTTAAATCAAACATCAACTATCAATCATTAATTTAAGCTCTACAATAAAACACCAATCAAAATAAAATTAATTTAAAACAATTTACTATAAAAAGTATCATCGTTGAAGATTCAACCTGTGGGTTGCGATACACATTAGCAGAGCAACGAAACCTTGAATAGTCGATAGGCGATAACCCGCCACACTTCAATGAGATCCTTTCTAATTTGAGGAGCATCGTTCATAGATTCATGATCTCTTCATCATTCTCCTGAGATAATTCTTCATATGTCTCTCCAAGGTTTCTTGATTTTTGAGGATAACACTAGAATTATAACATAACCATCTATTTAAAGATGTGTCAATTGTTGGGTAAACACAGACTGAAAGAAAATAACTTATTTAATTTTTTTATTAATTTCTATGATTATGATGACTTTTCTACAAACAACCCACAGTGACTCGTGTTAATTTTCACCAATGTTAAAACTCATATTCTAAACTCAATGGTGACCTTATATTTATAATCCATGAACCTATTTAGATGTTATTATTATTTTTTATGAAAACTATGCATGCAATCTATTTAATATATTTTATATATTTCAACATTAAATCATGGAACACCGAGCCTCAAAATCGCATGACGTATCAGTGCCTGGTCTCAAAAGTAATCCATATAATATCTGAAAATAATACATAGAAAATACAGGACAATACCTATTTATCCATATCCCTATACAAACTCTAGATTTTATAAACCCTTTGTCTCTATAAATACCTCTTAATAGAATTTTTCAATGCCCTTTCAAAAAATTAGGAATTTCATGTGAAATTTTCTACAGTGGTGGTGTTCTAAAAATATTTTTATTGATCTAAATGTCACTTGGAAATATTTATTACTGAATATAATTTATAGAATTTTATGCATGGGAATAGTAGACCCCAGTACATGGATGATAAGCTTAATGAAATCTATTTTCCACTTGAAATAATGGGAAATAAATTTTGTATTAATCGTATTCAACTCTGAACACTTCAACACTTTGATTTTAGCAAGATGTTTTTATCCCCATCCAAATTTTCCATTCTAGGGAATTATAAAACTAAACTAAACCTCCTTAGAATGATAAATTTTAAATCCACATTTCGGGACCTTTTCATTGAGGATGATTTCATGTCCATCCAGCAAGATACAACTTTTAGTGTTCAATTAGGAAGACTATTGCATCACATGCATGTTTCAGTGCTTCATCAGATCATAAATGCTTGATATAGGATTTTAATTGATAATTATTATTTATATATATTAAAACAAACCCATTCAATAAATATGAGGCTCCTTATATCGATGTAGATTATTAAAATAGGGAAATAATTTGGAAATGGGAGATATAGACTAGGTCATAAACTCAAATGGATTGAGTTTCACTCCTCCAAGTCCATGGAATATTCATGGAGATGATTAAATTTTTCAAATTATCCAACATGAGTCACTTAATATGATCTGGGAAACATATAAAGATGATTGATCCCCATATGACTAGGGGCATATTCTTTGGTACTAATGATATCAGACATCTTGGTCATTGAAAACAATGTTTCGCAGTCCCCTATAGTAGTCATGGTATAACATCATTTATTATCATTTTAATTAATAGTTATTCCCATTTTAATTCCCCCATAAGACATAAAACGTCTTTTTAGGTAGGATTTAACCCCCCCCCCCTTTTAGATAAGATGAATTCGCCAATATAAATAAATTTTAATCCTATTTAGGATCTAAATAGGAAGAGGGAGGAGAATAAGAAGAAGATCTTAATGATGACCCTCCATCATTTGAGGAAGGTGTCTCAGCCATGGTAGATTATCCCAAATATTTAATCCTCAATTCATATGAATACATGTATCCTACTTTGATTAGTGTCTCTGTGAATCCTGACAAGCTGGAGAAATATATAAATATTCATAAGAAACACTTCTCATGTAATTTTATAGATATTATCATGTTGGACCATGAGTTACCCACACAACTTCTATGGATTCCATAGGATCATCATGGTTACAAATGATATTGAAAGAATAATGAACCCAACCCTTATTTCTTGGGTAGAAGATAATGTTTTCAGGTTCCTAAAGTATAATTTCATTTGGGTAGTTCAATAACGAAATCAGATTAGTAGAATCATATTAGTTAATAAAAATAATGGGTTGATCTATTTTTTCATCAATTTTTGATATCTGAATAGTTTTTCCACTATATATTATTTCCCTATCCTAATAACAAATTTATTGATGAATGTTACCACTAGATTCTAATAAATTTCATTCATGAATTGATACTCTTCCAACAATTAGATCTAGATGATCAATAAAGATAAAGAGGCCATTAATTTTAGATCATTTTAGGACCTTTAGTAAAATCATTTAATTCCTTTTGGTTTTAATAATGATGGTTCCACATACCAACATTCTTTTCACCATGTATTGAATCCCTTATTGATAAAGATAATGTAATTTTATATTAATGATCAGGTGGTCAAGTCCTACTAGTTCTTTGATCATATAAGCAACCTTGAGGTGGTGTTCAGTAAATTTCACCAACACAATTTGAAAATGAACTTACTGAAATGTGACTTCAAGATAAAATCAAGAAAATTATTTGGTTTCATGGTCCATCATCATGGTATAAAGATTTATAATGAGAATATAGAGGCAATAATCAATTGTCCCCCACCATAAATTATCATATTATTGATATTATTATAAGTATATAATGATTGTATTATATAGTTAATCACTAATTAAGATGGGAAATATTTTACCTTCACATGATTAATGGAAAATGGGGTCCCCTATAAGTGGTATGAAGGTTGTTAACAAGCCTTCTAAGTCCTCATGTAGTATATTATACGTCGTCCAGTCTTGATGTTTCTCATTAATTGAAAACCACTTATCCTATATATATAATATCATGAGTGATTGCATACTATGATCCTTGTTGATAAGAATGATGTAGGTAATGGAAAAAACATTTATTATCATTACATGCCAATGCTCAATGTCAAGACTCTATATCCCAATATCTAAAAGAATTGTCTTGTCAAGATCATTGAATTATAATAGCTCATCAATTATTTTCAACACCATGAAGTCTTTCTATTGTTTTGTATTGACTACATAAAATATATCATTAGTTCCCCAATTTTAATCAGATTCCTAGCTCGATGGGAAATTATACTTTAATAATTTTATGGGTAGTTTATATATCATAATGAATTCACACGATAGTATTTGTAATATTTTCTCTTGGAAGATATTCTCATAAAGAATATTCCAATATATATATACATCCTAAACATAATTATTTCTCATTCAAAACTCCCCTAATGAGTATAGATGTAATGTAAAAAAGATTTAGGAGCCCCACTAAGGAAATATTGTATAACCTGAAAGATAATCAAGTTAGTTTAGGAGTTGTGTTCATCCCCCAAATTAAATTTTCCCTTAAACATTCCTTTCTTCCTTCCTAAGTATGAACCAATAATTAATAATAATACCAAGCCTTAATTTTTGGAATTGAGGTTTATCTTTAGTTCTCAGTATCACAAATTCAAATTAAAGGATATTCAAATACAATTACTAATAAATATAAAGGTGATTATTATATAAAAAGGGTTATTAATCCATTTTTTCCATCATTTTTACAAAATAATTGTATAAATCCCTTATGATTTGACACTAACCCATGTCCCATGATTAAAAAATGATTGGGATCATGATTTAGAATGTGATACTTCCATCCTAGAATCTCATGACTAAGAGAAAATATGTATTTGTATCCCATATAGTGGGGTTATATCTCTATTAATCTAATATTTCATGGAAGAAACCAATGACATTATCCTCGCTCTCATGATGACCCAATATCCTCATCATGTGATTTCACCACCGAATGGATGTCCCCCCTAGTATAATATCTTAGAAATGAGATCTTTTTATTAGATAGAACTAGGAAAGAACATATTGGAAGTGTAGAAGTGGATTTTGTTCTCCAAGATGGCCCAAATTCAAATAAATATCACTATAAATGAGGGTTTCATAGAGTATTCCCCAGGTGCTTTGAAGGAGCATAAATTTTTAAAGTCATGCAAGATATTCATATTGGATCATGTAGTACATATCAATTGGGGATCACATTGTCCCATTAAATCTATAGGATTTGATTTTTTGAACCATTGATGACATAATATTCTCATGAATCCACCACAGAATTCCATGCATGTTAGAGACCAAAAAAATTTATCCATCATCCCCCAGAGTTGTGGCACACCTCCAATTATTTATGTCTATATCCTAAATTGGGAATGGATTCCATGGTTATATATCCCTCGTATATATCTTGGATGTTTAAATAAATCATTACCATGATTGACTTCTTTTCTGAAGGGATCAAGGCTACAAACCTAAAATAAGTATAAGAAATAAAACCATTGGGTTTATAAAGAAAAATATTTTCACAATATCTAGTTTCCCTCGTGAAATATTGAATGAACATAGAACTAAATTTTAATCTTTTGTTTTTAATGGATTATATTAGAAATATAACATCCAATCCAACCATTTCTCATGCTACCATGTAGTAAAAAATGTATTAATTAAATCTCACAATAAGAATATATATAATATTATTTAGAAAATGGTGGATGGAAATAAATCTTCACTACTATAAATTAAAGCTATATCCACGGACCTATAGCCAGAGTTATTCATCCATAGTTATATCTTTATAATTTTAGGTGTTTAATTTAATAACTTTGGTTATACCGTGTGTTTTCCTATTTGGTATCGGGTTCCCCCGATTCGCTACTCTCGCGCTCCTCCCAACTTCTTATCCCCCCAATTTCTTCTCCTCCTGACAAGTTCTCCTCCCCAACCACGCCTGACCATGGCGCCCCTCCTCCCCCGATGAATTCTCCTCCCCGACAACCTCTCCTCCCCAACATTTTCTCCTCACCGTGGATCCCTCCTCCCCGATGACTTCTCCTTCCCGACCTCTCCTCCCCGACCTCTCCTCACCACAGCACCCTACTCTCTAATGAACTCTCTCACTGCGGCGCCCTCCTCCCGACGACCTCTCTCACCCTGGAACCCTCCTCACTGGAGACCTCTCTCACCGTAGTGCCCTCCTCTCTGACGACCTGTCACCACGACACCCTCCTCCTAGAATCCAATCAGCATAGGTATTTTTACCATATTATATAATTAATGTTACGATTTTAAGGTTGTACTGTGATTTGAATTTCATGTGCTGGTTATTTATATATCCCTTCCTCTTTTATTTATATAAGACATGGGTAGAGTATGAGTAGAAATTTAAGGCATATTGATGTGATGATGTTGAACATATAAGGGATCCATACACAATGATGGTGATATAATAATTATTGATAATAAAATATATGGTATTGGAGTCCTAGAATGTTATATGATGTTTAATGTACTTAATCAATAATTTTTTGGATTTAGAATCGGTTCAATCAGGTTTCAAGATGTTTAGAGAATGAAAGTCACGTCTTGGAAGCATTTATTTTGTTTTTATGATTAAACCACTATTTCAATAGGATGTGAATCATCAAAATTATTTTTCTACTATATATGTATGAGTAAATCATAATTCAAGGAGAAACATGGGATTAAAATTGTATAAAGGGGAAACATAAAATAATACCATGTTTTTATAGTTCTATGCATAAATAATGTCACAGTGTTAGGAATTTAATGATGATTGTGTTAGAATTCAATGATTATTTACATGAAATAATGGAATACATAGAGATTTTAATACAATAATAAAACTATTTCATTGGGTGTTGTGAAGGACATGGTGGGTGAAATATGTATTAAAAACATGGAGAAGATGAGTAACACATCATATTAGAAGATTTTTTTGGATTACATAATATATATATAAAGAGTAGTAACCCAAAACATGAGTTTTAAAGGCTGTTATGAACTTCATGTAAGAATGACTAAAATGGGAAATCGAAGAATACCCACACCATGTAAGAAGCAGTTTTGAGTGTTGTATTTTTTGGAGTTCAACAATAAACATGTAGATAAGCATGGAGAAATCTGTTTTGTACTTTTTCATTGAATTTTTTTACTATTCCATGATCATTCTTAATGTAATATCGAAATAGACATTTTATATAGAGGCTACACTATAGATGTTTGAAAAATATTGGTTTACCCAAAATTGACTAGTTTTAACTTTGTAACTATTTAGATATTTTCACCTAAACATCACCAACCTAGATGGATTTCACTGGTGAAGATCTATAAAAAGACAATCCAATGGATAAAATTGAATAAGTGGATGTTCAACATATTTAATTTCATTAATTTTAATTGAGAATTAAAATCTTCTTACATGAAAATAGAGGGATAAGGCTAGAATAAATAGAGGATATATTATCCTGATTGTATAAATAAAATAGAGGAAAGGAATAGAGAGTTCTAGTACGGATGGAGGAAGAATAATTAAGGTGATCATCAACATGGGATTTATTAAATATTTGAATTAAAGAGATTTATTATTTATTTAACATAATTTTATTAAATAATAGATTTGTGGGGATAAAGTTTTTTGTATAAAAGAAGAGAAGAAACTGAAGATAAAAACTAAGGTTCTACTGATCACATCTAGTTTATTTGTTGAAGAATATATACTACAATAATGGAATTTCCAATTTTGAAATATCTTTATCTAGATTTTTTCTTCTATTTGAATTTTTCCTAAAGAAAATAGACTCAAGTATTCTCATAAGGATTTTCTTAAATATAGCAGTGTGTAGTGGGTGTGGGGGCGCTGGGGGAGGGGGCAGGGTAGGGGAAGGGGGTGTGGGGGTGCAGGTGGAGGGCGTAGGGGTGTGGGGGTGTGGGGGTGTGGGGGTATAGGGGGGTGTCCAGGGGCAGTGTGCAGGGAGGCGTGTAGGGGGGTGCAGGGGGAGGGGGCTGTCCAGGAGGGGGTGGGAGGTGGGGGGTAGGGAGCAGGGGTTGTGGGGTTGTAGGGGGGAAGAGGGTGTGAGGGATGGGTGTCTAAGAGGGGGGTTGTCCAGGGGGAAGTGTGTTGGGAGGGGGAAGGGGGTGCAAATGGGAGGGGGGTGCAGTGGGGATGGGGTGTGCTATGGGGCAGGGGCTGATAGTGTTTCTTTATGAGGAGTGGTTGAGGTTTATCATAAATCTAATGATACTGATATTGAGACTCACTATTCATGTTAATTGTATTTTCTAATTTTTAATATCTATAATTTTATTATGCAGTGAGGTTTGATTATTTCAATACTGAATTGTATTGTAGTGTTTCTTACTATTTCTATATATATTGAATTATGCTACTATGATATATGTTTGTTTATGTAGTAGTTAAGTTTTGTTATTATTATATTGAATTTTATCCTCCTCCAACGTGACCATCATACCTCCTCAATGACTCTACTCTGAGACAGCCCCTCTATCCCCTCCGGCACACCTCCGACGGTATGTAGTCCAATTTTCCATTTTTTTTCTTGAGGCGGCCCCTCTATTGGTTTCACTGATCATACTATGAGTTTTATTACTTGTATTGGTGTTTAGGATAGGGATGCATTCTATGTAGAGAACCAACTTGAAAACATAGCCGATGAAATTGATTTTCTCCCATTACTTGCAACTGGGATTGACGTGAATATAAAATTCAGGAGGTAACGGTTTTTTATACCATTTTTTCAAGACATTAGTAACCATTTGTTGTGTTTTTATTGGTTTTTAATGGAAATCTTATGATAAATTGTTTTTTGGGTTCTAAATACTCAATTCCATTACAAGGTAGTAGGGGAAAGGGGCAGGGGGTGTGCAAGGGGGTAGTGGGGGTAGGGGGAAGGGGGTGTGCAAGGGGTTAGGGGGTGTGCAAGGGGACATGGGTTGTGCAGGGTGTGGGGGGATAGGGTTGGGGTGTGAAGGGTGCAGGGGGGTGTGCAGGGGGTGTGCATGGGGGTAGGGGCTATGCAGGGTGGGGGGCAGGGGTGGGGTGTGCAGGGGGTGTGCAAGGGGGCAGGGGGAGGGAGAGGTGGTGCTGTTTAGAGGGTTGGAGGGGGTGAAAGGGAGCAGTGGGGGCCAGGAGAAGGGGGTGTCTAGGAACCATTGGTATTGAATGTGATTTCACATATGTTAATATTGTAAGCGCATTTTAATAATTATCATTTTTTTCCTTCCCTTCTATTAGACATCATTCTCGCATGCATGCACTTTCATCTATTTGTTTTTTCAAATTTGTTGGGTTTTATATGGATAGGTTTCAGCTGAATCAATGATTGGGGTGAGAGAGGCCAGTAAATTTTCACAAATTTTCAAGGTTTAAAATAAACTAGGTTTCCATTGGTTTAGGATTATTGAGTTTGCAACTTGTATACTGAATACTTTTAGTCATTTTTTTCACCTATTCTTTTCACGTATTTGAGGATGCCTATAAGTCACAATTAAGCATCATAATCCTTGATGACATTGAGTAGTAATTACAATCAATTTAAAATCAATAATACTTTTGGTCCTTTTGTTCAATTACCACTATGCTATTATTTTTAGTACAGGCTTTTAGAGTACATTGCCATTGGACCTCATTTTTCCAATATTACTTCTCAAAAGCTGATGGTCCTTTTGAAACGGATTCCTCCCTAGGAATTATTTTCATCCATTTTATTAGTATAACTCTTTCCGAATATATATTTATGAGGTTTTATTTGTCTCAATGTCTTCAAAAGAACTTAATTTTTTGTGTGTATGCTTTCTCCTGATAGGCTATATATATGTGGATAGGGATGCATGATATGTAGAGAAACAGCAACGAAACATAGCAGGGGCAGGGGGGCAGGGGCAGGGGGGAGGTCTGCAGGGAAGGGGGAAGGGGGGCATGGGGGGAGGTCTGCAGGGCATAGGGAAGGGGGAGGGTGGAGGGAGGAAGGGGGAAGTGGTAAGGGGGGGTCTGAAGGGCAGGGGCAGTGGCAGGGGTAAGGGGCAGGGTGTAGGGGGCAGGGGAAAGGTGCAGGGGGCCTGGGCAGGGGGTAGGGGTAGGAGGAAGGGGGTAGGGGGCAGGGGCCAGGGGTAGTTCTATAGGGCATGGGCGGGGGGAAGGGGGCAGGGGCCAGGTCTGTTGGGAAGGGGGTAGGGGGAGGGTGGAGGGGGCAGGGGGCAGGGGGGGAGGTCAGCAGGGGAAGGGGACAGGGGGTGGGTGGAGGTGGTAGGGGGAAGGGGGAAGGTGCAGGGTGGAGGGGGGAAGTGTGAAGGGGTGGTCTGCAGGGGAATCTGGAGGGTAGGGGAGGGGAGGGGGGTGAAAGGGGAGTGGGCAGTTGGGGCAGTGAGGCAAGGGGGTGGGGTAGGGGGTGCAGGTGCAGGCTGGGGGTGCAGGGGGGCCGGTGCAGGCTATGTAGCTGGTTTGGGGGGGGGGGGTGCTGGTGCAGGCTAGAGGGGGTGGTGTGGGGGGATGGTGTAGGCTAGGGAGATGGTTTGTAGGGAGGGGTGATGATGCAAGCTAGAGGGTAGTACAGTGGGGTTAGGGTATGGTTGTGGGGGGACTAGTTTGCGGGGGGTGAAGGGGGCTGGTGCAGGCTAGGGTCTGGGGGGGGGGGCTGGTACATGCTAGGGGGATGGTTTGGGGGGTGTGCACCCTGGATTGTCCTGCCATTCACAAACCCATGTTGTTCATCTAAAATCCAATGAGGTAGAAGCTGGGAGAGATGTGTGTTAACCGTACTAGACAAAATAACATTTTAAATTTAATTTAATGATTTAGTTAATTTAAAAAAAACTTGGCATAAGAACATCATGGTGTGACCCCTGGGTAATGACATGACTCTCCTTGTAAACCCATCATGGTGTGACCTCTGGCCCATATTTAATTTCTGAAAGATATATATAACCTAAATCCAGTTTTTATACGATAAAAATGGGTGATCATATTTAATTATTTATGGAATCATAAAGGCATATAAATCGTATCCTATATGTGATAAATGTATATATCATATCAAATTATTATGGGATATAGAAAGGGGTATGAAAATGTGATTTTCATACCACTTCCATCACATTCATAAAGCATGATTGGGGTAGTAAAAAAGTAGGCATAGAATGAGATTTCATACCATTTCATTCATCATCCAATGAAATCACAATCTATGGTTAGATTAAGTCAAAAATAGTTATTGCATGGATTTTTCATGCCATTGGATTTTAAAATTTTGGTAATCTATGATCTTCCACATTGTCTGCAGGGAAAGGGCAGGGGGAGGGTGGAAGGGGGTAGGGGGATGGGGGCTGGGGGCTGGGGCTGGGTGCAGGGGGAAGGGAGGAGGGTAGGGGGAAGGGGGTAGGGGAAGGGGGAGGTGCAGGGGGAGGGGTGGGTGGAGGGGGAAGGGGGTAGGGGGAGGGTGGAGGGGTCAGGAGCATGGGGCAGGGGTAGGGGTAGTGGGCAAGGTGGAGGGGGCAGAGGGCAGGGGGAGGGCAGCAGGGCAGGGGGGTAGGGGGAAGAGGCAGGGGGTAGGGGCAGGGGAGGTCTGCAAGGCAAGGGGTAGGGGAAGGGTGGAGGGGGCAGGCGGTAGGGGCAGGGAGCAGGGGCAGGGGGAGGTCTGCAAGGTACGGACATGGGTGAGGGTGGAGGTCTGCAGGGCAGGGGTAGGTGCATCGGTGGGTGGAGGGGTAGGGTGGTTGGCGGTAGGGGAGTAGTCTGCAGGGTAGGGGGAAGGGGAGGGGGTGCAAGGGGGTGGGGCAGTGGGGCAGTGGGGCAAGGGGGTGGTGCAGGGGGTGTAGTTAGTCTCTATTGGTTTTTTTTAATCTTAGATAAGGTTGAACAACCATTACATAGCTATATTCAATATGATATTTTAAATTACATTAGATATATCCAAATACATCACATTTCATCAAGACTCTGTAAATTGATATTGCTTTCTTCTACATTTATGTAAAATTTGGACAATAAACAACCACTTTTGCGATTCTTTTTTTACTAAAAATAAAATGATGTCATATTTTCAGTGTAAGAACAACTTCCAAGAGAGAATATTGATCAAGAAAAGTGTGTCACATATTATGGTATCTTGCAACATTCAATGTTATTAATTTCTTTTGTTATACAAAAACATTAATTTATTTCCAGATTTATGTTTCTGTTGTACTATATAGTTGTAGATGTATAAACCAAGTCTTTTTTGTACTAGGAAAGGATAACAGTTTGGATCATTCATACATTAATGTCTCAACTCTCTATCCCTACATCATCCTTATCAATAATGAAAATATTATAATACCATATAGTAGCATATAACTAACAATTGTCAAGACCATTCCCTAAAACCAATCCTCCTCATAGATTTGACAATATGTTTAGGAAGGAGGTGGTTTTGTCCAAGGGGTGGGGGTTTGTCCAAGAAGGTGGGGGTCTGTCCAGGAGGGGGTGGGGTGGGGGCTATCTAGGAGGGTGGGGGCTGTCTAAGGGGGTGTCCAAGAGGTGGGGTGCAAGGTGGGTCTGCAAATGGGGGGAGGGGGTGCATGGGGGATCTGTCAGAAGGCGGGGGGGTCTGTCCAGGAGGGAGTGGGATCTGTTGTGGGGGTGTGCAAGGGGGTCTTTAGGGGGAGGGGAAAGGGGGTGGGGGGAAAGGGGTGCAAGGGGGTCCAGCAAGGGTGGCGCAAGGGGGGTCCAGCAGGGGGGAAAGGGGTGTGCAAGGGATGTGTAGGGGGGATACTGTCCAGAGGGTCTAGTAGGGGGGCTTCTGTCTAAGGGGGTCCAGCAAGGGGGGCTGATGTCCAGGGGGGTCTAGTAGGGGGGTTGTCCAGGGGGTCTAGTAGGGGGGGTTGTTGTTATGGGGGTCTAGTAGGGGGATGCTGTCCAGGGTGGTCTAGTGGGGGGTGTTGTCCAGGGGGGCTGGGGATGCTGTCCATGGGGGTCCAGTAGGGGAGTGGGGGTGCTATCCATGGGGTCCAGTAGGGGGGGAAAGGGGTGTTCCAGGGGGGTGTGTATGGGGGTGCAAGGGGGTGTGTGTAAGGGGTACAAGGGATGTGTGTGTGTGGTGGGGGGTGGCTTCTCTCCAGGGGGTCCAAGGGGTGTGCAAGGGATATGTAAGGGGGCTTGTTGTCCAAGGGGGTCCAGCAAGGGGGCTACTATTCAGGGGGGTCCAGTAGGGGGGATTCTGTCCAGGGGGGGTCTAGTAGGGGGGCTATTGTCCAGGGGGGTCCAGTAGGGGGGGTTGTTGTCTAGGGGGTACAGTAGGGGGGGCTACTGTCCAGGGGTGTCCAGTAGGGGTGGGCTGTCCAGGGGGTCCAGCAGGGGGGATTCATTTCCTATATGAGAACCTAAACAATGTAAGTGTACATGGAATATAAAACATGTTTTGTATTTTTATAATAGTTTTGAATGATATATTCCTAAGAAAATATAGATCTTCTATCCTAGGTACAAACTAAGGTGATTTTCTTGGTTCCATCCCCATACAAAGATTAAACATAGATATTCCCCTCCCTTATGTAAGTGATCAATAAACCTAGTAAACTCTCACCTTTTCAATATGAATTCAAGGTTTATAGTTATACTAGTCAACCATAATATCATGGTATATTCAAATAATGCTCAAAAAGTTTCCCCCCCTTTCATATGACCAAGATCTACATAGAGGATCTATTTAATAACTATGTGTGGATATAATCATATTAGAACATGATATCTATCTAGGATCACATATCTTAGACCATGCCTTGGGTTTTAATTGATATCAAACACTTTTAATTTGGAACAGGATCTGGGTGAACCTACCCCATGAAATCATGAAGAGTGAAATTAAATTCTCAACATTTACATTTCTCACCTACTATGAACTATCAAATAGTATGGGTAATTTCCCATCAATATCTAGTTTATCAGACATATCATGAGTTAATTAAGCATATAACTCCTAGTGAATCACTCTTGATGGTAGTTATGGGGAACCATATTTAAAAACAAAATAGTTATGTCCTAATCATTTAACTTTCATGACTCCAAATTGAATGGAGTGTCCCGTTCCCTGTGGACTCTTACTCCTCTACATGGGAAATTTATCCACGTAAAATTCTATGGAATGAAATACACATGTTACTAAGTATAAATTCCCATTTCACTTACATATAATATATATCTATATTGGGGATTTATTATTTAAGAACTAAATGTGGTTTGTTTTTTTTTTCATTAGGATACTTAATGATGTCAAGAATATATATCCCAAGCCAACTTATGATTTCTAATGTTCTAAATTCATCCCTCTAGCTGTATACAATCTAGATTTATATAGGGAATTCATATTTTATAATTAAATATGGATTGAATCTTGATTGATTTGTGGTATGTAGTTCCTCCTACACCATGAATTATAGACCCAATCACACACCATCATTCATTCACAACCCTTTAGGATGGTGATAGTCATGATGTGATCAGTTTGAATATGAAATTATCTCACTATTTCTCTATTGGATAGGCTTTGAGTTTCTCAAATTCCAATAACAATCCAAGTATTTTAGTTGCTGGTATTACAAACCTTAAGGGACACATTTGTTTGACTATGCATATATACCCCAATAGGGCCCTAAACTTTCCCCCCATTTTCTTCATGCCAATTAGAAGCATCCATTTATGATGGGAGGTACCATTAACCTATATATGCTCTGATATTATCATAGAACAACCCATTATATGAATTTGGTCAGTGGCCACCCATCATGTTCCTAAATCATTTCATCATCAATGGATCAAAATCTTTGGATTATGATTTACACAACCCATAATCAAATCATTAAAATGGGGTTGACATCCTAAATATTGCACCTCCTAATATTGTACTCATTCTTGGTACAAAATATTATTTCTCATTCTTAAGCCTTTTGACCTTCATCGTGTGATCTTCCATCACATCATACATTTTTTCAATCATCGTGACCCTAAACTATTTGAACCACCTTCAATAATACAATATATCCTAGAAATGATCCGTTTAGCCCTTTTATGTCTCTTGGCCAACCATTTATATTGGTTTGGACTTTATCGAGCAGGGTAAGATCATATCACCCTTTTTTCAATCCTATACAACCTTAATCATTATCATTATTTTTCAAAGTTGTTCAGCCTTAAAATGTTAGCTATGATGGTCTATATTGTATGACCTTAAACTACTATTGAAAATGATACAAAACATGTCAGGTTCAATGAGTGTAAATTGTTTCATGATAAAAATACATCTTCTTTCCTACCAGTCTTTCCCCATATGATTATTAAAAAAATATTACAGTAAAATTTTAAAAATAGATTCCCCATCACGACCCCAATATATGTCAACATAAATCTCATATTTACGTTTATTTTCTAGATTAAATCTTATTTCCATGAATCATTTAATTTGAGTTTTCATAGGTTATTATGACATAATAACTAGGTGGGGATAGAAATCAATGTTTGGATAAAAAGGTGTACGAAAAATTGATTCTCATTCAATGTAGAAAAAAGAATTTTAATCATTATAGGATAGTGTCTCCTATGTTAATATAAAAATTCTACAAAATATCATCAATATAAAAATGAATTTGAATTATTTACTTCTATCATTCATTAAAAAATTGATAAAACCTCAAAATCTATTCAAAATTATCCTTTTCAGCAAGTAAAAGATTCCTGGATATGGTAGCAACAACATTATTTCCTTCACCATGGTTAGTCTCAAGAAACTGCTGGTGCTCAACCTATTTCTCTTTGGATGTAAAAAACTCTTGTTGAATATGAACCAACAACAGATTTTCATTATGAATTTTATGTTGATGTTTTGACACCTCCTTAGAATTATGTTACTCTACCATTAATATCATAGTATTAAGATTAAAAAATTCTTTTGACAATCTCACCCTAATAAGAAGTTTTCCAGATGTTTTTTCTTATTCCTGTCATTAGAAAAATCATTTTCAATGAAATTAATGGAATGGGAGTAAAATATAGAATATCAATGTTGTAATTCTATTCTTTTAATTCTCCCAAATCATGTAAATCATGTAAATCCAAAATCATGTATGTCTTATGAATGATGTTTATATCTTATAAATCAGAGTTACTCTTGTAATATAATGTTTTATTATGATTTTGATTAACATTAATCTATTCTCTGAGTATTACTTCTTCAGAAAGATGGCAGATGTTTAACTAAGTATGAGACATTGTTTCTGTAATAAAATTGTCTTGTTGTTTAGTTTGGAAACTGGTAAAGTCCATGACACTTTATCCTTGCTACCAGTTCCTGATTTCTCAAAGGACCTGACACTGTTTCCATGAAACTGGTTCCAAGACAACATAACAAAACAATATTTAGAATTTTGACAAAGCATGAGACAACATTACCTAAGACACTATTTCCCTAACACTGTAACTATGCTACCGGTCCTCAATCTCACGAATGATTTTACTAATGACTATGGAACTGATTCAGACTCCCTATGAATGTGGAACTGCTTCAGACTCACCATGATTGTGGCACCTCTTCTATCTCCACATCAATTGTGACACTTTTCTTCGCATAAAATATTATTATTTTTTTATTAAATTTAAATGTTGATACTATTGGTCATAATTTAGTTATTTAATGACACTTTTATAATTAATGATCTTTTGTAGAAATGACACCTAACAGTATGAGGTACAAGGTGAAGATATTGTGATGCTTGTTGTCCACAAAACAAAACACCTAAAGATTAAAAAAATGGTGGTGTTCGAGCTAAAAGGGTGACAAGAAGTGATGTGTGGAAACTAGAAAAGACATTATAGAAAATATACATTCATGAAATGACACGTAGAAGAAAACATGAAGAAAAATAATTTCTTGTGAGTTGTGGATCAAAACATTATTCATCCTTACTACGTAAACTCAATGATGAAGAACTACAACAATGAGAAACATATTAACACACTGGAAACTAGAACACAGAACTTATGAAGCTCTGTTACTGAGTCTGTATTCATAGGAGGACCCAAACATCAAATCTGCTACAACCTAGAAGTCCATATATGCATTTTAAATCACTCAAATCTTTTTATATCCCTTATTATTATATTTTTCTATTTTCTATATAGTTTTATTAAATTTTTGAGAAGTTTGTGTCTATACTAAAAACACACACTATCTCCTACACTGAATATGAGGATACAAGATATCCTCACCCTAAAATCTTTTTACACCTAGTTTCTCCCATGTATAACTAGGGAAGAGGTCATATGTGACCTGGATTTTATATTTTTGCACATAAAATTGTAGTAGAGGTCATGTGAACTGGACAGTCCTTTGTAATATTGTGTAAACCCCAGTCCTAGTAGTATATCTAATTTTTTTATATATTTATCTTGTTGTTAGGTGATCAACAAGTGGAGTGGATTATGTCTTAGCTTGGAACTGAACAACTTTTTTTAATCTTCTACATTTTATATTTGTTTTTAATCTATTTTAACTCATGTTTCAGAAAACTGAGTTTCACATGGATAGTTAGTCTTGGATTTTATTTATAACTATTTTGATTTATTATACTAGTTTAAAAATGTATAGCAATATTTCATATTCGTATAATTTAAAAATAATAAATCTTCGGAGAAACTATCTGAACAATAAGAATATTATAAATTCACAACTTTGAATAACTAGCATGTTTTTTTCAAATTGGGGTAACTTAAAATATTTTTTTTTACAGAAATTATTATAGGAATTCAATTCACTCCCCCCACCCCCCCTCTTGAGTGTCCTACTCTGATCAACATTTGGTATTAGGGGTTGTTTTTAAAATGCTATTTTCAAAAGTTTCAAAGTTTTTTCAAATATTTTCAACAATGATTTAGTTGTGTTTTAAAGATCTCTAAATTTATATTAGTTATAAATTTATAGCTCTTTAAAATTTATCCTTTACTCTTTGTTATGGATAATATACAGGAAGGTGCTGCTACCAATAGACCACCCTACTTTAATAGAACAAATTATGTAGTGGAAAATTAAAATGAAAATTCACATAGAAAGCATGGGAATTGATATCTGGAGAGTAACAGAAGATAAATATAAAATACCAGAAACTACAATAATAACATACTGTGAAACTAAAAAATCTGATTATGATAATAATTCTAAATATATTAATTCCTTATTTTGTAACTTAGGGGATGAGGAATTTAATATAATATCTACTTGAAAATCTGTCTATAAAATTTTGGATACCATACCTATCTCACATGAATGAAAAACTAATGGTAAATAAATGAGACATAATACCTATACTATTTGGTATAATAAATTTACGATAAAGTTGAATAAACCGATTTCTAATATGTATCTTAGGTTTAATGAAATAGTCAATACAATGAGCTCTTTGGGAAAGCTAGTGGGTTCCAAAGAAAAAATCATGCGGCTACTCAGATGTCTACCTAAAAGATTAAGGGGAAACTCAGTATCAATTAGAGAATCCTATAATATTAGTTATTTTCTAGTCATGGAATGAATAGGTAAATTGATGGTGTATTAGGAAGAGTTAATGTTAAACAAAGAAGAAGATGATGAGCCAAAGATAAATTCAGTGGCTTTCAAAACCACTTCCATCAAAAATAAAGAAAAGGAAAGGATACAAACTCATTATGATCATTAAAGTAATTTTGATTCACTATCATATAGTGATGATGAAATAGATCAATTATCCAAAAGGATTAAAAAGTTTTATAGGAGGAATAAATTCATCAACAAGCCCAACTACAAAAGAAAGTATGAACAAAAAAGAAACTCGAAGAAGGACTGTAAAAGGAATGAGAACTCAAATGATATAATATGTTATAAATGTAAGATAAAGGGACTTATAAAGGATAATTGTATTAAGCTAAAGTATAAAAAGAAGTATGAGTACAAGGATAGAAATTATAAAGAGGAAATGAAATCAATGTTGAGTGCTTCTGAGGATAGCTCAAGTGACATAGAATCTTCTCCTGATTAAAAGTCTGACAAAGAAAAAATGTGATTTATAACAACCACATAAGAAAAAATATGTTTGAAGAGCTCTTATAGAATTATATGATACTTGGATAGTTTATTTTCAAGAAATATGACAGTAGACTACTCATGCTTCATGAACTTGATAAATATTGATGGTGGACATGTCACCTTTGGTGATAATGCTAAAGGTAAAATAATTGGAATTGGCCATATTGGTAACTCTAACACATTTTTTATTTGTAAAGTAATTTTTTATGGATTAAAATATAATATTCTTAGTATTTCAGAATTTTGTGATGATGGTTTTCATGTGAAATTTGAAAATTATGCTTGCAATGTTATTAATTCTAAAAATGAATTAGTATTTTCTACTTTTAGAAATGAAAATTTTTATGTTGTTATCTTGGATTATTTAGTTTCTGAAAATGTTTCATGTTTAAGTGTATTTCATAAAGTCTTTGATTTGGAATAGAAGACTAGGACACTACAATATACACTCTCTTAGAAATCTTACTAGAAAAGGCTTATCCAAGGATCTACCCAAACAGGAGTTTCCAAATGACAAAGTCGTTAATCCTTGTCAAAAGGGTAAACAACACAAAATATATTTCGAACCAAAGAAAGAAGTTTCAACTTTTAAACCTCTCAATTTGGTTCACATGGACTTTTTTGGGCTTTCTAGAGTTTCATGTCATAATGGGAAGAACTATGTCTTTGTTCTAGAAGATTAATATTCTAGATATACTTGGACCTTTTTCTTAGCTCAAAAAAGTGAATCTTTATCTCATTTCACCAAGTATCCTAGGACTATAAAAAATATTACTTGTCTTATAATTAAATCCTTAAGAACTAACCATGGTAGTGAGTTTGAAAACTGATAATTTGAATCTTTTTTCTCACAAAATGGCTATAGTCATAACTTCTATGCCCCTAGAAAACCTCAACAAAATGGTTTTGTATAAAGAATAAATAAAACCTTACAAGAAATATCTAGAACAATGCTTAATGAATATAACCTACCTATCTACTTTTTCATTGAAACTATGAATACATCATTCTATATTATTAATTGAATCTTAATTATACTACTTATCAAGAAAACTCTCTATGAGTTGTGGAATAATTGAAAACACAAAGTTAATTACTTCAAAAAAATTTGTTTTAATTTTCATATTCTCGATACTAATGATAATCTTGAAAAAAATTCATTCAAAGGTGATGAAGGAATTTTCTTCAGTTATTCAATCTCTTGTAATGTGTATAGAGTCTTTAATAAGAGAACCAAATGTATGGAAGAATCTATACATGTCAAATTTGATGAAACATATCCACATTAACCTAATACCTCCCTAGAAAACCTTGATAATGATATGTCAAATCTATAAATGAATGTTAAATCCTTTTACCCCACTTCCAAGCAATCTGTAAAATCATATAGTTCTGTAATTTCTTTGGAAATCAACCATAATGAACTTTAACCTATTGAAGTACATGAAATATCTATCCTTTCTTTTACTAGGTCTATTATAACCCTTAAGAATCATCATCTACATTCTATAGTTGTATATTTAGATAAAGGAACTCATACAAGAGCTCACTAAGAAATCTTGTTGAACATAAATATTTCTTGTCATATCTTGAACCTAAGAACATGAATGAGGCAATCAATGATGAATTTTGGGTGATGAATATGCAAGAGTAATTAAATAATTTTGAAATAAATAAGTTCTAGAAACTTATGGATAAACCTAATGACGCCTTCACCATAGGCACTAAATGGGTGTTTAGGAATAAAGTAGATGAATCTGGTAATATTTTGAGAAACAAATCTATATAGGTTGCTCAAGATTATAGTCAAGAAGTTGGGTTGACTATGAGAAAACATTCTCACCAGTTTCTAGACATAAACACATTATAATCTTTCTTGAATATTCCACACATATAAATTTAAAACTATATAAAATGAGGGTTAAGAGATCATTCCTAATTGGGTATATAGTTGAGAATGTTTTTATTCAACAAACCCCTATTTTTAAAAATCCTCATTTTCCAAATCATGTTTTTATGTTAAAAAAATCTTTAAATTGTCTAAAACAAGCTCCAAGAGCTTGATATGATAGGCTTATTAGTTTTCTTATTTCTAAAGGTTTTACCAAAGGTATATCTAATCATACACTCTTTATGAAAAAACTTTCTAAATATGTCTTAGTTTTTCAAATCTATATTGATGATGTTATTTTTGGATGTTAAAAAAATTATTTATGTGTTGATTTTTATAATATGATGACAAATTAATTTAACATTAGTTTGAGGGGTGAAAAAAAATTATTTCTTGGATTTAAAATCTTTCAAAATAAGAATGATATTATTTTTAATTAATGTAAATATACTAAATATCATAGAAAATGGTTTGGTTTAGATAATAATAAAATTAGTGTTACTCCAATGAGTACCACCTATAAGTTGGATCTTTATGAGAATGGTAAATCTATTGATTAGACCACTTATAGTGGAATGATTGGATGTTTACTCTAATTAATTGATAATAATCCTGATATTATGTTTAGTGTGTGTATGTGTGCTCATTTTCAATCAAATAAAAAATAGTCTCATATTCGTGCATTTAAAAAGATTTTCATATACCTCAACAATACTACCAACTTTGGACTGTTCTATCACAGAGAACAATCCTATGACTTAGTTAGCTATTCAGATGCTAATTTTGGTGGTTGTAATTTAAATAGAAAAATCACATCTTAAACATGTCACTTTTTGGGAAAGTCACTTATATCATGGTGTAATAAGAAAATTATATTGCATTATCTACTTCTAAAGCTTAATACATAGATTTCGGTAGTCATTGTGCTATGATTTGTTGGATAAAACACACTTTTCTAGATTATAGATAACAATGTAGACATGTCCCTATAAACTCTGATAACACAAGATATATTAACATATATAATAATCCTATTTCTCATTCAAGAACAAAAAATATTGATGTAAGACCTCAATTTTTGATATATAATTTTCAAAAAGGTGACATTACTTTGGAATTTATTGGTACTGAACATCATCTTATTGAAATTTTCACTAAGCCACTAAATTTTGAAAGGATGAGTTATGTAGAAACCCTAAGCATTACGTACAGGGAAATTACATTACTTTTGCGGAATACTTAATACATAACAAAAACAGACACACAAGGACCGTAATAGTTTAGTGTCTTTGGAAACTTGGAACGTAATCTTCTAATCGTGGTGAAAGATCTTCAACATCTCCCATAAAGATCTTCCACTTTTTTTCCCTGACCTAAAACCTTTCTTTTGATCCTGGGGGAAAATAAAACATAAAAAGGGTGAGCTCAAATGCTCAGTAAGGGTAAACAAAAGAAATATCAATCACATCATATTCATAAGAACATAACTTTTGGAAATCTTAACCTGCAAAAGAGAGCATAATTTCATAACATGGGATAAATCATAATAGTGAAATTGAATCCCAATAATCATAACATAAAACATGAAACTTTGTGGCATATACACATAATAATAGAGAATCATTTCTTATTAATCAAGACTCATTTCCAATACTATCTTAGTGGACAAAGTCCATTTCTGAACCGAGTTCACTCCTCGTTTCAGTCCTGTTTCACTGAACCGGTATAACCTACCGTTCTAGCCATGTCTATCTCATGAGATATAAAATATTTACCCAATTCATTGGAGGGAGGTATAGGTCCCACCCATCTCATAATGATACCATTCTTATGTGTGCCACAAAATCATACATCATACATCATTGCATAACCCATGTAATAAAAATGGGAATCTTAAACATCATGACATCATAAAACAATTAATATAAGATAAATGAATTGATAAAAATAATTCCATCACAACATAATCAAATCAATGTAATTATAGGAATAGAAATAGAACCCTATATTATCTTAGATGGAAAATAATTTTGATAAAACACTTGAACTCCATTCTTGTGGAAAATATCCTTTCTACTTCAAAAACATTTTTCCTTTCTTAACATGTCATACAATTTTAAACTAAAAGAAGTTGATTAAAAATAAACTTGAGAACTTGTAAAGTAATATTCTTGGAAATAATGTTTTAAAAATCCATTCATGTCGTATAAGTTAAAAAAACATTCTTCTCGTACTTTTGTCGAAAAAGTCAAAAAGTACCTCGTACAAAAAATGACAAAAGATTCCTTTCATATCTTTTACTAAAAACTCAAAGAAGGGTAAAATTGGATTTAAACAATTTTAGGTGGATGGAAATAATATTACATATTGAGGAAACATGGATGTGGATGATAAAATACACCCCAGTAAAATCCGAATCTTGGATAAAAATGAGATTGTGATATTTCTCTTACCTTATGTCCGATATGCTTCGTATGTATCCAAAACTCCTGTATAATTATTTAAATAATGTCATTGACTTATTAGAGAATCATATTCATTGTTAAGATATCATATATGGTTCACTTATGACTTTATATTAACCGTTTTTTTTGTAAATTCCATGTTAAAGAGTGTTTTGGGTAAAATCGTTTCATTTGTCGTCCGTGTTTTGACTTGTAATTATTCATATGATTACTTAGATCACGATTACATAATTACAGAATATAAAACATGATTTATATATAATATATATTCATAATATATATATATATAACAGATCTATAAATGGAAAGAAATACACCGCTCATGGAGACGGTAGGTCATACGTACGCATGAACGTTGTTTTCGTTTCCTTATTGAGTTGAATGGAATTAAGTAGATGACATACATATATACATAAATCCTGTAGCTTTATAATGTCATATATTTCATTATTATTTCTTATATATACTTTATAATCATTCTTAAATGGTTAACATGGAGAATGAATCTCATCGCGTTGTGGAGACGGTAGTCCGTACGTACGCACGAGCGATGATATAATTTCCATAATTATTGAATTCAATTGGAGCGGATGATACAATATATCAGAATCAGTATGATGTTATAATAACTATTTATAGTTATTATTTACACCATTATACCCATCCATGTAAGGTGCTGGTGGAAAAACAGATTACACCACGACGTGGAGACGGTATTCCGTACGTACGCACACGCGGTGATTTTGTTTTCCGTAGGATGGATAGAAGGTGAAATGGGGTTGTTTCATATTTATAATAATAAATAATTATATTAGTTATACTGATGTTATTACTTTATAATGAAACAACTAAATAAGAAGAAGTTGAAGAAGAAAGAAGCTTGAAAGAATCAGGAGAAGAAATTACCTCTTCTTCGATACGCCTCTTTGAAACCTCCTCTTAGGGCACTAAGATTGGTCTTTAAAGTAGACCAGAACCTCTAGGATGTTTCTAGGGAAGTGGAGAAGATAATTATTCAGGGGTTTGATGATATTGAAGGCTCAAATTGGTGTGAGGAGGAGAGGGAGGAGGTTCCCTTTTATAAGGGAGGAGAGGGGCACCTTTGGAATTCTTAAAACTATTAATTTATAATAAATATAACCCCACTTAAAAACCTCCAAAAATGACTCATATTCGAATATTAGATGAGATAGGGTTGTAATCTCATCAACCAATCAAATTTAGACATGTTTGGATCTTATTTTAAACCTTATCATTTTGATTTATCCTTATTTAATCTATTTAAGTTTATTTGTGGTAATAAAATTATAAATTTTAAATTATAACAAATGATTACTTATTTGTTGTGAATTTTTCATAATTGTTTACTTTATAACATTATAGACCATATAAATTTAAATTTATAATTTTTAAATATTTTTGTGATTTTTAAAAAATTTTATAATATGTTATTTTTATAAAATAACAATAGTGTCAATTTTGACACTATTCATTTATTTGAATTTAAATAAAATATATACAGAATATATGTTCGAAATAAAAGCTTTAATAGATTCATAAAAGGTCATATGTATCTATAAAATTAGTGGATCACATTAAATAGTTCATATAATATTTATTTTATTATTTTTAAATCCATTTATTTGGTTTATCTCTTAATAAAATAATTACTACAACATTTTTGTATAATTATTTAATATACTGATTTGTTGCATAAAATTTTAAAATAAAATCCTATGATTAATATAAATCTATTAACTTTCACAATAATACTTTTACTCGAATTTATCATCTTAAAATCACAATATTTAAATTTTTATATTTATTAAATTATGAAGGTGACAACTTTGGCATCATTTAAAATAAAATAATATAAGTGTCATAGTCACTTTTATAAGGATCCAAACGGTTATATATTATGTCATTGGATGATTAAGGTGTATATATACACTACCAATATGTTTTGGTCAGGTTTGTGGGCCTTTTAATGGGTATTAGTATTTCAATAAAAACTATATTACTTATTTTCCACTTAATAAATAATTTATGTATCATTAATGTATCACCATTAATGACAATTATTTAATCCCTAAAAATTCTAAATAAATTATCATGATTTAGATAATTTTATTTGATTTCTTGAAACTATTCATGATCGATGTTTTATGATGTTTATCACTAAATTAAAATTATTATACTTATAAGATTTAAGAGAGTGACATGTTGTCACTTTCTTTGGTTTTAATAATAATTAAATTATTTTCATGGTTAAAAGTCCATAAAATGAATCTAATCCGACTCTTAGTTGATATGAGTTTACTTTTAGCCATCAAATAGAACTTTTTCATGTGTTAGGGTAATTTTATAATATTATATTTACCCTTAATTACCTGATTTACCTTTAACTAAGGTTAATAAAATTTACCGTAGTTACTATTCATAATTCCCAAAAATAAAAAGTAGCCTATTAACATAATTTGGAACCACTGATTCCAAATATGGAATCCATTTTTTTCAAATTCAATACATAGAAGTTGTATAAATTAGATTAAAATTAATCTCGTTGTCGAATGAAAACGGGTTTTTGTTTAAAACATTGCAAAAGATTGAATTGATTTAACTTACGAATTCAACGTAAAATCAATGATAATGACATACATTATATTAAATGGTAAAAATATATTCTATTTATACTTTAAAACCATTAAATATTATAATTTAACCATATAAATTATTACGATGAAAAAATTTGTTTTTCATTAAAATATAGCGTGTTTTTACTATTCATCAAAATATGAAAGTTACCAGAATAATACGAAAAATTTATCCAAAGTAAATTTTTATTTCTTGATTCCAAATAAGAATTTTATTTTGTCAAATTGAACTTATAAAAATTTCAAAAATTAGATTTAAAGTGGGTGCGCCATCAAAAGGCGGCAAAACTGCATTTTTTGAAAAATACTTATTTTACCCGAAAAAATTATTTTGTTCTTATACCATGTTCTAGAAAATGTGTAAGATGAATAATAATGTTATAAAATTCAAAATTTAGTTAATACTATTCATAACGGCTAGTTCATAATAATATTATAATAATATATCATTATTTAGTAAAAGCCGGTATTGCGTACAACACACGCTATCGAGGAAGGTCATGATTGCGTGTAATGCAAGCCAAGTCTGGGTTGCGTGTTGTGAAAGAATCATTCGTTGTTTCATATAACAGAATCCAACCATATTTCATTTATACATTGAATATATATATATATAGACTCAATGTTGCGTAGAATAACTATTATCAAAATTGTGTGTAACACGATCCAAGAATAGTGTTGCGTATACTGCAAGCTAATACGTTGTTGCATATAGCACAAGGTAATCTTGGTGTAGAATACTACACAAGAAATTAATGAAATTAAAAGAATATTTTTCATAAAATCTCTGGGTGTTACATTCTACCCCCCTTAAAATGAATTTCGCCCTCGAAATTCATCGGGGTTATAAATGGTTTACTACTCGAAAGATTGTTTAATAGAAACCCACATCGTAAAAAGGAATACCAAAACATGGCTTTAAAAAATAAAGTATGAAATGTGACGGTTACCCAAATTAACTCATCGCTGGGTTTCCACGTAGGAGAACATAGGTGAAAATATGGATGTGGAAGAAAAATCTAACCATCAAGTTCTGATGGAGAGTGGTAGAGAACATGGCTATGAAAAAGCCAACAATCACAAAGCTATTGATTTGTGATGATCTAAGGTACCATCTGATTCATCAGATATAAGGGAACTAGGACAACATTTTTTGTTTTCAAAATCATTTCCCTAAAGTTGATGAATTAAAAGAAATACTTGCATGATTTTGGTACAATCTCACTGTTGTTCGTGAATTGAACAATTTCCACTTCATCCCTTAAAGAAATGAAGTTGAATTTGTTATTCGTGATGTGTTAGCAGATCATGTGATAGAATGATGGGTCATTCCATCTCTTTCAAACAAAAGGTTAGAAAAAGTTATAAGTCCATCTTATGGTTAGATTAATCGTATATGGTTCCAAAAATGAACTTATACTTCATATATCATACCGCTTAATAAAATAAAACTAGTTCCTACTAACCAGGGACTTCTTGTAGGCCAGTGGTAGGCGATAAAGGCCAGTCGCACTTCGGTTGTGGGTTCGATTCCCACATCCTTGTCCGACGCGATGGATTGTCGCCCGTCCTGCAAGTTGTCCTTTTTCTAAAACTACATTACTATATCATCCCATCAATATTATCGAAAAAAGGTTCTATCCTTAAACAATACTAACTTATGTCCAACATAATCCATTCCAATATTTAGGCTTATCCATAATATTGCAGTCCATTGTCATATTATAGTGAAAATGATTACCAGAGATTTTATATAATAAGCATGTTAATACAATCGTTGATCCTCATATATCATAAGATATGTCTTGTTGGTCACATTACAAATGTTCTAAGGCCTTAATCATGTATTCTCTTGAAAAATGAATACCAATTGAACATTAGTGAAAATATGAATGCAGTTAAAAGATAACACTTTCCACATACCAAAATCCTCAAAATTCTATATACTCAAACCATGATATCACTTAGTCCTTATATCAATCATGAGTTCATGAATAAAATCAAACATCTCATTATATTCTTATTCCTTCATTATGCGCATATCATCTACTTTAAAAAAATATCTGAATAATATTCCATTGTTACTGGTACCATTCAACATATACTTTCAAATACTTTTAGAAAAAACAATAGTGTAACAATCCTTAGATGATTCTTTATTCCATAATACCATTAACTATACAACATAACTCTCGATAAACATACAATCATTCCACTACCTTCTAAAACAACCGACTGAGCTTCAACACTTCTTTCAGCTCATATATCATTTATAGTCTCCTCATCATCATCCACATAAATACTACCCATATAACCATGTTGATTCTCTTCATGATATTTTCCATTAGGGCATTGGTTTGCATAATGCCCGTACATTCCACATTTAAAACATCTAATCATTGTTGATGTTGTAGAAATACCATTATCCTTGTCCATGGTGTTAACTAAACCTTTTCCTTTTCACTTACTGGCTTTGTGTCCTTTTTTCCACACCCAAAGCATCTTCCAGTTCCTTTGAAACAATCTCCCTGATTCCTCTTAGCACATGATTTACATGAGGGAAATTGAACTTTATTTCCTCCATGATCATCATGAAACTCCATCTTTATCTTATTATCTGAGTCGGGAAACTTACCAATGTTGAGATTATTGATCATATTATGAGATTGCTGATTAGGCATAATAACGATGTTTGGACTACCAGATCCCATTTCATTTGGTTTCTCATGAATAAAATCATTCCATTTTCCGTCAAATCCTCCATTATTATGAATCTTCCTGTTTCCAACCATTTTCTAAAACCCAAAAAGAATAGTGTGAGAGGCAAAAATCATGCTAGGGAAAACAACATAGTAAAGGGGGAGCACCCTCAATATCTAACATCTTAGGTTAAATTCTAAGATCGTTACCGTAGTTCTAGGACTATATCCTATACGTATTCTTAGCCTTAGGTACATCCCTAGACATACCTTAGAAATATCTCTAGGGATCTCACTAACGTTTTCGCATCCTAGTTTCCAAAGGTTGACTAAACCTTTCCTCTGATACCAACTGTAGAGACCCTAAGCTTGACGTATATGGAAATTACATTAATTTTGCGAAATAATTAATACATAACAAAAACAGACACACAAGGACCGTAATAGTTTAGTGTCTTTGGAAACTTGGAACGTAATTTTCTTATCGTGGTGAAAGATCTTCAACATCTCCCATAAAGATCTTCCACTTTTTGTTTCCTGACCTAAAACCTTTCTTTTGATCCTAGGGGAAAATAAAATATAAAAAGGGTGAGCTCAAATGCTCAGTAAGGGTAAAAAAAAGAAATATCAATCACATCATATTTATAAGAATATAACTTTTGGAAATATTAACCTGCAAAAGAGAGCAGAATTTCATAACATGGGAAAAATCATAGTAGTGAAATGGAATCCTAATAATCATAACATAACACATGAAACTTTGTGTCATACACACATAATCATAGAGAATCATTTCTTATTAATCAAGACTCATTTCCAAGAATATCTTAGTGGACAATGTCCATTTCTGAACCGAGTTCACTCCTCATTTCAGTCCTGTTTCACTGAACCGGTATAACCTACCATTCCAGCCATGTCTATCTCATGAGATATAAAATCTTTACCCAATTCATTGGAGGGAGATATAGGTCCCACCCATCTCATAATGATACCATTCTTATGTGTGCCACAAAATCATAAATCATACATCATTGCATAACCCATGTAATAAAAATGGGAATCTTAAACACTGTGACATCATAAAACAATTCATATAAGATAAAGGAATTCCTAAAAATAATTCCATCACAACATAATCAAATCAATGTAATAATAGGGATAGAAATAGAACCCTATATTATCTTAGATGGAAAATAATTTTGATAAAACACTTGAACTCCATTCTTGAGGAAAATATCCTTTCTACTTCAAAAACATTTTTCCTTTCTTAACATGTCATACAATTTTAAACTAAAAAAAGTTGATTAAAAATAAACATGAGAACTTGTAAAGGAATCTTCTTGGAAATAATGTTTTAAAAATCCATTCATGTCGTATAAGTTAAAAAACATTCTTCTCGTACTTTTGTCGGAAAAGTCAAAAAGTACCTCGTACGAAAAACGACAAAAGATTCCTTTCATATATTTTACTAAAAACTCAAAGAAGGGTAAAATTGGATTTAAACAATTTTAGGTGGATGGAAATAATATTACATATTGAGGAAACATGGATGTGGATGATAAAATACACCCCAGTAAAATCCGAAGTATAAACAATCTCGGATAAAAATGAGATTGTGATATTTCCCTTACCTTATGTC
Source organism: Viscum album (assembly GCA_963277665.1). Taxonomy (NCBI): domain Eukaryota; kingdom Viridiplantae; phylum Streptophyta; class Magnoliopsida; order Santalales; family Viscaceae; genus Viscum; species Viscum album. The sequence goes on along the minus strand of OY728162.1, from coordinate 396,199,313 downwards.
TGATATGCTTCGTATGTATCCGAAGCTCCTGTATAATGATTTAAATAATGTCATTGACTTATTACAGAATCATATTCATTGTTATGAAATCATATATGGTTCACTTATGACTTTATATTAACCATTTTTTTGTAAATTCCATGTTAAAGAGTGTTTTGGGTAAAATCATTTCATTTGTCGTCCGTGTTTTGACTTGTAATTATTCATATGATTACTTAGATCACGATTACATAATTATAGAATATAAAACATGATTTATATATAATATATATTCAGAATATACATATATATAATAGATCTATAAATGGAAAGAAATACACTGTTCATGGAGACGGTAGGTCGTACGTACGCATGAACGCTGTTTTCATTTCCTTATTGAGTTGAATGGAATAAAGTAGATGAAATAAATATATAAATAAATCCTGTAGCTTTATAATGTCATTTATTTCATTATTATTGCTTATATATACTTTATAATCATTCTTAAATGGTTAACATGGAGAATGAATCTCATCGCTTTGTGGAGACGGTAGTCCGTACGTACGCATGAGCGATGATATCATTTCCATAATTATTGAATTCAATTGGAGTGGATGATACAGTATATCAGAATCAGTATGATGTTATAATAACTATTTATAGTTATTATTTACACCATTATACCCATCCATGTAAAGTGTTGGTGGAAAAATAGATTACACCACGGCGTGGAGACGGTATTCCGTACGTACGCACGCGCGGTGATTTTGTTTTCCGTAGGATGGATAGAAGGTGAAATGGGGTTGTTTCATATTTATAATAACAAATCAGTATATTAGTGATACTGATGTTATTAATTTATAATGAAATAACTAAATAAGAAGAAGTTGAAGAAGAAAGAAGCTTGAAAGAATCGGGAGAAGAAATTACCTCTTCTTCGATACGCCTCTTTGAAACCTCCTCTTAGGGCACTAAGATTGGTCTTTAAAGTAGACCAGAACCTCTAGGATGTTTCTAGGAAAGTGTAGAAGATAATTTTTTAGGGGTTGGCCTAGATTGAAGGCTCAAATTGGTGTGAGGAGGAGAGGGAGGAGGTTCCCTTTTATAAGGGAGGAGAGGGGCACCTTTGGAATTCTTAAAAAAATTAATTTATAATATATCTAACCCTACTTAAAAACCTCCAAAAATGACTCATATTCGAAGATTAGATGAGATAGGGTTGTAATCTCATCAACCAATCAAATTTAGACATGTTTGGATCTTATTTTAAACCTTATCATTTTTATTTATCCTTATTTAATCTATTTAAGTTTATTTGTGGTAATAAAATTCTAAATTTTAAATTATAACAAATGATTACTTATTTGTTGTGAATTTTCCATAATTGTTTACTTTATAACATTATAGACCATATAAATTTAAATTTATAATTTTTAAATATTTTTGTGATTTTTAAACAATTTTATAATATGTTATTTTTATAAAATAACAATAGTGTCAATTTTGACACTATTCGTTTATTTGAATTTAAATAAAATATATACAGAAGATATGTTCAAAATAAAAGATTTAATAGATTCATAAGATGTCATATGTATCTATAAAATTAGTGGATCACATTAAATAGTTCATATAATATTTATTTTATTATTTTTAAAACCATTTATTTGGTTTATCTCTTAATAAAATAATTACTACAACATTTTTGTATAATTATTTAATATACTGATTTTCTGCATAAAAATTTAAAATAAAATCCTATGATTAATATAAATCGATTAAATTTGACAATAATACTTTTACTCGAATTTATCATCTTAAAATCACAATATTTAAATTGTTATATTTATTGAATTATGAAGGTGACAACTTTGGCATCATTTAAAATAAAATAATATAAGTGTCATAGTCACTTTTATAAGGATCCAAACGGTTATATATTATGTAATTGGATGATTGAGGTGTATATATACACTACCAATATAGTTTGGTCTAGTTTGTGGGCCTTTTAATGGGTATTATTATTTCAATAAAAACTATATTACTTATTTACCACTTAATAAATAATTTCTGTATCATTAATGTATCACCATTAATGACAATTATTTGATCCCTAAAAATTTGAAATAAATTATCATGATTTAGATAATTTTATTAGATTTCTGGAGACTATTCATGTTTAAAGTTTTATGATGTTTATCACTAAATTAAAATTATTATACTTATAAGATTTAAGAGAGTGACATGTTGTCACTTTCTTTGGTTTTAATAATAATTAAATTATTTTAATGGTCAAAAGTCCATAAAATGAATCTAATCCGACCTTTAGTTGATATGGTTTTACTGTTATCTATCCAATAGAATTTTTGCATGTGTTAGCGTAATTTTATAATATTATATTTACCCTTAATTACCCGATTTACCTTTAACTAAGGTAAATAAAATTTACTGTAGTTACTATTAATAATTCCCAAAAATATAAAGTATCCTATTAACATAATTTGGACTCACTGATTCCAAATATGGAATCCATTTTTTCAAATTCAATACACAGAAGTTGCATAAATTAAATTAAAATTAATCTTGTTGTCGAATGAAAATGGGTTTTTTTTAAACATTGCAAAAGATTGAATTGATTTAACTTACGAATTCAATGTAAAATCAATGCTAATGACATACATTATATTAAATGGTAAAAATATATTCTATTTATACTTTAAAACCATTCAATATTATAATTTAACCATATAAATTATTACGATGAAAAAAGTTGCTTTTCATTAAAATATAGCGTGTTTTTACTATTCATCAAAATATAAAAGTTACCAGAATAATACGAAAAATTTATCCAAAGTAAATTTTTATTTCTTGATTCCAAAGAAGAATTTTATTTTGTCAAATTTAACTTATAAAAATGTCAAAAACTAGATTTAAAGAGGGTGCGCCATCAAAAGGCGGCAAAACTGCATTTTTTGAAAAATACTTATTTTACCCGAAAAAATTATTTTGTTCTTATACCATGTTCTATAAAATGTGTAAGATGAATAATAATGTTATAAAATTCAAATTTTAGTTAATACTATTCATAACGGCTAGTTCATAAAAATATTATTATAATATATCATTGTTTAGTAAAACCCGGTATTGCGTACAACACACGCTATCGAGGAAGGTCGTGATTGCGTGTAATGCAAGCCAAGTCAGGGTTGCGTGTTGTGAAAAAATTATTCATAGCTTCGTATAACAGAATCCAAACATATTTCAGTTATACATTGAATATATATATATATATAGACTCAATGTTGCGTAGAATAACTATTATCAAAATTGTGTGTAACACGATCCAAGAATAGTGTTGCGTATACTGCAAGCTAATACGATGTTGCGTATAGCGCAAGGTAATCTTGGTGTAGCATAAAACACAAGATATTAATGAAATTAAAAGAATATTTTTCATAAAATCTATGGGTGTTACAAGTTACATCATAGATGAATTATGAATGATCATCCTTGAGTGAATAGTCTACTGTAAAACAGTACACTATCAAATAGTTACTATCTCATGGTTATTTTCTTGTGTTTACTATATTATTTTTGTTGTATCACGGTTTCTATCTCTCAGTTATTGTATCATATTTATAGTCTCTTCTTTGTTGTCTCATTTGTTACGATCACACCGTTAAGAGTCACACCATATTGCTGACACTGTGACTGCCTATTTTGGTCTAACTATTCTAACTCACTCTTTTAAAAAAAATTATATTTTTGTATTGATTATTTTATTTATTTTATACTGAACTTTTGTTTGGTGATCTTTGAACTCCCTAAGTGATAAAAACCTATCTTTTCACTTCTCCCTTCACTTGCACTCTCAACATCTGAATCCAGTCTCTCTTATCATGAACTCTTTATCTTTATTAAGCCTATGTTGAATAACCGAGATGAAGAATCCATCTTCATTCTCTCCTAGGAAACACCTATCTTTAATGAAATAGAAATCACTATAATTACCATGCCTGAAAAACTGTTAAACCAAGATCTTGAGGATCGCAAAGTCATTCCATAAAAAAATTTATGCGAAGTGGCTTCTATTAAGTAAGTCACTTTTTATAAAAATAAAATTTATGATTGGGTGTGGTTATATTGGTTTACAAAAGATAAGAGACCCATCTACAAGAAGTTAGATTTTTAATTTAATCAGTATATTCAGTTCAATTTCAACTCTAGGGATGATTTTTTGGTTAGAAACTGGATGTATAGACACAGATGTACTTTCTATTTGAGGTTGTGGGATTCCTACATAGGAATACCTCATGATGGAATTTTAGAGTACTATTAGAGATTTCCTCCTCCTCCAAGTGACATATTTATTTTAGAAGAGTCCTGGGATGAGTTAACAATAGAAAAAGAAGAAAATAATACCTATAGCTGCTGAGATAGATGTATAAACTAGGTTGCTGTTTAATTTTATTCAACACCTATGTTTTCCACAGAAAGGAAAATTTTCTACTCTTAAGTATTAAAATGTGTTTTTGATACATCTTCTGAATAACTTTTAAATGAATAATTTTTTAAAGTATATTATTCTTTGCATATGTGACATGATCAGGATAACCTCAAAGTCAAATTCTCAATTTAATTCGTGGTTTATTTCTACTAAAATACTACCCAAAGGTTTGGTTTGTAAGAATGAAGATGTTGTTGAGGATTATTATTTTTATCTATATAAGGATACATGTAGAAGAATAAATATCAGTTGGAATCCATGGAATAAGTCATGGGTTAAAGATAATGAAAGATTATATGAGGATTTTAATCCTTTTGAGCGCCCTTCTAGACCTAAGAATGTCACTAACTCTAGTTTAGAGTCAGATGAGCTTGTGGAATACTTAGATGAAGGAATAGAAGTTGATCAACCTGAAAGAGAAATTTTTTTTGACAAAGATAAAACAATTATGGAATATTTTCATGAACCTCAGGATGTTTCCTCAAGAAAATCGTCTCTCTCTAAAGGTGAATAAGATAATAGAAAATGAGATGAAACTATTGATAAAATAAAAGTTGTTGTTGAAGGAGAAAGTACTGCTATGGTAGAGCATGGTGCCACCAAGGAACAGACAGAGGAATAACATGTAGAAATGTAATTGATTTTATCCACTGGAAAAATACTGGATAAAACATTTCTATTAGCTAGAGGTATGGTATAATTTGATAGGGTAGATGGTGTAGAAGCTGATCAAGAGATTGAGTCTCTTATTCATCAAAGAGATGCATTTGTTAAGGGGGAGAAAACCGAAAATTGGAAATGATTAAAGTGACAAATCCTATTTTCTCAAGTACTATGGATACCTAGAATAGGTTTCCAAGGTATTTTTAGGTTGATGAATCTTAAGGAATATCATTTTAGGAATTAGATCTTTCATCTGTGTTTTAGCTAAAACTAGTCTCTGATGTGTTATCTTCTATGGAACCATGACCTGTTTCAGTTCTTGTCCCTGAACCTGTTCAAGAATCTCCTAGTTATGTAAGTGAAAAAGATCTGAATGTTTTTGTAGAAACTTTTTTGTATGGTTTTGATAACCTCATAAAGTCACAACCTTCTTCTGTGACCAATCTTAGTAAAATATATGATGCTTTTTTAATATAGAAAATCATATGGTAGATCCAACCCAAGATGCTTCATGAATTTCAAAAAGTCTGGATTAAGAACAAGAATTTGAGTGATGAGGTGAAATATATAAAATCTATGGTTAAAGATATGAATAAATCCTTGAAAGTTATTCAATCTCCTGTTTCTCATCTCAATGAGGATGATGCTGATAAAATCCCAAAAAAAGTTTATATCTCTCATTCAACCCAACATGGTTACTGGGTATGAAAAGGTGGTTAAGAAAAACACCAAGATAGAAAATGAGATGTGTGGGATTTTCTCCGGGAACACCTTGATATGGTTGTCAAGAATAGTGACCATGTTCTTGACTTGGTGAGATTTCATTCCAAATTTTCCACTGATGCTCAAGAAGAAATCTCTAAAAAATGAATTACTATTTCAAGAGTATCTATTCCAAGCATGAGTTGAATGATAATTTCAATTATCTTTTGGACAATTTAATTCTTCCTCTAGTAACTCATGCTTTCAAGGATCATGTTTAGAAGCTAAGGGACTTCACACCTGCTCTTGAGAAATTCATAGAAAATAAAGATTACATTGATAAGTCCATGAAGTAAGATGGTAAAGTCATCAAAGAATTTATTAATCTGTTGAATCCAAATTTTCATATTCAGATCATAGCCATTGTGGCTCCTACAATAGCTCCTTCAAGACCTGGTTTTCTTCCTTTTACCAATCCTTCTTCTACTAATTCTTTTGATCATGTAACCTTGTATGTCTCCTAGGCCCTGTGCTAGATCAAACCAGTTATTATTGGTAAACCTTTTCCTCATTCTTCCACCAGACCAACCTATTCCCCTTCTATCATTGAAGTAATTCACTTACCTTCCCTTCCTACTACTTCTACCACCTCCACTTCTGTAACTTTTTCTTCAAATCTTATTGTATCCGACCCAGATCAAGTTAAGTCTTCTCAATTTAATGAGAAGTGAAGACTAATTTTTGATAGGGAAATGATATAATTTCTTTTTTTATTATAACTTTACTCTCTCTCTCTTTATTTAATGATAATTGTTCTCTATATTTTATTCCCTTGTTATTTTCTTTTAGTGTCTATTTTTCCTTTCACTTTTTGTTTTTTTGATATTCCCAGAGGGATAGATGAGCTAGAATTTGTGCTAAAAAGGGAAAAATAAGAGCTTATATTAGGAATTTATATTCACTTATGATATTTGTTAAAAATATACTCTAATATCCTAATATAACAAGAAATTTTATGGCTTGTAAATTCCATGATTTGTGGTCATAAAAAGGGGGACATTGTTGGACTCCTCCTATTTTAATGCCCATAAATCATGTAAATCTGAAATCATGTAAGTCATGGGAATAATGTTTACATTTTATAAATCATGGTTACCCTTGTTCTACAATTTTTTTTATTATTATAATTAAACATAACCTACTCTGTGAGTATTACCTCTTAAGATACATGGCAGATATTTGACTAAGTATGAGACATTGTTACTGTGATAAAAATATCTCACCATTTAGTCTCAAAAATGGAAAAGTTCGTGACTCCGTAACCTTGATACCTGTTCCAGATTTCAAAAAGGACTTAACGGTAATTCTGTGATACCATTTCCAAGACATAGTAATTAGACATATTTCAAAATTTTGACAAATGACTAGACACTGTTACCTAAGACACCATTTCCCTGACATTGTAAATGTGCTACCAGTTCTTGAACTTACGAAGGATGTTACTACTGACTGTGGCACCGCTTTAGACTCACCATAACTGTGGCACTACTTTAGACTCACTGTGACTATGGAACCACTTTTTTCTCACCATCAACCATAACATCCTTCCTCATATAAAATACTTTGTCTTTTTCTATTAAAATTAAATATTGATTCTAATTTTCATATTTGAGTTATTTAATGACGCTGACATAATTAATGATCTTTTGTAGACATGATACCTGAAGGTATGAGGTATGAGGAGAATAGATCATGCTCCTTGTCATTCATAACACAAAAATACCCGAAGATAAAATAAAAGGTGGTGCTAAGCTAAAAGGGTGAAAAGAATTGAAGTGTGGTGACATGAAAAGGCATTATAGAAAATATACATGCATGCATGAACACAATGAAAAACACATGAAGAACTCTCATTTTCTATGAGATGTGGATCAAAACATCAAACATCCTTGCTACACCAAATCAGATAAGAATAAGTAATACACATAGTTACATATTAAATCACTAGAAATGAAAACATAGAACTCATGATACTGTATTACTGAATATAATTATAAAAGAGGGCTCAAAAATTAAATTTTATACATCATAATAGTACAGAGCTACATAGAATAACAATCAAAGAATTTATAATCCCTTATTATTATATTCTTCTCTATTTTTTACTATTTTATTAAAATTTTGATCATTTTGTTTGTCTATAATAAAAACACACACTATCTACTTCAACGAACTAGAGGATTTAAGATATCCTCACCCAAAAAATTGGTTTACACATTGTTTCTCCCACATATAACTCTGGAAAAGGTCACGTGTGACCTGGATATTATATTTTCTAATGTAGAACTGTGGTAGAGGTCAAGTGAATTAGTTAGTCTTGTGTACTATTGTGTAAACCCCGATACAGGGTGAGAATCAATTCTTCATATGTATTTTTATTTGTGGAAGGTGATAAAAATGTGGAGTCGATTAAGCCTCATCTCTAGATTGAACCACTTGTTTTAATCCGTTCTGTTTCAAATTTATTTTTACTCTATTTTAACTCCTACTTCAGAAAACAATGTTTCACTTTGATAGTTAGTCTTGGATAGTATTTTTAACTGTTTTGATTTAGTATACTAGTTTTAAAAGTTATACCAATATTTCATTTTGTTATAATTGAGAAATAATAAATCATTCGGGAAACTATTTGAATAGTCAAATGATTATAGATTCACTACTTTGATTAACTGGCCTATTTTTTAATTAGGGGACCTCCAAAGAATTTTTTTAGCATAAATTTTTATAGGAACTCAATTCACCCCCCTCTTGAGTGTCCTACTACAACCTACAAACCCATTATTGTGAAAAAAATTTGTATCTTGTGAATTTATAAGGGAAATTATTCCAAATGTGTCTCAGAGACTAACCTCTATATATTCCACCGAAATTAAATAATAGTTTAAATAGAAAGGACTTTTTACCTCATGATATAATTAATATCACATCAATAGATTATGGGACATAATCAATAATTATATCTCTTAATGAAATTACATGTTCAAAACCCCTTGAGGGAACTTTCCCATTCTCATTGATGTCCCTACAACCCCTCTAAATTATGAGGTTTAGGGATCCATTTCTTGAACATTGAGATTCTCTATAGGCATTATTATAAAAGATATCCAACATATGTTAGTGGAATATAGAGATATATTAGTATTAAAATATATGATTACTCTCTCTTACTAGCAAGTAACACCATTAGTAGTCGCTTCAGCTTTAATCCTTAATATTCTTCCCCATATTCCAAAAATGTTGCATTTAATCCCTTTACTGATGGGATCCCATCCTCTGTTGTAGGGAAAGTCCTAGAAGGCACCATTGATATATCCACCTCATACTCTATACAATGTTGATATTCATAAGATATTTTCTGGGAACCTGTAAATTTTCACATAAAATATGAAAAAAACTGATTCTATAATATTTAAGGGATATGAACCATTCTATAGATATTATTTAACTGCATCAAGAGAAAAGACTAGATTATCAGTCAAGTTATCATCACCCATTATATGGTCCACCAACCCTTAGTCAGTGGAATTAATGACCGATGCATTTGAATCACATGATAATCCTACTTTTTAAATTGTTGCATATTTAGTCTCTACCACTTCTATAGACCACTATCTAGAATTACATAAGTTGATTGGTTTTTTAGATTCATAACTCAAACCTCATGTGTCTCAAAAGTATCACCCACCAATACCAGTTCATAATGGGTGGGGGTTGATAATTTTAGGACCTTCCACCCATAATAGTTTCCCGTTATCACTCCCATAAAATTCCACTTGGAGAGGGAAATGAATAATTCATCTAGATATTTTGTTGTAGCTAACCCCCTTGGAACAAAATCCACCCCATATAAAGGCACATTAGTTTCATGTTAATTAATAATGAATTTTCTCCTACATATAATACTCAAACCTACATCTATATTGTTTACTTCTTAAATAAGAAAAAATTGAAAAATTCTAATTAATGGTTGAGAAAGAAGAATATTAACATATAATGTATAATTGGAGAAAAAATATCACCATCTTCATCTTCGTTCACAAATTTATTTCCCATGGGGATAATTCTATGTAAGGAATGGGAAGTGATGGAGGAGGTCAAAATGATCTCATAGGATTCTCCATCACCTTTGTCATATACTCAGTTGCATTAGGGTAACCTCCATCCATATTCTTTTTGTATGAGAATCTCTCCCAAATTTTGTTCCCAATTCAGAATTTTGTGGGGAAGTAATTATCATTTTTTATTTTTCCTCATGTTTGGTATTGAAAAAAGATAAAAATCACACTAATAGTTAATATAAAATTCAGGATAGGAATTCATTTTACCTCTTCCTCAGAATTTCTTTCTTCTGACCTAAACCACAACATCTCAATCACATGGTATGAGGAATAAACACTATCCTTGTAGGAGTGAATAAATTTTTATCAAATTCAAGAGTAATCAATAGCAATTTAGGTTCTCCTGGAATGAAATATCCTTTACATGATCAAACCCCAATAATTCAATCCCCCTTCTGGGAGTATCTCCTCATATTATTCAATAAAGTGGATTTCCTCCATGTTTCCCACTACTTATAAGTAGCTATGAAGGATGCTATGATAAGGATTGGTAGAGATGAAGTCATTGTGATGATCAACGATGTGAGGTCTGAACCCATTATTTTTTATTAGCATTTCTAAGATAATTTTTTTCTATGTGAGATGTATCTTTTGGGTTATTGATGCCTCCGTTGAATCCCCTGGTTCTAAGGTATCCACAATTTTTATCTGAATTCCAACCAATTTCCCACCATTGTTTGAATGGACCCATATATTTTTGTAATCATATTTATGTATAATATTAGAATATAATGGTGGTAATCTCACAAGAATACTCATCTATTAAATATTCAGTATCAACCATAAATAATGTGCTATCATTGGTTGTCTATCAACTCATATAATCATCATAGGAAATAGGAATTTATTCTATATGCTCCTAAATAGATTCATGAACATACATTGAACATATCTCTCATAGATAATATTCTCATCTATCCTGGAGGACAATATTTCTTCTTTTATTGACAACAAATATGAACACACATTGTGATCATCAGTTATGTTGCTGAAAACTGATGATATCTTGGTACCCATAATGATTAAAGATAAAAAAATCAAATTAAGTTTACACTTCATTTCTAAGTCAATTATGATTATAATTTGAACTTCATTAATTCTCTAAATACATGGAACGATCTTAGAACTATGAATCTCATGGATATTGATGAATTCATACCTACCTATATGTGTCACCATCCATCCCCATAGAACTTGTAATGTCCCACAAGACTAAAATGATCAATTCCTGTAAAAATATGGCTCAAATGATTATATTAATCTTAATAACAGGGACTTCCAAACTAATTATTATATAATTTTCTAGCTATATCTCTATCACAAACATACTAATTATTACATTGGTCATTGATTCTTGAACTGGGAGAAGATATCCACACACAAAATTGTCAGGAAAGCTACCAAGTACACCTAAATATCATCTTATGAATTCAACTTTTAACCCTAACTATTATGTGAAACCCCAGTATTTTAGATCATATTTTTTAGATAAATTGGATATCTTTTATAGCTTGTGATACATGCAACCCAAAGTATAAATGAACCATAATATAACGTATTGTGATTTATTAGACAATAAATTAGAGGGTATGGGTAATACTAACTAAATTTTAAAAAATTTGTGGTGTAAAAAAGTATAAAATTAATTCATTGCCTATTAACTTATTATAAATGAAAATAAAAAACATTTAAATGAAATAGAAATATTTTTCTAAAAACCCATTTTCATATGCGCAATGTTTATTTATCTTAATAAATTAAATTTATCACTATTAGTGAATGATTTTATTAAAAATTTTATATTTTATATTAAATTAAATGGTTTATAATTCATCAAATACTTTTCTAATAATGGGATAATAATAAACCAAGTTTTATTCTTAAACTGGGTTTTTTCTAAAAAGTGATTTCATCTCATTTTACGCACTTATATTAAAATTAATTTTTATAAATTTTAGAAAATAAATTTCAAAATATTATGTTAATTTTTTAAATCATCATGTCAAAATTATATTATATTTAATTGTTTATAATTTTCTAAAAATATTATTTTTTTCATAAATAGTGAAAAATATGGATTTTTATTAATAAAACCCCATTGTTTAAAGAATTTACAAAGTTCCAATTTGTTTTTAAATTGTTTTAAAAGTTAAACTAGTTAAATTATAATATAATTAATACAATTTAGGCCATTTTAATCAATTTAGTGTTCTATTTTGATATAAATTTTTTTATGCTTGAGAACAAATTTCTTTTGGAAAAACTTTTTTACATGTTTAGAGGTTAAATATTAAATTAAATTATACCACTTATATTGATTAAATTTAGTAATGTTTATTCAATATTTGTAATAAAAATAATTAATTTTATTTAATTATGTCAACATAATTATTTTTCATAATTAATATTAAAAGTATTAAAAGTTCATAATCATAGTTTTAGTTAAAATGGGTTTATTATGGGAGTTCAACCAATATATAAGCATATGTTTTCCAGTTAAACTGGTATAAATCCAATTTTATGGTCATAATTTGATATTGTATTATCCCACCATTGAATATATTATCCTTTGGAAGAATATTTTTTTAATTACTTTATCATTTTGTATCCCATTAAGAAATTTTCTAATGGTTTCTAAGTTTGGTCCGCCCCCCACTTATAAAAGGACATATACTCTCCTATCCTATCCACACCTCAATGGCCTTTTTTATCAAAAAATAATTACCCTAATAAATTATATAAATCTATCCCCATAACTTATATTCCATACTATTATCATAGAACCATCATATGAAGGCTTTAGATGTGAACCTAAAGAGATTCTCCCAAGAACTCCTATATTTGGTAACCATGAATCGTAGTTTTATTTCTTATTATACCGCTAAAAATCATCTATAATTATGATAAAATAATAATATCATTATCATCCATATACTTATATGTTATTATGTTAATGTAATTACTTAAATCCATTTTATCTTCCATCAAATTGGAAAAAAAACTGTTGATCTTGGGTATTATAGACTACCGCCATGCAAATCGAGGTAATTTATTTTCATCACTGCCTCTAAAAAATGGGTATAATGATGGATTTAATCTATATAATTTAATTTTATTTGAATAATTACACTTCTTTATTTATAATTTCACATCTAACTTTTTATATTCTCATCCGTTGAAAAATGATCATGTCGCTCGAGGGTATGTGTGGATTGTCATCTTCACCAGGGGATGTGAAATGTTTTTCTTGTTATATTGAAATGTATGTAAATAAGGATATAATTAATGAATATATATGAAATATATATTATTCAAAAATATTCTATAAATTTGAATTAATAATTTCTATTCTTACATTCCATCCATAAAAAAATGGAAATTGCATTCAAACATACATACAATCAACCATCTCCATGAACATTGTAATACATTTTTCTATATATATATTATTTTGGTTACTATAAATATGTATATAATTAATATATATAATAATTAAATCATGGTTAAAATCTTGATATTATTGAAATGTGAAAAAAGAACGTGGACAAAAACAACTGAACTACAATACGCACAAAAAACAAAGCAATTATTAACCAGAATAGTGATTTTAACAAGAATAGTTAATAAATATGTGATAAATTATTATATATATGTCATATAATTAATTATGTAAATTATTATGTTTCTTTAATATATTTATAATAGTTCTATATTTATTTTACAAGATGTTCAGACACATACGTAGGAAGTTGGACATGACGTAAGAGTTTGTTTCACAATCTCATCATTATTTGATCTTGATTATGTTAAAATATATATTGGGAAAATTATATTATATTTTCATGGTAAAACCAATATATTTTCTTATAATCTATTTATATTTTAGAATTATTTGTTTTCCTTCCATTTTAATCTTTTAGGTATTCAACAGATAAAAAACAATTTAGAAAAATCAGTTTTATTCCCCCTTTGGTTGGAAATCATTTTCTTCCATGTCCATGTTTTCTAAAAAAGTTTTCAAGGTTGTTATTAATATTAAAATATTAATATTTAACATATTTTTTTACCCATTATTGTATTTATAAAATATTTTTTATAAGGAATCTTGTTTCCATTTTCCAAACAATGTACGTAATTACTTTTTAAAAAATATTGAATGGAATCTATGTTTCAGTGTTCTCAATATGAATGGAATTTACCACAATAATGACCACTAAGATATTATAATATTCCATTAAAAATTTACATGGTTATTTTTGAATAATATTTTTTCTTAGTATTTTTGAAATGTTTAGTTTTTTAAGGTGTATTTCAAAATTAAAAGGTTATTTTTCTCAAGAATGATTTTAAAGATCTTTATATGGTATTTATATACATCAACTAAAATAACCATTTTATTCTCCACTAGGAATAGGATTTAATGATATTATTCTTATTATTAATCTGGATTTTATATGATCAAGTCTACTGGGGATATATTTTTTTGAAATCATTTTTCATTTTTCTTCTAATGGTTTATGATTATGTTCATTCATTGGTAAAATTATTAAAATTTCATATGAAATTTTTTCAATATAAATTTTTTCATTGATTCTAATTCAAACCATTAATTTAGGTGATTAATTAGAATTATTATGTGATCGTAGGGTCCCTCTATAACCCCTCTATGTGTTGGTAGGTCTCATGAGACAAACTTGTTTGGGTATTTGGTTGAGGGCTTACCTATTTATATAATTTTTCACTGAACAAGGTTGTGATGGTATGTTTATGATGTACATAATTTTGAAATTAGTTATTTATGTCAATGTGGTTATTTGATTAGTTATCTTATTTATTGATAAGTTTCAAGATCATGGGATTATTTATCTGGATTTATTTAATCATAATTTATTTCTTCTAAATATTCTCTCTTATTAATGATTAAAGGGAATGTGTTTCTTGATATTTGACTCACCATATTGATTATGATCTATGTATTCTATAAATATTCATTTGTATATATACCCTTACTAAGCATATGTTCTCACTTCATTCTTAAGTTTCCTTTCCCTAGGATGTTAGGAATTTTTTTATTATTGATATGAAAGAATGTTCTAAAATGGAAAATGGTGTTCGTAAATAAAATACTATGTTATATTATTTGTATTCAATTTCAATGTGAATTTTTAAAATGTATCTAGTTTTTCAAGACTACAAATCTATTTGATCCTTTGGGATGGGATTCCTTATATATATTACTAATGTAATAAATTAACCTCCAACTCTAGGATATTGGGGTCGGGGAATTTATTTTTTGTATCAAATTATGTTTAGTATAATCCTTACAAACTTGATTTATGAAAACATACATCACGAAATATATCTATATAAATAATTTTGAGGATAACTATAAGTATTGTATGACAATATAAAGTCATATTAAGATATATATTATATGGTTTTCCAAGAAATATCAATATATGGACACTAAAAAAGGATGTGGATCTGGAATAGTTTTACCAAGGGGTGATAATTTTGAAAAGGGCGTATTAGGATTTGACTTGATCATCACCTAGTGCTCTATAATGATACTTACTGCACACATGGTTTAACACTCCTGAAATATATGATTGGGTTAAATTTGATATTTTTTAAAAACTATTATGAAGGATTAAATATATTTTTATGACTTGATAATATTCTCAAAGATACCAATATTATGATTCTAAGATTAGATATACATAAATTTTACAATTTATGTTTAGTATTGGAAAAGTTTTGAAATTATACATTATGATTCATAATGTTATAATATAATTTAGTGTATTCCATTATTTATAAATGGATCATAGTATAAATATTAAAAATAGTACCAATTCATGAAATCTATATAGGGATTTCCCTCTGGAGTATAATAATAATCCTAGAGCTAGAGTTGTCACTGGTAGTGAATAAAGAATGACTATATTAGGGTAGCGGACTCTTTTCGTAACCAGTAAAATTTCCCATATGAAGTATCATAATAATCCTAAATGTTTTGTAATAGTTTAATACAACATTATTAATCATAAACTCTTAACATTAAATGGGACAAAAAATCTATTTGAAGAAGAGAAAGGGATAAGTTCATTATAAAAGTACATTTCTCAGTTTTAGAATTAATGAATAGGAAAAGGTTTTCATTGTATTTTATCATCTCTTAGTGGATGTGGGTAAATGGTTGATATTTATTCCAAATGATAAAGATAAAGAGAAAATAGAGATTACAGAATGGATGGATTTTAGTCAATTTTCATGGAAAAATATTTTACCTATGAAGAACGAGAAAATATGGAAAGATAATTCTTGAGTTTGAGACAAAAGGAAGAGAAAAATGTTTTTAAGTATGATTATAACATTACATGTTTAGAAAGAAATTTTCTAGACTATTTACATACTCATAAGATCAATGTTAACTATTTATTTATTGAGATTAAGCCAAACCATCAAAGGGAAATTGTCTCCCAAACATTCTCATCATACGAGGGCATAATATCATCTTCTATCAAGAAAAAGAATGAATTTTAAAAATCATATAACCTTAAAGAAAACTAAGAAAATAAAATTACTATTGATAAATATGGAAAGGGAAATATAAAAAAATCAAGAAGGGAAGGTTGTAATTTTTAGCATTAATAAATATGTAAAGAAAACTAGTGAAACTTGCTTGCTGTTAATGGGAGTTTCTGTTAGAGTTGGTGCCCTAGAACTAACTTCTTTATACAATATGATAAACATGTATTCATTGTTTTGAATATTAATTAACTACTTATCACGTCATGGTTTTTCCTCAGTTTTACATAGTATGTGATATTGTCCTAAGAGTAGTTATCACACTAAAATTTCATACCAGTTCCCTGCTATGATGAGAACCTGATGGTGCTAGGACACTATTATTGAATACATGTTCTATAACTGAATGATATAATTTAAAGGGGAAAATGATATAGGCTACTATGTGTGGATACTCATATGACTTTGAGGCAACTTATCATGGTGTACACCCTTATTAATATCTAGGAGGATATTATGAGAATGATACTCGATAGTAGGAAATCCAAATTTATATGTGTCATTGGATGTTCTTATCTAGGGACATTGTAGTGGTACATAGACATTAAGATTGTTATTAATGGATATTTTGAGTTTTTCACTTTGATGTATTGATGAAAACTGTGAAGAAAGATGTTAGCGGAGAGGTCGGATACATTGGGTGTGTCACGATTACTATTTAATTAATGAATAATGTGAGAAAGGATTTATCCCTTCTATTCATTAATGAAAGTTAATATCTCAATACATTTGATGTAAATTATGTTTCCTAAATAAATGCATATCGATGGTGTTCTATAGGAAAGTTCTATTATTGGAATTTCAAATAAATAGATATCAATCATATAGGTTGATGGCATTGTCATGCAACCTACTCGATTGGATATATTGTGATAAAGGGATTATATTACATGGTAAGTGTTCGTATAAGGTGGCATGTCATTACGGCATTAAATTCCCTTTTATGGGTTCCATGGGGTATTTCTATATTCTAACCATGGACTATAGGTAGGTTTTCAGAATTCAATTAAGAAAGTGTCCTAGAGGTATACACACTAACTATATCCAAAATCTCAGTTAAATAATTTATTATTTAACAAGTTGAATAAATATAAAAATTGGTTGTAGTTTAATAATTTTTCATGTATTCTTTATCTCATGTATTTCATCACTAGTTATCATAGATAATGTATTATGGTAAGAATAATTAATAAATATTTATTTTCTATTTTAGTGAATATAATATTAATTTATTTAGCAGTGAATAAAATAGTTATATTTATTTAATAAATAAATAATAATTAATAAAGGGATCAATAAATATCAAGGAGAATTGGAGGAATAATTTTAAGGGTCCATTGATAAATAAGAATATTAAATATAATTTGATTAAATAATATTTAATTTTAACTTGAAGGTTAAGAACATGTCAAGAAATAATAATATTTTTGTTATTATTTAACATTGGGGTTTTATTTGTATTAAAAAAATAATTAAGGCACTTGTGAAAATTATTTTATTATTACTTTAGTGAAATAAATATCTAGTTATATTGTTATTTTATTATTCAACCTCTATCTGTGCCACACCAATTCAGTTTTGCACAAAATTTAGAGAAAACTTATCAAGCCTAGAGTCTTCTTCCCTCTCCAAGAACGCTCTACAGAATGAGAGTGATCCTCCTTAACCATATTAAGGGTAAATATTTGCAAGAAGTTCTCATGGTGATTGATGGTGGATAAAGCTAGCATAAATATATTCTATGTTAGCACCCAAATACTCTTTTGGTGACGTCTTTAGATTCATGGATCATGTGTGTATCACCGCTAGAGGATGTCTACCATTGATATATACAACACAATGATGGTGCACTATAGATCTATATTTGGATGCATCAACAAATATAGAATCACCTTGGAAGTAATTCTATTTAATTAAATTAATTATAAAAAAAAATATGTCGATCTCTTATCTCTTGGGTTCTGGGGGAAATTATTATTTGTCTATTTTATTTGACTCAATTCTATAGATTATTGAATTCATCATCGTAGATCTCGGATTCGTCATTGGTTATGGGAAAAAATTAATTTTAGGCACTGCCCCTCCCGCACTTCCACTGTGCCTGAAACCTACAAGTGGAATCATAGTGGGGAGTATTATTATTTATAATTATTTAATTTCATTCATGATTTTTGAATTTATAATTTAGTTTTTAATTAATGATTAATAATTATTTTAATCTAAATGATGAGATATATTTCATCCAATTCATTTTCCATAGATGTAATAGAATTGATAAGTTTTATGACTAAAATAAAATCAAGGAACTCATTCGGAGGATTCAAGGATCATTTCCAGGTATCATAGTAGTACATACCGTGTAATTGAAATTACCATCCATGTAGTTTTGTTCAGTGAATTAGGAGTAGTTCGGCAATTACTCAACCCATGTACATTAATCACATGTGGTGTAGTTAATTCTTACACTGCATGTTGACTAATATACATAGGCACATAATTACAAGACTACACACCTTGTAGCCCACTAGAAAAGGCATGTAGTCCCTCTTGGGTCAGGGTTGGGTCGTGTATCCCATACATGGTTTGGACGACTAGTGACCATGTAACCCAGAGTCAACACAGTATGTGGCCCACTAGACAGGTCGTGTAGTCTGAGATTTCTGAAGTACACCACTCTCACTGAGTCCCTAAGTGTGTACTTCAAATAGATGGTGAAGGTAGTACCTACTGTGTATTCATATCTGCACATTGATTACTTTTACCAAATTACAAATATTTAAAACTTTAATATTAATGTAATGCATAGATCTTTATATCATGAATAAGTCATATCACAT
The DNA here is from genome assembly GCA_963277665.1 of Viscum album. Lineage (NCBI taxonomy): Eukaryota > Viridiplantae > Streptophyta > Magnoliopsida > Santalales > Viscaceae > Viscum > Viscum album. Next base: position 396,179,856 of record OY728162.1, on the reverse strand, counting down.
GTTTTCACTTTAAGTGTATTTAAGCATAACACGTGGCTGAAAATTCATCTGATTCTTGTTATCATCTGTTAAGTTCATGTTGTGATAGTAGGCATTACATCATGTATTCCATATGTCACAAGAGTAAAATAGTATACAAGAATAATACATTTTGGGTAGATTCATACAATTATTCACTATGTTACCTACAAGGTAAATTTATGTACACAGTTAATTTTAAATGAATTTATTAATTTGGTTAAAATTATTATGGATGAGAATCTCAAGAAAAATTAGAAAAGGATTAATATAAAAGGATTGATTAATTAAGGATAATAATTAATCAATTAGAGGGATATATATCTTAAATAAGAATGATTAAAGAACTAATTGGTATTTTTATTAAATCTGTAAATTCATTGCATGCATGTGGATGATCATGACCTAGGCCAAACCCTTTTATATGATTGGATTCCATTTAATTTATTATTAAATTAAATTGTTGGAATGAATGCCTTCTATCATCATTAATATATAGGTCATGTGTTTTTATGGTTTCTTTTATGTAAACCCCCTTTACCCCTAAAATTTGTGTGAGTGAAATCATATGTAATGGGTAGAGCTCCCAGGCTAGTAGAGGCAGTTCAATTTAGTATCTAAGGCAAAACCAATCCAAGAGGATACAAAGGTTGTTAGGTTTAATTCTATAAAGAAAACCCTTAAATGGTTCAAGTTGTTTCTTCTCCAGGTCAGCATTTAGTTTATCAATCGCTAGATAAAAAAACCATTAGAATAAGCTCATGATCCTATCCTTTATTTTTTTCTATCATTTGTATAGTTATTCATTATGTATATTTTTTTGCGATCACATAATTAATGAATGAACAACTTTAAAGGATGGAACTAAAATAAATTTGATTATGCTAAAATATTCTTAATAAATGTTTAATCACTTAAGTGTATCCCAATTAATATTAACAATCATTTTTAAAGATAATAATTGGAAATTTTCGCATAAAGGAATAAAATCCAACAAAAAATATTAAGCCATTATAAACTTACATTACTTCGGTTAGAATCAAACCATATTTCCATCTGGTCGACAAGAAAAAGTTTTGGTTCCTTAAATAATCATGGAATTATAATTTGAGGTTTTGGGTTTACTTAATTTGGTTGACATCAAGGGTTAACTTCTAGAGGAGGACATGGTGTAACTGAGAGGAAAATTTTGAGAAAATCTAAATTAACGATTTCAGGATTGGGAAGTCTTCTCAACGGATCAAGGAACTATGAGTTAATGCAGTTGGAATTTGGAATGCCTACCTAGCACCATTCAAGTTGTGTGACCATAAAATGTTGGCATGATGAGAAAGGAATATAGATCCTTTTCACTAGAATATACAAGCAATAGGATATTCTAAAATCAATTGTGGGGGCTATTAGGTTTTGAAAAGTAGTCGGATACTCATAAATATAATTTTATTTATTTGTATAAATTTTTCAAATATAGTACTAAATATATTTTAATATTATTTGTAGAAATAGTATAAAAATGACATAAATCTTATCATTGTGATCCATACTTGAGAAGGAATACCTTCTCACTGGCACTAATTTCCAGGAGTGGAAAAGGTAGTTGTGGGTCATCCTTCTCTATGAAAGGAAATAGTATGTGTTAGAAAAACCTTTACCATTTGTGCTTGTAAATGAGTTTAGTGATGAGGATCTCTCTAGGTATGAGAAACATCTAAATGATGTTATGGATGTTTTGTGCTTCATGTTACCATGCATGTAAACTGATCTCTGGAAGCAACATGAGGAAATGGGTGCTAATATCCTGATGTATCACCTTTAGGGTCTCTATCAAGAGAATTTGAGACAAGATAGGTATGAGATATCCAATTATTTGTTCATGACTAATCTTGGAGAGTCTATGTGAGCTGGGACTCATGTAGTTATGATTATCGGATATATTAAGCATCTACACGCCTTATGTATTAAATTACTAGATGATTTGCGTACAAATCTTATACTTTCACCACTGCCCAAGTCCTTCTCTAGTGTTATTGAGAATTATAATATGATAAATAATGAGTTGACCATATTAGAACTTTTGACCCTAATTTTCCAAGTGGATTAGGACATGGGGCATGACAAATCTATATTCTTTATGGTGAATATGAAGATAAAGGACAAGGCAATGGGGTATTAGATTTATAAACATATTAAATCTCTCAAGCATCATTTGACCAAGAAGGAGAATATCAAAATCTAGGGCAAGTAAAATTAGGCAGTATGTTTTTTATATGGTAATTTAGTCCACATTAAGAGGAATTTTAACCAAAGGAAATTAGAAGAAAAAGGTGCATTCATTATCAAGTGTAATCTTTTCATTTCTAAACATTAGGTATTAAATATAGCTTGTGGATCTCTAATATGTATCCAAATGAAGAAACCAAGTAGATTTTAGAAAATTACTAGAGGAGAGGTGGATCTACGTGCTGATAATGGTGCGAAGTTGGATGCTCTTGCCATTGGTGATTACCACCCTTCATTACCTATGGGAATAATTTTGTTTCTACATGATTTTTGTTATTTACCAACTATTACCAAGAACATAATTTCTATATCATGTTTAGATACAGATGGGTTTATTTTCAAATTTGAAAACAAAAGTTGTTTCATTTATAAGGACTATATATGTTATGGTATGGAACTTTAAATAGCAGTATGTATGTATTGAATTAGGAAAACCAAGTGTTGGAAATTGATAAAAAAATCATGTTCACATGACTCATATAAAACCTAGTTGTGGCATCACTATCTTGGTCACGTAAATGATAAGCGTTTGAAAAATCTCTATCAATATGCTTATTTAGACTCTTCTAAGCTAAAACCACTTGATAGATGTCACACTTGTTTTCAAGGAAAAGTGACCAAACCACCATTTGGTGGAAAAGGTGAGAGGGCCATAGAACTTGTAGTATTTGTACTCACTAATTTTTGTGAATCATTTCTAGTAGAAGCTATAGGTGGATAACCTTACTTCATAACTTTTACGGATTACTTAAATAGATATATCTATGTATACATAATAAGTATAAGTCTTAGTCCTTTGAGTAATTCATGTAATTCAAGAATGAATTAGATAATTATATTTATATGATGATAAATAAACTTCAATTTGATTTAGGTGGAGAATATCTTAACCAAGAGTTTATCAACTTTTTACGAGAGTTGTGGATTAAATCTCAACTCTCTCTGCATTATACACCATAGTTCAATGGTGTTAGTGAAAGGAGTAACCAAACCTTGTTGGACATGGTAAGGTCTATGATGAGTCATGCATATCTTCCATTATCTTTATGGGGATATGTAATATAAATTGTGGTATAAACATTAAACTGACTAAAAACTAAATAAGAAAATGGAATTCCCTTCGAGCTATGGAGTGGGAAGAAATTCGTTTTGTCCCATATACATGTATGGGGTTGTGTGGTGTCTATTAAGGCTTTCTTAGGAAATAAACTAGCACCCTGAGGGATGAAGTGTATCATTATAGGGTATCCTATGTAAACAAATGGATACTACCTATAAAACCGCTCAGGAAATAAATTGATTATTTCCAGACATGCTATATTTCTTGAAAGGGAGAACATCCTCAAAACGTATAGTGGGATCGTGATTGGATTTGATAAAGTTGACGATCAAGATATATAAGAGTTAGTACAAGAACATGTTCCATAGGTCCCCATATAAGAACTAGTTCCTGAAACCCAAGGATTGTGTTGGAGTATAAGAACGGTAAGACCCCCAGAGAGATATGGTTTTCTACTAACTAAAAATAGTGACTCATTATTATTGGACAATGTTGAACCTATATCCAAAAAGGAGTTTTTGAGATCTCAAAGCTACTAAATGGCTAGAAACTATGAATTCTAATATGGAATCCATATATCATTACCATATCTGGGTTCTTGTCGATGTGTTGGTTGATGTAAAGCATGTTTTATGTAAATGGTTATTCAAGAGAAAACCAGAAATGGATGTTAAAGTTAGTACCTATAAAGCAAGGCTAGTGGATAAAGGTTTTAAACAGCATCAAGGAATTGAATATGATGAAACATTTTTACCTGTTTCCATGTTTAAATCCATCAGAATCATTATTTCCATAACATATTACCATGAATATGAGATTTGGAATATGGATGTAAAAACTGAATTCCTTAATAGGAACCTTCTAGAAGAAGTCTATATGACACGACCAGAATGGTTTATAACACCAGGTGATTCCAAAATGGGTTTTAAGTTGTAGACATCCATTTGTGGATTTAAGAAAACATCCAGGTCATGGAACATTAGATTTGATGAATCTATAAGAGAATTTGTTTTCATTAAAAATGAATGTGAGCTATGTGTTTACAAAAGGTTTAATTGGAATGTGTCTAGTATCCTAGTAGTACTTTTTGGTGACATATTCCTTATTGAAAATGATATACCAATCTCACAATTAGTTAAGGACTGGTTGAACAAGTGCTTATCCATGAATGTATTAGGTGAAGCAGCCTACATTCTAGGGATCAAGATCATTTGTGATATATCCAAGTGGCTTCTTATACTAATTCAAAGTACGTATATCTTCCAGATACTAAAGAGATTTAGTATGAAATAATGCATGAGTGGATTGGTTCCATTTTCACAAGGATCAAATATTTCAATTAAAATTTGTCCACATGCACAACAAGAGAAAGAAAGAATGAGTAAGATCCAATAATATTTAGTGATAAGATCAATCATGGTAGGAATATATCATGCATATCTAGGATAATAGCATTGAACTACTATTAAGGCGATCCTTATGTATCTAAAAAGAACTGAGGATATGTTCTTGGTGATTTGAGGATATGAAGATCTTTTCATTAGAGGGTATTCTAATGATGATTTTCAAAAATATCAAAATGATCTAAAGTCAAAGACAAGATATGCTTTCGGTCTCAAAAAATTAGTTGTGAGCTAGAATAGTTTAAAGAGTCTAGTTATCACATATTCTTTAGTGAAGTCCAAGTACATAGAGACTTATGATGAAGCCATGGAAGCTGTTTGAATTTGAAACTGTTTCCATGTGATTTATGTGGTACCTAGCAGTAGAGACCTCATCACATTATATTGTGATAATACTGCAGTGGTGGCTCTTGCAAGGTCACATCAATGGAAAAATCACGTACTCTAAAAGTATCATCTCTTGAGGGGATTTCATCAGAGGGGTGAAGTTACATTGAGAAGAGTTCCCAGAAAAGAAAACATAGAAGACCCATTGACTAAAGGCATATCTCAACAGAAGCATAAATATCTTTTGAGAGCCTGAATACTGAAGGATGTTAGGAGTTGGCTCTAGTACAAGTGGGAGTCTATTGGAGTTGGTTCCCTAGAACCACCTTCTTTTTTACTTTATGATAAACAGGTATTCATTATGTTTAATATTAATTAACTATTTATCACATAATGATTTTTATTCTGCATGACATAGTATGTCATAATGTCATAAGAGTAACTGTCGCACTAAATAGTCATAGTAGTTCCCTACTATTATGAGAAAATGGAAGTTATATGAAACTATTCTTGAATATTTATTCTATGTCAAGATGATATAATTTTAAAGGACACAAATTATATAGTATATAAAGTGTGGAGAATAATAATTCTTTGAGGCACCTTCTAATGGTGTAAATTCTTGGTAATATCCCAGAGGATATTGTGAGAATGAGACCCGAAAATAGGGAATCCACATTTAGAAGTGTCTTTGGATGTTCGTATCTGTGGATGAGTTTATTGGTTATTAGACTTTATTATTAATATTAATGGATATTTTGAGTCACGTGATTTGATTTATTGGAAAATAATATGATGATAGTTCTTCACAATCAGGTAGGATAAGTTGAGTGTGTCACGAGTAATATTGCATTAATAAACAATGCAAGAAAGGATGTAGCCCTTATATTCATTAATGGAAGTTAATATCTTAGACCCATTGCTGGAAATGAAATAGCCTAAATAAATCCCTAGCCATGTTATACTCTAGTAATGTTCTATTTCTAGAAAATCAAAGAAATAGATATCAAGCATATAGGTTTATGTCACTAGCATGCAAGATTCTCAATTGGAGATATTGTGATAAAGGGATTATGTTACATGATATGTTTTCATATGGTGTGGAATGTTGTTGCATAATTAACTTATTTCCCTATGGGTGCCTTGTAATGTTACTAGATGCTAACCTTGGACTTTTTGAAGGTTCTCCTAATGCCAGTCAGAAAGTGGCCTAGAGGGTCACACAATAAGTGTATCAAGAATCACAATTAATATTTTATTATTTAGTAATTTGAATAAATATTATTATCGGTTGTGGTTTAATAATTATTCATGTATTCCTAATCACATTTATTATGTCATTAGTTATTAAAGATAATATATTACGGGTGGAATAGTGAATAAATATTTATTTTATATTTTTTTGAATATAATAGTTATTTATTTATCAGATAATAATGTGGTGATATTTATTTAATAAATTAATAGTCATTATTCAAGGGATGATAAATATTGACGGGGATTTGAAAACAGAGTTTCATATTACATTAAAGAATGATAACATTAAATATTATTTTATTAAATAATATTTAAATATAAATTATAGGTTAAGAAAATGGTAGGAAATAGTAATATTGATGTTATTATTTGAAATGGGGGTTTCACTTGGATTAATAAAATAATTAAATCACTTGTTAAAATTATTTTATTGTTACCCTAGTGAAATAAATGCCTGGTTATATTATTCTATTCTTTTTCAAGTGCTATTATTGCCACACTAATTCAGTTGTGCACAACATTTGGATAAAACCTCTAAATCCTAGATAGTTCTTCCCAATCTAAGAATTATCTTAATAATGAGAGTGATCCTCCTTCACCAGATCACGGAGAATGCTATGGAAGTGGTTCTCGAGGTGAAAGAAGGTAGAGGATGCAAGCACAAGAATATTCCATAATACCACTCGAAGACACCTTTGGTGACATCCAGATATTCGTAGAGTGCATGTGGATCACCCCTAGAAGAGCACTATAGATTTATGGTTTGACGCATCGAAGAAAGTATAATCACATTTGTGGTAATTTAATTAAAAAAATTAATTATAAAAAATTATGTTGATCTATTTTCTCTTAGATTTTGGGGGAAATTATTCTTTCTATATTTTCTTTATCTCAATTCCATATATTATCATTTTCACCATCATAGATCTCGGATTGATCATTGATTATGGAAAAGAAATAAATGTTTGGAACTGCCCCTCTGATGCTTCCATTGTGCCTGGAACCTACAATTTTCGGAAATTGTCAAGATAAAATCAACCATGCTCATTATTATAATGTAAATAAACATGTTTCCAATGTGAAATGTTTCAAATATAAGGATGTGTGCCACAATGAAAATTATTTTCCCAGGTGTAAAGGGAATTTTCCCAAAAAATGGTCAAGGGAGAAAGACCAAGCTTATGTAATCATAATAGCTAAGGTTGGAGTTCCTAAGTATATGGTAGAAGTAATTTAATAATATCCTCAATTTTATAAAATTCTTTATTTGATTCTATATCTTCACAGTCTTTTATATCAACCATGTTTTCTATAAATATTAGATATTTCCCTAGTACCTTAAGATAGTAGTTATCATTTAATAATCCTAGTGGAAGTCTCAGTGCAACAAGTATGTGTCATTATATTATAATTATCACACATTATAATTCCCTATTTTAAACATCATTATTATAACTATGTTTGATTTTTATATAATCCTTTGAGTGGAATGGATTTCAAAATATGATTCAAAACATTATTTAAAAGAGAATAAAATTATGATTCGTGATGAAGACATAGAATTTCTTATCTTTAGAGGGGATAATTCATCATATAAATCTTTTTCTAGATCCACCCCATGTATCTCTTCTAACTAAGATATTTAAGGAAGAATATTAGAGAAAATATTTAGATAATAAAGTTAATATTAAAATTTAGGATGTACCTATTATATAGATATACAACCCATGTATTTAATATTATTTTTTATGATTTTCTATATAAAGGTACTCTTAAAACTAAACAAGAAGATTATGAGGCCTTGGGGATTTGAAAAATTAGGTACATTCCATAATAAATTAAAATATGAGTAAAAATTCATCATTTAATAGCTCCAAAATATCCCCTTATATCCCTTAGATCTTCTAAACTGCATGGGATAAACCTGGTAACATGTATAATAAAGGGATGATCTATAAAGCTCGGTAAGGGAATAATCAAAACATAACATGATAAAATTAATACATGTGAATCAATAGCAATATCAATGGTACTTTTATAATAATAATTACCATCAATGTGTGATATACGATGATAACATGAAGAAAATATATGAATATTGAAATAACATAAAACATGGCATCATAAACAATATTAAAGGTTACCCACAAATAAATTATAACATAATTTTCTTAGGATAACCTCTTATCTTCCATACATGGAATATCATGAGATAAAAACATTACTCGACTCATTCGAGGGAAATATAATTTCGTACCCACCTTTCACTGACATATCATGTACATAAAAAAGTGTGCCACATAGATCGTACAATAAATTTAGAATATTTAAATATGTTTTAATACCCTTGAGTGTAAATTCTGATGTTTATTCACTACATAAATGTTTTTACGGAAAATCATACGATAATTTTAGCAGTATTACAGGGGAAATAATGGTTCTTAGGAGGGTTCAACAAGAGTTAAAGGGGTATCTCATCACAATAACATCATAAGGATAGTAATAAGGATATATAAAAATATATTCCAACATTAAAATATAGAAATAAAAGGTCATAACATAAACAAGGTACATTGATAAAGTGGAGGAGAGGATACCTTACCTTAAGAGGGCACATCTAAAATATTGGAATAAGATTCTTATGAGCTTGGAGTCACCTTGGGAGGGATATATAGGGGGAATTTTTTATTAAATTCATTATATAATAATTCTTAGTGAAGTGTAATGGGTTTTTTGGTTGGTTTATATAGAACTAGAGAGGATAATTCATTATTAATTTCTAAACATCAGTTTTTTACTCTATAAAATAAATCAATCCAAATAAAAAAACCCTAGAGGTTCTTCTCCTATGGTTCTATATAATGAGGGTTGAATTTAATTATATTATAATTCTATATTCCAAAATCCTTAAAATAATACCCTTGGTAATTTGTAATTGAATCGTGTTTATAATTTAATGATTTAAACAAAATATAATATAATATTTGTTTTGAAGGATTCATTTAGTGTAAAAAAATTAATCAAATAACATAAAAACAAATTATATTAAATTAAAAACATAATTTTGGTTGTTTATACTCAATATATTTTTTATTACATCACTTTTTTCCTTTTATGATGTCATAATACATATTATATTTTTATTTTGTATTTATTTTTCCCCCAAAAAATAGACTATTTAAGAAAATTTAAAAACATAATTATTAGATAACATAAACATGTTGATTTCAAATATATCATTTATTTTATAAATTTTATTCTAAAAATATGATAATTTAAACATTTAAATCAACAATCATTGTTTATTGAAAAATCCTATTTTGTTTGAAAATAAACTTTTTATTATTATAAAAATTACATCTGGGTTAATAAAATTTTAATATAATTTAAATTCAAAAAATATTAATAATAAAAAAAATTATTAAACTTACATAAATTTTAAAAATTATAGGATTCATCAAAAAGAGTTTCATTATTGAAACTTTATATTTCCCAAAAATATAATTTGTGTATCAACATGGAAAAATATAATGCATAACAAACTTATTATTCAGTCATTATAAAGTAATAACAAAAGATTAATATAATCAAAAATTTAAAAATATATATATATATATTCATACTATTATGATCTACATACATAGCGCTTTATTACACCAATGAATTCCATAAGGGTAAAGTGTGTGATGGTGAGGTTTTTTGGGGTGGTTCGGCGAACATGGTTTGAGTTGTGATCTCGAGGATCTTGAAATTCTCCTATAATTTTTTTCACTCAGGATTCATTTATTGAATCTTGGATTGGGATTCTTCAATGGAAATACCAGTAATTATATCTCCCACATATGCTCTGGTAAATGGGGTTTCTATGCTACCATCTTACTGGATGAGGTCATTGTTTCCTTTTTCTATGTCACTTTGATATATTATAACCCTTAATATATATTAATCATAATGATTACTGTATAATTTATGTACAATCAATAGTTTTGATATGTAATAGTCTTTTAAATCAAATAGGATATAGCTTATAATAGTCCAAAAAAACTCAAGTATTTCATTTTTCATATAGTTTTATTACATGATAAAGAAATTATTAATTTTAAAATATAATTTAATTTATAAAAATTTGGTTAAATACAATATATTTTCTAATTAATTACCTGGACATCCAAAATATCATGAATCTGAGTTTTCCACTGATTTAATCACTGATGCAAGACCATTATCAATGACTACCTATATAATAGCCACTATGGAATTACTTAATTTATGAAATAACTAGAGTGGTTGTTATATAATATGTTTATAGAACCTAGTGTTTAACATTGGGAAGATGTTTTTATATTCATTAAGGATAAAAAAAATAGAGCTATGAGTTTGTTCATTGATTATGTTGAAATTAATGATATTACAATAAAGAAAAACTATCTTGTACCTTGCATTGATGACTTATTTTATCTACTCACAAAGATAAATATTTTTTAAATAATGGATTTTACTATTGGTATCATAAATTCGGATTAAGTAAATAAAATCTTCCAAGGAAAGTATTTTTAATGTGGTGTGGACATTACAAGTATACATTATTTCAATTTGGATTGACTAATGTATCATCCATTTTTATAGACCTAATGAACTATGTATTGAAGAAATATATAGTTGATTTTTTCTTATATTTATTAATGATATATTAGTGTATTTTGAAATCTATGATTAATATGAAATCACTTTTAGATGTTAGTGGAGACACTTAGAAGAAAAACAGATAAATTGGAAAGTTATAAAGTGTGAATTTTGGCTTAAGAAAGGTTCTTTTCATATATATATTGTCTCCCAAGATAGAATCTCATATTATCATGTGAAGAAAAGGGAAATCCATGAATGGAACACAACAATGAACATAACTGAGGTATGTAGTTTCTTTGTTCTGGCAGGTTACTATTGGAAATCTTCTAAAAAATTCCTTAATTGGATTACCAGTTACTGAAGCTTACTTATAAAGTGGTTATGTTTGTATGGAAAAAATGAACGTGATGAAATTTTTAAATAATTGAATAAGATATTGGTGAATGGTCCAATTTTTAATCTACCAATTAGAAATGTTATATTTGTGTTATATTGTGATGCATCGAAGAAAAGACTTGGTTTATTCATTATGTAGAATGATAAATTTATTTCCTAGGAATCAAGGAAGTAAAAAATTCATGAAAAAATTATCTTACCCAAGATCTTAAGATAAAATAAATAATATTTATTTTAAGGATATGGATACATTATTACTATGGTGAAATATGTGAGATATATATGGATCACAAGATTTTGAAATATATATTCTTATAGAAAGAGATCAACATGAGCTAATGGTGACTGATTTGGCTATAGGATGATTATTATAGATATATATATTACAACTTAGGGAAAGAAAATAATATATTGGATGCATTGAGTAGGAAAGATCATGTAATTATAACAAAAAATAAGATTGATAAAGATCCTCTTTCCATGGATCTAGTAATGATGGATAAGGAAATTATTAAGGATGGGGAGACATCACTACATTATAAAAGGATTAATGAAGCATATTTCCTAAAAAATATATAATGTTCCTAACCTAATGATGATAACTTTCAAAACAAATTAAATTTGTGAATGGGGTAAAATTGAAAGACTACATTTGTGAAGTCAGAGTTCTAAAATTTGGAAAGAGATTATTTTATCCATCTATTCTTGAGATGAAAATAGAATTTTTGTATGATTTTCATTACTATAATTTCTATATAAACCATTTTAGTACCAAGATGTAAATATATTAGAAGGAATATATTTATTGGGATAATATGAAGCAGGAAATATGTGATTATATATCCATATGGTTGGTTTTTAAATAGGTAAAGGTTGAAGGGAAGCATCATATAAGAGTCATGAAACCTTTACCTACTTTTATGAAATAATGGGATGAAATTTATATGGAATATTTCACTATATTATGAAAGAATCCTTTAAATATTGATTCAATATGGTTTATTGTAGATCACATCAATAAAATATACAAATTTATTATATATAAGTGAATATTTAACTCTTTATCCCCTAAAATGAATCTATATTAATGAATTTTTAAGACATTATGGTGAATGTCATTAAATTTTGTTTGATCATGATTCATTATTTACATTAAAATTATATAAAATTATTAATAAGGCTCTTGATACCAAGAATAATTTTAGAACCACTTATCACCCTCATACCGATGGACAGTCTAAAATCACTATTAAAATATTATAAAAAATGTTTAGATTTTTATATATTGACTTTAAAGTAGTATGTGGATAGTATTTAACTTTTTTAGTGTTTTATAGTAGTGACCCAACCCCATAAATATCAGATCTAGTTCTTGATATCAATTACATTGGCATGATTACATGGAATCAAATCTAAAAGGACTGAGTTTTTATTAGTCTTATTAAACCAGGTACATAAATGTGTTTTATATTATAAATTATTATACTAATTACAACAACAAAAAAATCTTATAATTAAAAAACTTGGAGGATAAATTTATTCCATCTATTGTATCACTACATATCTTTTATAGTACACTTCTTGGATTCCTGGGGAAAGGAGACATATTAAGGGTGAGTTCAAATTCTCAATAAGGGTAAATTATGGTATAAGAAATAATAAATAAATGATAATAATCAATATGGAAATAAAATAACTGAACACACATTCCATGTAATCAATAGGGTGAAAAATAAGTGAATAATAAATAATTAAAGGTAAATGAAAACACATTCCATTCAAATAAATAGATAAGTAAAACTAAATATGGCATGCTAATAAATGAAAACACATTACATTTAATGAAAAATTGAAAATGAAATTTATCCATAGATATGTCAATGAAAAATATCATGGATTAATAATAAATGAAACTGTTTGAGGAATACTCTTAATTATTGGATGTCATGTTTCCCTGGCACATTATACATTTATCATAATGTCGGTTTAAAAAGTATTTGGTAAAAACCCATTATCTTATACTATCTAACTAATTTCATCCCATGAGACTAATGATTAATTATTGGGATTTCATTAATCGGTCCCCATCCCATAGATCTTGAATTAACCGGTCCCCAACTTGTAGGTATTTCATTTACCTATCCCCAACTAGTATAGTTCTTGTTTAAAGCATTTAAATTAAAAAAGTTCCTTTTAAAATATCTATATTGAGTAAAAGATATAGAATTATCAATATTTTCCCAAATAATCAAATAACTTTCAAATTAAACACTATATAAAAATGTTACAAAGTTTTTAAAATAAATATATCCATGTAAATGATATGGGTAATTTGGGGAAATTCAATGTTCAATGATCCTAGGAAAATAAATATTACAAAGGGAATAAAAGGAATCAAGGAAATAAATGTGAATATTATCATTTTCAAAATTAATCATAAACCATCCAGAGGGATAATAAGGATGGTATTAAAAAAAATCCCAGGTGGAATAAAATAAATGGTTTTTTTTTGTTTATGAATAGTAATACTATAAAATAATCTTTTAAAAACATTATTGAGGAAAATATCCTCCAATTTTTTAAAAAAAAATCAATAAAAGTAACTTTTGAAAACAATTCCATTAAAAAGTAACATTTTAAACATTCAAAGGAAGATTCAAAGAAATCACTATGATTAAAATTGTACATTTCGTATGAGGTAAAAAGAATATTAATTTTTCATGGTAAAAAGGTTATAAAGTGCCTTGTTTGGAAATCTACAAGTATATTCTATTGAAAACATTGGTAAAATAATAAAATGGGAAAATTTTATTTACTAAATCATTTTTAAAATGATAAAAAATATTTGAAAACATTTTTAAAAAACAAGGTTTTTATTATAAAATAGGTTCTTCGACTTAATAGAGAAGTGAAGACAGGTTTTCTTAAAAACATTTTTTTAAACATATAATGTTCCAAATAGTATAATAATGTTACTAATATATGAAAATGGTCATGAATTACAAGATTAGAATAAAATGAATGTTATTATTGAAAAATGATCCAATAATATTATCTAATATAAATTCAAGTGTAATGAATCCCATAAAAATGATATTGTAAAGTAAACACCAGAAAAGACTATAATGTTGGAGTAAAAATTAATCACTGAGTAGATTATGAATAACAACTATAAATACACATATAGAAGGGGAAATACATCAATATATAGGAAAATTCATTTTATACATAATCATATAATATTGACAATAATGAGGTAGTAGAATAATCCACTGAAAATGAATTGGGTTATGAAATCCATTTTCAACTTGGTAACTTTTAACTCAAATCCCCTTAGATGAAATATTTCAAATTGAATCTCAAAATATAATTAATAATAAAATAAATCATGATAATGTATGAAAAACTGTTAGTGTGTACACCGTATATAAGAAACTAGTTACACAACAATTAACTGATTGTTTCGAGATAAAGTTAACAATCAAAAAATGAAGTGATATTGAAAAGATAATCATTAAAAATGTTCTCGAGGAGAATAATCTTAAAACAGTCCAAAGTTTCACATACCACTTTAAAAAATTTGAATCATATTCTCCATGAAGGAATAAAATTAAATGAAACATATAATATCATGAGAATAAATAGGTTCATGATATAACAATTCAAATGTTTGTATATACACCATATAAAAGAAACTTGGTGCACAATAAAAAATAAGTCTCATTGGAATGTAAATTAAGATGAGATCTCTTACCTTATTTTCTATTTGGTTGATAATACATAAACTTCCTATAAAATAAACTTATGTTAATTATATACTTTTCTTATAATCTTTTTCAGTTTTATCATTAATTTTATTTCACTTATTACCATGTTGTAAACAATAACTTAATTAATTAAATTTACATCGGGTGTTTTGACAAAATTCGGTTTATGTGTCAAAAATAACTTTTGTAGGTCAATTATGGTCAAAGGGGTCATTATATAACATATTCAGAATAATAATAAAGACATAATTATCATATTTCAACATCAATTATACTTTTAATAACAATCAATAAATATGGTTATGAAAAATAAATCAATGTTACGATCATGGAGATGGTAGGCTGTTCGTACGCATGAGTAACGTTCTCATTTTTCATTGATCGTTATAGGAATGAAGTTAAGAAGCATTATATATTTATAGAATGATATTTATATCATAAATACCATATTGTTTAATAATATATACATATATATATAATTATTAAGATGCAAATGATTCACATCATGTTGAGGAGGCGGTAGTCCACACATCTATGACCAACATTATCACTTTTTAGCATATGAAAGGATAATAAAGAAAATGATATATATATATATATATTTATTTAAATTTAATTATGTCTTGAATATCGGATAGATTTTTTAAGCCTTATATGTTTAATTATAATCATCCTTTATACATTCTATGGTTCGTGTGAATGAATAACCTTTCTTTGAGAGGGTGGTAGTCCACACTTGCACAAATGATATTATCTATTTACAAAAAATGGAAAGTATAAAGATATTTATTTTAAAAGAATTAAGGAATTATTAACTCATTATAAATTTCCTATATAAAATATATAAACATATGTAATATCATAGTGACCACCTTGAGGGGTGTAGAAGTAATAATGAACAATCATTGTTTCGTGATGTGATAGTTCATCATTCAGATAAACATTATGTTTGTTACCCATTGGATAGGAGTTTGTGTATGTGTAGTTTAAAACATTAAAATAATAGTATCATAGTATATTTTGGTTTTTGGTTCTGTAATATTGACATGTAAGAAGAATATTTGAGGTGGTGGAGAAGTATATGAAAGAAAATAGATCATTCAAAATAATTACCTTAAACATCGGATAACTCCTTTTGGTTTATACCAAAAGGATTACATAAAAATAATAATTCCTAAAGGGATGATTCAATTTCATGTTTATGTATTTTGGTAAAATATTTGGTTAGATCTTGTATGATCTTATGTGGTTCCAGTGGTGTGAGGAAGTGGGAGAAGTGGTGTTCTTTTATATTGGAGGATTGGCACTCTTGTTATATTTTGAAAAAGGAATTTCATGCATGTTTTTCATGTTCCAGGTGGAACCAATAATGGACTAATTTAGATTAAAGATAGTATAGGGTCTAAATATATCCATCCAATATCTATTTTACAAGTTCATAGGTTATTTTGGGCCTTGAGGATAATGTCAAGTCCCTTAATAATCTTAATTTAACATTAATCGTTGTAATTAATTTTAATCAACTTCACTAATATATTTTTTCAAAACAAATATTGTCTTATTATAAATTATAAATTATTATGATTCCAAATATATAATCCATTTTCCCAAATTCTAATTATATATGTGACATAAATTAATTGAAATTTAATCCTGCAGGCGAGATAACAATGTGAGGTTTTAAAGTAAAAACATCCAAAAGATTGATATGTTTCTTAATCAATTTCATAGTTAAATTGATCCAAATGGCCTAAATTGGATTAATTTATTAAAATATTATGTAATTAAAATTAAAAAAAATTATTATTTAACCTTATAAATAAGTTACATGAAAAAAGCAGTTTTGAACTAAAATTCAGTATTTTCCACTATTCACTAAAAATGATTTGTTTCTGAGAAATATCAAAAATTAACCCTAACCTAATTTTTATGTTTCTATTTAAAATATGAAGTTTATTTTGACATATTAAGTCAATTAAGGTGTCAAAATACATATTTATAATGGTTTATCTACTAAAATGTATTAAAATTGCCTTTATAAAAAGATAGGTTTTTGTGTGAAATTGGGTTCGTTCTTATCTTATGCCTGTCAACCCTAATGGATGAATATATAAAAATATTTTATTGTAGAAAAAAATATATTTTGTTATTTTAATATTTAAAAAAATATAATTATTTTTTTCTATTAATACTCAACTCCTTTGGAATCATATAATAATAATATTTCTTTTTATATCCAATTGGTTCTTATTTTCGTTTATCAATAATTGTAAGCCAATAAATTCATTTAATATTTATATGAACCATAAATTTTCATATTATAGTTATTAATATTCATAACCACTACAATAATGGCTATGTTTTATCATATTATATTAAATAATAATATTTAAATAATACATTGTTATTTGGTGAAACACGGCCTTGCGTGCAATGCAAACTATCGAGGAAGGTCTCTCTTCTGTGTAATGCATTCCATCGAGGAAAGTATCCCTTATGTATGATTCAAGATAACTCAGGTTTTCATGTATTACACTCTATATCATGTATTTAATTTATTTAAAATAGAAAATATATGTTAATGTCTCAAGATATTATATTCCCTTATGTTCTTGGTGATGTGTGTCATACACATTATTGAATACAACGTTGTACTTTAGAATTTTGGGGTGTTAAATTCTATCAACATAAATTAAATTACATAATCATAATTTAATATTAATATTTTTAATATATTGTTTGATATTTTCTATGTTTAATTCTCACATCATGAGAAGGGTTTATAAGAAATACTCTTGAAAAGAGATAATGGGAAGTACATGGATCACATGGACTACCATGTAACTAAGTCTCTAAGTATGAGAACATTATTGGAAAGTGAAAATACATACATGGAGGAAAATTATAAATATATATATATATTTAATGATCTCATCAATGATAAATAATTTAATGATCAATATAAATATGAGGCCAAAAAAATACATAAACCTTTGATGATTTAAAAACCATTGGTTCAATAGAAATTAAGGTATTAGGAAAAAAATTGATCATTTTACTAATGTTGAGTATTTATTTTACAAAATTTGTATAATTTGTTGATATTTTTCTATAAATATAATTTCAACATTTTTTTGTTGTTTGATAGACTTTCCAATTCATTCAAAAATTACTTTTGATGCTTAAATCACGAAAAGATACTTTTAAAGCATCGTAATGTCTATAAAAGAGTGACAAGTCAAACTATTTATCTTTAAATATCTTCCAACACCAATATGGTTAATATATTAATCTCAAATACTCAAAATTTATTCTACTGTTTCATCATTAACATTTATTCTTCATATTATTTTACCAAAAATAATTAAAAAATAACCTGGTAATTAAGTAGATCAGTGGTCGGTGTGAAACTTTTAGCATCCTATGGTCATGAGTTCAAGACCTGCATCCTTAATATAATTGATTTGTTTTCACCTGGCTTACAGGTTGACCTTTTCTAAAACTATATTAATATAATTTCCAGAAATAATATTATGGAAATCCATTGAATACAGTTAATCACTAAATATACTTTTGACTAAGGTTTTTAATACAACCCCAATACAGAAATACTTCATCTACTTATTTCCCTATGGATCCTTGCTTCATCTAGAGTTCATATATAATATAATATGATGGATTTATAAATCAGGAAACCACATTTTCAATCTAAAACACCTTAGGTTTAACCTAGTTTATTCATTGTCAAAATTCATCATAGTGGTCTTTAAAAAAATAGAAATTTTCCTAAGCATATCCCTAAGGAGTGTCAAACCATGTGCATTGTAAGGATCGTTGTTAGGGACCAAGATACTTTGAGGCAGGTCCAACACACCTTGTCTGAGTTGTTACTCCTAAATACATATGCTCCAGAACCACGTCCACTTGTAGTATCCATAGAGGGATATATTTCTAGAAAACCCACATAACCTTTATCTAACTGAATCTTAATGTTGTTCTTCTATACATATCCATAAATTCTACCTTATTTATATATTTTCTAATCTATGTTTTCTTAAATTTAGTTCCCAAGGTTTCTATTAAACATTCTTTAATACCAACTATAGTGACCCAGTACAAAAGATCCTAGAGTCAATGTCAACTATCAATTGTGTTAGCATGAATACAAGGAATAAAATCCCAAATGACAAAGTGTTTAGTAGTCTTGGTAAACCAGATACATACATGAAAAAAATACAATTATTACAAAATAATTTTTTACCTCTAACTAAAACATTTAGATGATAACTTTATTCTATCTAGTATATCACTGCATATCTTTTGTAGTACACTTCATGGATTATTATAGAAAATAAACATAATAATGGTGAGCACAAATACTCAGTAAGGGTTAAGTATAGTGTAATAAATGAAAAATCAATGAGAATAGTCAAAATGGAAAAGTAAACAATAGAACACACATTATAGGTAATAAATATGCTGAAAATTAAGTGAAAAATAATTAAGGCGAGGTAAATGAAGACACGTTCTATTCAAATAACTAGATAATAAAAAATAAATATAGAAAGGTAAGAAAATAAAACACATTCCATTTAATCATTGAACTGAATATTAAATATATTCATACATATGCCAACACAAAATATCATTGATGAATAATAACTAAAACTAAATGAGGTAAATTCTTAACTAATGGATGCCTTATTTCCTAGGAACATGATACCTTTACAGTAATGGTGGTTTAAAAAGTATTGGGAAAAGATGCATTATCTTAGGCTAGAAAATTAATTTCATCCCATGAGACTAATGATGCATCATAGGGCTTTCATTAACTGGTCTCTAACCCATAGTTCTTGTATTAACTAGTATCCAACCCATATGTTCATCATTAACTGGTCCCCAAACCGTATAGTACATGTCCAAAGAATTTAAATTAATAATGTTCCTTATCTAGTATATGTATTGAGTAAAGGACACATATTTATCAAAATTTCCCCAAATAATCAAATAAATTTCAAAGTAAATACCATATAAAAAATGGTATTTTATTTTGGAAACAAACATATCCTTGATAAATTATATGGATAATTAGGGGAAATTCAATGTTCAAAGATCATCGAAAATAGATTATTTAATGGGAACTCAAAGGGATCAAGGAAGTGAATGTGAATATTATCCATTGAAAAATCAATCATAAACCATCCCAAGGTATAATAAGTGTGGTATCAAAAAAATTATCTAAAGTGGTAAAAAATAAAGGGTTGTTGTTTTTGATTAATAATAAAACTATTAAATGTTCTTTTAAAAACATTCTTTATAAAAATAACCTTTTATTTTGAAAAACATTTTGAAACCAATTTCATAGAAAATCACTTTTGAAAAAAAATCATTAAAAAGTAACTGTTCGAACATGAAAATTAAGCTTCAAATAAATTATGTTAGTTTAATATGTACTTTTTGTATGAGGAAAAAATAACATTCCTTTTTCATGTTAAAAATTTTAGGAAAATTCCTTGTTCGGAAAGTGATAATGATATTCCTCTAAAAAAATGGTAAAAGAATAACGGGGGAAATTTTCTTTACTAAATTATTTTGAAATGATTAAAAATATTTTTGAAAAACTTTTTTTATAATCGTTTGTTTATAAAAAAATGTGTTCTCTGACTATAGAAATAAATGAAGTTAGGTTTTACTATAAACATTTTCTAAAAAAAATTGAGTACCAATGAGTGGGAAAATGGTACTAATAAGTGAAAAAATTCATGGAGAACTCAAGGGAAATAAAATAAATGTGATTAATAAAAAATGACAAAATAATTTCCTCTTATTGAAATTCAAGTGAAAATAATCTCGAAAAAAATGATATTTTAAAGTAAACACTTGAAAATATTTTAATGTTGGGGGGATAATCAATCAATGAGTAGATTATGTGTATCTACTATAAATCTACATAAATAAAGGGAAATTAATAAATTGTTTGTAAAATTAATTTTACACATAATTATAGAATTTTAATGACAATTATGATGTATTATAACTAAATTAAAAGGAATTCGGTTTTCAAATCCCTTTTACAAATGGTAACTTTTAACTCAAATCCCTTACGATGAAATAAATAAAATTGAAACTCAAAATATCATAAATAATGAATTAATCATGATATTATATAAAATATTGGTAGTTGGGAAACTATATATAATAAATTTAGTTCTCAATAATTAAGTGATTATTTCAAGAGAAATTTAACAATCATAGAAGTAAGTGAGAATGCAATGATAGTCATTAAAAATGTTCTCAAGGAGAATAATCTAAAAACATTACAAAGTGTCCCATGCCACATTGAAACATTTGAATCATATTCTCCATGAAAGACTAACATTAAAAAAAAACTTATAATATCATATGAATAAATAGGTTCCTGATATAACAATTCATATGTAAGTATATACACTATATAAAAGAAACTAGGTTCACAACAGCAAATATGACTCATAAAACTTATTAATTCATCGAGGGGTCATATAATTTCAGTCCAGAACCATCACCTAATCATGTCTAATGTATTCCACTTAAGAGTAATCAAGAACTTTCATACCATTCTATAAGGAACCACTTACTAAATAGAACATGGATATCCATATAATGAAATATACAGAAGTCAAATACTTCCAAAATCAATATAATAATGTGGATTTTTAGTAGAACATCCCTTATCCAATTTTTAGAAGGTGGGGTATCATCAAGATAACATAATTTATCCTAATTAAATAAATATATGTGTTAGGTTAATTCCAATGTGTTGATTCATCCATGGAAGATAGTAATTAGGTTTAATTTTTCATTAGAAGAAGACATAATCCATGGTAGGAAAGGTCATATATCATGGTTCTTTAAGATCATATTGATGTTTGAACATATATAACCCAAGAGCGACTTTCCATGTGGGAGGTTTTATGCCCACTCATGGTGCATGAAGATGATGATTGGGTAAATTCATAAAAAAATTGGTTCATTACCCCTAGGTGCATCTATACCAAAACCAAATACACATACTAGTATTCAGACAAGGATTTTTTTTCAAGGTAATTATACACAAATTTTCTTTAAAAATTGTAGGATGTTTTCAACCTTGGAAATGGTAACTCTTTAATAAAAATAATATGATGTGAGGATAAAAATATTAACATATAATTACATAAAATTTGACTTTTAATACAGAAAAATTCACCCATGAAAATGTATGCACCACCTGTAACACCCCAAAATTTTAATGTACAACTTTGTACTCGATAGCGTGCATAACATGTATCACCAAGCACGTAAGGGAATATAATTTCCAGATAATTTATAATATATTTACAATTTAAAATAGATTATATATATTTAATAATTGATATATCTTGTAATGAATGAAACATCGAGTTTTCTTGGGTTACATGCAAGACAGACCTTCCTCGATAGCTTTTTTTACACATAAGAGTGACCTTTCTCGATAACTTGCGTTATATGCAAGACCGAGCTTTACCAAATCACAATATATTATTATTATATTTTATAATATAATAAATCCTATACATTAGGTTATCATTCAGGAATATTGTTAAATAAATTATAAAAAATTATCATTTATATAAATATAAAATTAATTCATGGGTTACTAATCAATGAGAAAATAAAATAAGAACCAATTGGATATAAAAAGAAATATTATTATATTTATGCTTCCAAAATAGTTTTATCTTAATAAACATAATTAATTAAAATTACATACTTATTTTAATTAAATACATATGTTATATAATTCAATTATTTTTTATAATTAACAATTAGGTTTTATATGCTTAAGATTAGAACAATAAAAATTTTATGCATAAAAACCTATATTTTTATAAAGGTAATTTTACTTTGTTTTAGTAGAGAATCCATTTTATGTATAAATTATTAAATTTTAATTGATTTATTATTTCATAATAAACTTCCTATTTGAAATATAAAAAAAATAATTATGTTATGGTAATTTTTTTATTTTTTTCGGAAACATTTCATTTTTTTATAAATAGATAAAAAATATTGAATTTTTGTTCAAAACTGCCTTTTGTTATAAATTATTTATAAGGTTAAGTTCTATTTTATGTTGGTTTTAAATTTTAATTAGATCATATTTTTATCAATTAATAAAATTAAGTTTATTGGGATCTATTTTACTTTGAAATTGAATGTAAAAACATATCAAACTTTTGTACCTTTTTACTTTAAAAACCTTCATTCTTGCCCCACCCACGGGATGAATTTTAAATTAGTTTCTTCCACTTATGTGGTTAGAATTTTAAAAAATGGATTCCATGTTTGGAATCACAATAATTTATAATTTCCAATATGGTAAAAAAAATACCAAAAATATTAGGAAAGGTGATTAAATCTAATTACAATTATTAAGGAAAAATTAAGCTTAATAAAGGACAAAACATTTAACTTAAGGACCAAATCAACCTATAAAAGTTTACAAAACCTATTTAATATACATATCTCGTCCATTAACCATCCATTATATTGTTGTTTTGGTTTTTTATTAGTTTTTTTATGTAATAGCATGTGTACACCTAACTTGTTTTTAAAAATTTCCAGTGAGTCCTTTTCCTTCCCTATAAAAGGCCACCACCACTCCCACTTCTTCATACCTCTAAAAACACTTAGGTTTGGAAAATATCTTCCCAAATAGAATCCAAAAATCCCTCCACTCAATATTTATGAATCCATTTTTTCATGAAACCTTCCTAGTAAGCCTTTTGGTATTAACCAAAATAAGTTACCTGATTGAGAGGTAACGTCTTCTATCATTATTTTTTTATCTTTATTTCCTTTATATGATCCCTATACTCTTATTATTAAATTATTGTATAAAAAATATTATCAACAATATAATATTATTTTTTATTCTATTGGTTCAAACTATACTTACACACACCTCCATCTAATGGGAAACGAACATATTGTTTCTTTTTACGGCAAACTACTACCTCACGAAACAATGATTGTTCATTTTCCCATTACCACCTTTCATGGTGTTCAATATGATAGGAACTATATTTCTATATGATATATATTATATTTAAAAATTATTTATTATTCTGTAATTTTTTTTAGAACATTCTTTTGTTCTTTACATCTTGTGTAAATACAATAATTTTGTTTGAGGAAGTGTGGACTACCGCCCCCTCAAAGCGATATGACTCGTTCATACCATACATGAAACATATAAAGGATGGTTTTATTAAAAAAATAACCTATGTAAAATAGATATGACATTTTAATAAAAATATACTTGTGTATCATTTATTTCTCATTCTTTTAATACAATAAAGAAATGAAAGTATCGTTCTTGTATACGTACGGATTACCGTCTCTATGACCAGTTCACTTTATTTATAATCTCCAATTATTATAGATTACTATAAATACAAATATAATTAATATATATGATAATTAATTAATTTTTTACATTAAATATATGATTAAATCATGATATAATTAATAGAAACAACAAATCACAAGTCAAAAACCTACTCAAGGAAACTAGGTAATTTACTTGTGAAATAGTGAAATTAATGAAAGTCTGTTAACAAAAAGGTATGAAATATTATAAAGAATTAATATAAGATATTATAAACATGTTTATGGTTCTATAATTAATTATTAACAAATTTTAAACCACTATACAAGATTATAAAGACCACACAATAAAAAATAAGGTAAAGTTAAGGGATTTTTGTCTCACTTTTCTTTCTATGAGGCATACTTATTATTGTGCACCTAATTTCTTATATATGGTGTACATACATCCAAATTGACATATAATATAATTAATTATGTTATCTTAATGGTATTTAAATTTTTATCTAATGATCATTATCTTTTGTTTTTCCAATTCATTTGTTACTACATTGGTAAGGGATTCTCATCTCTCTCTTTTTCATCCATGAGATAAATGTCAGATTCACCACTTACATATTTAGTGTGATATATCTAATTACCATTTTTATAAATTATGTCCTGAATTAGTTCATATTCATGGTATTTAAGTATTTCATTTAATATTGTTTTTTAATAATGAATATGATTAAAAATGTTTCAAAGTTGTATGGGACACTTTGGAATGTTTAAAGATCATTTTTCTCAAAAAAAAATATAATAAACTTTCAATGGTATTTTTATTGTAGGAAATTTGATAACAATTGTTTAATAAACCCTATAATTATTATCTGTTTATTCTTGACCATTTTCAATATTAGTACCAATCTTCAATTTTTTTGTACTCAAAATGTTTTATAATTTTTTTTCCAGAAAACCCAACTTTATTTCTCTCTTTAGTTAAAGAACCTATTTTCTTCTAAAAAAATAGGTTTTACTAAAATGTTTTTCTAAAATGATATTAAAATTATTTGGTAAATAAATTTTGAACCCTTTTTTATTTTACCAATTTTTCAATAGAATCTTCATGTCACTTTCTGAATAAGGCATTTTTTAACCTTTTTCCATACAAAAGGAATATTCTTTTTACCTCATACGAAAAGTATAGATTTATCAACTATCATTTCTTTGAAGACAAATTTCCATGTTTAAAAGGTTTATTTATAAATAAAATGTTTTCAAATGTGTTTTTCAATGAAATATATTTTAAGAAGGTTTTTTAAAAGAAAGGGATATTTTCCTCAAGAATATTTTTAAAAGTTGTCTTTTTGTTTTCTAAATAAAAAACCTCTATTTTTACTCCACAAAAGATTTATTGTATTAATACCATCCTTATTCCTCCTCTTGATAGTTTAATATATGATTTTCCAAGGATAGTATTCACATTAACTTACTTGATTCATTCTTGAAGTCTGTTTGAAATATCCAATTACATTTTCTCAATGAGAATTAAATTTCTCTTAATTATCCATATCATTTATCATGGATATTACTGTTGTATATACTATATACCATTTTACATAAGGTGTTTAAATACTGAATTATTGATAAATTTTTATTTTTCATTCAATACAGTTATTTTATGAGCATACTATTTATTTCAATTATTAAATATGTGGAAATATTTGGACATGCAAGATAGGAGGAGCCCAGACATTATATAGCATATTGATGCATCAATAGGTTCTCAAAAGAAAAATTGTTTGCTCAAATGGGTTTCTAGCCTTAGTTTTAAACTGTCTCATGAGAGGTTTTGAAGGTAATAGTTTTTTCATGTGCCTTATACATTACATTCATTAAGAAAGCATTTCCCTCATACTAGTTTCAGTTATTATTCATCTATGAGATATTGCATCAGCATATCTATGGATACATTTCATTAATTAAATGTCATGTGTCTTAGTTTAATACCTTACTACAGTGGTTTTTTCTTATCAAGTTATTTTAATGGATTGTGTTTCCAGTTATCATCTTTCTATATTTGTTATGCACTTCCTTCTAAGTTTGTTGTTTATATGGAATGTGAGTTTAATTATTTACCATTTCATAATTATTATTCTTATTGATTCATTGTTGGTTTCACTATATTTTTTCCCTATTAAGCATTTGAACTCACCATTATTATGTTTCCTTCCCCATGAATTCAAGAAGAGTACTATGGAAGATATGTAGAGATTTACTAGATGGATTAGAGTTCTCATCGAAATTATGTGTTTAGATTAAAGAAGAAAACAATGTTGTAATTAGTGTAGTAATTTTTTAATAAAAGACTCATTTATATATCTAGTTTACCAAGACTATTAAACTCTTGATCCTTTTGGGATTGATTCCTTGTAATCGTGACAATGTATCTAGTAGCAGACACCGACTCCGGGCTATCTACGATCAGGGTTATACAGTTGGTATTTGAGGAAGTTTAGTAACAACCATCAAAACTAGATTTTAGAAAACATAGGATAGATAACATAACCATTAGGTATAATTTAAGGACAATTATAGAATAAAACCCCAGAATTTTGGTAAATTACATATTATGTGGGTCTTCCAAGAAATAAATCCATGTTTGGATACTACAGGTGGACGTGGTTATCGCACAGATTTACCTCAGAGTAGTAACTCTAACAAGGTGTTTTGGGCCTGACTTGGGGTAGCCTGGTACATGAAAATTGGCCTTACTTCGAACCTTTTTTTACACTCTTAGGGAATATGCTAAGGTTAATCCACATTTTATATACAAACCATTATGAATAATTTTAAAGGATAATGAAAATGAAAACCCTAGGTTAAACATAAAGTGTTTTAGAATGAATATAAGGTTTCATGATTTTGAAATCCTAGAGATGATATTATTGATAAATTATACTAAGGAAGGACCTATTTTAAAAAAAATGGGTGAAGTATTTATGTATTGAGGTGGTATTGAAAACATTAGTTAAAATATTGTTTAGTGATTAACCTAATTTCAAATATGTCAATCATAATTATTTTGGAAATTATATTAATATGGTTTTAGAAAAGTAAAACTTGTGTTCCATGTGAAAAAAAAATCAAATCTGGGAAGGTCGCAGGTCTTGAACCTAGACCGAAGGATGATAAGGGTTTCACACAAACCACTAACTTATTCAATGTCCTGGTTAATCTTTAATGTTTTTAGCTAAGAATATGATGAATAAACATTGATGATGAACCAATAGTATCACTTTTTAGGATTAGAGATTAATCTATGAAACATGTTTGGTTTGGAAGATAGTTATAAATAAATAATTACACTTTTCACTATTTTATATGCCTTATGATATTTTAAAAGTTTATTTTAGTGCTTCAAGCATAAAAAAATTCATTATTGGTAATTGAATTTGGGGAGTAAAACAATGAACTAGAATTGCATCAAAGCACAATGAATATTTTATATTGTTCATATGAAATTGAAACCTATCATGTAAGAACATTTCATTATACTCATGGTTAGTAAAATAATTGCCCAACATTTGGAAAATGACATAGAAATAAAATATTGTATTAATACCTTAATTTTTGTTTAACTGTTGGCCTTATAAATAATTAAATATTTATATATTTGAGGCCCTAAACTTTCCATTTATAATTCACTTGTTTGTGATTGGAAACCACATTCACTTCCCATAAATATTTACACCTTTCTTATAAGTATGTATCTATACTTTCCACTAATGTTATACTATGTATATACCTTGTTGAATGGTAGTCCATGTGACCTTTGTACTTCATGTTATCTCTTTTCTAGAGGATGTTTTATGAACCCTTCTCACGATGTGGGACTTCAACATAAGAAACATAAAAATAACTATCACCAAGATCGAGTTTAAATTGCAAGACACAATTTAATTAAGGTGGGTAGAATGTAACAACCATTAATTATAATATACACATTTTTATTCGATAGCATGCATAACAAGTATCATCAAGCTCATTAGGGAATATAATATCTAGATACTTTATAATAATTACTATTTAAAATATATTCTATATATTCAATTCATGATATAGATTTTAATAAAAGCAAAACTGACTTAGCTAGAATTTCATTCAAGAGATAATTTCTTCTATAGATTTTGTTACACACAACAGGAACCTTCCTCGATATATTGTGTTATAAACAAGACCAGGTTTTACCAAATAACAATGTATTACTATTATTTAATATTATATGATAAAACCTAGCCATTAAGTTTGAATTTGTGAATATTGATAAATAAATTATAAAAATTTATGGTTTATTTAAATATAAAATGAATTCATTGGTTACCAATTAATGAGAAATGAAAATAAGAACCAATTGGATATAAAAAAATATTATTATATTTATGCTTCTAAATGAGTTTTATCTTAATAAAAATAACTATTTTCAATTATTTGTTTATTTTAATGAAATATTTATGTTATATATTCAATAAAATATTTTTTCTATTTAAACATTAGGTTTTATATTCATAATATTAGAAAAAAACCTATTTTACACATAAAACCTATAGTTTTATAAAGATAATTTTATCTCCTTTTAATGGATATCCCATTTTAAATATAAATATTTACAATTTCATAGATTTAATATATCAAAAAAACATCATATTTTAAATATAAACATAAAAATTAGTCCGGGGTAATGTTTTTACACTTTTTGGATACATATCATTTTTAATAAATAGTTAAAAATACTGAATTTTAGCTCAAAACTACATTTGGTTATAATTTATTTATAATGATAAATTATGTTTTATATTGGTTTGAAAGTTCAATTAGATCATATTTTAATAAATTATTAAAATGTAGGTGATTGGGATAACTTTCACTTTGAAATTAAATGTAGAAAACATATCAATATTTTGGACCTTTTTATATTAAAAACATGCATTGTTGTCCCACATGTATTAATAATTTTAAATTAATTTATTTACATTCTATGATTTTAATTTGGAAAAATGGATTCCATATTTGAATAATTGTAATTTAAAATTTATAATAAGGTAAATTTATTTTTAGACCATAAATATTAGTGAAAGTGATTAAAATTAATTACAATTATTAATGAAAAAATTAAGCATAATAAAGGGATAAACCTTTAACATAAGGAAAAAATTGACCTATAAACTTATCCAAAATCCATTACATTTCCATTCACCTTTAATTATTGTTTTTTTACTTTTTTATGACTTTTTTTGGGAAATTAAATGTGTACACCTAAATTTCATTCAAAAATTTAAATTAAGACATTTTCCTTCCCTATAAAATGAC
This sequence comes from Viscum album, assembly GCA_963277665.1. NCBI lineage: Eukaryota > Viridiplantae > Streptophyta > Magnoliopsida > Santalales > Viscaceae > Viscum > Viscum album. The sequence goes on along the minus strand of OY728162.1, from coordinate 396,149,983 downwards.
ACCACCACTCCCACTTCTTCACACCTCTCTAACCAGTTAGTTTCGTCAAATTTAATCACAAATATATTCAAAACATACATCCCCTCAACCTTGATTCCTCCATTTGGGCATAAATCTTTCCAAGGAATATTTTTGGTATAAACCAAAAGAAGTTATCTGGTTAAGAGGTAACATCTTCACTACTGGAAAAATACCTTATACCAACGGTTTGGAACCATTGGTATAGGCCCCCAAATCGTTGGTATAGGCTATACCAACGTTTTGGAGGACCGTTTACAAGTAATCCGTGATAATAGGTCTATACCAACGGTTTTGGGAAAACCGTTGGTATAAGTAATATGAAAATCTATACCAACGGTTCTCAAAACCGTTGGTATATGTATTTCAAAAAAAACATTCAGTGGGATTTGATCCCAGAACCTCTAGTTTATAATTTAATGACTTAACCACTAACCTAACATGACTTTTGTGAACATAATTTCATAAATATATATATGTATTGTTAAAATTATTTTAAATTTGGATTTATATAATGTTCTCGGTAAGAAGATTCATTAAAAAATCGAAGGTCCTATACCAACGGTTCTCAAAACCGTTGGTATAGACCTATACCAACGGTTTTGATAACCGTTGGTATAGGTCCTTGGATTTTGGGACCTATACCAACGGTTTTGGCCAAACTGTTGGTATAGGGGGGACCTATACCAACGGTTTGGCCAAAACCGTTGGTATAGGGTGTCTACAAGGGACCTATACCAATGGTTTGGCCAAAACCGTTGGTATAGGTCCCCCCTATACCAACGGTTTGTCCAAAACCATTGGTATAGGTCCATATAAGTGACTTATACCAATGGTTTTGGGCAAACCGTTGGTATAGGTCCAAATTAATGAACTATACCAACGGTTTGGCCAAAACCGTTGGTAAAAGTCATATTTCCAGTAGTTCAATATAATTATAATGTTTTTTTTATAATAACCCAATCCAGAACTATTTAGCTTATAGTATGCACCTACCCATAAAGTGGGGTAGATACTATATCTATAACTCTAGAAACAATAATAACATGTATATTCTAGATCTTGGATCCCCATATCCCATATATTTTATTATAGTATCAAACTCTCTTAAAGATGATATTAAATTAGATGTCTTAGTTCAACAAGAGAATTTAGCTCTACTATTAGTAGGGTGTGGTTGTCCCTATCCAATTGGCACATAATTTGAGGTATTTTTGGTGACATAACAATAAAACATCCAATGTATAACTTTAAATACATCTATCAAGTTTCTTGGTATCATAGTTTGGGATAATTAGTACTAGTAATCATTTCTTGTTAGTATATATACATTGAATATATTCTTTGGTCATATACTTCTAGGTCACACCCTACTCCAACCTCTTACTCTCAATGTTAGGGTTGAAATAAATTTAATATCCCCATAATAAATCATTATATTGATATAATAAAGTAATAAATAATCATAGTTTTAGTCAAGTAGAGTTCCAATAAAAAAATTTATAGGAAACAAATTTTTAACCTGTTATTGAAACATATATAACAAATTCATACATCATAATAGAGTGCTTAATCTCATTCAAGAACATGGATATTTATGTGAACTATATATTTTATACATTATGTTTGAACATATTCTCTCTTACCACATTGTTATAATAGTAAAACCTTAATTCAACATCATATTTTTTTAAATTAAAAAAATTTAACGTTAAAATATAGAGAAAAACAATTCATCCATAGATAACTTGGATCTCTTCTACATAGGGGTTAAATATTCCCAATAATAGGATCGGTTCCATGTTTTTAAAATATTTTATCTATGTATATGATATCCTTAATAATAAGGCAATAATAATAAGGATCATATTCCAGTATTTTACTATGTCATCCAAATCACCTTGTCAGTAGGCAAATCAAGGATTAGACATTACAACGAGCATACCTACCCACACACTAGAGGATTACAGCAAGTTTTATCTATAAAATAGGAATACTATAACCTCAATATCATATAACCATAAATAATGGTAAAAGTACTAAAAAATCATTTACCATAATAAAAAATTCCACATGGATTTTATAGCCTAATCAAATGGAAATCTATTATATAACATGAAATAATAAAATTAGAATAAAGTGTAATGTCTCATGAGTCTTATATAAATGAACATTATCTCCAAAAGGATTGAACATATGCAACAATATCTAAAATAATGTAGAAACATAGAATTCAATAATTCTAATCCTAAGTCTCTACTCGACCCCATATCTCTCTCCATACATCCAACCATCTCACCCATCAGTAGCAGGTCCCTTTCCCATACATTTATTGATTATCATAAATGTTGTGTGTGCACCAAGTTTCATGCATAGAAAGTGATTAAAATTTTTTATTCCACCTCCAATGATATCCCTAAAAATATATAGAATATATAAGTGCATTAATGATGTGATATTATAATAAATAAGATAAATTTAAATAATAATAATAATTGTTACATCGTCAAGTGTTAATAATATAATCAAGTGTTAAAGTATGTTTGGGGACATTTTGAGGGTTTCTCTTATCCCTTCGTATCTGCATCATGATCCAATATTATTTTAGTGTGTATATGAATAAAAACATGCATGAGTATCGCATTAATCATTATTGGTGGAGGCCGAACATCACTGAGGTCTCTCACCATTTTTTTGTGGATGATTTGATTATTTTCACCAATATAAATAGAAAATGTATCCAATAACTAAAAACAGTACTTTAAACTTATAGAAAATGGAGGAGTTAGATTATTAGGAGTAAAAGAAGTGTTTTTATTTCCAAATACTATGAAAAATAGGGGAGGAGGGTCTAAGAGAGGCTAAGAGTTCACGTAACAAGTTTCTATGTGGATTATCTATTGGCTCTCCTCTCCCCATGTAGAATCCTTCTACATTAATTTGATAGACTGGTGGATAAAATATCATCATGTATTCTCAAATAGAAAAATCACATTGTATCGTTTGGGGGTCGTATTACCCTTATCAACTGTGAACTTACTTTGATACCCATACATGTTCTATCGGTAATCAATGCCCCAAAGTCTATTCTATGGAACATTGAGAACATCCTTTCAAGATGTATATGGTACGTACAAGGAGAAGGAAGTTTCCATTGGGATTTATGGGATAGATTTCCAAGGAAGGTGGAGGATATAGGTATCAACCTAAGGAGTGTCATGGAAACCATGAACTTCCTCTAGGATAAAAATGGATTAGGGTTTCATATTAGGAAAACCCCTATTAGAAAAAAAAAATTCCAAAAATATGGGATTGGTTCGATGGCTCGGGATGAAGAAGATCATGTAAATGGGAATTGATCTTCCAACACATAAATGTTCTACCAGATCATTCAATATGGATCATGGGGAATGATATGATTAAATTTTTGAGTTCTAATTAGGTGGAAAGTGTTCTTGGTTTATCTGGATGTTTGACACCTAATATCCCTCTTTCTCAAGGAATCATGTTTCTTTCCCTCATCAGTTTTGTTATTAACCCACATTAGATGGTGGTATTCAAAGTTATTTTGTTCAAATATGGTCTTTAAGGATAGTTTTCAATGGTTATTCATTCGTAATTTTCATGAATAAGTTGTATTATCCAGTCCTCCATGAAAATTCCAATCATGATGGTTGGGGATTGATTCTATGGTGAATTGAAAATCCATCCAAACTCAACAATCTTTTCTGAATAATGTGAAACCACGATCATTCTATTGATAATGGGATACAACACAAGGGGTTTGATATCATCTATATTATTTCATGTTGTATTAATCCCAATAAAGAATCATCATCCCACATATTCTATGAAAGAGAGTGTTTTTTCCTATGTTTGGAAGTGCTTGAGCATCTTCATTGGGATTTAGGTATAGGTTCCCACTGGTAACTACAACTTTCATGCATAGTTCCATGAGAGAGATGATAATATTCATGAAAGGAAGTCATGGGAACTATTTATTGTGTTTGGATTCTAGAACATATGAAATTAACATAACAAGGAATGACCTGAGGGTTTCACAAGATCGTGCATAACAATGAAGGTTCGAATGAGGTCTAAGGAGACTGAGCTAAGACCACTAATTAAATAGTGGGACCTATCCCCTTCCATTAGATCCCTCATTGATAGAATTAGTTCTCATCTGATATAACAAATCCCAATGCTCGATGGAAACTGGATTTTATGGATACCCCCTATTAGGGGACTAAAACATCACATTGATGGATCAAGAATGAATGAATAAATTTATGGTGAAGGAATATTTTTTTGCGATCCAATGGGTTCAATTATTATGTCCTTCCATATCTTTTGTGGATGTAGAGGAGTCCTTGATTTCTAAATCTCCATCCATGATCAACGGGCTTCAGCTATGTCGCCCTCATAGTTTTCAACTAGATTGGGATAAGACCAACTCTACTATTCATCACAAGTACATCTGTAATGATATCATCATCCCATGGGAGATCGCCTACTTAGTATGAAAATGAAAAGGACTTATCAATAGTCAATGTAGATAACACACACATTTCATGAAGGATATAAGGTGAAAGACTTCTTGGATGCCTAGGAATCCAATGGGAGTTCATGTACTATCTTTACTAACCCTATATCCCTTCCCCCTGAGTGAGTTATCCTAGTTAGAGGTGATAATATTAGTCTTCACTATTTCTAGAATCTTGGCATTTTTTGGATTCTTCTTTCTTTTAATAAATTTTTTAATTATTAATGGATTAGAGATTGATTGGGATTCATTTAAGATTAGATTCACCTAATTTAGAAGATATAAACATTTAAATACTCTTATTTGAGTATAGTATGAGTTTTAATACCATATAATGTAGTAGTAAGGAGTTTTGAATTATTATAATAATTCCAAAAAAATATAATTTCAAAGATAATTGAAATATGTTGATGAAACCTTATAATAAATCAAAAGTCATTTTGAAATTACCTATAAGAATATTAGTTTTCTAAGTTCATGGAAAAACATTTAAGACCTTAACATATTGATTTTCTTTCTGAATGAAATATATCACTCAAAACTTATGACTTTAGGTGCTGAATGTAAGGCTTTTAAGTAACCATAGGTATTTGATATCTATATTATGATACTTCCAATTATTTGTCTAGGTCAATTTCATGAATGCATCATAAGGAATTGAAATCTACTAAATATTTTAAAATTCATTATCATAAGACTTTATTTTCAGTATAATTACTGATCATAATACTTCAGTATAAGTATTTGATCCCACTATATTACATTAATGGAATTTAATACTTTAGGATGATGTATAAAATTGTCCATGTTAGTTAGAATAATAATTATAACACATATAAATAGTATTCCTTGGAATAATTTTTGAATTTAAGGTATTGATTCCCTAGGATAAGACAACAACACATTGGAAGAATTCAATGTTCTTATAGATGAAATATTTAGATTATATATTTGGAATCTAATTTTGATGAAATTATTTGTGATGCTGAAAGTTATTTTTTGTCATGTTATAATCGTCATAAACACCTTCATTAGAGTGTGATCCCATTATGATATGAAAAAGGATTTTATCTCCATAAATGTAAAGGGGATGTCAAAGAAAAATTAAAAAAAGTGTTCCCAAAATTATTTAATTATTTGAAAATAAAACCATTCAATACTTATGTTGTTCTTTCAAGACAAAAACAACATGGTTCTTAGTGAATCCATTATCTAATATTGTTATTAGTAAAGTAGTACGAGGGAATTTCACTATATATATTTATTGAGGTATAAAATAATTTTATTAGGATTCCAAGAATAATGAGGATAAAGAACAATAAAACATTATTATTCTATTTATCATAGCCTATATTAGTTTAATTAAAGGTTGTTCAAGTGTTTGTGAGGTTCTTAGATATAATCCATTGAATTTTCCAATGAGTTCACAAATTAATAGTCTTCTAGATTTCATATATCTAGAATGGGAAAATTAGTTCCATGCTATAAGTGAATTCGATATAGATATATGTATACCAGTTTAGATTGAATAGGGGATTTTAATTGATATCTTTGTATAGGATTAAGTAAATACTAATGTAGATGTCTTGTGAAGGTCATTTGGTTTCTGTTTCAAAACAATAATAATTTAATAAATGTTATTCTATGAATAACACCTTTAGTAAAAAAAGTGTTTATAAGAATTAATGGAAACCTATAATGGATTTTATTTCATGGTTATTTTAGACAGGTGAATATTTTTTCTTCTCAACGTTGCATTTATAGTATTTTAGATGTGTGAATGTATATAATATAGTGTTATATTATTGTGAGGAGATAATAACATCATGTGGAAGAAATGGGAAAATAAATTTTATTATATGTTTCTTTAGTGTGTGTCAAATTAGTGAGTATCTAAGAGAATAAAAAAGCTATAATATTAAAATAATAATCCACTGTATTTTTTAGAAAATAAGAAGAACAATTAAATAATAATTTTGAGATCAAATTTAAGTGAGCAGAAATAATTTACAATAAGAGTATCATATAACATATTCTATTGAATAAGTTTTATAATATGAAAAGTGTGATGTCAAACAATTATCCATGTTATCATTTATTAGTGTCGACATTTAAAAAATGAGAAATCATTGGGTTTGATGATCACCATTGTTCAATGAGTGAGATAACTAAGTGAATAGATTTTGAATATGTAATTTGAATCTAAGCTATAAGTAATGATTGATTTTCCCAATATTCTTGAATAATTTTTTAAAATTTCCTTAAATATATTTTTGTTCAATTAGATATTATATATATATATATATATCCTTTTTCTAATCCTAGATATACTAAAAAAATGGAGCTGGAAATAAAATATTCTGTAAACTTGGTGAAAATCCATTGAACCAATGAGACTCAAGGTATGAAATAAAACCATCATGTGATGCAGTGACTACTATGAGAATCTATTTAAAAATACCATTGGTAAAATATCAAGATAGGTCCTACAAGACCCATGAAAAGTGTATGGTGTGACTCTGGATGAGGTAATATTAGTGACACTTGGATTTGGATATGGTGTGTGATGAAATCTCTACATGTAATAAAATTATATTGATTAGAGTAGAGAATAATTAATTTTGGTTCATAACCAATCTGGGAAAGAAGTATATCTTAGTAACAAAACTTGTAAAAAACAATATCATATTATACCTTTAGTTATTACATTATCTTAGTGATGAAATATTATACAAGAGGATTTTATTGAGACTGAATAAATGTATGAGGTTAAATTTAAATGTAAAAAATATAAAAGTTTTTAAGTGACCACTAATTCACCCCTACCTCTAAGTGGTCCATCAATCATCTAAGAACCCTAAGTGGTATCAGAGAAACATAGGTTCCCTACAAAAATATATGAGTAAAGTGTTGATCTAAGATGTTTTCAAAAGATCCTAAAATCAATAAAACATTATCTATTAATGTTTAAGTATAAATGGGAGTTTCTTTCAAGATAGAAAAGAAAAAAATAAAGATAAAGGCAAGGAAGGTAAGAAAGAGCTTAGAGAAGTAATAATAAATAAAATTTGTTCAAATTAATCAAAATGGTATCTTTTTATTGGTTAAATCTACTTTTTCATTCCTCAAGTGAATCTAGTACATGATATGAAGTATAATATATGGATTATATAAAGAGATAAAAAAACCGAATACTTCTACACACAAGTTGGTTTGTAAAGAATTTTATTGATAAAGATACTGAATATATACTTATTTTTATCATGGATATATTTTATGAAAAAACACAGATTTATAAACAATTTCTTTCTATAGAGGATGCATTGGACCAAAACTGAAAAATTCAATACACTGACAAAGCATGTAAAATCTACCGAGGAATTTGAAACACCTTTCAATGAAGATTTCCTTTAATTTATGGTGAATTGAAAATAGTTATTTATGATAAATAATTGTTTTTGAATTATTGGTAAGTAAGGATAAGATAATTGGATGATTAGATGTAAACAATACAAATGAAGTGCTAGGATTTGGATGTCAATTTGAATAATCTGAAAGCGGAAAATCTTGTACCATCCCAACAACATGAGAAGAAAGTCATTACCATAAAAACATAAAAAGTGATTATTTCATCAATGTAGAATCACAATGGTGGCTCAACTATCTTAATAACATGTGTAAAAGAATTTAATTCTAGATAATGGAAAAGGGTAATCCACAAGTGTCTGAACACTCTACTAGAATAGATTGATATGTTGAATAAAAAGGAAAAATGAACTTTGTTCAATATTATAAAATTTTATTCTATAAATAAAAACTCCAAAACCATTAAAAATGATGATCAAGTGAATAGTACCATATTTCCCAAAGGTGAACCAACCTATGAATCAAAGGGTGGAGAAGGGGATAAAATAGTGCTTAATTTCATGGATTAAGAAATTTCTCTCAACTCTCAGACTCATTCAAAGGTTTTATTAAAAGAACCAAATTATTCACTAATCAATTAGAAGGTTATTTAATGATGGGGAATTGAATTTTAATATCTTTTGAATTAATTACTTAAGTGGGAATAACTGATGGATATTAATATTCCAGACATATATGGATTTCTATAAATCCAGAATTTAGGACTGATTTTAAGAAAATTAAAGTGTGATATAGATTTAAACTCTAAAAAAATTATTAATTTATATTTTATTTCATATAAAGGGAATCTTATTATCTAAATAAATGGGGAAGACCTGTCACTTGAAATATTTTTTATATTTCTTTCATCTAAATAGGGATACCTAAACCATCTTAAATATCTAAATGTGTTTCACCAAAAGTTTGAAAGTCCAAACTAGTTTTTCATGTTAATATATAAATATCCCTATTATCTAAAATTTTAAATCTTATTTTCTATAAAGGGTTCATCCATGTAGACTTATATTTGATTTATTTATGGAATATTTCTAATATAAATTTCATTCATAGTTTTATTCAGATAATGATATGTTGTTCCATAATTATTATAATCACTTTTAATGGTTAGTAGTGATTAAATTTATATTCATTATCTAATGATAGTTGAAGGCCATGATGAGAAGATTTTGGAATTTCAATTGGATGATAACCTCCCCATGTATTTAAATTTGTATCAGTTGGTTTCTATACTAGTATTTTAAGTGGTATCATTGTTAAATTGGAATTATATCTCAAGAGCGGTCAATAACATGTTTGGGGAGAATAAATTGCAATAATGACCCTAATATGGGGTTTCAATTAGGGTGAGATAAATTACCTTCCATTTTCAATCATTTCTAATTATGGGTAGGTGAACGACATTGAATATCATAGTAAATGTGGAATATAAAACAAATGAAAAAGGGGGAAATTGATGTTTCGTTGTGTTGATGGTTATATTTTTTGTCATTTATTCTGGTTACCCTTGAAAATGTAATTATGAAAAGATGATGAGGTGGGTTATGGTTTAGAGTATGCACTCATTACAGAAGAATTAAATCTACCAATAACTTCTATTAAAGGTTCTATGAGGTGATCCCATAATGGATACATGGGGAATGTAATTAAAGAGGTGGCTTATTTAAATACTTATTAGACATATTCATATCATACAACACATTATATTATTAAATGAGATGATATTAAAGTCTATTATAAGTGATACAGGAGAAAAATACTTCTCTTCTACATGTTTATTAAAATTTAACAAGATATAGGAGTTGGTTGTTGAACCTATATCTAGAAATCCTATACGGTTTTGGATAAATGGTATAAAACAAGTTCAAAGAATAGAGGAAATATATCTAATATTATAAAACCCACCCATGTATAAAAAAAATTTGTGCTACATTCAGTGTTTTATAACTCTCGTATGATGGTTGATGTGATTAGAGACTACTGTGGATTGATTAAAAAAGAGTTCCATTCGATATGGTAGATATAATCATTGAAATAATCTCATTTTAGTATGGAATATGATAAAATGTCATAAAATTGAGTAGGAAGGAATTGGGAATCACACTAATAATTCAAAAAAAATGAATAATGTGTTAGATTATTTGAATCTATTCGAGAATTCATGGAACAAATCAGAATTAATTTCTAATTTATCTATTAAAATTTGTTTTATAGAGTTTATAGAAACATTGATGATTCTAGAGCATAAATATTTCCAAACTGATCATAAAAATTCACCTTGAATGTAAGGCGTCCGGTACCGAACAAAAGTCTTTTAAGTGATTATAATTATTTGAGATCAATCTTATGACTCTACTTATCGTATGTCTATGTCATCTTTATGGATTCATTATAAGGATTTAAAGTACGAGGAATATTTATAAATTCGTTATCATAATACTTCATTCACATCATATGTCTTGATTGTAAGACATCATCTTAAGTGTTTATTCCACCAATATGAATTTTCTAAAAAATAGGGCTTCAATATGATGTATAAAATTAGAAAAGGTAGTAAGAATGAATATATTTTCTGAAGAGAAGTAGCCTTCCTCATAAGACTTGGAAAATTTAAAGCATTGATGTCCCTAGTATAAGAATTCAACACTATAGAAAATATCAATGTTTTGGTGGATGAATATTTTTTGTTCTAGGTTTTTAATCTGATAAAGATTAAATTATTTTTTATTATTAATTTGTTGTTTATTCATTATATTAACATCATAAACAACTTGATTAGTTTTTTATCCCAGTATTAGAAGAAAAAGGATATGATCTTTATCTATGGATAGAAAAGTCCAAATCAATAGAAAAATGGAGTTTCTATAATTATTTAATTCTAAGTAAATATAATCATTTTATGCTTATTTTGTAAATTAAATAATAAAACATCATGATTCTTAAAGAAGTCATGATCCAATCATGTTATCTATTTAGTCTAAATATATATTTCCAATGAATGTATTTCTTATAATAGAAATTAATTTTATCGGTTTTTCAAGAATAATGTAGATGATAAACCATCGAACCTTGAGCTTCTACTTATCATGGCCTGCATCAGTTCAACCCTAGGATGTATTAGGGTTCATGAGGATCTGATATGAAAGTATAGTAATTTTTGAAGACTTTAAAAATGGTAATACTTCTATATTTCCTGAATAACGAAATGAAAAATGACATTCATGTCATAGATTTATTTTTTGTATATCAATATATAGTTATTCACATTTAAAAAAAAATTAGTGGAAATATATTGAGAATATGAATCCATTTCTACTATAGATATATTGTGAAGATCCTTTGGTATGAGTTTCAAAAAAAAATAATGGGTATTCTATAAATACCCCCTCGTATTGAACATTGTCTGCATGTGAGGGCATGGAACTTATAATTTGTATTCTTCAATAGTGATTTTACAAATGCAACCATTTTTCCTTCAAAATATAACATTTATGGTATTTGAAAATTTTGAATGAATTTAATGATTTCAAATATTCATGTGAGGAGATGAGGAGATTGAGGATAATAAAAAAGAAAATAAATATGTTTCTATGCTTCTTGATGTGTGTGTGCACAATCGAGGAGTATCTGAGAGAATAAAAGCTCTCAAATAAGAATAAAATAATATTTTTGTTTTTATAGAGATGAATAAAAAGTATCATTTCGTCATTATAAATTATTATTTATGTGAGCTAGAGTATTTAAAAAAATATTATCATATGAAATCTCTTGTTTTATATGTTTGTGAGGAAGAAAAGAGTAAATCCGACCTACAGTGCATGATTTTATTTATTAGTGTATAGATTTATGAAATGTGGAACTATTAGGTTAAAATTTCACTTGAGTTAATTCATTGAAAAACATAATTAAATGATTCAGAAAAATGTTATATGAATCTTAGCTATACGTAGTGAATTTTTTTTAAGGTATTCTTAAAGAATTTTTGGCATTCAAATAAGTGGTTATTGAGTTGAATGGTATATACTATGTAGATGAAGTTACATCCTTGTTCTAATAATAATTCTTTTCCAAGGATTATCTCGAATGAAAATCTTGTGTATTCAATTTTTGAAGATATCAACCCTATGTGACTCAGTGCACACAAGAAGACAACTATGTAACATAGTGACTATAGTGGGAAGATATTGAGTTCAATGGGTAACTATAAAGATAATTCTAGTTAGACTTGGGAAAAGTGGATAGTGTGACTCTATATGGGATAATATTAGTGATATTATAATCTGTTTATAGTGATTGAAATAACATCCACATTTAATATAATGATATTGATTTTATTAGAAAATCCTTGATTGGGGAACATAACCAATCAAGTCAATAAGTTGGTTTTAGTACTAAAACATATAAAAATACTTGTGTTTATATTATTATATTTATTTTCTTATCAAATTTAGGTAATATTACATAATAATTAGTGGATAGAGACTAAATAAGTCTATGTGGTTCAATATTAATGGAAATAAATTCTTAAATTTTTTGAAGTGACCATGGATTAACCCATCTTCTATGTATATAATAGAATGATATTGATTGTAGTGGTGAATCCTTGATTGGGATACATAACCAATTAATTAAGTGAGTAAGCCTTTTTACCAACCCTTATAAAAATATATGTATTCTCATAACTATATTTACTTCATTATCTATGTGAGGTTGTGTGACACAAGGAGTGCATAGAGAATGAATAAGTCATAGAGGTTGAATTCAAAGGAAAGAGATGCATGAATGTTTTTAAGTGATCACTGATTCATAAAATTTGTTACATGACCTCTGATTTGAATGTCTTAGTGGTTATCCCTAAAATTTGTAATAATTTATATAATTATGTTTTTTCACAATATTATGTTTTTTAATGTTCCTATATTATATTCTCATGGATCACGATGATTGGCTCATGTTTCCACACTCCTATAACTCATGTGTTATGTTATGTTAAAATCCTTAGGTCGTGGATCTTGTTTTAAGATATATGTTTTATTGTGTATGATTCACTGA